>PYXC01002064.1:1680000-2320000 GCA_015244755.2 Tenualosa ilisha
ATGTTTAGTCGCTCCGCAATTTATTTGACTGATGCCTCGCGATGCCTGTGGCAGGACTGATGAGAACCACAAGCACCCACCGTATTTCATCAGGCCATATTTCCAAGACAAAATAAGAAAATGAACACCACATCTGTGGTTGCCTGAAATGACAGGTCAATGAAAGTAGCATGGATGTTTCTACTGTCATTTGGTTGGTGGTTGATGTAACAAAAGCCTACACAATTGCAACACTTGCACTGAACCCATAAAAAAACTACATACAACCATGTAGTAAACATGCCATTAGATATGGATGGTACAATTAATTTCATCACAGCATTCATCGCCTGATATTCCCCTTCATCTCACTCTTAGAATTTGTGTAAGAGCTAAAATACCTTGTCAACATGTGATACAAACTGAAAAAAATGTGATATAGCCTACCTACCACTACATCTCAAACAATTCTAGAATGTTCTACTTATTGGTAGCCATGACAACAAATCACACTGCTTGGCAGTAAGCTCTTTGGCAAATAAGGTATTGCCATATTCCAGTCTTATGATGAATTCAAGTTCAGATCAAGTGTCAGCTATTCAGCAAACTTGCGATAATCATGTTTACTGAAGTAAGTACACTTGTTTTTCTCCATGTGCTCTGTATTGCACTTTTGTACCCTGAGTGGGCACGTTTGCAGCTAAAGAGCATCTCCTTCCCGCCAACTCCAGTGTTTATGCATCAGTCTGAGAATATTGGAAAATCCAGAAGGGGAGGTTCCGTTCAATTCAAGTTGTGCCTGGTAAATATATCATTAGTTGAACTGACAGCAGCAACAATTCGAATCTGCTTTCTGCATTCCACCCCTATCAATTATGTTGTTTTTTTATTTTAGTTTTTTCTTGGGGGGGGGCTGGGGGGTGAGGGGAGGAGAATAGGATGAATGCACTCAGATGACAATAAACTTGTTTAAAATTAATATGAAAGAAATGGGCAAGCAAGCTAGAAGACCACTCAAGACTTCACAAAAAAGATTACATATTATAAAATAAGATATAATACCCACCCACCACGTCTGTTTCCCAATTGTGCTGCTTTATAAATGTGAAAATCATTTTAGCCAAAGGGCTTATGGAAAGCCAAGGGAACAGTCCAAGCCCCATATGAAAGCCACTAATTACTTCATTACCCAGTGCCCTGAAAGGAAATGTGAAGTACACTTTGAGAGGAAAAAAAAACTCAATTTATACTATTAAATGAACTCTGATGCCATTAAGTTGGCATGTAACAAGTAGAGACTGTGTTGTAACCTTTCTCTACCGAGAGCTCAGTGTTTACCCTAGCCTTGTGATGCAGCGCTGACCCTGTACGGTGGCCTATTTAAGCCAAACTGCTGATCCGTGTTATTTACGGGCCAAAGCCATTTTCTGACCGCGACTGAGCTCTGGCTGTGGCCACATCATTAACCCTTCCACCGGCAGCATCAGCGGAGCCCACAGATAGACTGATTTACTTCTAATGGCATGCTGACAGATACTGCTCCTCACTGGGAGGACTCTGCAGTTATCAACACAGCACCAAGCCTGTGAAGAGAATCTCTTGCTACACTTAGACATTTTCAATGTATATAACAAGTATGTAATATGTATATTTGTGTGAGTGAAATATATAATAAATATCATGTATTTAATGTGTCATGTGCACACTTTATAATGTATTTGCTTATTTTAAAGTCATTTATGAAAGTTTTTAAAACATTTTGTTTATGTATATGGCTTATGTGCCTAGGTGTTTCTGTGGAGAAAATAACAGTGTAATTATCAATCATTAGACTTAAAGCACTAATGAGTCTGGGTAGTTGACACAGACATATGGCTGCTACTACTGAGAAGAGGCACAGCTTGAGCACAGGGAGGCTTTCTCCCTCAAAGTTGGTATTTATTTGCCTCCAACAATATTCTCCACACAAAGACCTGAAAACACAATGCAGCTGGATAGACCGATTTAATATTTCACAGCCTCACTGGAACGTGAACTCATGTCAAATAATTCTGCTTTCACAAAGATCAACATATACGCTTTACTTTGTGTAATAGTGTTTTTCCAGAACTCAAAAACCTGACTGCAACATTGGTTGCGGGAGAAGAGTCAATATATGTCTGCCAATATTATTATGAACGGTCACATCTGTGCCTGGGCGGTTAACAACCTGGCAGTGAGTACTTTGGGTCAAACTCATGAGCATCTGTGTCCGCCTCTTGGTGTAGACTCAGCCATGCGTCTACCCTAATTCTCTGTGATTCATTCTGTCATTACACTAAGCTTTTGGCAGTGGACATGTTTAATATTTATTGTAAGCAATGAGGATTTCTGTTAAACTGCGATGTACTAAAACTGCAGCCTGCATTAATGTTGTGAAATATTTCTAGCAGGGAATTGTGTGCCCTTTATCACCACCTCAAGAATACTGGGTCTGTAGGGCCGGTTGAAAGTGGTGAGCGGCTAATGTACAAAAGAAGAAATTGCAATAAATTCTACACTTGTTTAACCAAGGATATGATTAGGTTTTCCTTCCCTTCCCCTATGCTAGCCTAAAGCATAATGCATAACAAATTATCATTTTGTATTGGGTGTTTTGGTTGTTGGAAGCAAAACCACATGTCAAAAACAAGCACACACAAAACACTTACATACACAGGCAATTATGTAAACAATATGCTAAACTGACAAAAACACTTTAAAAAGAGCCTAAAGCATATTAAAGGAGTAGCCTGTGATTCCAATGGCAGTTTTGCTCTCGATATGCTGGTTCTCCAAACAGTACTAGTTGTCACAACAACTCTAGTGTTGCTGTACAGTCCAATTCAAACATAACAAACATAGCGGCTCGGACCGATCTGTAAACAAACCCAATGAATCAACACTGGTGTTGCAGAAGCATGGAGAGGAGTGTGTGTGTGTGTGTGTGTGTGTGTGTGTGTTTGGGGGGGGCGGCGGGGGGAGATGTAGGTGTGTGTGTGGGTGGGTGGGTGAGTGGGGGATGGAGATGGGTGTAAACTGACTGTCTTGTGAGCTCAGACATGCACTACCCTACTGGGAAACCAAAGCAGGATGTTGCACTGCATCATTAATGCTTCCATCCTGTGTGTGCAATTTCATGTAATACGCTGACAGCAATATCCACACGCACTAATACTTCTCAGCTGTTGCTCGAGATGAGCCATTGAAGAAGATAAATGAAATATCCCAGTCACAACAAGTGTAATTCTCGACAACAGGCACAATGGTTTTATTGATGCTTTCTTCTTCTGTGAACTAGGTGCACATTTCTGGCAACCCTGTGATGAACACCGCATGGCAATTAACACCCAAAGGCTCCTTGAGACAGGCTGGAGTCAAGTTTGATTTAGTAATGCGTGGTGTCCCTCATCCCCACCCCCTCATCCTCTGTGTGATCCAGAGCCTGTGGCTGTTGCTGGGCTAGCAGGGTTATCAGTGGGTAGCTGGGTGCGCTTGGGCATGTTCACTAAGATAAGTCCGGGCCATGACAAATGAAATGCAGCACAGGGAGAGAAGGAGATGGGAGGAAGCTACCTGCAGCAAGAGCAGAGAGAGAGAGAGAGAGAGAGAGAAAGAGAGCAACCATACCAACACCAACAGCAGCAGCAGGAGCAGCACAGACATCAGTGCTCGGGCTCTAGCTTTGTTCCCATAAATCAACCTGCCTCTGAGGGTAGTGGGGCTGGATGTGTGTGTGTGTGTGTGTGTGTGTGTGTGTGTGTGTGTGTGTGTGTGTGTGTGTGTGCATGTGCGTGTGTGTACGTGTGTGTGAGAGAGAGAGACAGAGTCTGTGTGTATGTGTGAGTGTGTGTGTGTGTGTGCAAGTGTTTGCGTTTTTATGCATGTGAACCTGTGTGTGTGTGCGTGTGTGCGTGTGTGTGTGTGTGTGTTTGTCAGCAGATTGTGTGGGGGGAGGAGACTGGTTCTGGGAGGGAAATGGTCATCATTTCATATGCCACAAACAACATTGGGAGAACATTGTCTGCCACACAACTGTCAGTGTTATCACCACTGAGAAGTGTTCTCTGATCAAGTACACAGATTATCTCTTCACACATACTGTACCTAGGGGAGGGGGTGGCGTGTTCTAGTTCAATTATCTATTTGTCGATGCTGCGCATTTCTATAAGTCCTATAAGTGGTGGTGTTTTTGTGTGTGTGTGTGTGTGTTTGTGTGTGTGTGTGTGTGCGCGTGTGTTATTTCTACTTCTTTGATCTTTGATTATCATATTTTAAAACAAGTAATTTACAGATTTGTTGAGTATCTCTTTCCCCGTGTGATTGAACAGACTGGCACTATCTGCATGGTGCTTTCAAATTCCAAAGACGATGCAATCAATCATGCATGTGAGAGGCCTGTCAGGCTCACCTCACCTGTGAATGTGTTTGTTGTTGTGTTATTTTAAGACGAGTGACAGTTAAGTCTGTCTGTCCTGTCACTGAGATTGATATGCACTCTGTACCTGCTCCACTAAAGGTGGACTCTCGGTGGATTTTACATCTGATTTTTGAAAGCTTACAGATCAGACCTACCTGGATCTGTTACTACTGTTACTATCATATCCTACTACTGATCTTTCAGTGCAATTGTATCAGCCAACTGATTAAATTAATAAATAATTGCTCCATCAACTAACTATTTGATTAGGCTTGCCCTGTATTCCAACTGCTACAGCAAGAGTCACACAACACTCATAAGCTTTGAAACTAAAGGCACACACACACACACACACACACACACACACACACACACACACACACACACACACCACAGACTCACAGAGTATATATACCTAAACACCATTTTAAGTCAATATGGATAAAAGCATAAGCCTAAAAGAATAACTTTAAATCTAAAAATAATTAGTTTTAAAGACAGGGCTGCCATCTCATTATGGGTGTTGTACCAGCAGTGATGCAAAAGGAGGCACCTGCAGGGTGGAGATACCAGAGTGGGACCACTGGGGCTTCCAGAGACACTGGAGATGGAGTCACTTCTTATGACAGATTAGCCTTTGAGGCGCTTAAATCACAGCATAATGGGAGTGCCACGGACAGAGACCATGCAGATGTATCTGCAGAGTGCTGCAACTCATGAGCCATATATCTGCAACAATCCGTGGGCAACAATGTGCAGATTTGCCCCTAAAGCCCTATTCAAGAGAACTGTATAAGCACTATTCCAGCAGATCTTTGTGTGTAGGGCATGTGGGTGTGTGTGCAGATGTGTGTGTGTGTGTGTGTGTGTGTGTGTGTGTGTGTGTGTGTGTGTGTGTGTGTGTGTGTGTGTGTGTGCATGCATCTGTTTGTCAGTGTGAAGATGAGTGTGTGTGTGTGTGTGTGTGTGTGTGTGTGTGTTTGTGTCCGTGGGTCTGTGTGCAGATGTGTATGTGAGTGTGTTTGTCAGTGTGAAGATGAATGTGTGTGTGTGTGCCTGTCTGTGTGTGTGTGTGTGTGTGTGTGTGACTGTGAGGGAGTTTTTTTGGACAGGAGTCGAAATTCCACATCAGCCACATCGCCCATGGCTGTCATTAACTGTGATGCCCCAGAAATATTTGTAAGTTGTAAAACTATAAAGTCTATGTGCCCCTGCCGTTACAATGTTGAGGTTGCAAAAACGTCTGTGTAGTGGTCTGGTCTGGACAAACATCCCTCCTCAGTTGCAAGTATGGTTGCCCCAAGCAGTCTCCATTTCAATACAAGAGCACAACAGAGAAAAACTGACATCTGTAAGGGTTCAAGTAAGCAGGGATGAACCGGCCCCATACACAGGTTCAGTTTTGGTCTGACACTGGTCAAAATTACAGGATCAAATGTGAGAGTGTGTGTGGGTGTGTGTAAATATGTGTGTGTGAGAGAAAGAGAGAGAGAGAGAGAGAGAGAGAGAGAGTGGCTAACAATCTATCAGTTTGTCCTGGTCATTTTCACAGGATCCACAAATCTGCTGCTGTTCTGAGACAAAGAACAAGAGCAAAGCCTGGGGGCGAGTACCACCGAGCACACCTAGAAGTTACTGGACGTGACTGCAACACGTAATGAGTCTTCATTGTCCCCATTTATGTCAAATAAGGTAGAATTGATCAAGAGTTCAGTGAAGGACCTTTGCAAGAAACTCTGCATTGTCTGCCTATGCAATCAAGTCACAACGGCACAGAGAACAGGTCCGACAGAGAGCCTAACAAATCCCACATTAAGCAAGCTTTTGTTCAGGCCATTGGTTTGAGACACTGAGGCCCAGCCTTGAAGTTTCCATTGATTAACAGTTAAGTACATCACTTTGCAAAGTTTCACCATAGTATTTTTTTTGTAAGAGTCTTACATCCCTTCACCACAGATCCAATTGCTTTCATGGGCAAAAAGTCAAACTCACAGAACAGAACAACACAGAATTAAATATTTAACACGGTTTTGGTTTACAAAAGTAATAACTATGCATAACACATCTTTGTGAGGCTGGGAGGGCATTGTGAGTTCAAAGTGATTTGGTCAAAATTGAACAGCCATTTACACTATATTAAAATAAATCTTGCCTACTCAGAACCCGGTGAGTAATCTCTACTTGCCTAATATAAGTAGTTAATCACTTTATATTTTTAGCATTTTAATTCCTTTCAGAGACCCATTTGTGATGGGCTGATATTTAGAAACTGCCAGTAAAGCCATCTAAGTAGTTTACAGCATCACAGACTTTTTTACACTGCTCTGTGTTGCTGTGGTAATCAGTTGTCTTAGTCATACTTAAACAGTGAAAGTGGCTGAGTGGGTGGTGGTCGCAACAACCGTGTTCCTAACCTCACAGACGGCGCGCTCTACAGCAAGAGTCTGCACCAGCAGTGCAGCCTGGGAAATGTTTGACATGAGAAGCACACTGTGAGCAAGGCTGAAATAAAGAATGCTAAACAGGGCAAGCGCCAGAGAATATGCTCTCGAGCCTGTTATGTATTCTACGCCATGATGCAAACCTGACACTCCCTCTTCAAGGCAAAGATTAGCTGGGTGTGAGAGGCCACGCTTTGTTTTTTTTTTTTTTTTGCGCTTTAATGGAGAGCAAGAAGACAATATTCTCAATGTTAGTGCTCTTCAGTAGACACGCCGTTTAGTTGTGGGCACAGGGAGTAAATAGCAGAGGATTAAACAGAATGAGAGAAGAATGAGAGAGAGCGAGGGAGCGTCAGTCGGAGCAGTCAATCTGACAGACATTCCGAGAGATGCTTGCCAATCGCAACAGAAGCGCCAACCCCTCAACGTGTTCTCATCGGACCCCTTCTTGAACAAGACCCTGCAGAATCTCTATAATTTCACATTACTCTGTTCAGCTTTTTTTTTTTGTCTTTTTTTTTTTTTATATGGTGCCCAGGTGCAAGACACACGCAGACAGACTTTCAGTTCACTTAGTCTCAGATAGCAGCCTGAGCCATCACTCTAACTCTGTTCTGTCTGCTCTGATAAGAGTACACTACAAGACCTTTCACTGGCATGAGGCATATACTGTATAAAGATAGCCTTCATCTTAAATGTATGCCATCCCATTCAGGAAGGTTCATGATTATGTAAATGGAAGTTCTAAAAATGTGGTCAAGCCAAGCGGTAATAGGAGAGTTCATTTACTAGGAGTATGGATATGTGTGTACAGATGGCGAGGAATTATCAACATCCAAAATGACCAATAGACTTGCTGCGGTGAAAAACAAATTGGCATTAATGTTGTTACCGTCAAAACATTACAATTTCATCAAAAAGTTGGCAAACAAAATGTAATGTGCTGTTTGATCCAAAAATATCCAACTATTGTTTGTTTTTTGAGCAACTATGCATGATGGGACAAAAATTCAATTAACTCTTCAATGTGTTCTGGAAAAAAAACAGCTCTGTCATTAAGTCAGTCGATCTTGCTAGCTGTGTCCTGATGTGTTGCCTGACACTAGCCTATGTAGAAGTTCTTGCCATGTGCCGAGCTGAGGAAACTCAGATAAACAGTAGCCTTTTCCCTTTTATGCAGACATCCAAGACAGAGATACAGATATTTTACATTTGGTTACCAACATGGCATTAAAACCTGAATAAATCATTACAAGTTGTAAGGTGTTGCATTACACTTTGACATGAAACATGAATTCCCAAGCCTGCTCTGCTGCAAAATGCAGTCAGTGTGATTGTGAGAGTCTTATGACAACCTTGACCACTTTAACACTGAACTCTATTACATGTTTGCGTCTCACATCACTAATGGAGAGGCGGCTTGTGCTAAAAAATAAAATAAAATAAACAGTGGCTCCCCATTTCAGTTTGTGTTTTAAACTTGCATTTAAAATGCTAGTTTAACACTTGCTCCTCCAGTAATTGTGCGCAGTCTCACCAAGTGACATATCCTGTATCGAGGTGTCATTTGGATTTACATTTATCATCATGAGGCAGATTTTCACATGAATTCCCCTGATCAGCGACAGACAGGTTGCTGAGATGGGCTGTTGAAATGATGCAGACATGCATTATACAACGCACAGACGATCTCAAGATGGAATGTAAGATTCTGAGGGGAAAAAAGCCAGCCATCGAATACGAGCAAAAATTAAGATTGATTTTTTTTCCTGTGGTGTGAAGGTGGTGGTCGGGTAGGTGTTGGTGGTTCCTGAGACACTGATGTATAATGACAACACAAGAAAAGAAGATTCGACTAGATTCTCGTCTCTCTCTTTTCCGTGCTTCTTAGTGTTTTGCGGGTCAGCTTCTTGATAGGATCTCTGCTCACCCTGCATGCATTACTCATGAGGGATTTAAAAGGAGTTAGTGTGACATTTTGTTGTATTAGCGGCCTGCCTCCACAACACTGATAAAAAATAATGAGCAATGGTTATCGCCTGGCTCTTCTCGAAACATCAAATGCACCAAATAAACACATATACAGCTATAAAATGTCATTTTTTAAATCCTAATCTGCTGAATGGGGCACACAGCAACAGATTGTAAGGGGGATAAATGCTTATAGCTGATGCAATTTTCCACGTAGGATATATGTGTTTCTCAGCATGATGTAATTCAATGGTAACCACACCTGCAGTGGGGAATAGGACAGAAAATAAAACCAGTTAAAATAAGTATGGAAAGAGACTGATGTAGCTGCGGTCAAGAGGGTACCAAGCCAAGGATTGTAAAATATTGCCACATTGTGTTAAAAATCTCGACAAGCACAAATCAAATTAGTTGATGGAAGTTGTTCATGTCCTCAAAAGACCCTGGAGTAACATTGGACTTCCCATTCAGGGCACGGTCTTAAGAAAGCATTCCTTTATTAGCGGCAAAATGGGTATTTCAGAGGCTCTGAATAAAATATCTGAGTTATTGGACGGTTTAAATGAATTACAATCAATTGGACCATATTAAATGTATTTTTAATTGAATCCCAGCTCTTAATTTGTTTTATGACTTCCAAGCAATTTCTTCTATGCAATTTACGATGGTCAATGTTGTTAAATTCAATGTTTGAGAGAGCCAATCGATATAATTGTGTGTGTACAGAACAAACGGAGCCTGATTACGGCTGAAACAGATAACTTGCGAAGGCAACAGACAGAGACAGGCCTGTTCACTAACAGGGAACTGAGAATGGAACATAGATGTGTGCTTCTGGAAGACAGTTTTCCCTTTAGCTGCAGCTGAAGCAGTTAAGAGAAACTCTGTTAACCATGGTTCAGGCAGCTTCAAGGCATTCTGTTGCTCACTAAAACTTTGCGCTAAACAGACCTACCGCAGCTGCAGTTTTGCTATTTATCTTTCCTTGTTTTGTCTGTATTTTCCCCCTCATTTTCCCCGCTTTCACACCTCCTTTTCAAAAGTTCTTTTTTTATTCAAGTTTCTGGAACTCATCAAAATCTTGACTCCTGCAGAATACCATCAATCACGAGCCCCCGCTGGTTTGCCAGGAGGCTGGAAATTGCTCCAGTGCGGCTCCAGTGCGGCTCCATAGGGGAGGCATTTGCTTCTGTACGTCTCTGAGCAGAACAGACAGGGGCTTGAGCTTTTTGCAGGGCTTTTTCTGTTTTTTGTTGTTTTTTTTTTCTCCTTGTGGTGCCACACATCACATTCTCAAAGGCTATGTCACAGGGACTGGGGATTATGCATGGCAGAGTCAGCCAGCAGAATATGTAGGATATCCCCTCCCAAGTCAGTCAGGGGAACTCATACATGCTCATACAGGGACAAAGGTCTTGTGGCCCATGTTACTAATGTAATACTGGCTGTTTTTCAATCCCTACTAACAGAGATTGGGATTAACCAAGATACAAGTAGGATGATATGTGTTGCTTTTGTTTGGATTTTTCTTTGTTGTAAACAGAAGAAACACATTATCGAATACAGTCAATTATGCAGGTTGAGAAAGGATCGATGAATGTAAACCATTAAATGATTTAAGCATTTCATAATACATTATTTCGTGATAAAATCTCAGAAGCTGTTCAAGGCCATTGTGTGTGGCTGCAGTACAAAACTTAACAGAAAAATACACAGGGGGGAAAAGGATTGTGCATGTCTTCCCCCGAACCAAAAATAATTTTCCCCGAGTTTACTAGGAAGCACTAAGTTCTCCAGGCTTATTTTTCTCTCTCAGACCAGTCCATATTTTGTTTCATTTTCTTGACATGCCCACAGAACCACACAGCTAGTCACATCTCTTCCATGTATTCATATTGCACCGTTACCTCCTGATTAATGGTAATCCTGTTTAAATTGGACATATGGTAATGTCAAGCATTAAAATGTCATTTTTAATGTCAGAGAAAATAAAAAAAAATGCATCACTGCATCCACAGCCAAGTGTACACTTCACTTCGCTGGCTCCAAACTAATGTGCTGTCACATTTTGGATGCAAAGACCCAAATAAGACATTCAGTATGATTGACAGCGTTCTCACTCAAAGACATTGCAGCTTGGCTCTATCCTGTATACCACATCACTCATCAACCATCAGACACTGCGCTGTCCTCCCAGACGATAAGAGATGACAACAATCAAGCCCATCAAACCATGACTGACTGCCACAGGACAGGGAAAGCTACACAGTGAGATATCCACACTGGTGTGATGTGGTCCGGCTGTGGTCACAGTGTGATTATCATGGAAGAGCTCCATAGAAGACTTATCACCCAGTCATAGTCTCAGCCTCAGGTGACGCCCCATAGGTGTGTGCTACAGGTAGTCACATTGTTTTGAGGTCCCTGTTGTAAGTAATCATATCAAGTTTTACAGTGGCATCCTGATCATAAGATACAGCATAGACTCATACACAGGTGCAACTAGTGTACCGTAACCTCATCAATAGTGTCAAAAAAATGAGGCTATTGTTTGATTAATACCAGGGCTAAAATTGAGATTATTGGGTGTGTAGAAGTAGGCTAACTGGATGCGCTTGAAGCAACAGTGCAGATGAAAAATGTGGAATACTGCAAATATACCTCTTCACTCTGTAATCAAATCCTGCTGCTTTGTTTCAGAAAACATTGGGAATGATATGAGACTGTCTCTTGTCGCTCTGCCATTTGTCTCTTGCCTATTGCTTATAAAGATACACTGTGTGAACCTTAAGAGAGTTTAGCAAAAAAAAGTATATAATAGAAATATAGGATTTCATGAATATGTATGAATTGTTTGTAATTACTTTTATCCACTTATTAAGGTGTTAGAATAACATATAGTGGTGAAGTGGTATGCTGACAGAGTGGCTGAAAACACTGATACTCCACTCTGTGTTTTATATTTTCACATAAGGGGCAATGTGGCCAGAACGAGAAACAAAAAATCAGTATTGCCCAACGGTAAAGAAACACATATTACCACTATGGTAATACTGGCCTTCTATTACCTCTTCTGGGATGCCCAAGGTACCCAACACATTCTGAAGTGTACAAACTGTGTACAAAACCATCTGTCTTTTTTGTACAGAATTTCTGCACTGTGAGGATGAGTTTTTTTTTGCCTCTGGGATCCCCTAGATGCCAAGTCTATGCTCTGTGTACAAGTGCATCTATTTGCTTTTTTGTTGCAGAATGTATCTGCAGGCAAACGGAGGCGATCTCACTGTCTAGTGACCAGTCTGACCCTTCCCACACACTGCCATTTTAGAGGGGCTCAGTCTGCTGTTTGTTGAGCTTCTTGTCCTTCGCCAGTGCCCTCTGCGTCAAACACAGGGAGAAAGTTCATGTTTTTTTGGGGGCCGGTGAACAATGGCTGCCTTTGAATTCTCTGTCTCTTAGTGATCACTGTTTGGAGGCCCAATTAGAGGCCAGGAGAAGCCAACCATTAGACAGCTAAGGGCACACACATTGCTAAGCTTCTTAGATGGTAAATAAGATCATGTCAATCCAAAGGAATGAGAAATGTTTTCCTTTCAGACAGTTTAAGGCAGTGATGCCCAGTGAGTACAAAGAATGAGATACACTGAAAAGACAACTGACATTGAGTTCAAATGCAAAACGATGTTTTGATGTTACATAGCGCCAAAAAAAGGTACCATTTCATGAAGACTGAGACATAAATATCTAATACAGGTGAGGTCTTCAAAAACATACAGAAACGAAAAAAAAAAAGGCCAAAGCCATTTTTCTTACTCTTAAGGCCACTGTTTACTAACCCACTGCTTTATTCGGATGAACATTGCAGCTTTCATGGCATCATTGCCTGGAGACTCTCCGGTTTTGTGAGCTTGTGAGGTTGAGATATTACAGATTTTGATGGTGTTGGCCATCTATTCTTTGGCTAAGGGGGAGCTCAAGCCTGAGCACCAGGGCCTAGTCTTTTATTATTACTCCCCCCCCCCCCCCCAACCCCCTTGCCCACTCACCCGCCCGCCAGCCACTTCTTCCCCACAAAGCCCACTGTGTGGAGGGAGATGTAATTTCAATCTCTCCAACACTTTCATGCACTGCAACTATCAAAGCAAACAAAGTGAGGGGAATTGGTTGGTGAATCAATGATAATCAGGGAGACTCCAACCATCTCTCTCTCTCTCTCTCTCTCTCTCTCTCTCTCTCTCGCTCTCATCCATTAGAGAGATCTTGCAGTAGGGACTTCACATGCTGGTGAGTGCTAATAAATGATTGGCCCTGACTCGGGAGCAAGAGCATACCATGATAATAGGTACCTACCCCAGAAACTAACTCATGCAAATTCATAGCTTATAAGCCTTGCTGTGAATTAATTAACAGAACACAAGAGCACATGAGATGGCTCTTCAACATCGAAAAGAAATAGGTTGAGATCTAGATGCCTTAAGCCATGCCATGTCTCTTGCAAAGAAAAAAAAATCCACTTTTAAAACGTTCAGAAGTGCATAGCTAAGCTGTTACTGCAAAACGCATCACAGATTCTCTCTCTTTACCATTTCTTCCACACAGGCGAAGGTTATCTATGCATAACTTATAAGTATAAACATCCTCGTGTCCTTCTGTAATTATGCGTTGGGCAGATTCTTGAATGTACTCCAGAAACCATGCCTTATTAATTCAATTTCAATTCATGTTTATAAATCACTTTGTTTTATACTTGTTTGACATGAATGCTTGGATATCTATCTGCTTTCTTAATGCCTCATCTTTGAATATCTGTAGCACATATTGAGGGGTCTGTCTTGTGAGTGAAATGCTAGAAGAATGCTAGCAGAAAGATGAATGGAGAAAAAGACGGGAGCAAGGAGAGGAGAATAATGATTAGAGAGAAAAAGAGAGATGATGATGATGATGACGATGATGATGAAGGTCATGTAACCACTTGCTTGGCTTAATCCACTGTCTGTCTCATCATAAATGCCAGATATGTCTCTCAGGACTGCATTACCAAGGTACTAAAGCCAGTTCCAATTTCTTGGTTTCCCCTCAACAGATTAAACGAAAAATCCAAATTGAGAAAGCATTCAAGAAGGCAAACTGAGTTTTTTTTGTCCTTCGTTTTTTAAGCAGAGCTGTCCGATCCATGGCCAGAAGCTTCCAGATTTAGTTTATTCCATTTCAAAATGAATCACAGAGGTTGCCGAGCTGTTGGAGATTAAATGTGAGAACCCTCTCTAGAAGACAAAGTAAATTCTTATGTATTCTTATATATATGAAGGCATAGATAACAAAACATCAGTAATAAATCCAGATGATCTCCAGTTTCTTTGGATGAAGAATGATTCACCACTACATCAAATACATTCTCATGCATTTTCCTTCCCTCTATCTTATCTTATGAATAGAGCTCATGCAACCAATTCATATTCACTTTTCATATTTGTGTGTATTTCCCTCCCTGTCTTTGGCTTATATGCGTGCGTGTGTTTGTGTGAATGTGTATGCATCTGTGTGTGAGTGTCTCAGTGTATGTGTGTGTCTGTGTGTGTGTGTGTGTGTGTGTCTGTATGTGTATATATGTGAGAGAGAGAGAGAGAGTACGTTTAGGAGTACGTTAATTAAACATGTTAAGAGGCAGCTGCTTGTGCGTCTGCTTTCACAGATGAGGAAATGCTCTGTGAATAAGAGGTGCTGTACTGTATCAGTATTTCAATATCTTATACCCACTCATGATCAACTGTTCTCAGCTGATCAGGGTCAAGGGTCTCTCTGACGAGGGTCTCTCTGAGATCTGCCAGATCAATTGAGCCCTCCCATTGCTTCCAAATAAACTTATGATTAAGTGGAGTAGATATTGTGGAAACCCTTAAGCCTATCTTCATCATTTGTCCATAATCATTCAAGAAGGCTTACTGAAAATATTGATGTGGGATAAAACCAGCTGGCCCTGTTTCAGTTCAGAGCCAGTTCAGGCAGGTTAGGGCCACATCTGGGCCTGGTCCAGGCCGCATTGATCATTAACAAAACCAGTCAGGGGCGCTTAAGAGAGTCGGGAAGCACTGAGCACTAGCAGGGATCTATCCTATCCGTCTTGTCAGTCTTTTAACGCACACTTCAGTGCATGCTTAGTAGAGAGTTTTGCTTTTTTACAAATGAAGGGAGACATGCATTGGCAGTACTATAGAAGTGTGTGCTGAAGGAACTGGCCATAGTCCAAGACTATACCACAATGACTGCTTGCTATAGGGCTAGCCAATAAGTCATAAAAATACATTTGTTCAAAATAAATATCCATCCAAGATATTTATAACATATAAAATGATGAATGAAGACTTGAAGTGACTAATCGCAAACAGAGAATATAGCAACAAAGAATCTCTTGATAAATACACCATTATGAGATTTGCCATGTGTGACACTGGACTCATAATCAGATACTAGCATAGTATCAGCAGCAGTCAGGCAGACAATAAGGGCTCTTTTAATTCTCCAAACGTCTACATATGCGAGGAGAGAGTGTGCAATATATGACTGGAATATTAAGGAGGCTGAAATGGCACAACTGCTCACATTCATTCACGGGAGGGGGGGGGGGGGGTCTTTCCACGCAGCTTGCCTTACCCATGACATCATGGGGCTGCGTGGAATCCAAAGCTAAGCCATGGTCTAACTTGCAGATGTGCAGAAAGCCTGAAACTGACGGCCATGCTCTGTTAGTCTCCCATCTCTCCTTTTATGATTCTCGGCTCTTTATTGACCAAGATACAAACACAAAAGGTCTGAAGCTTACAGGAAACTGTATGTAAAACTGGGAACAGTAGCTTGTAGACAGAAGCAAAGAGCTTGGTGCACACAAGTATTGGAAAAGAAAAGGTAAGGTTGGCATGGGTTAGGTTATGCCTTGCCATTGGTTTACCCTCTCTAGAAAAGCATGTGATGTAGCTGGGTGTCACATCAAACCAAGTGTAATTTTGGGTGTTTTCTTTCTCCAATGCACCACCATGAGCTATAGCTTCCTGAACACGCACACACACACACACACACACACACACACACACACACACACACATACACACACACACACACAGAAGAGTTTTCCATCATGGATAAGCATTCATCACTCCACATCCATGTCTCCTCAGTTCTATATGGCTTCATATCTCTTGGAGATGGATGCAGGCCCATTTGAAGTCATTGCTTTCAAAGGGACACGTATAATTTTAGTTTACAGGGAGGCACCGTCGGATATCGGGAGGCATCTCAGCTGTCATAAATCTTGACCGATGCAGAGAAAGGGATGGATTATACTGTGATGACAACCCTCAGAGGAGCCCAGCACAGATGCGCTCATTGACAACTGTGTGGCATTTGCAAAGCCCAGTGAACAAAGTCCCTGAAAATCATATCTATGAAAGCATGAAAAAATATATGTATATTTACTTGCAATTGGCACTGTGAAACGCCCCTGCCATTTCTCCAAGTAAGCCTGCATCATGCTGTTTCTCAAAAAATGGTCTATATTACTGTGTTTTCCCCAAATGGCATAGCACTTGTCCCAATTTATGGCCATTGTAAGAGAGATTGAGAGAAAGAAAGAGAGAGAGAGAGAGAGAGAGAGAGAGAGAGAGAACAGCATATTCTAAAGCCCTGCGTCGCGGTAGAGATGAGATTTCTCTCCCAGGGTTCTTCCCTCCTTCTCGTATAATTACATTTTTTTCTGGGACATTGATGCGTCTTTTTTTCTTTCTGTCTTCCTTTTTTTATTCCTTTCTAGGACGTCATGATAGAATAGAGAGAGGAGACAGAAACCTAGTCATGGGTCAAGGTAATACAGTCATTTATCATGTCACTGGTACAACCAAAGGCATTATTCCGCAAGGTCAATCGCTCAAACTTGAAATGTTTGTATTTTATTTGCATAAACCTTGGTCTTTCATCATTACTATATTCCGGCTCATTTGACTGTTAGATGTCACAAAAAGCACACAGAGGTCTCACTAATTCCTTCAAAGATAATTACATTTGCCCTTAGTTTCCCTGTGAGCTTGCTGAACTCTTAAAATCACTTAAAGAACTACTTAAGGACTTAAGGAACTAAAATTTGGAAGCAGATTTCCTTAATTTCAACCTAATGTGTTTGTATGTGGCATCCTGCCGTTTCTTTATCCCCATTATCTCATCTTCTTAACAGCCCCCTTTTTAAAAGCCTGTTACACATTAAGGGTTTCTGTTCGATTGTACACATTGTGCAAAACCAAGGACTGAAATGAACCTGTAAATGTATTTATTTATTTATTTTCTTGCTCATCTCAACCCATCATCAAACACACTGAAATGATTTGTACAGAAATGTTAGGCAGAATTAGGTAGAAACCACATCAGTGGTTTTTTTTTTTTTGTTTGTTTCCTGTCTATTTCTGAACACCCAGCACATATGGCTGAGACACAGCAGGTGATCTGACATACGGCATGGGACACGCCAGCCGGCCTCTAGCCTTGTGCAGTCAGTCTGCTTTCATTATCAAAAACCCCCAGCCAGCAAGAGAGAAGGGCAAAACCTGAAGTGTGTGTGTGTGTGTGTGTGTGTGTGTTGGGGAGGGGGGTGTCTGTGGCTGTTTCATGACTCCAACTAAGAGAGAAACATACAGAGATCGATACATAATTTTCACCTGTTAGGTCGCCAGTGCCATGATGCAGAACTTGGGAATCAAACCGTCTGATATTGTTCAATAACGATCTAAGCATCATTAATGCAATTTGCTAGTCAGAACTTGTCCAGCTTGTGCTGTAGAGTGATTAGAATCTGAACTTTATCTATCTATCTCTCTATCCATCTATCTATCTATCTATATATCTGGTCTGTCTGTCAATCTATCCATCTTCATACAACAGGTCTGATTGAACTATGTCTTCATTTCTGATTAAAGGAGAGGAATTTTCTAACTGAGGTTATATGCCATGTGATATCAATGCTCAGACTTTACCTCTATTAATTAGCCCATATTTGCTTTGAATTATTGAAGGTGAACATTCCATTCATTAAAATCAAAGGGCGGCAATTTCATAATGTCACATTTGACAGCCAGTGGGTGAAAATACAAATGTGAAGTGAAGTGAAGACTCAGTTAAACCTGAGTAGTAGGCTACAGAAAGGCAGGTATGGGTTCCAGTGGCTGCACAAGTGCATATAGCCTGTGCCACTAACCTTGGCTCTGAAGTCCCAATGTGTTCTATGGTGTGTTTCTTGCTTGGCATGGGAGGCACCAAAACAGCATATCCATATCAACCAATCTCTCACTCATGCCATATGGCTCAAATAACACCTACACAGTACTACCACTGTATATATATATATACATATGTTACATTTTACATTTATGATCTCACTTGCGCAATACATACTCCAAATTATACTCCAACTTATAGATCCACTTACAGTATACTCCAATCCTCTAAGCACTGTCACTGAAAATGGAGAATTTGTCTAGTACAGATATTGATGTTGATACTAGGCAGCAGATGCACTCTAGAGAAGAACAATGCACACTACTTAATCTCCATCCGCAGACTCGGTCAGCGTGTCTTCTAAAACCGCAATGCGAATCAGGCCTGTCATGTCAAGTAGAACAGAGGAAGGGGAACAAAAGGAGCCATGACTTCACTGACAGCATAAAAGCAAAGGTACGATGCACCCCCACACAATTCCTCACAGGTTCATAATGAAACACTCACTCTTAAAAGGGAATACTACTGATGCATTATTCAGATTTTTATTTTTTAAACCAACATGTGGAATGATTAAAGCACTTGAGCAGTCCACTTCACGCACACAGATGGACAATTAGCACTCAGCTACAGATGACTTGGCTCTTGATATCTTGGAAATCTTTTCCAAAACGTAAGCGATCACATTGTTGTGATGGAAAACACTGAGAGAAAAAACCCTTAAATCACAACCCCATATGCCAACCAGCAGCTAAACGCTTGACTGAAAACACATACTGAAGCTAGCACTGAAAGGGCCAGTGTTAGCTCTTCTTGACATTTCATCAATATGTAATGGCATTTCACAAAAATGGCAACACTTCATTTCAACTCCCTGTCATATATCCAGTTTAACCATGTCATAAAATGTCAACCGCTATATACTGCCATATGACTTAATGACAGATAAGTACTATTAATGCAACGGTGTCATGTTGCTATTTCCAGGAAGGGTCGTAATATGTGCTGTCAAATCTGATGCTTGGGTCTACGACAATTGTATTTAAAGTAGAGTTAACTGTGGGAGGGTTCAGTTGTTAAATGATTCGTGAAGCTCACTTTCTACGTATGCACATCTTCACATACCTCCTCTGGCGTCATGTTAAAATGGAGGCATTTAAAGTCACCATCATCAAGCCATCCATCAGGAAAATGGAAATTCAAATCTGCTCATCACGAGGCCTCCACCAACTCTAGCAGCTAATAAAGTTTACATGGTCGTTTTGTGATTCTCCCAAAACACCTGCCGTATCACCACTCCTCTGATAATGCCCTGTGAAACCATTCACGGGGAGGGAGAGGGGGAAAAGTCTTATGAATAATGCATGCGCTGTTTGTATTTTCCCTTGCGAAAGGCACCAGCCCGTGAAGTGCACTGTGTACACACACACAGACACGCACACTCAGCAATGAGGTACCTTGCTACAGTGTGTGCATGTGTGTTTGACGAAGGGAGGGGGGTGTTCTCAAGAACATGAGCCCCTGAATTGGCCACTGTGAACCGATGACAATCCACAAAGGCCACTGCAGAGGGTGATGTACGGTGAAGGGGTTGACCGAGGGAGCAGACCGAGGGCTCTGGTGGGGGCAGCCACCAATTTCCACAAGGTCAACAGCTGCGGAAATAACTAAGGGCTGCGGTACCATGAGCGAGGAAACCATGACGACTGTTCTCAAACATGTACGGCTTATGCACCCAAAGACGTTCTCTTTTTCATTTTCAGAGCGTGTATGTACTGCTACGATGAGAAGGGGAGAGAAAGAGATAGAGAGAGAGAGAATGAAAGTGAGAGAGAGTGAGTAAGAAAGAGAGTGAGTAAGACAGAAATTTCGACGGAGAGAATGCCATTAGAGTTTAAATTCTGTTCCATTTAAATTCCTTTTACAGGAGATGATCAAAAACCAAATTCTCCACTCTGCTTGGTTAACAAAAGAAAAATGTGCCGCTTCAATTGTTTGAAGGACCCTGGTCAGATACCACTTCCTTGAATTCTCTATGACTAAATATTTTGGAACAGTTTGACAAAGTGTACCACCTAACTTAACCTGAGGATGAGAGATATTCAAAAGCCATTAGCATACCACACTTGAGTTACACACATAATAAAGCTGTTTAAAAAGCATCTAGGAGTCTTGTCAGTCTTCAAGTGGTGGAGAAATTAAATTTGCATGTCATAATTAGCCATGTTCCATAAGGGTGGCGCACCGAGGCGTTGTCAAGGGTGTTCCTGACGCAGGCAGATTACCTCCAGTGGGTGCCCATACATCAACTTCTCCACTGACAAAATATCAATTACACAGAGGTGCGATTTGGCCTGATCTCGCCCAAGAGCAGAGCACTTCCTTTCTATGCTGAATCCCCACAGGGAGGTCAGAGACTGTATTTAGAGTTCTCCATCGTCTTCAGTCAGAGGCGAACGCACTCGTCTCCAATCTCCAACTCTGCAATTTGACCTTGACTGACAGGATCTGGCATTAACCTCCTCCAGCTCTGACCTCACGGGCAGGCATTCTCTCTCTTTTGTGCTTCCTTCCTGCCTCTCTCTCTCTCTCTCCCTCCCTCCCTATCCACCCTCCTTCTCTCTCATAGGCAACCACACACACACACACGTGCCTACACCCACATGCGCGCGCACACACACACACACACACACACACACACACATACACCCACACTCTTTCCCTCGCTCACACACATACACACTAATGTGTTGTACATTTTTCGCTGCTCAGACTGAATCGGGCGATTCAGATCATCAGCACTGCGTCTGTGTAAAAATCTAATATAATTTCAGCGCGGCTCAATTTCAGCTCAATTTGGCTCACTAGGGATGGTAATTTGGTGGAAATAACCACAACAGTCTCAAAATTGTCCTGTCATTTGGCAGAATCCAATTAAACATCCATCCCTACCGACGTGCAGTGAGAGAGGATAGACCCCCCTTCTCTTACAGATGCACCAGACTACCGCACACAGAGACAATCAACAGATGTGTGTCCCCACACAAGTTGGTTCAATAGGGCAGGTCTTTCTCTCTATGTGTGTCAGGAAGTCCTCCACAGACTCTCTCTCCCTCTGTTACTTGATCTGTGTGTGTGTGTGTGTGTGTGTGTGTGTGTGTGTGCTGGTACAGTGGTAGCGTAGCAGTTAAGGAACCTGGCTAACATGCTAGTAGCCTGGAAATTGTG
This sequence comes from Tenualosa ilisha, assembly GCA_015244755.2. Lineage (NCBI taxonomy): Eukaryota > Metazoa > Chordata > Actinopteri > Clupeiformes > Clupeidae > Tenualosa > Tenualosa ilisha. The sequence continues at coordinate 1,701,313 of PYXC01002064.1, forward strand.
GGTTTGAATCCCGGCTACCACCGTTGTGCAAGGCACTTAACCCTAACTTGCTCTCGGGGAGACTGGCCGTGAAATAACTGATAGTTGACAAATGTAAGTCGCTTTGGATAAAAGCATCTACTAAATACAAATGTAAATGTGTGTGTAGTTTGTATGGAAATGGGGAGTGAGGTTCTGTATGTAACATACTGTACAACATGCCATCCCAAGTGCTGATGTCGTCTATTACTGCACTCTTACTGTGCATACACCATTGCTTTGGGCCCAACCCAGCCCCTGATGAGAGGGAAATGAATTAAAAATGTAATATTAAAGATGAAATGTCAGTGCCTCTGTTTACATGCTCTAATAGGATATCTGACAAATAGACAGATCTCCCCTATGAGAGGTGAAGGAAGCATCTAATTACTCGATGAAATGAAATGAAAAAGAAAAATTCTGGTGTCACCAAAAGCTACATATTGTATCTGTCTTACAGCACAAACCAAATAAATCTGGAAAAGGATAAGGAGTAAAGGATTTTTTTTCAATTAATTCAGGCATAGGTAATTTGCATGCATCACCACAATGACATTAGCAAAACAAATGAAACAACTTGTTTCAAACAGTCAATCAATTAGACGCAATATTGGCATGCATTAACAAATCATTCTTGTAGCTTTTGCATCAAAGCTCTTTTTAACCCCATTTTAAATGTGTGTTCATAAATGCAGACTTTCTTTTGATTGCATTTACATAGAGGATCTGTTAGCAGCCCCCTCCTCAGAGACACACACACACACACACACACACACACACACACACACGCACACACACACAATCACATTCACATATACACTCATGGGAACTCTTAGAGGCTCCAAGACAACTATTCCAGAGTGATTTAAAATCATTTAGTGTTCCCATGGCAGCAGAACCATCAACCTTGAGTCAGTGGATATGGAGGCACTGAAGGAGCTGCCTAGCCATAGCTGGACATCTCACAACCACCTTCAGCATATGTAAACTACCCCTGGACTGCAAAACATTTAAAGCATTTTTAGAGTGCTCTGCAGACACCCTCATATATATTAATGCCTTATGTATTTGGCTCAGCGATATTCCAATTACCATAGGTTATTCCCAGGGCAACAAATTACCTGGAATGTTCTAAGAAGACAATATCTTTCCATATATAATCTCAATGGCAGCCATTACTGTTGAGCAGAATAGAAAGGTTTCACATTAAAGTTCAACAATGACTTTGCACATGCTGTTCATTGTATGCAGATGTAAGTGTCACAAAAACAAGTAAACAAATCTTTACCAGAGCTCTTAGGTAGGCTTCATCCTTACTCCTGCTCATATGGCATTTAAACAAACAAACACAGTAATCTCTATTTTTTTTCTCTCTATCAAAGTATAATTTAAACTAACACTTTGTTTTTTTCTAACACTTGCATTTGCATGTGTTTACCTTCTGTGATGGGAAGTTTATCAGGCCAAACTGACCTCAGGCTGTTCTTAGGGAGAAAAAAAAGGAGGCTGCAGCAACATCTTTGAGACCGATGAAAGCAGTTGCACAGATACACCGATTCTTGTTATACGACTTGGCACACTTGTTAAATATGCATGAGAAAAGTCCTCCAAATCGAGCACTGTTTTATACAGATGCAAATTTTCACAAACATGTGTACTGTCCTTTCTACTTAACTGCCTCTCACTGTTGCCCTTTCACGTGCTTTGTTTGTGTCTGTGCTACAGTTAATATGAGGATGCACATCGGTACCTTGTAATGGACTTTGCCATTTTGAGGCCAATTAAGAGCCATCATAGCCCTTTGAGCAAAGGACGGGGATGGCCAAACTGCTCGTTCATTATTGCTGGTATCCTCTCCAGATTGTCCGATAGTCTAATCCCAATGGCTAATTAAGGAGCTTTAAAACCGGCTGACTTGATGAGCAACGCTGGACTAAAATGAAATTAAACTGCCGTGGAGGCAGACGCAGAGAGAGGGGAAGGCAATGATGAACAGGACCAAGTTCTCTGCCCATACACAAGGCACAAGGGAGGGAGCAGGAGTGCTGGGGCACACGCTTGTCATATCTCTTCCCCCTTGCCCGTTTGGCTCTCTTCTGGGATAAGTAATTAAGAGACGCAGGGCTGTCAGAAAATGGACGGCGGCGACCTACTTATCTTTCTCTTTTGTTGCTGAAAAGAGAGGAGTCTCTTTAATTTCAGCTCTTCATATGGTAGTGATATCAACCAGAGAGAAACAAAGAGAGAGAGAGAGATAGGGAGAGAGACAGACAGAGAGAGAGAGAGAGACAGGAGTACTGCTTCTGTGCACTACAATAAACCCACCCTCCTGCTCTGACCTTTCTGTTAATAAGAGCATTTCAGAGACAGCCAGGACTGGGCTCTATGGGAAGCCAAGTGATTTGGAGTCGAGCACCTCTCTCCATGTTGCAGGAGCGAAGGATAGCTGCCAGAGAATATCATTCTACCACCGTGATCCCCACCAACACACACACCTATACACACACACACACACACACACACACAGGCCGAATAAGCTGGGACAGAGTAATGCCACTGAGGCACTCTCTCAATAACAAACGAACAACAAAGAAGATTCAAGAACTGGGCCTGCCAATGAACATGGTGAGGTCAGGTATTGCAAGCCAATCACAAAGTAGTTTCAGCAAGTCTATCAAGTCCTTCAAACTTTTTTGGTATGGCATGGAAAACACAACAACTCTCTTTCATGAGAGGTGCTTGCACACGCAACAACTGTCTGTAGTATCCTCAAACGTCCTCAAACATCAATACATTCAAACTTTGAAATACAGCAAATTGAATGTTATTTGGCCACTGGACTCCAACAAAAATTGGAATGGGAGGCATGTTGAATGAAAGCTATGATGAGAGAAGTGCGTACACCACTGAGACAATGAGGAAAAAAACTTTTATCTTTAAGCATTGCATGAAACCTTTTCATCCTATAAGCAGGACTGAAAGGGTGACCATTTGAAGTGCTAGGAAGGATGCTAAAGTAGTCCAAATATTGACTTGTTTCGTTGGTAAAGGAAATAACTGAATGATTATTCATTATACAATTTATACAATTTCAAAACTAAACATGTGAGGCTATTTTATATAAATTAAATATTACAAATAATTAAATGAATTGAATAATTATGTGACGTCACATTCAAATCACCTTACAGTGAATATTCAGCAAGCACCATGTGTCTTGGTTTATGCATTCTTACTCTGGTCACGTCAATCTTTTGTAGATCATAGATGTTTGTTTCGATAGCTGTTTGTTCATCCTGCTGTCTGCTGTCCGGTAGACTGAGGTATTCTTTGTTGTCCACACCTGCGGATGCTTCCCACACATCTGTTCACCACAGGCAGTCTATCACTACACCTTCACCGCGACTCTCCAGCGTGTCTCAATCTGAGGGCCACTGTAGCTCATCCAAGAAATGAAAGAAGTTGAAACCCTACATCACCAACTGCAACCCTACATCACCAAATTCTACATCACCAACAGAAACCTTAGCTCGGCCAAAAATTCAAAGGAACTAAAACCCAACATAATGTAGTACTGTAACTAACACTATACTGTAATTTCCCCATTATTTCCTGGGGTTAATACATGGATTTTGCTCATTTCCTTCATCTATGAGTTTAACACATTTGGCATGGCAATGATCTATTGTTTCTTCTTCTTCTTTCTCATGAAATCATGATCTGTTTCTTATTTAATATGTAATGTTTACCAGACTGCAGTTCATATGTGGGAGCAGTTAATACACGGGTGAGGTAGAGACATGGTTTTGTGTTGTTGTTTTATTTTTTTTTTTTTAGTTTGCATGAAGTATTGACCTGAGGTTTACACATGGGGCTGCTTTTCAGGGAATTACAGTATTAGCAGTATATGATGCCATTCCACGGTATCCCTCTATCACCACATAGAGATACAGGCGTCTCAGCGCAGCTCAAATGGGACTATCTCACCCTACTCACAGCGCCATCATATTTCATCAAGCAAGACGCTCAGTGATGCTGCTGTCTTCGCCTCCCTCAAGCACAACTTGCGAAAAACAGAATCAATCCCACATGTCCCTGCATAGTCTGTATGTGGGTCAGGCTGGATAGAAATATCTAAACGTTGCGCAGGTAAACAGCACTGCTGATGCTGACATAAAATGGATTTGAGGAGAGTCTCCCTCTCTCATGTCTTTTGTGCTTTGTAAAGAGATCATTCAGCCATGCATCAAGTTAGCCTGTGGAGCCATGAGTGATGCGAGCATAATCATGTTGACAGGTGGCTTTATGACTGTCTCGGCTTTCTAATTATAAGCAAGAAAACACTGGCCTAAGATAATTAACAGGAGAGAACAAAGTTTTTTTTCTTTTTTTCCCTTTTTTCTCTACAAAATTAGTATTCTCTTGAGAGCTGATGTATAATCATAAAAACACAAAGCACATTAGAAAAGCGCATCAGAGCAAAAGATGAAAAAATAACACCTCCACCACCTTCAGAAAACAAAATTTTTGTTTGAACTTGAATGTTTGAAATTTTCCAGTACAGTTTTTTTTCCCCAATGCCAGTAGACGTTTTGAAATCCATGATAAAAAAATAAATAAATAAATAAATAATTAGTCATTCAGGAACACTGACTCTATGATAATACTGAAATATTGCATATTTCAGGCAAACGTTGCATGAGCACGACTAATACAGCATTAGTAATGGATGCTCCCAAATAACCTTCCCGACTACAGTGTAATGTTGATTTTATGCCCTCACTTTGCAGTATGAATCATATGGACTCCTGTTTCAAGGTCCTTTTTTATACTGCAAGTAGACTGACTGTAGACGGCCTCCGCACACATCTTGCAATACCACTCTAGTACTCCAGTACTCTAGCAGTGTGAAATTGGCTTTGTGTCCAAACTACTCTGTGCTATAAGGTGAAGAGTCACCAGTCACACTAAGGTATTACGGTTCTACATTCTGGGAGTTACTCTGAATCCACATACATGAGCATAATTAATGATCAGTGAACCTGCCAATATCACATAATCTAATGGCTTTTATAGTGCACCTCAGTATCACCTGACAGTGGCTCTGTCCAGATGGTTCTCAGTCAAAACACCAGAACTGAAAAAAGAAAAAAAAAAAATCAACATCAAACTGGACTAAACCCTTTTAGCATTTCCTTCCTGATGCTGGCTGAAAAGCAAAAAGCAGAGAGTCGAGACTGATCAGACGCCTCATTTGATTCTCCAGACGCAAGAGATTAAGATGCTTCCAACATCAAGACCCTTGCTGCTAAGGTTAGCCACCACTTATACTCAGGGTCTCTCCTCCCTCCTCTCCTTGTCTCTTTCATGGACATCCTCCTACCCCAGACACCCGGCCGGCTGCTCCAGGTTCACAGCGAATCCTATTTACCAGTCTAGCAAGTGTTTAGTGAATGTTTCAATCCAGCGGAGCTCTACAAGTGAATTAGCTTGCCACAAGGCAGTCTTGGAAAGGAGAAGGTATCTAGCAAGAGTTATTTCCCTTGCCAAGCTGTGAGCAAACACTTCTTTGTAGTAAGGGCCTTTCAAGCAGGTGTGGTCAACAAGCTGGGATTTACGGATTGTTTCCGGTAATCATTCAGAGAAAGTCACTTTTAGTTCAAATGACTAGTTACAAGGATGATAACTAAAGTACAGTTATAAACACATAGCTCCAACCTTGGATTATAAGTGGCCAAAATCACAGTTCCAGTATGATTTGACCTGATCGCAGATGCATTCAAGGCCATTGTTAAAAACTTGCTGGAAATGCACTCATGTTGAATATGTTGATTGGATTTTAGGCTCGGCTATTAGGCCTAATAATGCCTCTGCACTGTTCTAAAATCACTACAAACCATCATAAACTTTTTTTTTATGGAAAATGAGAATAATTACCTGTTAGACTACTGCATTTGTGAAAGTGGAGAGTATGTTTAAAAGTGCAATGTAAATTTGTGAGGAGATAACAAAGACATTATGAGGCATTCCAGCATTAGAAACACAACTATTATTTGCAGTTTTTATATCACCATTCCTGTTTTACACTGAACACAAACTACATTAAAATGATACTCGCCCAGATTTAGCTTTACCATTTATAATGGACAACTGGGGGGTTTCAAGAAGCCTTTCCAGATCATATGCTGCTAATCAAGAGTTTATCCTTTGCAAACAGATTTCCTGATTTTACCAAGTGATGCACCTGAAGCTTTATCTATTTTAATAAATGACGGATTTACAGCCTGGGGCAGTATGAGGTTCTGCCGGGAGCCTGAGCTCAAAAAAACAGAGCCATTGCAATTAAATTTAGTATGGAAAATCACTTTTATTGTCACTATATATTGCATTTATTGTATTGTATACTATTATATATATAAGTCACATAAGTGGAATTAGGGAGCCTACCACCAACACACACAACACACACACACGGGCTACGTTTGTATGTGTACAACTACCCGCAATAGCAAGCCAATGTGTTTCATCTTAACAAAACTTCTGTGATAATCTACGTGGCATCTAAACTGTTATAGGAGGCTATTGCTGAGCTATGGGAAATGGTTATCACTTAACCACAGGAAAAGCAATTTCAAAATATGTCACCATATGCCCAACAGACATACCACAGAGCACTTTTGCCACACCTGAAGCTGTCTCAACAAACACATTTATCAGTGACAGCCTATGCACAGCTCTTCAACAAGCATGTATCACCACTGACATCTTCTTGTATCCTTTGCCTGTATGTTGTGTTTTATGTCATTATCCATCTATGCTGCACCTGCTCCCCTCCCCAACATGAAACATCAATATCAGACCACAACAGAGCCCCTTCTCTCTCTCTGTGTGTGTGTGTGTGTGTGTGTGTGTGTCCCTTTCACGAGACCATCCTACACACGTCACAGTCCTTCTCCTTAATACCACCCTAATCTCAGTATATCATCGTTGGCGTCAAAAAATGTGCCTCGAGTGTCTGGCGGGCAGTGGAGGGTGGAGAGAGAGTGTCCTGTGGCCTGTCCAATACCTCACAGGGGCCTGATGCGGACAGATCTGAACTGGGATCAGCGGGAGCGCGTGTTATCGCAGGAATGCAGTTGTGGTCATGCCGTTGCGTCCCCCCAGAGGTTTCTCTCTCTCTCTCTTACTCTCTCTCTCTCTTTCCACTTGCCGGCCCTGCAAACACTTTGGGCACATATTGACTCAGATGGAAAATTGCTCCACGTGGAACAGGGGGTCCTTGCGGACATGTCTCAAATCCTAAACAGCAGTAGAGGCATACCATGTGTATCATAGACAATCTCCTCATTCACGCTTTCTCTCTCTCCTAGCGTTTTAAATTAGGAACCATGAACACTTTGTAATGAATCAATTTTGGTCCATTTGATGACTCACCGTCAGAATACCGATGGAATGCCAACAGTTCAGGTGAAGAGCAGCATCCCATTCTTTCTTTCAAATATATGAATACTGAATACTGAGGAGATCTGCATCTGTGCTACATCCATACAAACTTCAGCACTGAACCTACATATATAAACAGGCATATTCCTATAAACGGCATACTGAGCATCTGTATTAGTGTGTGTAAACACGCAAACAAGCCCTGAAACTCGCCCTACATAGACAAATGTTCATAGGTTGTGATTTTTCTCACCCTATTCATGTCTCGTATTTTGCAAGATATGTTCCATGCCAGAACAGCAACCAAAGAAGAAAACTGTTTTATCGGCTGTGTTTTGTATGGCATAATTTATCTTCATTGTCTTTTTTTTCTCAGTCGCTTTGGTCACATTTTCAGATCATGATTGAAATTCTCAAAACTACTATGTACTAACTAGATCTACATCCATCATTCTTTCACACATCCTTACAACTTAAAACATTTAGACTTTATTTGCTGCCTATTACAGTTTTTTATGAGTTTGCACTTTGTCAAATCATTATCAAAGTTTGCATAATAGTGGTTGCATTTCTTAAAACTATGTCAAACCAGAGCCCTCTGTTCATTGATTGGTCAGACAAAAACGCAGTGCTGTTGCAAAATGTGTTATTGAGTGGAAACAGTAGGCAGTGCTAGCCTGTCTAGGATTTAGGAAGCCTGGTAAAACCATAGACAGTAAAAGAAGTGGACAGAGGGATCTCGTCAACCACAGTGAGAGTTTTGAGGATGAATTTTCAGTTTTCTGTTAGGTCCAGTGTCTACTGCACATACTTGGTCATGTTGATCAGACAAACCAAAACATGGTAACTTGCAACAGAAATTCTGACAGATATGATGCAGATTAAAATCCTCTACTGCCTGTGAAACTTAAATTCTCCTAAACACTGTGTTTAAATTACGTTAAATGTTAGTTATTTCATTATGTACATATGACGCTAACATACCTGGACTCCCAAAGTCTGACAGAACACTATCAAGAAAGTATGGCAATGGCTCCTGTGCGACAGAAAGTCTCTAGCCGCCACTAAATTTGTGTCATCACTCTTTGCATCACTCCACATAAAAGTTTCTTAGAAGGCAATAACATGACACAGGAGATAACAGAGCCCAATACGCATTGTTGTGTTTTCTCCAGTGCACAACAATGCAAAAATCGAGGTACAGGATGCTTCACACATAAAGTTATTCATTTTGACGTGACACTAAAATGAAAGCTAGCTAATGAGATTCTAATGGCTCCGGCTCCCTTTCCAGGTGGAACCAGCCGGGAACAACCTCCATGAGTGTCTCAACTTCTGCGCGTATTCCTACCCCCTTGGGTGGACCAGACTCTTTCACTTTGCACTTGGTTCTTAATTCGGACTTTTCCGTTCACCGATTGGATGCTAAGAAAACTAGTTGAGGAAACCAAAGCCTTTGATGAGTACGCTGACTGTAACAAAAGGCAATACTGAGCAGTGGTGCTAGGCTGCGCTAGCCTGTCTAGGATTTAGGAGCAACAGATCAGAATTCACTAAGATCTTGTTTTTTGACTGTTAGATAACAACCAGACTGTTGTAAAAAATAACTTGTTTTTTCTTCTGGGGGGTATCAGTGTTAAACAGCAAGTTACATCAGATCACTAGCATTCAGTCCCTATTGAGAGTACAAATTGCTATTATAGCATTAATAGCCCCTTTAAGTGAGGTATACTTTTATTACTTTCTTAATCTTCAAAAACATGCTCCCACTTTAAACACTTTACAGCCTTGGGAGTTAGGCTTCAAATGCAGCCTATATTTTGTGCCATGTTTTAAAAGCACTGGGCAGTCTGATCATCATCTGGGTTTACATTTATATCTTCTTCAGCCTCTTGGCTCACAGCGCCAGCCCATAAATAAGCAGCCTGGGGCAAATCAAGATTTTACAAGGGATGTACATTTGTGAAGAAGCTCCTTCACTTCACTTTACCAAAAAAGAAATATACATCAATAAAAATAAAACAGCCTCCAACTGAGATAAGTCATTTGTAGACGCTCCTTGTTTACATGAAACCCGACGTAGACATGAAGATGTGTGCACCTAAGATGCTCACTTGAATCCAAAGGTGCTTAGGTGGGGAAAAAGTGCTTACTCCTCAAGCACAGCAGATTAGATTTGCCACAGAAGTCTGCTCATCTATGCGTTGTGTAATAGGATTAAAATCACGACCGCCCACCATGGACAGCAGTTCTGTTCATTTGCAAAGCTAATTTCCAACCTCACACTGGGGACGGCGTCTGTGTGCGAGGGTTGATGGTTGTTGTTGTTGTTGTTGTTTTGCTCCCATACCTTTTTTGTCTTGCCTTCAGGACCTTTGGCCCTGGCACGTCAGCACTTATTCCAATCTGTCAAGATGAATGATCGTCTAGGCGAGGGAGCCTCACCTGCTCACCTGTCTCGGCATGGCGGTATTAGCGTGCAGGCCAGGCGGCCATATTTGTCCACGTCGAGAGGCAGCATGTTAAATAAATCATAATGCATAGCCTTTCTAACGCACTCTCACACGCACGAGCATGCCAGAATGCCAGTTGAAAGCTGATTGGGCGTAATCTACTGCACATTACTTATGAGGATGAGACAAGTGGCCTGTCAGCTCTTTGTGGAGAAATGGGGTCGATGAAATGCCAAAAGAGGCCGGCATAGCAGAAGAAGAAAAAGAGAGAGGAGGAGAAGAAGAGGAGAAATACAAAGAAGAAGAAGAAGAAGAAGAAGAAGAAGAAGAAGAGGAAGAAGAAGAAGAAGTACTGTGTCGCTGATAGGAGGAGATGTCACACATTGCCTGAAGGGTTTGAGTGATGATTACAGAGCAATTCCAGGCGGAGTCGTGTGAGCGGAGTCCAAGTGTGTGATCAGATATGTACAAAAAGCATCGAGTTATGAACACATAAATGAGACAGTGCTCTAAGATTAATGTGCATCGGAGTTGCTCAGTCGTTGATGCCACAAAAGCAATGCCTCTCAAACAGGCTCCAGCTTCAGATTACCATCCTATGAACACTACCAGTGATGGCTCAAGTCAGTCTCAATGACAAGAGCAAGTCCCTGCATGTTGACAGGCAAATTTAATGATGTAAGGAAGATCCATTAATATCTGCACATTAATGCACAACACTGCATAAAAACAGTCACTCTGTGCCACTGATTTATTAATCAAGCATAGAAAGAAACTAATTTGCCTGTTTTTTTTTTTAAAAAAAAGGTACTAGATGAAAGACTCCTGCTCACAAAGGTGCACATTAATTATCTCTGACTTACATTCTTGGTTAACAATGATCATGTAAACCTGTTGGGGATTCCCAAACAAAGGTAGCTATGTAGATGCCAAAACACAAGTGGGCTACAGAGTAAGGCCTCCCACAATACTGACAGTCTAGTCATTATCAGAAAAACTATATATATATTTCACATTTGCAAAAGTGGCCAAAGCAGAAAGTCAACCCCCACTGCACCATTGCCTGTATCGCCTTGAAGAAAGAATGTCATGAAAGCCAAGTGTTGATGTGTTACTCTCTTAAAGAAATATCTCGGATGTCTGGGATGTTTCTGGGCACTGTGGAAACACTTTCCACATAGCGGGCGTGACACTAGCACAGGAAGCCCATGGTAGTCTATTGAGTGTATAATTGTTTTGCATAGTTTATAGTCACTGTCTCAAAGAACGTCCATTTCAAACAGTTCAAAGGTATTCTAAGTTCGCCTGTTGAGATTTCTACACAAACAGCCAATGCCACCCCAGCATCATCTCTTGCCATTCAAATTCATGCACATTTGCATTATATTTATCATATTCAACTGCTGTAGTACACGTAACAATTTCTAAAAAAAAACCTAACCTGCACTTGCTTTGTTCTGTAATTGCTCAATAACTTGTTGTTTGCATTGTTGCATTGGATCTTGTTGCTTTGGCTTTGTTATCGGTGTTAATAAGTTATTGTTCATTTTGGATCTGGGTTTGGGTCACTTTGGGTTAAAAAAAAAACCACTGTGCTTTACAACTAACCCTGAAGAGTGCAACTTGGATGAGCAAAGGTCTTCCCTGAACTAAGGGAGCAACAAAAAATATTGTTTTATACCAGTCATAATATTTATAAAATAAAGCTGTTTCTTGATAAGAATGATTCTGACTAATCTCCTTTTACGACCGTTTAAAAAAAAATGTCACATTACTGTATTTTCAAATAATTATGGGCTAATATATCTTAAACATTAGACAACCAATTTCCTTTTCCCCTCAGCTATCCAACCAATAGTAGAGATGGCTAGTCCTCCTAGCAACACATTGATGACAGCTGAGAGATGTGCAGTTCTGCTAGACACTGTGAGATGCGAGCTGTCGGTTGCCCTTTGGTGAGAGTCTCCAGGTTGGGGGAGAGGGGATGAAACCAGTGTGTTGTATGCGTTTCAATGAAGACATATGAGCAACACGTGGAGCTGAAACCCTCCTCCCACCAACTCCAAACCCCTGCGGCGTTCCCTCGGGCAGCAACTGGAGCGGCAGGGGTGAGCACCAGTGGCAGTGGCGGCAGGGGCCTTTTCTTCTCACACTTTTGGCCCTATAATTCGATCAGACACATGTCCTCATCAAACAGGCTTTCTTTTTTTCCCATGTTTGCTCTTTTTTCTTTCCTCCTTTCCCCTCTTTGACTGACTGCACTAAAGCTGCCTCTCAGTCTGTGTCAGTCCATCTCTCCTACTGTCTGAGGGAGAGAGGTGGGGGGATGGGGAGGGAGGGGGGTGTCAGGCATTGCTGAGGCAGGAACACACTCAGTGTGTAGAGGTTCCACCTCCCCCATCACAACACACCCCTCAGACACAGAGCACCTCAAAGGGACTCTTGTTTTCATCAGCTTTCTTGTTCTCCCTCCCCTCTTTCTCTCTCTCTTGTATTCTGGTGTTCAACGCTATTGATTAATATTTTAGTTTGGACAAGGTGCTGTGAGAATGATTCCGGTGACTCCTACTTAATATCATGAGGTGAATCATCTGTGTTTTATGCACTGCTGGTTGTTGCCACTTGGTAATTTATTTAAATTTCATTAATCTGACAGGGAATCTGATGGCGGATATTAATAAAAGTTCATGTTGTGTATTAACCTTGATGCACATATAGGAGTAGACCTTAGCTCTCAAAAGTTATTTCCTCATGTGCCAACAGATGAGAATCTTCAAGTGAAGAGCTGACATTATCTCCCTACCCAGTCACACACACTTACACAGAACAGACCGATGATAATGCTCATTGGTAGCTTGGTAGGCCACTAGGCAGAACTACTAGCATAGTCAATGGAGTATGAATAGGAATTAAGAGCTAACATAAGCTTCATTGTGCCCCATTAATGTATATGGATTCTCTATGGTTGTTTTTATTAATAAATGAAGAAACAGCAAACAAGGTGGATATTAGCAGCCTATGTAAAACATGTGCTTGTGTTACACTCTAGTGGGGAAAATGATTTGTTTGACAGCTAGTGTTAGCATCAGCCTCGAACGTGATGCCTGGAAAAAACTATGCTAAATTAATCATGTGACAACTTTGCAACTGTTGTTAACCTTTCTTCCAAATTACAACATGGAACTTAAAGACCCATAGTCATTTTGTACATTATAGCACATGTCAGTGATTAGCTTCATTTACATTCGTTTTGAGCAGACTGCATAGCAAATTGCATCTAGGTGATGCAAATGAGCATCAGCGCTACTAACGTAACTTATCACTATACACATAACAACACTATCTGGTGAACACCAACATTATGCAGTGTTTTCCCAAAAATGAAATAAAATAAATGCAGCGATCCTACGTGGATAATTTAAACTGTTTATTAGGGAAAAATTTTATGTCATTGCCTCATGGTACGTTCAGCCTACCGCTCAGACTGCAAGCCAAAATCATCAGACTGCCTATTAAATAGCAAAGTAATATTGTGACAAGTTATTTATTGCTACAATATGTGAAAGCCTTTCATAATTTTCACTTTTATCAAGGTTTGACATGTTAATGAAATGATGCGATGAGATGAAATGATAATATATTATCAACAACTGTTGATAACAGGCTTCTATTGACCAGCTTGACATGTTTCCTACCAAGGGCTCAACGTGTCATTTAATCATCTCCCTCCACTACCAAACTCAACAGTATGGTAGTAGTTCTAACAGATGAAAATGTTATCAATTAAAAGTATTTACTGTATATTGCTACTTTGGACAGTTCTGAGCCAGTGACTCAGTGAGGAATTCAACAAAAGGCAAAACAAACATTTCCTTCAATGCATCTCACGAAACTTACATAAAGTAGTTACGAATGCAGCTAGGTTCTAAAAAGAGCCTCCAGCACATAGCCAATCATCCCCAAGTGCCTGTCACAGTCTGCGTGGCCCATAGCACCACTACGCGTGTTTACCTCGGACACTTCTAAATAAGATCAGTCCCTTCTCTCCATTCTGCCTTCACTATGACCTGTCTATCTCGAATGTTTTCTTTTTCCCCACCCTCCTGCTGTTCCAGTCCACTTACAATTTTAAAGACCGCAAACAAGATGGCTGGTCTTCTGAGGATGAAACCATCCCTGGCTGCCTCTGTTCCTTTCACCCCCACACCCACTCATCCACACACACACACACACACACACACACACACACACACCCACCCACCCCCACCCCCACCCCTACACCTGCCTACTGCACTGGCGCCAGTCTTAGAGCTTTAGGCTTTATCCAATAATGTGAATACCGTGACTGAAGTTGGCTTTTCCCAAGTGAAGCGGGCAAGAGTGAAACATAGAGACAGCAAGAGAGAGAGAGAGAGAGAGGGAGACATCCTGACAACCACATCCTGCTGGCACCGATTCAAAGTCATTGGCAGACTAATTGAATATTGACACCAGGTGTGCAACCCTCTGACTCTGGTGGTAGGGGCTGAGGTGGTTCACCCCTCCGGTGGTTGAGGGTGCCTTTGGTTCTCACAGAGGAAATGGGATTTCACAGCACAAAAAAGAGAAAAACCTACCTCAGTTACTGCAACCAACCACTGTCAAGATGATATGAAGATGTAAGGATGCAATTCCTTGGTATATTATTAGCAAAAATATTGAGGAAATGATATCTGCATAGGCTATGAAGCACTGCACTTTAAAAAAAGAAGTGCATTCCACATGGCTCAAACTCTGAGGAGATTCTCGTCAAAATGAGCCTGTCAAGAACTGTGTGCCGTGATTTAAGGAAAATGCCCTGTCAAGGGTTAGCAACCATCATTTACTGAGACAATCAGTCTTCTGTGGGAGGACAGAAATCACCAACTCCCATGCTGATTATTCTCCCAGATAGAGCAAGAGCACATTCCTCCAAATAGTTTACATTTATATTTACAAAAAACGGGGTCTCTTTTAGTAATCTTTATATAATTTTGTCTTATTTTGTGTTATTGGTCTGTTTTATGAGTTTGATAAAATCTCCACAACACTATGAACATCTCTAAGGGCAGGAGCATTTTTTGCTCTTGTGATTTCTTCCCTATTGTTATTACAGTACTTCTGGTTCATCACGACAGACCTGGAAACTACCGTCAAGGGACCACTACCATAGCAACTAAAACATCTATGAAGCACTATGCCTGTGTTCATAACAGTCCAACAGTCAAAGGCGTTCACTTCAAAAAATTGTCCCCCAGCCAGCTACAGGCGGTTATTGCAAATTGCTGTTTTTAAAGCTTGCCATTGAATGTATTGCCCCTGTTAAAGGAAAGTTCTGGAAAGTTCCAATCCACTGAACAGCGAACAGGCAGCTAACACGAATTGAACAGGGTGGGGAAAATGAAACTGAAAGTGAGTTTCTGTGGTCTGGCATTAATGGAAGATTTTCTATATTTGTGGCCTATGTTGTGCCAAATTTCATTTCATCATTGTTTTCAAACCGCCGTGTGTGTGTGTGTGTGTGTGTTTGTGTGTGCGCGTGTGGGGGGGTGGACCATGTTGCTGTGGACCCTTTCATTTTCACCACCTACACTTACACAGTAGTAATTAGTTATCATTAGTTCCAATCATAAGCACAAACAAAAAACATGTGAAAGCATGTGAAAAAACATGAGAAGCTGTCAAGAGCCAAACAAAAATAGCATAATTCCACATGTTGTTGTGGTGTTCTTTCTGTGGTGCTTTTGCTTACACAGACACAGGGGAGGCCCAATGGAAAATTGCAAGGTCCAAGGGGCAATTGCAAAGTTTCACGTAACTGAAAGAATAAAAGTACGGTTATAACCTCCAACGTTTTAATCAAAGTGAGCACAACCCCGATGGAAATGAATATTAACCTTGTTTAAAAGGCCCAGTTGCTTTCCAATACAGCAATGGAATATGTTATCAAAGGGGCTTGGACGTTAGGCCCATTAATATGCAGCATGAGAAGACGTTGTTTACAGTATGATGGCAAAGATCATATGTTACATCATGAATGAATTAATCACAGTGCATGCAGGGCTGTGCACTGTACTGCTATCTGTTGGCTTCCTATTCTTTATTTATTCTTCCAGGTTTTTTCCACGACTAAATAACCATTTCACCTACAAACTCCATTCAACTTTCATTTCATAGGTCTCAAAAATTCTGTGTGCTATCTCATAGTTCTACTGTTTGTATTTTTTCAAATATTCGCGATAAACAAGCGAAAAAATCCCATTGCCCAACTGGATATTAAGTTTAAATGAACTGTCACATTAACACAGGGTTAGTAGCAGTAGTTTAATAGCCTTTAAATACAATAAACAACAATAAACAACTTGATTAATGCACTGAACAATTTCTTAAGCAACTGACAAGCAGCATCACTGCTGGAGCAATATATGGCTGCGTGTAGCCATCTACACCAATTCATGAATTTGACTCTCTTTAGAGACCACGATTCTACCATGATTCCCCTAGTAACTAGCATAGCAATCACCAGGACTACCCAATGGCCTAGCAAACATCTTGTTTTTTGTTTTTGTTTTTTACATATAACATTAAGAAAATTATACTGCAACCATAAAACATTTAAGTTTTTCTAGATAGGACAAATAATCTTAAATAAAAGCTTAACAAAAAACTCAAAACTAGGCTATGCATTATTTGGCTTCAATTCTCTCATTAGTCACAGATGTTTTATTTTCTGCAGGTATGTATTTTTTATTCTGATGTTGGTGAATACTGTTTTCTCACTGCAGCTATTAAGTTGCAATATATCATTAATATTGACATTGATTTGGTTTACATATTTAATAGCCTTAGGGGTATTATATGAGTGACAAGCCATGGAGAGATAGTAGAAGTATTGTTCACAGTAAACATGCTTGATATATTCATATATTTATAACCTGACAATAAACACATTCGTCCGCAGCCGTAGATGCTCAGCCGATTTGACAGCATGTCTTTGCATTATCTTTTGATGTGGACTTATTTTGGCAGGCAAAGTTTACACACCCATCCCACAGGCCTGGAGAACTCTATATCCTTACGACCATGGTCTACAAAACAGAAAATGGACCCTGTTGTCCAAATATAGTGATAGTTTAGGGTAATAAAAGGAGACAGGAAGTGAGTGGGAGAGGTCCAACTCAAACCTGAGTCCCCATGGGCACCTGCACCACAGTGCCCCCCTCACAGATGAAGATCCATTCTGTTCAGACTTCATGTTGGTATAATATTCACAGCATTAAGGTATTTCTGCTTACTCTGCAGACATGGATTCTTTGGTGTTTTCAGATGCACTAGCATGAACTGTATACATCCAATGCATACAATAGAAACAATTCATACAATTCATGTAATGTACCGTGTATCGTTATATATTACACACAACCACAGCTTCCCTGTTGCACAATAACCTATGTTTACAGAGGAAAACATGCTCTTACTAGCCTATTCAACCCGTGAGCATGAAGAGCTTCAAGAGTATGCTTCACTGTGTCTTTCATTGTGCTACTCGAAAAAAAGAGGTCTTCAGAGTACTAAAATGCTGGGCTATTTTGTGTCTCCGTTAAGTGGCAAATCATTTGTGCCGCCACCTTTTATTTCACAGACTTTTAGAGGCCTAAAATGAAACCGGCATTTTACTCATTCAAAATAAAATTTAAAAAAAAGGAAAAAACACAACCCAATTGAATCCTCGTTCCTCTGTGCAGCTTTTACTGTATAAGGGCTTACTGGTCCGAGAGCTGGAGTGGAAAATAAGGTAGAAACCCCAGGTCTGTGTGCAAATCTCTCACTTTCTTAATTCAATTGGCTGTATTTTTCAGGCTCATTCCAGTCAGGCGAGGCACAATTCTCCCCAGGGGAGCTCATTCCCGGAGCCGGCCTTTCCCCGACGAAACATCGCAACCACAGCACGCCTTCTCCTATTAACGTCTGTGCATGCATCTCCTTAGACAACACACTGCTGGAGCTGCTCATGAAGGGTGGAGTAAAATCTGGAGGAAGTTTTTTTTTTTTCCCCAACTGAAAAGGGCTGTAGGAGAACTGGCTAATGGTGCTTCTCACTAAATGTGAGCTATCAGCTATCACCTATTACTCACTGTAATATACAGGAAGGTGAGTTTTACTGCTTGAACACCTTGTAAATGAGAATACACTTTGTTATGGTGATTAAAAGCAAAGGAAAAAAGGAGATGAAACATATTTTTTTGCAGGTAAAGGGACCATCAAAGTGATCAGAAGCGGCTCTTTGCTGCACAAGCCATTTTAATCTGCAGCTAACAGCTGTGACGGATGCATTTCTTAATTAAATCACTAGGATCTGACCATGCATCATGCAACTTCCAGATAAATCTAGGAGATTGACAGGGAATCCTGCTCTCTCTGTGATAATGCCTCTGTTCCAAGGACAGACTGTAAAAAATCAATTGGGTTACCGGAATACTTAAAGGGGGGCAAAAACCCAACAACAACAGGGTTTCTCCGACTAGCCACACAAATCACAGCACAGCGCACACAGCACAGCACAGCACAGCACAGGTCAGCTACTTGTGCTGCAGAGCAACATAGTGAATACCATGTGGCCCGCACCGCAGCTCCCACCCTGATCTGGCCCCGTTCTGGCCCTGAGTTTGCACAGCAAATGCTCTGAGTGTCAGCCGCCATCTGGAATGTGTGCCGATGAGCAAATGCATGTTTCAACATATATACCTTCATTCTGCACAAAAGAATCCTCACAATCAAATGAGTTTGAGGGAGCCAAGGGGTTGTCTCATAACATATTCCTTCAAATTACACACCACGGCCCCACTGTTTATTTGCGATACGTGTTACTAACTCCTGCCTGTCCTTGAATTCATTCAACTATACCGACTGGTAAACCACACCACAAACACTTGGATGGGAGATTGTCTTCACTAACGAGTTGTTTCATTTGAATTCAGTGTTCTTCCCATGCAGGAGACACTTCCGCACATAAGGGCTGGCTAGAGCAACAAGGGTTTTATCTTGGCATGCAAATATTCACGTTATTTCATACTTATTCGTTGTACCTCGTGGCAAGGCTGAGGAAACCTGCGTAAAGCTTCAGCAGAGGGCTTATCATCTGTGGAAAGAGAGTCTCAGTGCCTTTCAACGTTTTCAAAGTGTCATCGAGAAGAGTGCCGCTGATGGGAGCCGACCGTTCAGCGGATTTGCCTGATTTTGACATCAATTTCACCTCCAAGTCCCTCCACAAAAAATAGCTGGTGAACCATGGATGATCCACTACAGGACTGCGTTTCAGGGAGCTGGCAGTACAGTGCATTTCAATGCAAACCTTGCGTACAACACATTTACAATGATACAAGCATGGAATAAGTACAACCTCTTATAAACATACTGTTTTCTTTGAGAGCCACTACATCTCAAAGTTTTTACCTCACAGTACAGTCGCAAAACAAGTTTACATTGGGAGTGATACGAAAGGCCAGACCAAATTCAGGTCCACTGACTCACTTTTCTTGGCCATTTCCACCACATGTTTGCCTTGATTCTAGAGTGCCATTGTTACCCTCCAGTGTTACACAAGATGATCGAACAAAGGCAATGTGTCCACAGCACTTCCAATTCATTCACCACCCAGGACAAAAACACGCTTTGTTGGGACTACATAACCAACACGTGACATGCATTACTTCCCACACAATATCAAACAACCCTCTTGTCGAAATGGCTGTTTCTTTTTTTTTTGCTGTTTCAAATGCACATGGGCAGCCATTTGAGACAACTGTGCTAAATTACATTTCTCTGGCGTTTTCTCCCGCCGAGCCGCAGACAGGAGTGGGACTACGCGGCGTCTGAGATACCGCGGCTCCGTCCTCATTCCTGTCTGTGTGAGTGCAGTGATTTGTCACCAAACCTGCTGTCTATGGTGTATTATAATGAGGGGAAAAGCAGCTAGATATTATAGCCATGACTGGGGGAGAAAAAGGACACTGCTGATGATAGAGCCTCAGTCTGGGCAGATGTACTGCTCATAGTGAGAATTAAGAGAGTCCGCCTATCCCCCATGGTCTCTCTACAAAGCGCTGGCAGCCTCTGGGGGTACCTGGCAGCACACCTTCATTAGCGATCTGTTATCTTAGCGAAATTACCCAATGATCCTTTGCTGCTATCGTTATTATATCTTAACTCATCTTGTACTACAGACACCACAACATACTCGTCATGGGGGATATTACATATATTAATTTGGAAGCAAAGCAGATGATACAATAAGGCCTGATAGGATAACAATCTCTCTCTATCTCCCTCTCTCTCTGGTGTCTGAAGACAGAGATATTCAAAACATGTTTTGGCCCAATTTGCTATAGTATCACAAAGCATTGTAAAACAAGCCAATTAACTAGTCCAAATTACTTAGCTGTGGGAACGAGGAGCGTCAGAGTCTGGCAAACAACTCGGTGAGAAAACAAGGAGAGTGCAAATGACGGTAACATATCCAATAACATTGAAGTTTTCACAAAACAAAACCTTAGTTAAGTCTCACACCATATGTACCATCTTCATTAAGAATTCCTATTAAAAATGCAAATCCCTCTGTGAGCTCTTATGGGATTTGAAAAATTAGTTTACTCAAGACCAGTATAGATTAAGTGTCAGGTTTTTAATGAGATATGCAATCATAGGGCAAAACACAATCTGTTGCGACAGAAACTAGGGGAACTCATTGATAGTAGGCTGTGCACAACACTCCAAGTTCAGGGCCTAATGAATTTGATTGATAAATTGGAATCTTAATGCTGAGTGCAATAATATTATACTGGTAACCTCATAATAATGTATTCAATATGTCTGTTCTGGCACTCTGGCAAGAACAAAAAACAAAAAAAACACTGCAAACATCTTTCTGTTAAAAAATACACACCAAGCGGGAACTGAACACACACCGTTAGTGCAATCACCCCTCTGATAAAAACCCAGCATGAATGAGAGGATGCAGAATGAATGAATTATCCATCGGAAACTCTTGAATATGCTATGAGCATAATAGGGCGATTAATTCATTTGGAGGCTGTCGACAATTAACCAGCCACATTTTGTATTCTACAAATCATGGCATTTGCGAAGTGTGAAGTACACTGGCATAGAGTGTGACCAAAAAATAAACCAAAAGGGAAAAAAATTGCTAAGAAGCATTCAGGAATACTGTTATACCACTCAAGCAGCGTTAAACGAAATATTTTTTTTAATCACAACAAAGGGACTGCCTTTAATGAGACACATTCATTTTCATACTGACCTAAGACGTCTATTAAGATTGCCAGTCAAGCATTGAACATTAATTATGAGGATCCCCCCTAAGCCTCCATGAAATTCAATGAGCACAGCAAAGTCCCAGAGAAAGGGGTGGAAAAAAAAGGTTTGGGAAATATTGCAGCACCAGAATGCTGACTCGGCATACAAACTTCAGAGTAATCACAGATTCATTCTGCTCTTCAAATCCCTCCAATAGCACAGTCCTCAAGACAGCTGCTTACATTCAGCTAAGATGATGTCCTTCCTCTTGCCATACACCAGACACCTATGGGACCAACTAGATTGTGTTCCTTAATCTGCTGCCTCACAAGAATACCACTTCAGAAATAGTGGGAAAAAGCAATACATTTATTTATTTATTTATTTTTTATCAAACATTCTTCTGTATGGTACCATCATTTTTTTATGTATGGGTTCTTCCTTTTATGCCTACACACTTTTACTTGAAGAGTATCACACAAGAGGGTAGGGGTTATCCCGCTGCTCTTCAAGAGCATTTGCAACATACAAACACACAAACAGGCTGTGTAGAAATGTCTGTAATGGCATGCCTAGAGGAGTGATGAAAATGTGTGATATGAAAACTGCTCTTTTTGAGAAAGACGGGATCCACGGCACTGAGGGCAACACAAGGCTGCTATCTGCTTTATTTTTCATCTTCATTCTTTTTTCTTTAGCTAAAAATAGAACAAAATTTTAATGGGGAGTCCTTCATTCAAGATATTCTTTTTTTTTTCAGATCTGCTGAGCGATGAGTGGCAACATGTCAAGACTGTCAAGGCATCCATCAAATAGGTGGCATGCCTTCCACGAGCCAGGCAGGCTATGACAACATTACATAAATAACAGCCTCATATTCCATGCTGTCATTGTCCAACCAGGTCACTTCAGGCCATACTAGATGATTTAGCAGCCAGCCAGCAAAATATTCAATTTCATCTAATGACTGAAGATTAGAAACATTACCTGTTAGCCTAGGTCAGTGGTTGTCAAACCACTGGAGGATACTTGAATCAATTCTAGGGGGTACGCAAAATAAGTCTGTGAATGGGTTTGCAGCGCTCACCAGCATAAAGGTAGCATGGAAAACATAGACCATATAGCATACCGCGAATGGGGTAAATGGGGCATGGGGAAATTAAACCGAAAGTAAGTTTCTGTGCCCCATTCAGTTAGTATAAGTATATATTCAGTCTATGTTACATAACATTTTCTTGTTCTTTTTCCTGCAGACAGCACTCAGTTTTGAGAGCAGTCTGGATTTTCCGCCCAATATCACATTCAGCTGCAGCACAGTCAGGGATCTCTCCACAAATTTTTGCAAACAGAGGGCTCTGGCATGCCCAATATTTGTAGAGTTCACAGAAAGTATCTGCCCACGAAGAAGGAAATGTATGCCAATTGAGGGATTCCTGACGCTTTGCACAAAGTCAAGCGATGTGAAAGCTTTTGGTGCACCAGGCTACATAACTGCATCAGTCAAATGACTATCAGTGACAATGCACTACAATGCTTTAACTGAAAAGCTACTTCTTTTGCATTTTTAAAACAACCAGCTACCATTAAATAGGCCTATCAGATGAGAACTCAATGCTTGGTGTTATCAGAGGCGGTAAAACTGTAGCGAGAGGCACAAACATTTGTTAAGTTCTGTGTTCTATTTTCACAAGGGTAGAGGGGGAGAATCCAGTTATGCAGACCAGAGTCGAGGCCTCATACGCTGATACAGAAGATCATTAAAAAGTTTATATTGGGATGTTATGTGACTCTCCCACTTACGCAGTCCGGAACTATTCACGTTTGATCCCATTGTAGTGTATTATGTTGATCTATCTTGGCCAGTGTTCAATGATCTTTGTTGTTATATGCAATCAACGTGACCCACTAATCTCTTGACACAAAGGCCAGGCTTCCTCTAGGCCTACACTCACATGGCCAGGCACCAAGGCAGAGTAGGCCATTGGCCCAGTCAGCCTCTAGTACCCAACCCCCCAGCTCCTTACACTAGAATGACAAAAGCTGCTTCAAAGCCTTAAGGTCTGGCATCAGTCAAACTTAGACAATCCCTCTGATGGCTTCAACTACATAATACTCATCCCAGCCCATCAGTTACTTCCTACAGTGAACATGGACCATAACCACATACATACAATACATCACAAAGCACCAACACTAATGCACATTTGACCAATATCTTTCTCAATACCTTCAACTAATTTGATGTTATCTCTTGTTTCTTTGCGACTTGGGCTTTTCAATTTACCATTGTAATAGGCTTGCCAACTGGTTTGTTACCTTAAATGAAGCGTGCTAAACAATGCTGAAAAAAATGGCTTGTCCTGAGATCACCTTTTCAGAAACACGTCAGTCTTGTGGGGAAAAAGCCTGCTGTTGCATAAGTATTCCTACATGGAATATCAAATTCTTTGTTTATTTTGGGGTTTGATGCTGTTCTTCAAAGAGCTAACTCTAATTTTCTGTGTAAACAAAAATGCATCACAACAGCACTACATCGAAAAAAACAGCTTATAAAGTGCTTGAAAGTGAATGTCTGATGCTTTACATGAGTATCCAAAAAGCCGAACATGGTTGAAGGCAAAACATTTCATTTATTTGAAATCACAGAGCAGAGCACAGAGCGATCATCAATATAGCATTCATTCTGTCCCCCGATTGCATCTTTGAAAGAAAAATCTCAGACGGATCAGACGACTCATTTTCAACCCAAGCTTTTGTGCACGGCTTCGACACCAACTGCTATAGTACTAATTGAAATATCTGAGCCTTCCCTTCCCTCTCTTTCTCACTCCCCTCCAAGCCTGCCTCGCCAGAGCACAAGCCTGGCATGTAGTAATCACAAACACGGGGATTAAGTCCTGACCATGTGCTTCTTAACAACTGATGGCACCATCTGCTCTCTAATAATGGCTATCAGTCTGGCTCCATGCTGCACTATAAACGTTACTTTCCGGCTGAGTCGAGGCGAGTGAGTAGGATGCAGATTTGATACTCAAAGTCATAAACGCCTTAGGAGAGGCTCTGAGGACCTCTTGGTGGCTGCAACAGTTGTCACTGAACTGCTACTTTAATTTATATATTTATATGTTGAAGTCTACTGCACTTCAATATATACATATATAAATTAAAGATCACTGAGTCATTTCATATTTTAAGCAGAGTTATTTTAGTTATTGTTTCTGGACAGAATTCTAAACAACCCCAAAGACAGATATCCAAAAACATTTCTAACCATGCACTTCAACCCTCTTTCTTTCAGGTCTGCTTTTCACTGTGCTACATATAGCACCTTTAGCCATGTGATAATGAAATAATAATGTCTTAATGTCTCCATGGAGTTTAATAGACATATAACCCATCAACAAAAACTGGCCCTTTGATGAGACAGGAAAGTGACAGCACCATTGAAAAAGAAGCATTACCAAGGTTTTATTGCTCCCATTAAGTTTCTGTATGTCACATTCCTATTTGATGAGCTCAAAGGGGACCAAACTGAAAGAATCTCCAGAATTCGAGCATTTCAATTCTGCTTCAAAAAAAAGACTTCATGGGTGTCTTTGAGGTTGTCACCGGGGTGGGGAAACGATTTTTTGCCAGTGACATTGATGGTCTGGCTTTTGAATAAAACCATGTAGCTAAGTGACAGAAGGCCTGACAACCCCAAGAATGCTCTTGTCCAAGCTTGTCATCTCAGCTAACAATTAGTTCGGCTGGCAGTAATGGTAAACATGTCAGTCACGTAAACACTTCCCACCACCACCACCACAGCTGAGAGAAGTAATGATAGCAGTCATCTATAGCTCCTGAATTAGCTAATTCTACCAATACGAGTATAGATACGGGTTAGACAGTTTACTTATATCCTAAGTGGAATCCAGTATATGATAGTGAAAGACAATATATGATATCTAAATAATGCAGTAATTCCTCAATAATCAACAATAAGCTTTACAATGACCTGTTTTAAAATATTAGAATTATTTTAAATGATTATATTTTAATAGCAGCATTATTACCCATGTTTTTCTAAGGAATTATAAAATGGATGAGTTGATTATTCCAACTTGTTCTCTCATGTTAAAATAGAATCTTTTCCACTTAACTATGTATTCCTTTTGTCAAAAATAAGCTCAAATGTAATTTTACAAGCTTAAGTGCAACCTTATATTTATGCTGGGATTGAACTTGTATTATCATTAATTATAAAGACCAAGGAGCTGAGAGTACACTTCAGGAAGAAAGGAGATCAATTGGACCCCATTATCATCAATGGCTCTACAGTGGAAAGGGTGAACAACTTCAAGTTCCTTGGTGTTAACCTTACCTGGGATAGCCACACTGACCAGATCACTGACCAGATGAAGCTCAGAAACGTCTCTTCCATGTCAGACAACTAAGTTTGGTATGCGAACAAAGATCCTGAAGGCCTTTTATAGAGGCACACAGAGAGCATCCTGACCAGAAGCATCACTACATGGTTTGGAAGTTGCTCTGCTGCCAAATGATAGGCACTGCAAAGAGTTATGTGCACAGCACAAAGCATCTGTGATGTGATCTGCCCTCCATCCAGGACTTGCATAAGAGGCGATGCATCAGGAAGGCCAAAAGAATCAGTAAGGCCATTCTAGTCATGGACTGTTACCATCTGGCAAGCGATATTGTAGTCTTAAGGATCGGACCACCAGACTCCAGAACAGTTTTTTCCACCAAGCGACAAGGCTTATGAACACTGAAACAATGACAGCCTAAGCCTGTGCCTGTCAGTCTTTTCACTACAACACTTTCCATTTTTTCCCTCACGTACTCTCTCTCTCTCTCTCTCTCTCTCTCTCTCTCCCTCCCTCTCCCTCTCTCAGCACTTCACAAAAATAAAGCAAAAATAAATAATAAAAACTTATATTAATTTAATGAGATAATAGACTATCTTGAATCCTGATTTCCCGACTGTGACATCACAACCAGCTTTGTTCAGTTTCACCCATTTCGGTGGCTATTTCTAATTTCAAAATTTACTTTATGAAGGAGTGCACAACCATGTTTCATGTTCATGACAGCTCTGTGGTCATACACAAGGTCTTCTAATTCAACTAAGTGAAAGTAAAATCAACATTTCATGTGGTGCACTTGAAGAAGACGCGCAGTATTAATGGAAATTGGGGTTTAGATCTAGCCCAAAATTGAATGAGTACTTCCTTTAGGCATACTCTACCTTGCCACCAATATTAGTAAAAAATCAGGTAGAGGGTATTTCACAATACAATCATGTTTTCAGACAAATAAACAAATCTCCCCTCAAAAATAACCACCTTGTGTGGCAGACCTGGGCCAAGTTTCCTGAAAGCATCATAAACCTAAATTATTCGTATTCCCTCTTACGAACATCTTATGGTTTTTTGACTACTTCTCAAAACCATCATTGTTTAAGAACATCTTAAAACTGCTTTGCAGCTTTGTGTCTGACCATAGAGTAGCGCTATTCTAACAATCTTAAGATCAGTCATAAAGAACATGTGTAAGTCCCTGATCCATCATTATGAAAGAACCGGGTCCTGGATTAGAAACATGGTTTAGGGCAGATCCTGATATCCTGATGACACAAAACCAACTAAGAGCCTGTGTCAATCTGAGAGTCTCTCAGGACTCGAGTACATGTTTCAGTCCTGGGTACACATGGTATTGCACTCTTCATTATCATCTCTTTATACGTGATCATTAGTCTAATGGCAAATCCCCAGTGCTAGAAATCTTTACAAATCTATGCACCTCAGATTAAAAAGCCTATTAAAAGACCTTGTACCTTTGAATTTCTCTTAACCTACTCAAAACTGAGTGCGTGAACTAAATTGAGTGATATTCTACACCAAAAAAAATATGAATCAGCTGTCTCTTCCTCCTTAAAAACATAGACCATATAAACACAGAGTGCATCAGATAATGCTCCTGGCATATTTGGTGTTACTCAAAAGGAACAAATCCACATAAAATACTGTGATGAATAATGTCACTTTGATGTGACAGTAATATTGTGTTTTATGCGACAGATTAGTCCTCGAAAAAGCTTCCCTAAACCCTGATCCTCTCTGCACTGCTCCGATAGCCATTGTTGTGACCCTGCAATAGCATGAAATAATCTGTCCTTTGTGGCTGATCTTTTATGCTATATGAAATCAATCAATCATGTGTGTTTGCATCTCCAAATAACCTGCCAAGCCTCTTCAGCATCACGTCAACCCTTTAAGCAAATGTCTGTGTGCCTTGTGTGTGTGTGTGTGTGTGTGAGTGTGTGTGGGTGGGTGTGATAGAGCTGCGATGATTCATCGATTACTTGTCAATTAATAATCAACAACAATTTTAGTGACTGCTTTTATCAAAAAAATCAAATTTCTCTGATTCCAGACTCTTAAAAATTGCAATCTGTCAGCATGACTTTCTCTTCCACGACAATAAACAAAACATCTTTGACATGTGGACAAAACATGGCGCCTGTGGTCAAACTCTTGGGCCTCAGGAAACACATTTTTCACTGTTTTCTGTCATTTTACCATTAATATGGAGGGGGGCTTATAATAAATGCAACACCTCTCTGTTAAAATGTTCAGAGTGCTCACAATGGATTTAGCATACAGATTATAAACCCACAATCCAAATATAAAGTGTCTCTTTTATAGCATGCTCACTCAAATTTAATCGTTTACAATCAAACAAGTTGTTCTTCCAGGCAGTGCATAATACATCAACATGACGGTAGCATCCTCTAATTTATAATATGCTCCTTGAGACCTAGCCCTTATGTTCATCTGATGAAACAAGCAAAGTGGCAATTTCACATCTGGGCTGTAACCGTTGTCAATTATTCACAGTCATCATCTATGCCTAATGTGCCTAATTTGCTTAATAACATATCATGCTGTGAAACTCTGAGAGAGGGCCACTTTGGAAAAAAAATATGAGACCGTACTTTGATTCTCTAAATTAGAGGACACCTTCCACGTGACACAAATTCCCCCATCCACCCACCCACTCACCCACAGGAAAATCAGTGAATGCAATAGAGATCCAGGGCCACGGAGCTGATGCTACATCGCTCATCTACATGACAATCAGCAGCTGTGCATCCAATCACTCTCCATTGCTTGTCTGAAGGGGAGCAGAGGCACGCGCCAATTCCAGCGCTCTCCCAAACCCCACCAGCCAGACTGGAGGGTGAAGATGTAGCAGGCAGGCACTGATCAATCACTGATCTGATCTGTCATTACTCACAGTAAAGTCAAAATCTGTGCACACAGACACATGCTCAACGCACCTCACATACACACACACACACACACACACACTGCAGTGGTGTGCACACATGTACACACACACACACACACATACACACACACACACACACACACAAACACGTTGCAAAAAAGAGGCACCTCTGGTAAAAGTGAGCAATGCTCTCAGTGTCTCTCCTTGGAAGCTTTTCTACCCTGTTAAATGTTTTCCACAAAATCTGCTCTGCGGGAAGTTGAACAACAGCTGTTGCTCCAAATTTCAATTTCAACACAAATAACTCTGGCGTTGGCAGTGGCAGACAGGCCTGGGGGCCACAATAGAGAGAGGCCTGAGGGATCTTGGCCCGAGCACCGCAGGGCTCTGTGCTGCTTCCTGGCAACGCAATGACTGCCACTGCTACCTTATAGCCACACAGAGGACTCAGAGAGAGGGGGAAAAAAACACCAGGCAGAGATGGGGGGGTTGAAGAACGAGGGGGGGTGGGGGGGTGGCGGTTGCTGTTCGGTACCCCTGACAACCAACTTCCCTTTACTACTGTTTTTATTCTTGAACTTTCAGTGCCCCCTCCCTTCATCTGAGGTTGCTGTTGTCTCATAGATGAAGAAGATGTCTCACTCTGTGTGAGCTAAGCCACTTTAAAGAGCACTAGCTTTTCATTGTGTGGGTGCATTTGTTTTCCATTGTGTAGAATGTAGTCTAATGCAGGTTCAAGTTTAGAGAGCGCAGTAGCTTTATTCTTTGATATGTCAAGAACAACACTCCATACTAGGTAAAGAGCTCTTTCCACTCCACACCAATGTTATGGAAGCTATAAAACAGTGATTGTAGGCTAACTGTAGTAATTTGTTTGTGATAATAATATTGACAAAATGTTTTAGTTTGATGGGCTCTGCAGACTTAACACTGTTCCGTGATGAGCATCAGTTACTTGGCAGTTACATTTCCAAAGTGACTTCCATGAAGTCAGAAAAAAAAAACAGCAATTGAATAGACTGTTGTTCAGTGCTGAAGTCATTCTGTGCTGCGCAGCATGTTGCCCAAAGACGGTTGCAGCGCCAAAAAAAAAAAAAAACAATCTCGCCTTGGGGTTAATTCGGCTTAACATGATGACCTGAACATGCTGTCAAAAGAGGGTTAGCGACCATTTCTAAATCAACACTACGGCTGGATCTCGTACGGCATAATCTATGACAGCCATGACGAACGTTTCTGAGATAACAAGAGATACTACATCTTTACATTTTCGAAACAATGTTAACACTGACAGCAAAGACTAAGGTAAACTCAGATAAATACGACATACGAATACGAATACGACATCCTTATGGGGAAGAAAAGAGAAAAAGAAGAGCTCTTAATTGCTGCGTATTGTAGCCTATAATGAAAAGTTTCAAAGCAAAGACCAGGCAGCGTTTGATACAGAGCACGTACGCTTTGACGAATTCGAGAGGCAATGCTTAAAACCCGTCTTTTAAGATATTTTAGGCAACCGTTCTCATTAGCTTATAGTCAGAGGCACTTGACATGTCACTGAATTAATCCACTACTTAGTTTGTAACCACGTCAAACATAAGACCCACGCAACCTCTAAGTGCATTAGCGGCAACAGACTGCATTCTCGCCAAATGAATGGTGATATCTTTTTTGTATTTAATCAAATCTAAACATAATATCATTCAAGAAACCGCGGCATTTCTTTCTTTTTTTCTTTTTTCTGTTCACAGCTTACCTTGTTGAATCAAAAGAAAGGCCACTCCGGTCAGGATAACCCAGCACAAAGGATTCTGCATCGCGAATTGATTGTGTGCTTCTCGCAGATATTCGGTGTTGCCCAAATATTCGAACCACAAAAATACAAGGAAAAGTGAAGTGGAGCACAGCGCACTTCCCGCTAAATTCCAGTACCTCTTTGACAGTAAAGCAGCAGCCAACGCAAGAGCCAAGAAGTCCCTCCTTCACCAAGGTATTGGCTGTGATTAGTGTGAGGCTGCTAGGAGAGCCTTCCCAGACCCACTAAAGCGATGCTGTCCAAGAACCTGCCGGCTCTGCATCCTGCGCATCACTTCAAATCACACAGACACTTGTTTATTTCTGAGAGTAGACGCCGGTTATCAGTGATTGCTGCGTTTAAAGAAGTATTATTATCATCAAATTTAACACAGATTAAACATACCAATGCTTTAAATAAGCAGACCAACGAGGTCTGCTTAAGACCGATTAAGGAACATATGTTACAGGATTAAAAGTGTTTCCTTGACTTGCCACACAATTTTAATTCTTAGCAAATTGTGTGTTTATTTTAAAGATAAAACGCTGCGAAAGAACACCAACAAATCGCAATGGAAAGCCAGTATTTACTCGCTCTTGGTTTTAGCGCTCTTGCGTCAGGAGGACTAAGTGCTGGACAGCGCCCACACAACCTGCTGTGCCTTTATTGACCTTGGATCGGTGCTAACACTACTAGGCCCTGAGAGTGGTAAACTCCATCCTGTGTATTGTGCAGTGGTTCCATGCAAATGTGCGTAA
Source organism: Tenualosa ilisha (assembly GCA_015244755.2). NCBI lineage: Eukaryota > Metazoa > Chordata > Actinopteri > Clupeiformes > Clupeidae > Tenualosa > Tenualosa ilisha. Next base: position 1,732,404 of record PYXC01002064.1, read on the forward strand.
CAGAGAGAGATCCTTGCCCAAGGCACACAACAACCATGTCAACTCAGAGATAAAACACAGTCCTCAGGGGAAAATTTTCAGCAGCTCTACGACTGTGTGGAATATTAAATCTGCTCACTTGTGGAACTGTAGGTATATGGATAAATTACCACCTTTAAAGAAACGACAGCACATCTCCCCACAGACACACATATGCATGTACACGCTCACGCACAAACTGGCTAGGAAAAATAGCATTTGTCAGATTTGCAGATTGTTAAAGATTGCTTCAGAACACTACTTACATTCTAATAGGACAAAATGAAGCATGGCCTATATGGCTTATCAAGTCAGCGGTGCATATAGATTCACTCCAGTACCTTTATGTTTGTATGTATATGATAAAATATTATGTAATGTATGTTTTGCATGTATTTATGTATTGAAGTACTGTAGAAAGTTCACATCAACACATCTGACATGTGTCATACAGAGTCAATGACATTTTGAAGGGGTTTCACCCAGTATTTAGTAATTAGATGATTTTGGAACAAACCTGTCAATAATCTGCTATGTATGGGCCAGATCAGGGCCAGCTCCTGCTCTCAGCTCAGCCACTCACACCCTCCTAGAGCAGCTTTACGGCTCCTTGCAACTGCAATTCGGGCTCTGCAGAGAAAATTGATCTCTTGACAATCCTGCTTAACAGCCAGTGTCAAGGCGGGCAATACAGATGATAATATTTATTGACATCCCCGACACAAATGCTCCGTCTGCAGGTCTGTGTAGAGGACCTTTGGTAGTCCTGTGGTGGTCATGCTCCCCTGGCCATGAGGCGGGGTGGGGAGGAGGGGTAAGAGATGTGATGTGTGTCTCAAGGGCTTGTGGCACATGGAACATTAAGCATAGGTGAACAGGGCTAGGTGAGGCTGTATGCAAACAGTCAGTAACCTCCGCCATGCAGTCGATTCCCACAATGATTTCGGCTTCTGAGTGTTCTGGCCAAGCACGCTTTTGTGAGCATCAGCTCCAGATCACTTACAATACCAACATCAGTATAACCTCAGCAGCCCACTGCCTTATGTTCTATATTACATTCTGAATGCACTGATGGACATTGACAGGGCAGTGTGAAAAAAAAAATTAAAATTCTCTTTGATAATCTGATAATCTGAGCAAATGTAAAATTTGTGAGCTACATCTATATACATCTATTATTCCACATCTATATACATCTATTATGCTCTGCAGTCCCCTTTAGAAGTTTAGTAGTTGTTGTTGCTTTCTTTATGAATCAATAGGCTGTAATAGGCATTTCATTTGCAGTATATGGAAACAACCTCTTGACCTCCAAGCTTGAATTAAGTCCATAATTAAGTAGCTGCTTTAAACTGTAGGCTATACTTTGAAATGCATAATCATGAGGTGTTTAGGGAACTGGGGGAGGATGACATACATAGAACTATTTATCTTCCTTCGTTTATATTTAGTACTTTCTTTACATAGAAAGCAAAATGTGTTCTCTATGTCTACTCAGGGTTATTGTTGAGTTATTGTAGAGTTCTTCGATTACCCACTTGTCCTTTGCCAAGTTGTGAGGTAATGCATATCCCAAATGTACACACCCGGAAGGGATTGGTGCTCCATAGAGAGAAAGCAATAGGCAGTGTGCCTTCTGAACATCATTTACATTCAACATATGCATAGAAAATATTGCATATAAAAGCCTAGGAGGTTTATTAATCCACATTTAAATTCCTGTCAGTTCTATTTCACTGACTCAAGAAAAGGGATTACATCCCCTCTAGGAGGAGTATACAGTGTGTGATGAAAGGTGGAAGAAGCACCATGGGGTATATGCACCAAAAAGACAGAGAGCAAGCGAGAGAGAGAGAAAGAGAGAGATGGGGGAAAGGAGAAAGAAAAGAAAGAAAGAGAGTGAACACAGGTTGCTGCTGACTATGAGGTGAGATGAGCTGATCTGGCGTAAGGAGCATATGTGGGTCTTGTGTGTTTATACATAGCACAGTGGGCGCTTTCTATACATAGAAAGTAAAATGTGTTCTCTATGTACTCACAGTGTGTGTGTGTGTGTGTGTGTGTGTGTGTGTGTGTGTGTGTGTGTGTGTGTGTGTGTGTGTGTGTGTGTGTGTCTGTGTCTGTGTCTGTGTCTGTGCCTGTGTCTGTGTGTGTGTGTACTTTTCTTTCTTCTGTTTAACCATACTTTGTATATTACTTGGAGCTGTAGTTTATATGAGAAGTGTTTTATAAATACAATTGATACCATTATTATTTGTGCCAGAGACACAGACTGCAGACAGAGAGAGGGGAGAATAAGAAAGAGAGAGGAGAAAGAGAAAGATAGGGGGAGAATTGTGAAGCGTAAGACAACAGAATGGAAGGGGGTGAGAAAAAAAGAGAGAAAAAAAGAAAGACTAAAGAGAGAAGGGGAGGGTATTGACAAGAGAGTGGATAGAGAGAAGGACCAAGGAGGGACAGAGGAAAGGAGAGATAAAGAGGGAGAGATGAGTGAGGGATAGAGAGAAGGAGAGGGAGAGAAACACTCAGGCAGCCGCTGAGGCCTTCCACCACACACTCACTATCGGCTTTTTGGACGCTGCTCTGTGGCAGGGAAGCCCTCAGAATTTAGATGAATCTTTAATTCATGTCGGGGGAGAGAGGAAGGGGCGGGGGCGCGGACAGCCACTGGCCACGGCCGCCGCACACCCTCTGCAGTCTTAGCCATTATTAATCACTTTCATGGTAAATGACACAGCGTTTCTGCTCAGGGAGAGAGCGAGCAATGAGCTCTGTGACATTTCTGACATTTGTTTGTGCGAGGGCCCTCGGCGTGATAATAAGCTCAGGAGGTGTAATGAAAGGCTGGTATTATGACAACACGCACATTAATCCTTCGGGGAGTTAAGGCTGGACATTAGTTTGGACTCTCATGATGGTGGCCAGCTGAATGGGAGGATGAGATTAAGCTTCGACAAATGTAACAGATGCATGCCCTTTGAGTTATGATATGAAGAAAAAGCCCTCTATAGACAAATAAGGAATGTTATTTGGACTGAATACATGTTTGACATGGCGGAATGGTCGTGGTATAGGAACGTTTGTAAATGGTAGGTGCTTAGGTAGGCCTACATCAGTGGTGGTCATGAACTGCCTTTACTCAATTCAGATCAATCCCTGAGAAAGGAAATGAATGACAAGCTACATCTGACATTATCTTACTTCTTTTCTTTCAGTTCTTCAGGCAGATGTAGTTTCCCGCATACCAACATGAACAGACATCACATAAACTCCCACACAAACAGTGAACATGTGGCCAGTGATTACACCAAATAAAAGGATGTCTATCAAAGTGCATATTGTTCAGAGCTACTGATATTAAAGACTGATTATGGAATTTAATAAGACATGAGACTCCTGTACAACTTTACAGAGCATTATTCCGCTGTACTTTTATGATGCTATGTGCTTTATGTGCTATGGTACATGGCACCTCTTGCTGCACCAACTATACTATGGTAGGGATGGTGAATCGTAGCAATAGTAAAGGACGAGTGGCCTAAAATATTACATCAAGGTAGTAGCCTTTATTAAAGGTCTTTTTGCAGTATATATTATGGTGTGTGTCTGGATTCTTCTCCTTTTTATGAACAATTGCTGTGTGTCCCACAGTTCGCATTCCTTCCACATTATTATTGCCAGCAAGGACTGATTGAAGAGCAAGGCCTGCTTTTGATTGAGAGAGGAGACAGGTTGTCATCACCACTTCAAAGGCAGCACTTACAAAGCGATCTGTGCGTGGTCTATGTGTACATGGTTCATTTAACTCAAACCTGGCTGCACCACCCGATGAAAAAATGACTTTGAGAAAAGCCAAACCTCTGGGATGTACTTTGTAGCTGAGCAGAGTTTGGGGAATGAGTGATACTGTGATGTTATGATGCAGGCATGACCATATGAAATAGATGGGTAAGTATGCCAATGCACAACCAAACATATGTAGAGTGTATCTGAATATACTGAAACACATTCAAACGTGCAACAGAAATGAAAGGTTTTATTCACATTACATGTCCTGCATACAGACTCCCCAGCCACTAAGGTAAAAAGGTGGATCAAAAGCAATACCCAATCCCCAAGCACAGTCCACGCTTACAAAACATTGTGATCCACTCCACGTTTAAGAGAGATCAAACAGATCAGAAGCCTTTAACTAGGGAAGGATATAGATATCGACAGATACCGGCAGGGGATTCTGCCAGGGTTAAGTCAGAAGTCATGAGCACATGCCAGGAAACTGCAGGCAAAAGCCATTACTGAGATAACAGTCTGAAAAAACGCCTCGCATTTAGACCCGTGCTGCAAGCATTAGCTTGACGGTCATCGGTTTCACCATTCATAGATCCTCATCATGTTCACTCAGTTCATCAACATAAGCAACTGTAGCATCAACAAACATTGGACATAAAATGCTCCAATTACTGAGTTGTTTTATATTTTAATGGAACTTGTTAAACAACACTTAAAAGAGCTTTGTATAGCGACACCTCTCTGGTTGCTATTAACGATGTATACTGTGGGGAACATCATAAGGACTAAGCTATACTAAGAGGTGAATATGTCATTTGTGGCTATTTAGCTCCCTCAGCAGGACATATGAAGCTAAAGTCCGAGGGAAATGTTATTTGTGAGCACACTCTCTATCTGTCTTGCTGTAAGTCAAAGCATACCTATGCAACCTGATGTGGATGTTAGGTTCAGAGATGGTCGAATTGAGCAGTTGTGAGTTTGGGAAGCCTTGGGGGTGTATTTCCTCATGGTCACCTGGGAAGCATGTTAGGTTTGTTTGTGCGCTTGTGCACTCGTTAATAAATCAAGCAGACAAGCATGCAAACAAATAAGTACACAGAAAAAAATGCTGATATTTGGTTTTGTTCGGACCCAGTCATCCATTGCATCCACCCAGGAGGCCATATTATTCGGAAGATACAGGCCTATCCATGCATACAGATACTTGTCCATATATTTTACCACATAAGACAAGCATCTCTGAGTCTGATACATCTTTTGTTGGTTACACATGTTTTTCATAAATGTTCTGTTTGTTAAAGCCAATAGATGTGTGTATGTAAATAAGCAGCTCTACATCAGTAGACCCCACTGACACTGTATAAATAGCAAGCCTTTGTTATCCCCCTGCTGTAGACATGTGTTTCCCAGGCCCGATTGTATATCACGTCCCTGTGGTGCCTTGTTTGGCTGACGCCAGAGAGGCCTGTCAGCAAGGCACCTGCAAAGGTGCCATCGGAGGCGGAATAATACACATTCCTGTCTCTTTCCCCCCTTGGCAAGATTTACAGCTTCCAGCCTGGAGAGTAGCAGCACTTTAAAGTTGCTTTTTTATTTTATTTTTTTCTCAAGCAAATGATAATGCTGCATGAATTTAAATGTAAATGTGTGAGAATTAACATCTATATGTTAAGCTACAGGTTATTTTTCTAAGCTTGACAGTTATGCAGGAGATAATTAATAGATAGATGGTTTTCTGCAAGGTGTGCTTATAGATAATAATCTACTGCGTATTTCTGAGGATAAAAAGACATTTCTCCAGATTGCTATCCAGACTAGTTTCATGACACAAATCAATAGTATATGAATTGGGTAAAATCTTCAAGATGAGGTCTCACAATTTGTTTTTACAAAATATTGTGCATGCAAGTCTTTCCTTTTCCCAGAAGAGCACTGTTTTCCTATTCAAAGATTTATTAAATTCCAGTTCACCATAGCAACAATAATTTTCATCCCTTTTTAACACTAATGTTCATCTGTTCCAGACAAGTTTTGAGATCAAACAAACACAATTCCTTTGCCTGGTGAACAAATACATGCAAACACATGTGCCAGAGCATTTACATTATTTAGTAACCCTACTATGAGTTCAATTAAATTAGAAGGCTACCATTAAATCTGTGTTTACTGTGATTAACATAAACATCTGGAATTGAAAGTTATTTGAGATCACTTTCATGCATGAGCTACTTAACAACTGAGGTGCACTAGAGGACACCACGCATTGATGATATAATATCAGTAATTCCATTTATAACATTCTAGAATGCTACATATCTGTGACTACACAACACAAATTAAGTCACATTCAAGCACCTAAATGATGCATGATAAAATGATTTACCATTTTTTTCTCCCAACTGACACTGGATATTCAAAAAGATAGTATAGGCCTTGATGCATTGATGCATTGAGTCCACCAGTACTGACTGCTGCATCAGGTACATTTTCATCCATAGAGACATGTCAAATTGATGAAACACAGCACATGAACCAACTATCTGGTCTCACAGAAGCAGCTACAATATGGAAGTGGTTTTCTTGTAGAACTTAAACACTGGTGGACTGAACAAGGTCACTACCTGACTTGACCAATGCAATGGAACCTTCTTTGCATTACATGCTCCATAGCATTTGTGTAACATCATGATATTCTAGAACAAGGATTCTACATCTTAGTTGAGCCTATCCTGCATTCTCCATGCTCATTGTGGCCTAGCTCTCATCCACTGTGATTAAATCACGCTCAAGTGTGACTAATGTGTATTGATCCAAATTATATGGACAATGATTGGGTCAGCAGGTGGCTCCCATGACCAGCACTGCAATCGCTGATGCAAAACCAGCAGCACAAGAGACAATTACTCACTCAAGTATACTGAACCCAGGGAGCTGAAGCATTGTTAGTATGGGTGATATTACGCGTTGATAATATCCAAATCAGGAATTTATCATGTCACTCTAGCTTTTTAGTTAGAAAAACAATCCAGAATTTTTTGAAGTGTAGCATCATTTCAATCCGACTGCACTCTTTCTAATAGGTCCCCACCACTCCACATACCATCATACCATCTGCCTGACAAAGGACATGCCTCATTCAAGTGCAGCAGTTTTCTCTAGGACCTCTTCGTCATCACCTCAACCACTCCATAATGTAGCACCTGATAAAACTGAGCCAGTTGCACTAGTTGTGAATTTCCACAGTTTTTGACTATTTTGACTGTTTTGGATAGTGCCTCTTTGGCCTTTCCATCGTCACCTGAATGACTCTGTGTCTCAGTGATGACCAGGATACAGCATCAATCTGACAGATTCTTCTCTGCTGCTCACTGACAACACTGTGATCCCGGACAAAAAAGAATCTAGGAAACCACCTTCTTTTTGCATTCACAATCACTAGGTAGGTATTCTATGCTGTAGATCAATGTGCCCCCCCCCCCCCACACACACACACACGCACACATACACACACCTCTCAGGAGGCTGACTACCTATTTTTTTTTTTTTTTCTGTTCTATCTGCAGCGCAAGCCTGTCAAGCACCAGACTTTCTTTCTTCCGTTTTTGTTCTTTTCCACTGGGCTCAGATGTTTAATGTATTCCTCATGCGCTTCCTTAGCTGAGTCCTGAGCCCTCACTGTTCACTGAATCTTTTTCCTGTCCACTTAATACCAGTTCCTGTTCATCCACCCGGCGCACTGAAAACAGACCTGTCCATCTATTTGTCATGATGTTCTGAATGCCCATATGCCACAGGACATGCACACGGGCTAAACATTTCCAAAGCAAGAAAAGGAAAATGCAGCTCACAACAAAGGAAATGTTGTCACAACAAATGAACAATGTATTACTTTTTTTGTTTTGTTTTTTATGCGGTGGGCATAGTGGGGCTTTTTTGTTTTGTTTTTTGTTTTTTTGCATCGTATGCCATTTTGGATAAAAGCGTCTGCCAAGAATCTATAACAATTACCACAACCTTATGCTACCATAGGTTTCTGACCAAAAGGTGACAAGATTTGTAACTGATAATACTGTATTATGTAAAATAGTCCAGTTATAAATGTGTAAGTACTAATACCCTTTTTGGAGCCTGCCTAAGTGTAGCCCCAAACGCACACAAGGCCCATTCATCCATTTAAGAGCATGCCTGACATCTTTAAGGAAAATCTCATGTCTCAGCTGTGAAAAAGCCCTCCTCTTTTTTCAGTCCAAGTCCAATTAAAGTTCAACTGAAAATCTCTAAATACTGCACTGCTTTTCCTCACAGTCTATTCTTGTCTTGTCTTGCTTATGTTTCTCTAAATGTCCCATAGGAAAAACAGAAGCCAGATCTCATTTGAACTTTTGCTTTCCCATGGGATGTTATAATATTTCAAACTAAAGCAAATATATGGCTCATTGATCAACTGATCTTATATATAACTGTTTGCTGTGGGATGTCAATACTTGGTCATTTAAGTGGTGTTACAGTAAATATTTAAACAGCCACCACAACCCAAATCACAAATCACTGGATTACACCATCCTCCCAGGATAGTTCCTAAGGTTCAAGTTCAGGTTACTTTATTTATCTGCCAATGGTAGATTTAGTTTAGCCTGGTGGACCAGACTCATTCACTTCATTGCAATTGAGTCTGGTGCCAAGAGTCTTAACATGCTCGATAGGTATACGTTTATCTGCACTCACTATACAAGCAGACAAGACAATGAAATGGTTTCTGGGGGGTTTAACCCTTTGAAAAACATACAGCAAACTCAAAATATAGTAATGTACAAAAAAATTAGTGACTGTAGGGGGAGCTCCGGAGGTAAAAAAAAAAAAAAAAGAAATAAAAGAATTGCAGGCTTGCCTGATATGCCTTTAAAATAATGTTAAGGTATATACTTTATGAAACTGTGTGTGTGTGTGTGTGTGTGTGTGTGTGTGTGTGTGGTTTGGAGGAATGGTTCAGTGTGTATGTGAAGTGCACAGTGTCAAGGTCCAGCTTTTATTCAAGACACCAACAATGTGATGACAGAGCGTAGGACAAACTTTCCTTTTCTGTGCAGTGGGTCAGACAAGGAGCACAGATTGAGGGATTGAATCACATTAAAATAACTGAGAAACACGTAGTCAGAGAACCAGGAGAAAGAATCACGAATTTTCTGTGGCCTTGGGCCCTCCAACTTCAGATTCTGAAGGAATATGAGTGGTCCAAGAGGTGAAATTCTTTGCATTACAACAGGCCAGGGACAACCTAAAAAGATGTAGAAAATAATGGATTGGAATAGATTCGCCTTCACTGTCAGACACTTTATAAGGTCTGCATCGTGATCGTTCTGATTTTACATTCTGTTGATTGAGTGTTTCATTGTTTCCTTTCCTTTTCCAACAACCCACCTTGAAACACGTTGGCCAGGGTCCTCAAATAAAGGTCTTAGCGACATGCCTGGTCCGTAAGAGCCGATTGAGTGGGACGCACCAACATGTGTGCGTCTGACCTGTGTAGACAAGAATGACAGTAGAGAGCCAGGAGCATTACTTCTCAGTTGTGGCTACAGTACATTCGCTCGCTCTCTCTCTCTCTCTCTCTCTCTCTCTCTGTGTGTGTGTGTGTGTGTGTGTGTGTGTAGAGCTTTGGATGACAAATTCACCATTGGAGTTTAATGAGTCATATGAGGGTTATGCAAAATATTTAATTTGGCACACACCTTTACACAGGCCCTGTTAAAACTTCAACAACAACATATCAGCATCAATAGAATTTATGCTTCTAACATCACTATGGAAACTCTGTAATGATTTATATGATTTTTTTTTTTTTTGGGAGGGGGGGGGTATTTTAGTATTTGCTGGTGTGTGTGTGCTTACAGTAATGACAAATGTTTGGCTGTTGGGTTGCCGTGCTTGACATTAGACAAAATATGACATCATAATTTGGCCCCTTGAAAAAAATATTTGGGAACTGGGTCCACACACACAGTCTATTCTGACAGCCTTCAGAAAGATCAGTGACTTTCCCCACCTGCCCTAGTTGCAGCATTCCTTCTACGTTTGAAAATGAATATTAACGTTGATTGATATTTAGCAGACACTTCTGTCTAGAGCACTATGGAATTGCAGTGATAGGTTTACATATCAAGCCCTGGTTGCCCAGTTGTTGGTCGGTGACATTACATTTAAATTTGCATTTAACAGACACTTTTATCCAAAGTGACTTACATTTATCAATTATCAATTTTCATGGCCAGTCTGCCCAATTTAGCGTTCAGTGAATTTCTCATGGGCACAATATTGGCAGCCAAGATTTTAACTCACAGTTTTAGGACTATTAGCATGCTAGCTATGTTCCTTAACTGCTACACTATCACTTTCCCCCATTAAACCAATACATATATACGATTCAGTTAAATCTGACCTGTATGATCATAACCAATAACATCATTGAGAATCCAGTTGCACAACACAACAGACAGCCAAGGTTTCCAGAGGTGTCACCTTATTACTCACAAAGATGAGTGCCGTTAGTGACTAACTGTGTGATCCAACAGTGACAGAGTAGGAATTAAAGATATACAGCATGCAAAGGACTTTAGACACCCTGCTCTGTACATGGGGTACAGGGGGGGAATAAAAACACTGCATGAACAAATTGACATTAGGCAAAAATGGTGCATCTGAAGAACAGCCTGACAAATGAGATGGCAAACATCAAATGACAGACAGAGACCATGACAATAAAAACAAAACAAAACAAAACAAAACAAAACATGGACCACCCCAAAAAGTAAACAAATACACATGGCTATGTAAACAACAATCCTTGAACAAACAGTGATGAGCATAACATGGGGGATAGGGAGCCACACAACAGAGGTGATATTTCTTGGCAGGAAAAGAAAGTTGCCTGGAAAAAGAAGGATAAGTTTTTTTTTCATGCTATCACTGTGCACTTTTATTTGATGTTGGTGTACAGGGGAAAGAGGTGTGCGTGGCGGGGGGTGGGGGTGGTTTGAGGTATCCAAACCTACAAGCTGCCTTGAAAGGCACATTGTCAATGGCACCACACATAAATAAATCAGCTTCCATGAGAATTCCAAACTGAATTTCACATTCTGAAATCTTAATACTATCTGGGGAGAAAATGATGTACCCACTGAATTTGACCTCTATAATTCAATAGACAAGGAGGTGTAATAGAATCATAACCAATGAAATTCCTGGTCTATGACATTACAAAACATTTGACCCAAAGGTTGAGGAATGGCTTTGAGTAAAGTGTATAAATCTTTAATTAAGGGAACTATATTCAGCTTATACTACTGGAACTAGAATAAATAGATTTGCAAGAATAAATAATTACTAACTACAAGGCCTAATTAAAATGGCTGCCAAGCTAATGCCACTGAAATTGGGGTTTGACTACATGCCTTGAATTGGTTATTTATCAGAATTAAGACCAAGTGTAGATTATTATAAGTGCATTGTCTTATAAGTAATGACCATCCCAAAAGCAGAAAAAAAATCAACAACCTCATGCCTTAGCATTATTGATTTGCTTGTATTGACTGAAAACAGAAACTCTCAGACTTATAAATTAACAAGCATGTTGATGTACTCCAAGAAGAGTCAGGAGAAAATATTCCCCGACAGCAAATGAATTCTGGGCCTCCTAGTCATATTACTGTAATAAGCATATGCTACACACCACTGGCCAAGGAAGTAATGGAACAGCTATGTTTAACTCAAGGCTATTCGTCACACTATAAACGCTAAATTTAAATCAGCTAAAGTACTTGCTTCCTGTTTTGTGCAGACAGGACTGCATTGGCACCATTTCTCCATTAAGCCATTTGACTTTCCACTATGCTTTTTGAAAAGTTTTCTGACATCTTGGCTGATACAATGGCATTCTGGGAAGATAAAGAGAAACGGGGAGGGGGTGGTGGGCATGACGAGATAGGACTGCACACAAATACTAAAACGAGCTGAAACTCTGGTCTGAGCTTAGGAGTTTTCCATTTTGTTTGTGTTTAAGTAATGAGATGGACGTCTTCAAACATTTCTCTTTTTGTTTTTAAGACTTAGGAGTGTGCCTAATCACTCTGAAGAGGCAGTTTTGGAGTAGGAGTTGTTTTTCATCTTATAATGAGTTTCCTCAGAATAATGAAATGCACTATTTGCAAAACCCGAAGAGAAAAAAGGATAAATCCTACATCATATTCACTAAGGACAATTGGATGGGAAATAAGAAAACTCTGCTCACTCCGATAGCCCGCAGAAGCAGCAACACACCAAGGACTCACTGTAATCATGTAACCTATGTCAATTTTACAACTTTGAACTGAATTTCCTATGGGATAAATAAAGTACCTATCTATCTATCTATCTATCTATCTATCTATCTATCTATCTATATCTATCTATTATCTATCTATCTATCTATCTATCTATCTATCTATCTATCTACCTGTAAAAGCTATAGAAAAACATTCCCAGTACAATATGCATGTGACACACTTATGTCAAATGTTAAATGTGAAAATTCTAAGGAAAAATATATAGAAAAAGATATATGTATATATATCATATTTACAGTGATTCAGGGTCTTTTGTGTTTGTTTTGTGGTGTGTTTTTTTATAGTCTCCATGTGTGTTCATTGATTTGGACCCTGAGTCTGGCAATAAAGGTGATGGTGATATAACAATTAGATGTGAAATGGACATTTTATTTTAAAGCTACACACTGTTCTGATGCAACATACTGTACAAGGGATTCACGGTAATTGTGTAACCTATGTCTGTCTTTCTACTGGTGTGTAACCTATGTCTGTCTTTCTACTGGTGTGTAACCTATGTCTGTCTTTCTACTGGTGTGTAACCTATGTCTGCCTTTCTACTGGTGTGCTTGTGTATAATTCCTCATCAGCCAGACTGAAGAGCCAATAAAGACAGCATACAGCCTCTGCCGAGTTTTGGCCAGCTCTGCCCTTGTATTTCTTTATACCCGAAGGACGGGCGTATTCAAATATGTGTCTTGGTATGGAAATCATGTCCCCTTTGTGGCCCCAACAATAAATAAATAAAAAAGAGTGCCCTGAATTGTTCAGCGCTTTGCGCACTGGATAGAAAATTTGTGCTGCCGAGGAAGCCCCTAAGGTGGTCAACATTCACAGCAATTTAGAGAATTGAATTCAACAATAGCAGTTTTAAGGGAGTGTGCATGTTTGTGTATGTGTGTGTGTGTGTGTGTGTGTGTGTGTGTGTGTGTGTGTGTGTGTTGCAGAGGTTAAAGAGTGTGTTTGAGTGGAAGCCTGCTGAGCTCCTCTCTCCACCGCAGTGGGGTGTCTTCATGGAGCTGGGGCTGGTTGCAGAGGTGGAGCTTGAGTTGGAGGTAAGTCAGGGCAGACAAGACACACACACACACACACAAACACACACACACACACACAAAGGTTTTGCCTGCTTGGGGTCAAGATGCCAGCTTAAAGTGCACCTGTGTGCTGTAAGGTATGTTTACCAATCGTTACGCTGTGTAATCTCAAAAATGGAAACAGTGCCTTAAGATGACAAGCTGTCACAGTGTCCGGTTATTTTGATAATGCACTATGGGCAACTCTCACAGAACAGTGAATAAACTCAGATGGGTGAATTTGTCTACATATACCAGATTTCTGTTGAGTATGTGCATATATTACGCACAATGTAATTTCAATGATTGGCATAGAAATAAGGAGCATCTTGGGGCGGGGGGGGGCAGACCACTGATATCCACCACTGCTGAAAAACAACAGCTCCTAGGAAACAATTAGTATTGTTCGTTTTATTTTGGTGTTGTTTGTTTTGCAGCTCGTTTTATCTTTTTACATCCATGCATGGAAATGAGTATGCAGAATATGTTGTTTTCAAAAAGCTGGGATGAAATCTTCTCCAGTGTGTAATATGCCTCTGTACACCAGTGGCATATTAACAGGGTCCTCTAATGATCTAAATCAGGTTGGACGCCAGGGCCATAACTGTGTATAATCATGCAGAACAGCCCAAAACAGCACACATACAAAACACCATTGGAGAGAATGGGGACTATGAGGGGAAGATTCTTCCTACAACTCATGTGAGACAGGAATCAAACTGATACATACAACAGAAGTTACAAATGTGTGCCATTAGTAGTGTGTCCAATAACTCAAATAAGTAATAAAGTTGAAGTTGTAGTTTTTCCCCATTAAAGGAGAAATGTGGTGTGAATCAATCCATAGCCCTGTTGTTAGAGGTTACCAAGTGTTGAGAAAATCTGAAACATCATAGAATGAATTGTGAACAGGCAATTAACACTAAGTGAATGGGGCATTTGGGTGTTTTTCAAGGTCACTGAATGTCTGTAGGAAATAGAACCAGACAATTTCATGCAGCATAGGCATGTTGGCATTTTGTCTTTTTGTTGTTGGTCTATGTTGCATCAAATTGTCTGGTTCTATTTCCTACAGACAGCATTCAGTGACCTTGAAAAACAGGGCTATTGTTAGATTCACACTGGATTTGTCCTTCAAGTGGTGCTCAACGACTGTATTTTCATCTCCAGAGTTAATGACAAAGATGCATTTTCAGTGTCAATCTACAATCATACTCAAACCCAGGGGCCGACACTGACGGTTTCAAGCACGTAGAGAAAAAAAGATCTTGTCTGACTAAACTGTTTGGACTATTATCACACACCACTGACATTTCCAAAATAAGGTCTGTTTTTCTAATGCTCTGTTTATTTTGGGACGATCAGTGATTAGTTCCTGGTTTTCATGGTAACAAGCAAAAAGACCATAGTTCAGACAATAAATTACAATAGTTTCCAAGCAGTTTCTCAAGAAATACCCTCTTTGTGCTGGTAATAAATCTGTAATAAAATGGAAACAGCTCAGAATTACTTGGAATGTGGAACGTGGAATTACTTAGTCAAGCCCTGTTAGTATGTTTTTGTTGTTATTGTCTTTTATGGTTTTTAAGCTCCCTGTAAAGATGCTGAATTTTTACATCCCCTTTTCAAATTCATGCCAGTACACGTGCCTTTGTTTACAAGCCAAACAAGTAATATGTTGTTATTCCCTTTATTAAAGGTTTGTTTACCATTAAAATGACTTTGAAGCTGTTATATTAAGGTAAAAATGCATGGGGGCCTTTAATGGTGAGACTGCAAATGCAGTAGTATGTAGTTTTATTCTCCACTAATTATCCAGAAACAAATCTGAGAACTTGGTGGAGCAGTGCTGATGTTGTGCTGTGCTGATCAACTGACAATGGGTCACCCATGGTTCCATTCTCAAACTCCACATTGTGAGAATCCACCACATACTAGTCACTCACCCTTTAATAACATGCTGTTATTGTCTAGAAACTTAAACTTAGAAACTCTTCATTTAGGGCTAAATAATGTTTGTGTTGTCATGAGCTGTGTTTTGTTACTATGAAACACTCTGAGTGTGAAAATGTTTATTTGTTTACTATGTAATGTTAATTTTTTTTGTTGTTTACAAAGATGCAAACAATATCAGTCTTGGATTGTAGCCCCCTTTGCATGTTAGCCACACAAGTGAACAGGTACAGCAGGTCAAACAATGCATGTCTGCATGGGTCTGCATGAGAGTTCAGTGAGTTTTTCAGCATTTTTAGACATATTGATTTCCTGAAACTCCTGTCCAGGCTGAGAATATGGAGAAAAAATTGAGCTGTTTCTGAGCACTGCCTGAACCTTGACCTAATGTCTCAAACTATTACTTTCTATTTAAAGGCTGAACTTAATTTACAATCCTTGTTTAAAGTTTCTGCTTTTGAGGCCCGAAGGCAGACCTTAGGCCTTATTGGCATTGCATGCAAGTACGTAACAATAAAAAGTAATTTGGCAAAAATACAATGCTGGTCCCTCAGACTCTGATTATGGGGCTGGGCTGGATAGGTCTGGGCTGGACAACAGAACACTCTTATTGATTCATCAATCCAACTAACCACGGAACATAATTATGAAGCTGCCCTCATGGCATTGTATTTATGTCTAATACCTCTGACAACACACCCCCGAATCTCAATGGGTTTCTGAGAGACATGAAGGTGAATAGTAGAATGACAGCAGGCTTGTAAGGTATACAGTCAAACATTGGTTTAGTCATAGGGGGAGGAAACATTTAGCCCATCTGAGTCAAATTTCAAAAGATTTCAATATCACATCCTTGAGACAGACATAGTTTTTGATTCCCTGGAGGTTATAATATTAAAAATGAATGCATTTTATCCCCTGCATTTTGAGTCAAATTTCAACTTATTTGAATAACGCACTCTCAAGACAGAAATAGTTTTTTATTAAATGGAGGTTATAATAACACTGAAAAGTTACTGCATTTTAAGTAACTTTCTTTTGTTAACCATTTACCCCAAGACAGTAATAATAAACAACACACAAGACAGTAATAATAAACAATACACAGACACACTAGATCCAGTTTTATTCTTCTGGGAGAAAAAACACACTTTCACAGTTGCTCCAACCCCCCTCCTGTGTTGAGCCATAAGTATGCACCCCAGCAATTCCCTGGTCCTCCCCGAGGGCAAGCACCGCACAGTCAGAGCACAACCGCCTCTTAAGCCTTTAATTAGACTTATTTATAACTAAATGATTAAGCACAGGGCTATGGGCTGCTCTGAAACATTATTCAAGTCTGTTAATAGTTGGAGTTGAGTGGATGAAAGTTGTGTTGAAATGTAATTTATAAATAAAAATGACTTGCACTGTAAGGGGATGGGGGAAAGGAGAGTTCGCTCACAAATATGCTTTAGTGTACAGTATATAAACAAGAAAAGTACAGCCACTCAATGCCACTGCCAGACCTCAACTGGACAAATTCAGCTGCCCTGGAAGTTTGCTTATTGCGTTTATGGAAGCTGTGTGTGAAGAATGTGTGTGTGTGTGTGTCTGCTATAAGTATTTGGATATGTGTTAACTATTCCATGTATTAGGCCTACACCTGACCTTGAGCCATACCACTGGCTATAAGAAGAAGGCAAACCAAATCCCTCAATCCATCTCATTCCATTTGAAATAAATATCATTCGGACATATTAAATCCAATTCGAGGACTTCTTTTTCCTGTTGTGTGCAGTGCATCAGCTTCTAAGTTAGAGGGGACTGAGCAAACCAGGATTCAGTAAAATATGTTTCAGGGAACATGTTTGGTCTACAGTACAACCCAGTGGTCAATTCCTGTCATGACAGTCATTCAACCAGAACCATAGATAATTGTCCATAGTCCAGTCTTTTGTAAGACTGCTCCTACTCATTTGTTGGAGATACGTGAGACTGGGTTTTATTTATTGTTTTTAATTTTTATTATCATCATCATTTTGTCCAAAGAAAATGAAAAGAATTACTATGCCATTACTATTTTAGGAGTAGTAACCTGTAGTGATTGGGATGAGACCACTTATGTCCAGACAGAGTCAAGACTGAGTCTTTGAAGGGTCAAGACAAAGGCCGCTGGTTTTAAATGCAGCCGAGACAGAGACAAGACTGAGTCTTTGAAGCCAGACCAAGTCAAGAGAAAGTCTCTAAGGAGTCTACACCATAAAAGTCAGCTTTCATAACATGATATGATCACCGCAGTTAATATTCAATAGGTGCATAGTTCCATAAGCTTCACTGGGGATTGTCTATAGAAGCAGCCTACTTTTGTCTGCTTGACCTCTTCATATGGACATTTTACTGATAGCCTGGAAATCCTCTCATCCATCCATCTCAAGATCTAGGTCTGGCCACAACTGATAGACCTTCCCAATCCACGGAGTGGCACCAATGGCAGCCTATCAAAATGCCTCAGCACTCAGTTGGATGTGATTATGATTGCAGACTGCTTGCTCATCTTGTCTTCGCTAGGTGACTGATGTGTAAATTGATTTGTAATACTGGATATTTTGTAAATATTAACATACAAAAAATCTGTTGAAAGGAAGAACAAAGGTCTTGAGGTCTCACTCTTAAATTACGAGTCCTTCTCCACTCACTGAGTGACTTTGAGGCTATGCCAATGCTGTTTTGCCTGTGACCTTATGCCTTCTCAGCTCAGACCTGATGCCCTTTCGTTTGAGTCTGACACCTGAGTCTGAGATCTGAGGATGTCCTAAAATAATTACTGTGAGACCGGACTCAAGTACTACAACACCAGTAACCTATCATTTAGCTGTGCTATCAATAGCTGTCCATGTACTCTTCATTCATTCTTGATTCACAAACCTTCAATATGTGTGGACAACGATACTAATTTTGTTCACTATAAGCCTATCTGCCTGACCTACATGGCTATAATATCCACATGGATGTCATCTCCTACTGAAGACTAGAGACTAAAGTAACTCCATCTTGAGTTCTTTACATTTGGACATATTTTTGACACTTGCCATTAACATGTGTTGAATCAGTAGTTTTTTGGGGTGTGTCATGGCTCTTACTCTCTGACGTACAGAAACAACCTCATTAGTCTAATTTGTCTAACTCTAAACAACCTTGTTTGTCTACATAGGAAAAATATTAAATAAATAATTAACATTTTTTCAAGAATTTGATCCCTGACTTCCATATAAGCTTTCCTGGCTGGGTCACAATTACTTCATTCATGTTACCTGCTGTTGCTTCCTCTATGTAATAAGCTTGATGTTTCACTACAAATCAGGTCAAATTACCCAGGCCAAATGTTAAATCTCTTTGTGCCCTTCCTTTCAGCCAGCCTTCTTTGTCCTTCTTATGTGAATTTGGTGAGTAGACGCCATTAGTCTGTATGGCTCCAATCTGCCTCAGAGATAAAAGCAGAGGAACAAATCTGTGGTGATTATCCCGTAGTCACTCTCTTGTTCCCCGCAGTCATTTCAAAGCACCTGCTAGCAACTCCCACGAGGCTATCCGTCCCCCTGTCCCAGCACATAGACGGCTCACTCCCAGCCTGTGTATGCTCCCACACACACACACACACACACACACACACACACACCACACACACACACACACACACACACACACACACACAGCCATTAATTCCAGATTAGTTAAGTGATTCAGTTGGGTTTACTACCCCCCACAGGAGTCTGTAACATTTGAATACAAAATGTAATAACATTAAAGGAAGTGAAATCTCTGCCCTTTTTCTTAAGGTTGTGGTCATTGTGGGGAGACAATCAACATCTCCATCCTTCTGCCAAATGTCCAGGCAAAGGAGCCACACTATCACCCTGGTAACAGAATTAAAAGGTAGTTCTGAAAGTTGGGGGGAGGGGGGTGGTACAATATTTATATGGATTTTTAAGCCAATGAAAGTCTAACCACGAATCTTTCCTGGCTCATTACTCTACATTTGAATAATTATTGCACAATATGATATCATCATAACATCACAACATTGAGAACTTAAAGCTGTTGCAGAACAATTACAGCTGTAAATTCAGTTTACACTCCTTGTAATGTATTTTTAAACATAGTTTGGGAGGAGCCCATAAGATTGATTGACAGCCATCACTCAAACCAATTTCATTTGTAAGAGATTTAACGGCCCACTACGTCACGCGCTATGACAGTGCACACTTCCCTCTTCCTCCTGTCTGCTCCATTTCACTAGTAGTCCTGGGTGTATATTACCCCCTGACATCACTTGCATGTGATCTCCGCTGTTGGCATCCTAGGGCCATGGCTAGCTACCAAGTCGAACATGCTAACCCTCAGTGCTCAGTATTAAGCATGGACATATGGGCCAACTAGTAAACACCAGGGGGCAGTATGTCCATGTATTTTGAAGGAGAAATCCAAAGTGAATAAATCCATAGCCCTGTTGTTCGAGTTCGCTGAGTACTGTTGGTAAGAAGAATGAGAAAATTTGACACAACATAACCAAATAGTGAACTGGCAACTAATACTAACTGAATAGGGTACAGAAACTCACTTCAGTAATAGAATTGACCTCTTATGCCAATCTCCACTGATCTTATGTGCTTGCTTTGCCTGCCTTTTCTCCCTGGCCTATAAAAGGCATTCTTCATCCAACATCTTCAGAAGTAAGTCAGCTCTGGTAAAAAAGTGATAACACAGAATACAACAGCATATTTGCTCTCAGTTGTCACAGTAGTGTACAGTTTCCACTTTCCTGTCCCTCTCTTACAAAACAAATCCTTGGTCCACCCACCAGCAGGTTACAAGTTGACCTCAGCTCTCTTGTTCTCAAGAAAACATGTCAATGACTTGACCTTGGTTAAAAAAAAGTTTAACAACTGGACAAGAATACAGTATGTTATTGATGTGTGGTAGCCAAACCCTTTTGAGGTACTTACTAAAACTGGCTGTAAATTACAAGTAGATGAATACATGTAAATTTGGATACAATTGCTAATAATTTGCACTAAAACTCTATCTAGGCCTACCGCAAATGTTCATGACAGTGGATATAAAGTAAGACAGCTCAAAACATCAAACCACCAGAGGGCAATCAAACTACATTAGATGAGGCCATCAGTGTTCGTGTGACAGGATGCACCTGTTTGTAATAACCTGTTGAACCTGCATAATAGTTTCTTGTAGTAAGCTATATGACTTCATATTTATCCCATTTTCAAATTATTAAAAAATAGACAGAATAGGTTAATTATGTTTTTTTTTTTGGGGGGGGGGGGGGGGTTGTATTTTTAGCCTATATGCGATTCGTGTTTCAGCAAAGGTGGCACGAAATTGTTTCGCATCTGAAAGATATGAGATGAGTAGGATGATTATACAAACACCACTTTGAAGAGGCAGTCAGAAATCAAAGTTAATGCACAGGTTGTTACAACTGTTAATTGCCTTGATATCATTCTGATGAATATTGAATTGAAAATGAAATGCAATGACAACCCGTAGTCTTCAACTTAGTTCAATGCCCTTTCGATGATGAATTGCTGCTTTAATGGCTTGAGTCACTCAAATTGCACAACAGTGGAAGTTTTCCTCCACTCTCCTCTCCTCTCTCCACTCCCATCTAACTTCCGGACGAGCTTTGCTGGGCATTCAACCCAATTCACCCCAATCCAACCTGTATCTTACGTCGGTTACCGGCAAGCAGCCGTTAATGCAAAGTACTGAAAGGGCACACAAAAGCCGAGTGGAAAGGAGAGGTCGTCGCGCTTTTGGGTCGGGCAGAGGTGCATTACCGGAGGGGCCCAGGCTAAGAGCACTTAACTGGCTAAAAATGCAGAGAGGAGGCCAAGCCCGCCGTCCGGGAAAAGGTACGACGCACAAAGACGAACAACAGGCCTGTGGGCCTTACTGTTGTCCCCCGACTTTGAAAGCTTTACTCCACATTCTTCAAATATGGATTGTATTGTATTGAAATAATCCACATCCATTGGGACCCATATGGTTCGACCATTTACTGAACAGATTGCGCTGCAAGGAGACGGCGCGCAATAATCCTTTGCTTTTTAAGTCCCATACAGAGCCCAGACCCCATTAACGGGAATGTGCCATGCGCCGGTGCACCGCGCCGCAGCTAAATAAGTCCCTGGGATGACTGGCAAGCCTTGCTGATCCCCACGTGACTTGCTTTCCTTATTGATTCCCCTCCAACGCCTAATTCTATTAATCAGCGCCATTTCCCTGTGGGCAGTGGTTTATTTCTGTCATCAAATGCCTGATGAAATCTTTAGACACAGCGAATTAGGGCCAATCACAACAAATAGCTGATAGTGTTAACAAGTCACAAGCTGCGCGGAGGCAGCGGTCCTCTCTAATTTGAAAGCAAGCGAAGTGATAATATGGTGTGCCATCCTTTTGTGCGCGCGCATTAATGCCGCTGCCTGAGAAGGCAATCGACAGCAAATCGACTCTTTCCGACGGAACGGGAAGGAGATGAAATTGGGGTGATGCTGAAAATAAAGAACATTGACTGGCAAACTGTGGAGCAACTGTGGCCTTTAATCCATTATTGTTCCTGGCGGGGAGGGCCTAATGCATCCCCATCTTCGATGGCATTTGCATTGCGTCCGGGCTCTTCCATTCCTCCTCTCCTCACTTAAACCTGTTGCTGATAGAACGTCTACCGCGCTATCTCTGACTGATTGGTACTAAATGATTTTTTTTGAACTGGTCTCTCACATGAAATGAAAAGCTTGGCCTTAACCAATAAAGGATCAGCCTTGCTTCTCAAAGGCAGTTTTGAAAAATGTATCCACAAAAACACGAGGCTATGTTATTTAGCTGCCAATGTGCAATGTCCTTTCATATCCATAGCAAATACTGGCCTATGTTTCTTTTTTGTCTTATTTTCAGTAATCTCAGCCTATTTTCTACCCAGATGTGTGTCTGCACCTCACTACATTAAAATGCAATCACATTCTAAAAGACAAACCAGTGCATCACAGCATGAACCATGCTCCATCTTGTAATACACTTCCCTGTGTGGCCAGTGTGCATCTTGAACAGTCACTTGCATTACAATATTAAACTTCACCCGTGTGTATATTTATTATTGTCTGCACATGTTTATCATATGCCCACAAGTACTTTCAGCAAACGCAGAGCTACTAGTTCCATATTTGCCTACAAGTGGCACCTTTCTAATGTACGATTGCGTATACATCGCCACAAACATTGAATTGGAAAAGGCAATCTGTAAAGGCCATGCATACATTTCATTGTTTTCCTATATTGAGTGGCTTCTGGTTCGTGGTGCCTTTAGAAATGATTAAACGAAGAAAGAGAGAAATATACAAAGGTCTTGCCCCTCATTTGAACATACATACTTTTGCATTTATTGGCGATGTCAGCGACGGTGGTTCTGCAGCGGTATGATCCTTTCCCTCCGCCGCTTGCTGAGAGAAGGCAACAGCTGTTCATTTGGTGCTGCCTGCACCTCCCTTGACCCCATTTTCGTCGGTGCGGTAGCAGAGACAGAAGAGAAATTAGTTGTATTACTTGCTCCCGGCTGCAGGCTGACTATCTGTGATTCTGCCCATATTCCGTCCATTACTGTTGGCCCTCTGTCTGATTAGCTTCGACACACTCGCTAACATGCCAAATCACTGCTTCATTTTGGCTTCCAGCGTTGACTCCTGGGAAAAGAGGGGGAAACATGTGCATGCTCCCTGAATCCTGTGTCGTATTTGTTTGTTTGTATACACCATCTTAAATTTCAGATAAACTATTGATTATTTTTCTGCCTATACAATTCTTTGAAAAACATTTGGTAACACCCTCTATGAGCCCAGTATTCATAAAGCATTATAAACATATTCATAAAAGGTTATGATGCATTCATAGTCTCATGACTAATGTTGTTAGTCTTCACACCTCCTTATGCATTCTAATAATTGCGCTTATAAGGCATTTTAATATTATATAAGCATTACAACTTGAAGTGTCATAAAGCGTTATAAAGCTTCAGTTTGTTAATTGTCCTTTTAAATGCCCGATTGCTCATGCCAAATAATAAAGAGTTACAAGCTCTTAGTGCATATTCTAAGTAAAGTGAAACGAACTCATAAATACTAATGAATATCAATAAAGCACTATTACAGACAATGAGTAAAGTGATATGTTTCCCTAGAATCAAAAGGCCAAAGAAGCTTATAATGTTTTGTGACACTTCAAGTTGTATAGGCGTATATGATAATATTATAACGCCCTATAAGTGCAGTCATAAGAATGCTAATCTCATGAATGCTAATGTCATTAGTTATAAGCTTTTATGAATGAATTATAACCATTTATGAATGCCTTTATAATGCTTTATGAATACTAGGTTTATAGAACGTGTTACCAATTATTTAGCACCTTTTTCACAAAATAATTCAAATCAAATCCAGTGTCAAGCATAATAACTAGTCAAGTAGCCCATTCAAATGTACACCTTAGTAGCTAAGACACCAAATTGTACTTGTAACACTAAATATTTTAATGGTATGGCAATAAACAATGACAATAAATTGCACTCAAAGGAGTACAATTTACAAACATACAGTAGTCTGTCTAAGTTCACTCTCAAAGGCTTAAGATTTTGTTAAAGAAATGTTACTTGTGTTCACAGTTTTCTTCCACCTCACTGAAAAACCACAGTAGGGCTACACTTCAAGCACAATCCAATCCCTACATTATCGGAATAGAAACAGTTACTTTAATAAATGTGTTAAAAGCAAAATAAGTACTCTTTAATATTCACTCATGCAAGGACTTGTAAGTTGTATTGATTTAAAAGCACCTGAAGCAGGGTGTCTTTAATCCAAAGAGTCTTTCATAAATCACCTGGTTGGACAAATGGGCCCTTTTGAAGGAGTATAATGTGTTCTTAAATTATTTTATTGATGGGAAGTGGGATAGGCTCTGCGGGCCCCCATACAAACAGACCTAACACGCTGTGAAAGGGTCAATTTGGGCTCCATTTGCCATTTCTTTATTATTTGTGTGGAACATCATGCTGGGTGACTCAATGCAGCGTGAGGAGTCGCCGGTAGGTGTACACTTAACATTGGCTCCACTCTCGTCTCCTCACACTAATACCTGCTTTAATTATTGAGGGCTTTAGCTTTGAAAGATTTGCTAATACATTCGTCCAGAACCTGGGTATGTGGTGATGTTAATAAGGTAGTGCAGTTAGTAAATCTCGAACATAAACACAGTATGGCAGATTTGGCTGTATGGAGCAGAAGGTTCTGAAGTGGAGTCCATAAGGCTTGACTCTCCCAGCCTGTAAAACTGCTGCATTTGGAGGGACTTATATCTACTTTAGCCCTTCATCAGAGCCAGTCACACCTTGAAGCAATGTATTTTTCAATCAGCTTTTTTGCGCTGCCTTTCCTGCTGTACCGTTAATGTAATAGTAATGTAAGTAATTTGAACCAGTTATTCAGTATTCAGTCTCCATGATTATACTGTAAGTATTAAAACAATGCAGGGGTCAGTTATGTTTCGGGCTGCATTGTTCATCTCTGCACAAAAGGGTAGTGTTGGATGAGTAATGAATGATATCGTGCACAATTTCAGCTGTTCTATTATGCAATTCTATTAATGACAAATGTGCTGTCAGACATTTAGTCAAATTTGATCCTGCCTGCTGCGGTACACTTGTCAAAGAAAATGATTCAGTTACATGATTAAACAATGTGTGCTTTCTCAATCTGCACAACTCCATGACAGCATTTGTCTAAATATTTTGGGGAAATGTGTTGTCTTTGTTTGGGTTGTTTTACAGATCCTCTATGATCAGATTGTAGAACAGCACACTGCCACTTTTCAATGTACACCTGAAGATATCTGCCTTTGGTAAAAAAGGCATCATGTATGTCATAATTGGAAAAATGTTTTATTTAAGTTATATTTAAACAATGGTGATGAGTGTAAACTAATGAACAGATGAACACTGTCAGAATTGGGTAATAATTGAATAACTCATTGAATAACTTTCACTTTGGCAATTGCGTCCCATGGAAGTGGTTTGATCTTAGATTAAAGCTAAATTCTGCCAGTGATTCACCATGCATTAATGTGAATTGTTAGGGTTGTGCATTGTTGGTGGATGGGGTACAGCCATTTTAGATGTGATTTGTTAATGGCAATTTAGATATTCAAATGTGAGCATTTTATTTGGTTAAGAAATTAACAAATATACTGTATGTGTGACAGACAGTCTGATACAGATATCTGGTGATATAATTTTCAGTATTTAATCCCATCAAGATGCAGACTACATATCAACACTAGATTTGTTTGTTTGTTTGTTTGTTTGTTTTATGTGCCAACAAAAATAGATTTGAAAATGTCCTTAATTGTAATATGTTCCCATTGTATCCTCAAGAGTGAAAATGACATCACTGTTGTCTCTGCTGGTGGCTATACTTGAACAGGTCTACCTATGGAGCTCTCAGTATTCCTGCCATTCCTGAAGATTCAGTTCCTGAAGTGTTTTTCTGCTTGTCCTGTTTGTTCAGAATGAATGGAAGTTAATGTGTCCTGCCATCCCACTGCCAGTGTACTTAGAAACATAGAGAACACACACACACAGAAGCTTGTGCGCGCACACACATACACACACACAATTGCCTACAGTTGGTGTGAAGTTAAAGGACACTATACATTTTATACTTCTCTGCAGTTATGTTGATGTTTATGGTTCTGCTATTTTGCAAATTGAGAATTGTATGCCCACGTTTTGGGTTGGTTGGTTGGTCGGTTGTGTCTGCTCAGTATTCCAAATTCCAGTGTGTGTGTGAGTCTGATTACGGAAATACATAAAAATGATGACATCTAAAATATATGGCACCAAACCACCTGGCTGGATTCCTCATCATTTGACTAGTGTCAGAAACAGATCAGACGGACACCCATTCCACCTGTCTATTAGCAAATTCACCCATAACTAGAAGTGGCAGACCAGTGTGACCAGGCCCGCTATGGTAAGTGTGGTGTTTAGCAGATGGGGATGATTCAGACAGTAAGTGAGCCGGCAGCCGGTAATTCTGGCCTTCTCTAAGCAGGTGGGCATGGATCTGACATGGCTGAAATGATCTCACTGGGCATGAAGAAGGTGTAACATTTAGCAGTGCGGCAGACACTCCTGCAGACACATCCCTCCAGATATGACTCTATTACCTGGGCTTGGAACTAATGCCTCCTGGGCACTATTAGGTGACTTAATTCCAATTCCTTCAGTGCCAAAGCATGTTGGCTCAGACCAGTGAATATCTCACAAGGTGTCACAGGAACTGGGATATGAGGATGTCTCTACCATAAACATAAGGAGAGCTTGTCAGGACCAGTGGAGTTTGTGCCAATCAATCAATCAATCAATCAATTCAAGTAGAAACTTGGTCATTTAGAGAGAAATGAGGTCAGATATTGTAAGAATTTTATATAATTTTATATTATTTCTTGCTACTCCTTTCTGACTGTCAAATGAATAATTCTCATCTGTGTACTGCTCCAAGTTATCTATCTAGCTAGGTCTGTACAAAATGTTCATGCAACAACTTGTGTAGCATCGCCTTAGATGTCGCCTTGACCAGTGAGTGTGTCCCTGAGTTATGTACTTATATGGAATTTGATTTAGGAACTGTTCAAGTTATTTTCCACTGTTTAGGGTAGATTTACGATGAGACTTTTGAGTACATGTAGAGTCTACTTTCATTTTACCCGATGAGAAAGACCCAGACGAGCTACGCTACAACATCTTGGTTATCCTGTCTCAACCTCGCAGGCGAGACAGAAGAGTAACTTAGTCTGATAGTCTTTAGTTCTTGTTTTTTTCACTCTGTTACTTCAGCTTTTTATTGCAGTTATTTAATCTATTATTCCGTCCAATCAACAATTATAATTCAATTTGTAATAAATCATTGATCCTGATCCAACGCAACTGAGACGTCCAATCTTCTATTCTGCTGGAAAGAAAACACAATGCAACTTTAAGGTGAACAGTGACTTCAGGTGAAAAGTCAAACTGGGAAAAAAAACACCACAATCTAACAATATGCTTCACCTCTGTTTCCCTGACTTATAGAGTTAAGATATAATTTTAATGTATCTGAAATATGCGCTTGCTGGGAGCTCATGTTTCTCCCTCGTCACATATCTCTTAGGCTTTCCCACCGTGTCTTAGAGCTTTATAAGAGCTTTACAAACACAAAGTCTTACAACTAATGCTATTAGTGTTCATAGCTGTTTATAAATTGTCATGAAACTAATGTTCTTAGAAGGCATTATAATGCTATCTTATAAGCCTTTACAATTTGAAGTGTCACAAAGCATTATAAAGCTTCAGTTTGTTAATTGTCCTTTTAAATGCCTGATTGCTCATGCCACATAATAAAGAGTTTCAAACGCTCAGTGCAAAGTAAAGATGAATGCATAATTACTCAATAATGAAAATAATTTTATAACATAATAAGGCACCATTACAGACTATAAGTAAAGCGGTATGGTTCCCTAGTAAAACGTTTTTAACCTTTTTTTCATCCAATCAGACCAGATTGAATGCAGAACAGTTTTAAAGTTCTCAGAAAGGATCTACCCACCAAAGTAAACGTATGCCTGTTTAGAGTAGCCAGGCTGTTCACATTAAGGGAAGTGAAAGTGAAGCAAAATGAAAGAGTCTGGTCCACCATGCTACCTCTATAGGAGTTCAGTGACTGAATCCCTCTTTAGAGCCTCTTATTGCTCATCTGCCCCTCTGTTTGCATGGCTGCCATCACACAATGATCAGGCAGTCATGTGTAACTCAAGAGTACTATGGAGAGGCTCACAGTATATGGTCTGAGAAATGAGGATGACATTCATGTGAGTGTTTTCTAAACTGAAAGGAAAGAAGCACTTGCATCTGCATTTGCCCTTGCTTTGCCAGCAAGAGACTGTGGACTATAGCCTACTGTATTTCTGTAATTGGTCTCTGGTTAACTCATTACAAATGATTAGCCATGTGTTTTCACAGACATTACAAGGTATTGCATGGAGTCATTTGGGGGTAATTCCATTAATTATTGCTTGTTTCAACATGTGCTGCATGAGTATGTGTTCCTGAAACTCACCAATACCAAGCTGGTCTTCATCCACCTGTATCTAAAAACATTTTCATTGCAGTCTTCTCTCAGTACCATGCAGGTATGCAGGTATCTCTCAATACATAACATTTCCAAAAAGGGGAGGAATCAGTCAAAACAAGAGGGGATGATGTTAGTTTCAAAATCGAAGGGTCGCTGTGGCAAATGCTAGTAGCAACATCTGCAAATATCAAAAACTGCAGTGAAAAGAATGTGTGAATATATAGAGCAAAAGACAAGTATACTCTTTACTGACTGCCAGTAAGGTTCATTATGAGGACCAATGATCAATGCAATTGGCCAGGCAGAAGCAATGGTATCAAAGTCAATGCCCATTACAAGCTGAGGTTGAAACACACTCCAGCAGAGTACCCAAAGCAGTCTGTGTTAATGAAATGACTGAATTTGGTAATATCAGGATAACTCACCAGCACCTACCTGGTAACCTAAAGTAAAAATGCACAGGGATTGTTTTTTAATTATACTGAAACAGAAGGATGATGTGATGGATCAAGTCCTAATTTGATATCTTATCAGTAAATGATATTATTATCAGTTTGTCACATATTCCTCCTACGCTGCATTCTCTGTCTGCATTTGATTCTACTGACAGCACATATTCATCCTGAAGTCCTGAATCAAAGTGAAAATGAGTATGACCAGGGTCAGTGCCATTGTCAATGTCATGACGAGAGCTATGAAGGTCTTTGCTGTTGATAGCTTTATAGCTAATAGATGCTTTTCTCGGGTCGTGACTCAAGATCTAGTTGCCACAACAACCTGAAAATAACCCCTGCTGTAATGTTAATGATGGTTAACATCATTGCTATTATGCAAGAGCGCTGGCAGGAGGGAGGAGCATTTTGATATTGTGATCAATGTTTGGGGGCTGAAAAAATAATTTTCTGTCATGGGACCCAACATTTCTAGCAACACCTCTGCTATTATATTTACTCTCTTTAGTGGCAGTAATAGTAGTAGCAGCAGTTGCACAAGAATATTGCTTTAGTTTTTTTGTTGGGGAAAATAGGTCATCCCAACCAAGTGCTTATGCTAGTGCATAAGACATTTAAAGGCTTCAGGGACTGAGGAAGTGTGGCTAATGATGCCACGAGCAGATGACCTCCACCCAGCAGCCTGAAAGACAAGTTCAAATGGCAGATAAAATGGCTCTCCCTGCAGCATTTAAATGTGCCCACAAGCACTTCAGCTTCATAAAGCAGCCCCACGTTTGTAAATGACTCCTTTTGCAGGATCCATTAGAAGGCTGGGGAAGAGGGCACAAAGAACACACACACACATGCACATACACACACACACACACACACACACACACAAACACACACAAACATGTTGTCATTCAATTCAGAGTCAATAAGCATGTAATCAGGAAGTACGGGCTGTGTGGCTTGCAGTAGAGGGCATAATTAAAGAAATTGGCCCCTCTGAACAGGCTAACGACTAACAGAAATACATTTTCTATCAGACATCATTTTGCAATTGATAGGGACAAATAGGGTGGAACCACTTCGGATTGGTGCCAGGTTTGTCCCATGTCCTTTCAAGGTTTAGACTAGCAACCAGGGAGAAGCTTCTAGACATCAATCCATTAAGCCTTGCCCACACCGCACAGCTAGATGTACAAACAGGAAACAAGTTGGTGGTTAATGGAGACAATAATTAAATGACTGTTAATGGAGGTCACTTATCACCGGGGAACCAAAACAAGACATATGAACAAACACTTTAAGCAGACACAATTGCAAAATTGTTAGACAGTAATAAAAAAACATATTATAGAATTATTGCCAACAAGCACAAATAAAATAATAATCAAACCAGCATTTTTGGTGATCATGCTATCAGGCTATTGGCATTTTACTCCAAATGGCTTTGATCGCATAAACAGCAACAGCATAACCTAAACAGAGTCTGTGAACCTCTACCTCTACTCTCAGTGGGGGGCGGGGGGGGGCTTTCTGGGAGACAATAAAATGGATAATAAGGAATCAAGCTCCACAGGTCCAACACATTTCCATCACCACAGACAAAAAAGCGGCAAGTAACCAGCTTGAGATCCACTATGAGACTGGGGCAGAGGGGGTTAAGGGAGGCAAGGGGGACCGCTGAGAGACAAGAGAGAGGGACAGTGGCCCACTGATCCCTGGCCTGGACCCTCCCTGGCCACCTAATCCTCTCCACGAGGGGCCAAAGTCTCCCCCAATCAGGTTGCTGAATGGTGAAGGGTGGTGGTGAGGGGTGGTGGGTGGAGGGGGGGGGGGTGTTGGGTGGGGGAGCCGGGTTTTGTCTGACTTGGCTTCTCTACACATCCTGGGGAGGTTGGGGAAGGGGGTTGGGAGTAGGGGATTTCGGACAGTAGGCACACACACACAAATACACTATGACAAAAGCAGGCACCCCCTTTACCTAAGCAACAGCCCCCGCCCTCCCACGACACACACACACAGACATGCATGGCACCACCTCCATTCAAACTGGTGGGACCTCCGCTGACCCGTAAAGACCTTTCCTTTCTGTGGACAGCACCAACAGGCACATTAGCTGGCAAACAGAGCAAATGTCCTCCTTTACCAAGTCTGA
This sequence comes from Tenualosa ilisha, assembly GCA_015244755.2. Classification (NCBI taxonomy): domain Eukaryota; kingdom Metazoa; phylum Chordata; class Actinopteri; order Clupeiformes; family Clupeidae; genus Tenualosa; species Tenualosa ilisha. Next base: position 1,763,403 of record PYXC01002064.1, read on the forward strand.
CATGCCTAATTAAGAGAATGTGCATTTGCAGCAATGGCATTAAGCACTGCAGCACACAGTCTTCCCAGCAATAACAATGTCTCTGTGCTTATGTCACACCATTTCAGTTTTATTACTGTGTTATAAACAGAAGTTCTTCTAAACTGTCTTATAAACGTGGTCATTTTATAATCTAATAATCTAATCTATTATCTAGTATCTTTCAGATAAGGCTGGTTTTCTGTAAACACTCAGCTAACATGTTCTTCATGTATTCTGTCAATTTGGTTAAGAAAAACAACCCCACAGTACTTACAAGGTGGTGAGTGAGCAGTCGTATGGATTGAACAAATGCAAAGTGTATCCATCTTTGTAGGGTGCCTTGGTGAAAAAGCCACCAGTGGGTGGGTATGAGGGTGTAAGCCCCGAGTCACTTTGTTTTATTTTATTCCTGGTTCCTGTTCCATGCAGTCATCCTCATCCCTTTGGATTAAGTGCTGCTCACTCTCTCAGAAATCTGGGAAAGCTGAGGGACCCCCCCTACACACACATCCACACACAAACACAGAGTGTGTGTGTGAGAGAGAGAGAGAGAGAGAGAGAGTGAGAGAAACACACAGAGACACAGAGAGTAGCTGCAGATGAGGCCTGCTTGGGCACCTTGTCGTTTTTTCTTCTTGTTCACTTAGGGGTATCAAATGATCAGTGAGAACTCAATTACCACCATGTCTCCCCAGACGTGGGCGGGGGGGTTCCTCTCCTGCTCACCGCTGAGGCCTTGAGATGCAAAGTGCCTGGGAGGAGGGAGGATGGATGGGGTGGGGTGTGTGTAGGGGGAGAGAGAGGCAGGCATCTGCCCCCGTATTTGCCTAATTGGGTTTGACTTCCACAATTACAGGGTAATAATGCTCTCTTTGACAGGGTGTGTGGTGGGAGAGGTTCCATCACCTCAACCGCCTCCTCCTGCTTCTTCTCCTCCTCCTCCTCCAGCCTAGTTTCACCACTATAGACACTGGAGACAGTGGAACAGGGCCGTGTGTGAATTGACAGGGACCACTGGTTAAGCAGTGGATATTGAGTCCTTGATAGGACCCCAGGAGACCACACGGGCAACAATGGCTGAATTAACGTCTGTGGCGCGATGAGAATGTCAGAGCCACGGGGGGCTCCTGCCACCTGACCTCTGTTGCCCGGGCAATTGTGTTCTTCAGCGATTTCCGCATGGCTGTCTGTGTGTGTGAACATTTGGGTTTTAATAAATCTGATTGATTGCAGGGTAGAATTTTCAACCAGACAAAACTGAATTATTTGTTAGCGGAAATGATTTGTTGTTTTATTCATCTTACCAAATTATTTTAGGACTTGTTTATGTTGTGACATTTATTCAATAATATATTCTCTTTTTTGCTTTTATCTGATATAGATTTTTTACAATACCTTATTTATTTATGAAGGGATATGTTGTAATGATCCCTGAAAGACCGTACAAATCATTTGTAAGCATACTGTAAACAATCACATTAGCAAACACACGAACAGTCTTTCATAAGCATTTGTATATTTTGGAAATTTAGTAAAGTAATACTTAGTTCAAAGCTAATGCCACATTGGTAATGGCTTTTTAGTGAAAGTTATGATGAAGTGTTGCTAAATTTTCTTCCTGTGAAACACCTTGAAGGGGCAACTTGAGTAAATCCTTCATACGTTTAACCAAAGAAATTCAAAAATCATAAATAGGCCTACTGTAAATGTTTTAGGAACATCTTTGATATATAGAGTCCCACACAGCATACATTCTTATCTTAAAGAGCCTATCTCTGAAATGACAACTCTTTGTTTCCAGACTTTGTTTCCAGACAGCAACAAAAACTTTTAATGACCTATCCATCAATCACCATTAGAGCTAATGATATGTCCATTTTGACACTTCAGAATCAGTCACAGCAAACAAGCATAGTGAGAAGGAACATTTGGAGAGAGATAGCTTTTCCCTGATATAATTTGTTGCTCAACATTACAAAACAGAGATGAGAGTAATATGTGAAGTCAAGTTTAGTGAGAGAGAAAATGGAAAAATTTAGGGGCTCGGAGGCTCTCTAATGGATATCCTTGCAGCTAGGAGAAAATAGGACCCAATAATGTGTCCTTAATGTGTGGCAGCACTGTTTCAGAAAATGTATCAGGAGAAATGTCCCCCCTGTCATTTCTACAAGCAATCACTTAATGGCACCAGTAAATCTCCACAAAATGGACATGCACTGACCTATTTTCAGGTTTGCCAAATGGAACGAATCTTGGCACTGGAGGAGGAGAAAGGCAGATAACAAGAGAAGAAAAGGGTACCGTCGAGAGAGAGAGTGAAAAAAGGAGAGACAGAGAGGGAGAGAGAAAAAAACAATCCTTTAGTCCCCAGTGTGTGTGTAGTGTTTGTGTATCCCTTAAGAGCAGACAGTGACAGGAATTTCAATTATTTAATTACAGGAGAAAATGAAAGGACTTAAGTGTTGTGATTTCTGCAGGCTTTCATAGATCAATCTAATGTTTGCTCACATTGGAAATCAACCAAAATGGAACAGGCAAAGTAAGCGCGCGTCTTGATAAATCGCACAATTACAATGGCAAATTAGTTTCTTGATATATTCATTTAAGTGGTTAAGTGGATGGGTTTTATGCCACATTCGCGGCAATGTCTGTCTCGAGCGGGCAGAAGTGCCGTCTGCCTGCTCTTTTGATTAAGGGGCACTGACTAAATGTTGAGAAAACGCTGGAAGCACTTAGTCCATAAATTAGGCATCCGTAGGCACAGAAACGAACTCCTAAAGAGTTGATTTAGGCATTTAGGGGAAATGTGACTGGCAACTCAAAGGATTCAAAGACATTTTGCTGGGCTGCATTCAATAAATTTGAGAGGTCATGGCTGAAATAGGATGTGTGAGTCGCTCCATTCCCAAAGAGAAAAGAAAATACTCTTGAAATACACTGAAAAATGATCTTAACCAAAAAAAACACGTGTGTTTAATGTGAAGCTTGACCTCTGAAGCCTCAAATCCCACAAAGATGTCTGAAAGAGCTGTTTTCTTTTAAATGCATCTGTAATGTTGTACAATGATGTTTGACCTCTTTCTCTGTGTATGATAATGTCGTTGTCAACCTCACTAACATTCTGCATTTATTTTCTCCTCAACAAACACCGTGACACTTCATTGTAAGGTGTCTATATAAGAGTGAGAGTAGCCTGTCATTAACATGACATGACACGTAACGTGAATATTAACAACACTTCACTGATGTTTTTGACTGTTGTCATTAAGTATCATTCAGTTTTTTGTAATGTCTGCGCCCCAAACAGTGTCAAATTTACATAAAAAAAACAAATGTCACTTAATGACAACAGTCATACACATTAAAAAAATGTCATCAATGTTCGTGATATGGGTCATGTCATGCTATGACAGGCTTATGTCACTCTTATGTAAACATCTTCAAAGAAAGTGTTACCACAAAGTCTATCAGTCCATCTACCTGAATGAATGTACTTCTAGACACAGTCTTCCAATTGTGAACAGTGCAGCCAGTCATCTCCTTTGTTCTCTGTCTACTTAAAGTGTGCATTCTAACCCCCCCACCCCATATATGACATAAATATCCATACAGTTTAAGCCCTAACAATTTGGGAAGTTATTTTCTGACATTTCTTATAATAATATTTACTTTGTTGTTCAGTTACTTTTCAATTACATGTAATTGATAGCTAACATTAACATCATTAAATTTGTTGCACAATAAATGACATCTACTCCAATTACAAAAGGCCTCTTTATAACCAGTTTGTGCTTAGTTCTCTCTAGCAAAGACATAAATGTGTACTTTCCACAACAAAATTCATCTTTGAAAAGCCAGATGTATTTGCTGAAGAATTGCTCTTCCATTGCTGGGAAATGTTGTCCACTTTGATAGCAGAGGACAATATCAAATGCCCTCCTGCCGTAGCGACTGAGATGGGAAGAGAATAGGCGGTAGTCTATAAAAATGAAGTTAGAAGTAAGTACAGCACTCACAGCCCTGTGGAAAAAAAGTCCTCTCCCACTGTAGTTTGTAGTCAGCAATTGGCCTGAGCTCTAATGCATATAATGGACTCTCTCTTCTCCTTTCATCTTCGGCTTGCTATGTTCTTGGCCAGAGAATGTCTCCCTGGAGAGGAAAATAATCCATAACGGCCACAAGGGCAAGTAAAAAAACCCAACCTTAATTTTGGACAAGAAGAGTGTTAACTTTTGCCCACGTAACGTTTCTTTCATACAGCATATGGTCAGAAACAGGCTGCCTTAGAATAATGCTACATAATGATAGTGGTGATGATGAGGGTGATAATGATGATGATGATGGTGATGATGATGATGAAGCCAAATGGAACAAATCTAGATGATGATGGTTAAATTGAGTGTTTTATTACAATTGGCAAAGAGTAAGATTTGGACAGTAAGGTTAATTATGATTATAAGGTTAATGATGACTGATGATCGATGGTAATAATGAGAATTGTGTTGAGATGACAACAAGATGCAGAAATATATAGCATCATCATCATGTTATCATCATCATCTGTTAATATATAACAGATGATAATGATGATGATGATGATGGCAATGATGGAGGGGGGGATGCTAAGGACAGGGGCTGTATTTGGTTGCAGGAGCCTGAGTACTGGCCCAATGTGGCATGTGATTTGGTATGTGAGCCAGCCATTCAACACCCATTCAGTGCCCACATGGTACCACAGCAAAGAGAGAGGGAGAGAGAGAGAGAGAGAGAGAGAGAGAGAGAGAGAGAGAGAGATGGGGTGGGGGGTGGGGGGTGCTGTGAGGTTTCAGAGCAGAGCGCTCTTTCATGGAGCGCCATCTCCAACAGGATGCTGGCTGTAGCACATCTGACCGGCCTCTGAGAGCCCACCACTTTGGCACCATTACTCTTTCCTCTTGTGCTGGGGGCCCGGAGCACACAGGTAGTAATGCACCATTTCCCTTCATCATTTTGCCTGGAAACAACTTGTGATACGATGGTGCATGGAGATTTTCCTCTCCTCTGATCAAAATTCAGTAACACTTTTTTTATTCTTTTCTTTTCTCTTTTTTTTTTGACCATAATTTTAATAATGTGGGTCACATATATTTGCGTAGCGTCATTAATATATCACTCTTTGTTTTGATAATAGTTCTCGGCTGGCTTCACGCTCGGCCTCCTCTCCTCTATAGAGACGTTAGCCTGCAGCTTTCAATGGAAACCATCCAGTCATCAGTATCACTTCAAACCCGCCGGCTCCTGTGCAGTTTTGTTTTTTCAGCAGATTCCCAAACCACAAAAAAATAGTCTCTTTCTGATTGGCTGTCACTTTGCCTTTGGCCTTTTGTATCCGGTGGCTTCTTTCGCTCTGTCCAATGTTTTCCCTATTCACCGCAGGCAAAGTGTTAAACGCTGTTAACGCCAGCCTGTCCTACCCACGTAGGGCCTAGTTTAATCCTGCCGTGGTACAACACACTCACTCAGTCTTCATCAACGCAGTGAATAAAGGTAAGTGAGAGCTATTTATTCATGTGAGATAAAGACAAGTGCGATGGTCCATCTGGTGTCATTTCGTATTGATTGTGGGACTGGGTTTCAATCAATACTACCTGATCAACCTGATTGATCTATTTAGAAAGACCACTAGATGGGTAATGTAGAAATCCTTATTGTAACTGCCACAATGAAGTTAAGTTCATGTTCTTGTACATGCACATTATGAAACATTACTTCTCACAACAATTTTAAGATTTTGATCAAATATTCAAGTTTATTTTGACACAGACATAAATGAGATACCATAACTATCATATTGGTATGCGTCATTCAGGAAACTGATAGTCTTTAATGACAAATATTATCTGTACCAGACTAATCATGGGACATTCACACAGAATAGAAAATAACTGAATGTTTAAAGAATATTATGCAACAATTTATCAAAGTATTTGTTCTGGAACCATCTTCAAGTTAATTTGGATGGCATGCAGTCATATGAAGGCCGGTTAAACACAATGTACTCCCACCAGCCATCCAGGACATGCACTTTGCAGCTCTACAAAATAAAAGAAATCCTTTACAGCATGACATTAACACCAATTAGCATGTTCTAGTAGTGCCAGTCAGATTGTTTGAAAGGTTTGGGGCTGATCAGAAGTGTTTGGACAGTTTTATGTGCCTTTTTGATAGCTTGCCCATTTGGCTTTATGCCAAAACGCTTTAATGTTAATGTTAATGGTAATATCTGTCAAACAATTCCTCATTACAACTTCAAAGTGCATGTAGTATAAAGATCTTAGTCTCTAAAACTGTCTTTCTCTATATACTCAAAAGCAGATAATGCATATAGATCCTATTGCCTCTAACATTGATGTAGTTCCATGTGTTTTCTGTCATTATCTCTGCTTATTGAGTATTACCACTGTGTGTGTGTGTGTGTGTGTGTGAGCATGATTACAGAGTAGTGCTTTTTATGCCATTATGTTTGCAGGCTATCTTTAGGTAATAGCCTTTGAAAAGTCAACATGACTCACAGCTATGTTTTGCCAACATGCACTGACTGTTCTTGTGGCGGTGCTGAGCATGCCTGCAAATTCATGCCCCTGACCCCCCAGTTCAATCTGGTGGAAATAATGTCTTCATTACAATGCAATTACGGACACTTACACCTCTCTGACTGAAGTGCTGTACTGATGAGAGGAGAGCTGCTGGCCCTTGATGCTCTGAACGACTCCCTCTGTTTGTGTGTGTGTGTGTGTGTGTGTGTGTTTTTGTGCGCACTGTGTGACTGTATGTGTGCTTGATTATCTCCCTTTCTCTTTCTCTCTCTCTCTCTCTCTCTTCGTGTGTGTGTGTGACTGTGTGTGCTTGTCTGTCTGTCTTTCTCTTTCTTTCTGGATGTGTGTGTGTGTGTGTGTGTGTGTGTGTGCTGAGCCTCTGCAGGTGCAGGATGTACAGCTTCATGGGAGGCGGGCTGTTCTGTGCTGGCGTAGGGAATATACTCCTCATTGTTTCCACAGCAACAGATTATTGGATGCAGTACCGACATTCTAACAACTACATGCACCAGGGTCTCTGGCGCTACTGCACACCTTCCAAATGCTTCACACACACTGACAGCATTGGTGAGAGCACATCTTTGTTTACATTCTCAATTTCAACAACACTTTCTTATGCTCATGAACATGGTCTATTCCAGTTCACCAATGCATACTCATACCATTATCCAATTCATGGCAAAGACAGAATGCTGTGAGATATATTTATTTATTTATTTAATGTTAGTTCATTTGATTTTAAAAGAAATGTATTTTACACTATGGTTTATGGTTTATATCATACATAAACTTGAAAAAAGTAAGTACATCACACAGATGTTCTACTGAAAACATACTTATTATCCAGTTAACGTTATTGGGGTTTGCAATATTACAAAATTTGCAAACTATTGACATATGATAATCATTTTATCACATTGGAGTGATCATCTTTACAAGTAATCACAACACTGATGACCTCTGTAGGCATCTAACACCCATCTGTTTGATCGTGAGGGTGCAGGTGCACAGCAGCAGCCACCTAATGCATCATGTGGGTGACACCCACTGGAGCTGGTGCTCGGTTGGTCCCCCTACAATTCTTGGAGCTCTGTGGAAGTGCTTGTCGTTCATTGATTTACTTCTCTTTTCTTTTTTCTGTTTTTCTTTCTTGCATTTGTTCATGCAGTTGTGTAAAATACATTTTTGCATGCATACATTTTGTTTTTCACTCATTGACTCATTGACTCATTCACCCATGTTTTTATCTTCCCTTGCAGCTTACTGGGATGCTACTCGTGCATGCATGATCCTGTCCCTGCTGGCCTGCTTCATAGGCATCATCATCGGCATCATGGCCTTCATCCACTACTCCTCGTTTGACAGATTCGATAAGACCTTTGCTGCAGGCGTTTTGTTCTTCATCTCATGTGAGTGGCTTCCTTTGTCAGCGACACAACTTAGGAACAAAGGTGTTTGCTGTCAAGGAAACAGTTTTCTTCTAAAGAAATACAGGATTTTCTTAAAGTAGTAGCCTTGCAGAGTTGTACTTACACAATCAGAAGTCAAACAATGGGTTCTATTCATCAGCTGTTATTATAGAAATTTGTACAAATGTGTCCTTGAACCCCACTTGGCGGTTTTCATGAACATTCTGACATTCACCAGTGTTTTCTGATCAGTTCATATCTAGTATTCATAGGAACGTTAAAAACGAATGTAAGAAAATGTTTGCAAAGATACTGTTGTAGTGTCTGGTTCAATTCTATTTAGCAACTTTAACTTAAGATACACAAACAAGCAGTTTTTAACCAATAACTTACTTTAGTGGTAACACACATCATCTTCGAACATTACAACCACCTTAACATAAAAAACAAATCTACACGTACTGTATTTTTTTTCTTTCTTTTTTCTTTGAAGGCTTTTTTGTATTTCTGGCAATGGCTGTGTACACTGGTGTGACGGTAAATTACTATGGTAAACGCTATGGAAACTGGCGATTCTCCTGGTCCTACATCATTGGCTGGGTGGCAATGGTGCTCACATTCTTTTCAGGTACACAAGCAGTAATAACTGCGGTACATCATTTATTATTGTTGTACAGTGTGTTTTGCACTCTGTTATTTAACATATTTAACATACAGAACCATATTATCCATATTATTTTTGTTTATTTTCAGGTATATTCTACATGTGTGCTTACCGGATGCATGAGTGCCCAAGAAGTTCAAACACACATTAGAGAACTTAAGTATCCCCACTGGCTATTTCAATAAAGAATGGAATAAACATTCTTCTTTATTTTGTACACAATGTTTGCATCATGTTAAACACTTCCCAAGTCTCTTATTCTAATGAGACTCACTGTAGTCATGTATAATGTATCTAACAATCATTTTATAAATTGTGTCCATATATTGTGATTAGCAGTTGTTTCAACATTTTTAAATGCTCAATTTTCTTATTCAGATTTTGTGGACAAAAGCAAACTGAGAATTTTGAAAAAACGAAGTAGTGTAGCGTAGAACACCTGCTTTTATATATGTCCTCCAAGGCAAGCATTGCATTTTTTAAGTAGATGAAATACTATACAGCCTATCTACTGTGAGACCGACACGACTGGCACGACTATCTGGACAACGAGGCATTTTATAAATGAATAAAATAAAATAAAAACAGTCACAAAAACATCACGAGGGGTAGGATACACTTTCAAGATGAACAGATCTCACATTCCAGGTGTACTGATGCAAGCCTCTTAAAGATGCGTCACTTTAAAGCGAGGCAATGCAGCCTCCTCAGCTGGCTCCGAATTTCACTTGATGAAATGGCTGTTAAAAGCCGCTTAACTCCCCTCTTCGAACGGATTCTATTGACTATCCACCTAAAGACGATTTCATCACCATTAATTCATTTACTTTCTCATTTTCCTCTAAAAGCAAGTAGTTACCGTGCTGTTCAAGTAATCAGGCATGAATGCAGGTGGATATTATCATCAGAGAAGTCTCACCAAAACACCATAAAAAGAACTGTTTGGTTGCGAGTAATAGTCAAGTAAAACCTTGGTTTTCGTGTGCCTTGTGCCACCGTGTAGTTTGTCAAGCCTATTAGGTCAACTTGTTAAAAACTGATGAATTCGCACTGGAACCTCATGACCAAGAATGAAACTAGAAAAGTCACTTGAAGTCCTATTTCGGTAATGATTAAAGTTTGGCTGTATTGTCAGTTTGGAATGAGTAATGCCCCAATTCATTTGGCTGTTATAGGCTCATGCATATGGAGCGCATGTCTTGTATTTGCCGGAGTCATGCATTTTCAGGACTAATTGAACATGGCACTTAATTTGCGTCCACCTGATCAAACCAAAATCCTCTCCTGCGCGGAAGGATTATTACTTCCGTTTAAACATCCCCTGTAATTATCTAATAGCATTGCTGCAAGAATTCTGGGTATATTAAGACACTTTTAACATTAAGCACCATGATTGGAAATGTGACGACAACACGATAACAACAAATTACTGTGGCCACAGAGGAGACAGACGAGCCCCCTCTTGTGTACCGCTGCTTATCTAAAAGGTGATAGGATGGCGAGTTTTAAGAACAGTTATTGCTGAGACACGAATGCAAAGTTGCTATGCTTAAAACTGTTTATGTGTAACGTAATGAAATGTTACTTTAAACGTGAAATCTGTTTCACTTCTTCAGATTCTAATATTTATAGGTTACAAATGATCTAAGTGGAACAAAGCTCTCTTTACTCACCCACTGAAGTAGATCACATTCTGACATTTTTTGGTATTTAGACACATTGCTGGATATACTTTTTAAATTTCTATACATGGAGGTAAATAATTCAATTTGATGATTGTAAACATCTATCCAGGAGACACCGTTGTCATTGGCCTATTAGTTTTTACATTTTTCTTTCATATCAAAACCACTAGGCTGACCTGTAGGTTTTTTATTTGTTTTATTCTGCATTAGTGAAAGTGTCTTTTAAAACCATGAAACTGTCACAAATGGCTCCTTAACAGCCGTCGCCAAACTGCAGGCTTTTGTCGGAAGGCTGTTTCAGCACCATGGCGAGCGACCCTCCCTCTTGTCGCTGTCCGTCTAATTAATCCATAAAGAACTAATTCAATCCCCCGCCCAGCAATCGCCCCATTGGCTGAGCTCAAATGCAGGATGGAGTTTGTTGCAGTCATCCTGTCTCAATAAATAGTAATCTATCTGTCAGAAGGCTACATACCTTTCTGTCACAAAGATTGTGCCTTGGTGTCTCAACTTTTGGAAAAACGAAGGACTTGTCAGATTGTGTGTGGATACTGAAAGTTACTTCAAGGCAGTTCCCTGTCTCTCAGGACTTTTTTTTTTGCTCGCTGCCCTTTTTTAACAATTCAAGATGAATCTTAACTACACGTCTCCTGTCCCACAAATGCCAACACAACGGTCTACGTCGTTCTTTATTGAAGATATTTTGTTGCATAAACCAAAGCCTCTTCGTGAGGTTTTTCACTCGCCCTTTTCCAACACTTTCACGTCTCGGATGCCTCTTCTGGATTATGGATATCCTCTGATGCCGACACCAATTTTGGCTCCCCATCCGCATCATCCCCTTCACAAACCTGAGAATCATCCATACTTTTTTACATCAGGTGAGTGGCTATAGAATCGGTAGGGTTGACAGACAACTCAATTTTTACGAATGACAAAGCCAGGCCCGTGGTCAAATATTAGGCCTTTAAAACATGTCAGTAAAAGAAACCTGGCAATAGCTTATGTACTTGGGATCATTCTGTTTGTCATTCTGTTTGAAAGATTAAGCATGGACAACATGGCACGAGTAACAATTTATCATTATTAGTAGTAGCCTATTATTATTAGGATTGTTATTATTATTATAATTATTACTACTACTGCTGTTATTCAATTTTGGTTGCTGTTGGTCTTGTCAATAAAATAGGCCTAAAAAGATACAAAGAAAAAAAATTCGGCACTAGTGGCAGTATTATTTTCCGTCGGTCTTACTAAAATCTCAAGGAACACCATACCAAATCAGCTATATTTTCGTGTATTGCGCAGGTATGCAAGTGCCAGCCTTGTTTCAGCACCATCCGGAATTACCTGGAAAACACTGCAGACGCAGGAAAGCCCGAACCGTCTTCTCTGATTCTCAGTTATCAGGGCTGGAGAAAAGGTTCGAGATACAGCGGTACCTGTCCACGCCCGAACGCGTCGAGCTAGCCACAGCGCTTAGTCTCTCGGAGACGCAGGTGAGGAGAAAGCTAGTTCATATTTCTGCATATAATAATAAAAAATACGGCGCTCTCAAACATGTGAATGAATTTGTCTTTTAAAATTATTTCTTTTATCACGCAGGTAAAAACGTGGTTTCAAAACAGAAGGATGAAGCATAAAAAACAACTGAGAAAATCCCAAGACGACCAGAAAAACTCTAACGAATTAGACAGATCTGTGGAAAACTCATGTGAAAGCGAAATTAACGAAAAATGCACTGATATTAAACACGGGCTGACTCCGGACACATATATACTGGATGAAAACGAAGATGACGTTGATATTGAGGATGACATATGTTCACCTGAACTATTATAGCCTAAAGCAAGTTTTTTTTCCCCAGACAACACACCTAACAGGAATGTAAATAGTTCATGTCTTTTAGAGAAAATTATATTTTACTTTTTATAATGGGTTCATGCTTCAAAATGTTAATATTTATTGGAGTTATTGTCAAAATATGTCAAGTCATGTTAAAACAAAGAAAGGCGCAAGGAATTGCATACGATGAAGAATGTTATTCTATAATAATAATAATAATAATAATAATAGTAATAATAATAATAATAATATAACAACAACAAGAACACACTTGCTAATGTATCATGTTGGTCTATTAACATAAACATTGTATATAAAATCTGTACATTTTACTTTTTACTGGACTAATGTTTCAAAGACGTTTATTGTAAATTATTTTTCCTTTTGGTTTATATTTCCCATCATGTTCCCTTAAGTGCATGTAGCACTTTGCGTTGATGATATCCATGGCTGAATACTTGTGTATGCAATTTTAAAAATTAAAAGGTATTGTTACTGGTATTACTGAGCTTTCTCACCTATGGAGCCTTTTTATTATTTTGCAGTGTTGTTTTGGTTATCTGGACATCTGACGCCAGTCATATATGGATGAAACATCTTTCCATTATCTTTTAAATCCAAAATAGAGCCCCAACACGTATTTTACGTCTTGGCGCATAAGTTTTTCCCTTTGGCTTTTACCTCTTTGCTAAACAAATGCGCTAACTCTATTCACCCGTGCCTTGCAGAGGTTTTAGTACTTTGTCTACTTTGACAAAATGCAGCCAGTGGCTTAGCCACTTGTTAGTCACGGGGTCGCGTTGCACTAGTTGGAAGTTGGGCACAGCGAGGGTTATCCTATGTTCCATTCATCCTATACTTGCACGAATCCTTTAATTTAAGAGGCACGCAGTGAGTTCGTGCCAAAGGGAGATCTGCAGCACAGTTACTTATGCAGCAGCTTAAAAAAATACCCGTTTTCTAAGAGGAACGCCATAAACCTTTTACCTACGACTACGGCTCATTTTGATTCAGAAACGCTATAGGCATGTCTATTTTGTTGAGGAAGAGAGATCTCTGAGTTTGTCCGAAAAAAAAAATCCTCTAAGAGACAGGTGTTTGGCCTTGCAAGCATTTCACTGAGGTTTCAAAAATATTTACATACAAGCCCATTTTTACGCACGCTGTGAATTCATATGGCAGGTCTTTTTAGGTGAATAGTCGGATGCGAGCAGCACATCTTTCGCACATGGAGTCAGCCTACAGTCCGGACAAAAGCATCGTGTTGCTTTGAAAAACTAATCTCACTTCTTACATCTCTGCAATTTGTTAAATACTATGTTTTTTTCCTGCACCAACTTGTTACTTCTGTGTGTCACCGGCACTAACTATTGAAATTTCTTTCCACTGTTTCCATTCGTTCGGGACAATCAGATGCGTGGCCTATCTCAAGCCAATGCGTGTCCATTTAGAGGGTTTATGTTAATTGAGATGCTTTTTATTATAACAGGATGTGTGCCACTCTTCCCCCCTGCTTTGAAAAGCAATTCATGTCGTTTTCAAAACGTGATTCAGATTTACTGAGAAAATAAAAAAGCGAGGGGAGAATAGGCAGTGTGGAAGGTGATCAATTAAAAGATTAAGCGTTTTGCAACACATGGACGCATCTGCATTTGGGCCTAATAGCGGACCCATCAGCTCATTTTCAGAGGCCTGTCGACTACTTCAGCTCGGTGCTCAGATCAAAGCTAGAGTGTCTGCCTGGGCTTTCCAATTTGTAGAAAGGGATGCTAATTCAGCCCCTTCATGTGTGGTTGAGAGAGACTCCTTCAATTAACTGATTTCTATGGGCGCAAAGAGAGGAGGGGAAATAAAGAGGGAGGTCTGGAAAGGCAGTATTTCTCATTAATTCAAAAGGTCCACTATTTATTGCCCTTGCATCTGAGGCTTAATACCAAAAACACAGAGCATCAAAGAGGCTATGATGGGTTAAATCGAGACTATAATCTAATTAAAATATTACATGGCAGCAAATAGCTCTTTGATAACGATCTAAAGGCTCCATTAAAGAAATAGGTGCTTGAGGTTGTTTTGCAGGAGAAAATTATCACTTTAAAATACACAGAACAAGTTTCCAGGTTCTGATAAAGGTAGCTTCAAAGTGCAATGTTAGTGTGATCCTTTTTTAAAAAAAATTGATCTCAGGTGTGGTGGGATGATGGAGATGGTGACGGAAATACACAATAAAATTAGCTTTAATCCAATCAAATTAAGTCTCATGGTAGAATTGAAAATCTGTAAAATATTATGATTATAAAGTCTGAAAAATACATACAACATAACACACAAATAATTTTCAACTTATTGGAAAAAAAATAACAAATAGATATTTTAATACAAATACAGCTTTTTTATCTTGTTTAAAGTACTACAGCATTAGTGCTCAATATTGAATTTGTTAAAGCTCAATCTTGTTTGTCACATGAGTCACCCCAGAGACGAACTGCTGGTTATTAGCAAAATATTTATGAATGAAACATTTGATATGTTCATCCATTGCTCCTACTCATTCAGGATTGATTGAAGATGTCTGGTGGTGTGTCATCTTGTTGAACTGAATTCTGAAATCCAATATGGCAGTCTGCACAGCCATGACTTTGATACAGTACGCATTTGTACCGAGTAAAAGCATATACGATATACGTTAAGAAAGCGCTCAGAGATGTCGCCCTGCGTCTAGTGCAATGGTGCTGCCTGTGACAAAGCCAAAGTGCGGCAGTCAGTCTTCACGGGTGGGTTAAATGGCATGGACGGCTTTGAACTGAGCCACAGCCTGTTTCTCCTGCTCGTGGCGTTGGCGCAAGCTTTCCAGCAGAGTCAGATGGCCCACGTCTCCCCCGCTCAGATACCGCGTCTGCACCTGCACCAGGGCCTGGGCACCAGTGCCAGCTTGCCTCTTCTGGGCCTCTTTGTTCGGCCGGGGCAACACCTTCGGTTTTGCAATGGTTCTGGCATATTCCAGAGCCTGGCCCAAAACAAATAAACAAACAAAAAAAAGAACACAACGAGTTACTGAAAGCATTGTTTTTTTCCATTTCACAATACCTTGTTTTAATAGCATTTAGCATCCCTTTTTCTAGTGATGCTTGATCTATGTAATCTACCTATCTATCAATCTATCTTCAAACACTTCAATGAGGTTGATGATACATTAACAATTGACAGGCAATAGAAAGCCACGGACACCTAAGGGATTCAAAGGGTGAAGAGTCGGATGATTGAGATGAACGCAAACAGTGCAGGCAGGGTGGCTTTAGAGGACAGCAGCATGGTGGGGTGAGGTGCGGCCTGGTGGATCCCCCGTACCTTTCTCCTGGGAGCCGCGTCCTTGTTAGTCCTCTCCAGGTCCTGAGCCGGCAGAAAGGGAATCCTACTTATCTTCCTGTTATGCTGGCGGATCACATCTGAATACAGCTTCTGCCGTCTAATTTTCTCAGCCTGGGAGCATTGAAAGGAGAGCGAGGGGGCATGGATTACAAAGGATGGCTTTAATTAACTGAGCCATTTAGGCCTTTAGGTTGGTCTCTTTGTTACAAAGCACACTGGACCTTGTCTGACCTAACAAACAATAAAGGACAATATTGCAAGAGAAAAAAAAAACAAAAAAAAAACAGAACAAATGATTTTCTCAGAAATGACTATATTTTCACTGGCAACTGTCTGGCCATTGAGCACATCAAAACATGCTTTTTCACAGAACAAGACTGGGACACTATTAAACTTCCACTTCCCACAATAACTGTCGACAGATTTAATCAGAAACTCTTTGCCCAATTAACACCTGATGGCTAAATGAACACAATAAAGAAGTACTTAACAACACAGAGAAAGCCTGAAATTACAGCTAATATAATAAATGTAATGATTACTACTTACACTGCATTGTTTACATAGGTAACCTATTACATGTTATTTACATATAAAAGAATCCAATGTTATTTGTGTTGATGGAGCTTCAATTGCAGGTTGAATCACTTACAGTCATTTCAGTTACAGTGCTACTGGGTCCAAGGCCACCAAGCTTGATATTCTGTTTAAGGCTTTTATAATCCTTGAGCGTGTATGCCTGGGAATGAACACACACACACACACATACACACACAAACAAGAAAACAAATGAATGAACATACAAATGCAAATACACTTGCTGAAAGCTTTGTGGCTACTAAGCTAGTGATCCAAAAATCATGAGTTTGTCCTTTCATGTAAACATCTGCAGGGAGTGGCTGGGAGAGACACCAGCCTCCCACGGCTGAGAGAGTAAGCACTTAATCCACCATATAACTCTGAGCGGCAATCCACAAGCCGTCCCTCGGACAAAAGAGGACTAATCATTCCAGATCAGACAGGCCTCTTCAGGGCCCCAGGGCCACCGGTGAATTAGCCATTGGTCATGGACACTGCAGGACAGGGACAGGCCTCTTTCACCAGGCTCTGATCTGCTTCCCCTGGGTACGTTGTGCAGGGGTGTCTGACAAACTCACCACACTAATCCTTTGAGGCAATCCTGGGGACAACCAGACTGAGGTGAGAGCCTGTCCTTGTGGATGTGATGGGATGTAGTGTGTGTGTGTGTGTGTGTGTGTGTGTGTGTGTGTGTGTGTGTGAGTGTGTGTGTGTGTGTGTGTGTTCGTGTATGTGCGCGTGTGCGTGTGCACACGTGCCCATGTGTTTGTCCGTTTGTGTGTTTGTGTGTGTTGTGTGTTTATGAAAGAGAGAGAGAAAGAGTGAGGGAGAAAGAGAGAGAGAGAGAAAAAGAGAGAGAGAGAGAGAGAGAGAGACTTATAATCTTCAGAATCTCCAAGCTCATTCTGCTTTCAGCGAGGGCAGCCTTTTTTTTGTTCACACACACTCCTTACACTCCACAGCCATATGTGTTTGCTAATGTTTCTAATGTCTTTTGTAAGCAAGCAGATTCACTGGCACAGTGGACTCCGCTTGCCTTTCGAGGCTCACACCTGTTAAGCTCACACTGACAGCCAAAGAACAAGGCGCCATCATTAAATGCAAATGGACATCTTATTGGCCGGCCGGCTAGCACACACGGCTTTCACTTAATCACCTTAGCCCCTGATACCTTTCAAGATGTCTTTTGTGGCCCTGTCTTATGTCATCATCTGATGGCAATTAAGCACATTCTCAATTACTTATACAATTAACTTGATGTTTGCATCTACACAAATAGGCCCTGTACTTGGAACACCTGTAAGGGGAGTTCTTTTGAGGGCCTTTTAGATGCTGTCTTTACACTCTGTTTCTCTCTCTCTCTCGCTCTCTCACTCACCCTCTCTCTCGCTTTCTCTTGTAGTCGCTTTCTGTCTTTCATTCGGCCTTGCCTTTCTATTCCTGGTGCCCCTCTCTCAAATACATACACAAACCACTTCCAACAAATTGATACTCATTCATCCTCATATATTGCCTGTATTTTTCATGTTCTCATGCCCCCCCCCCCTTTTACTCTCTCTCACGTACACACACACACACACACACACACACATGCACACACACACTGAGTTCGCATACCTTATACCCTGCCTGTGTCTTTGTCTGCCTCTGCTTCTCTAGCTGAGCCAGGTACCCATCCGAGCAGCTCCTGGGGCCGAGGGTCGCTGTGCCGTTGGAAGCCCCGCAGGCCACACGCCCGCTCTCCTCTGCCACAATCCTGCCAATAGGGGGCAGCACAGCATAGGGCCCTGAGCTTCCAGTGGAATGGCTGGATGTGAGCGAGGGATCCCGCGGCTGCGCAGCAGGCTTAGGAGCCCAGTCTGCAGTAGGCTGCCACACCGCCACTCTGGATAAACACACATCGATACACAGTCCAGCATGTTAGCCACCACAACTCTGCAAACATTCAGAGTTGAATAAATATGCCAGATAAGCAACAGTTATAGCAACGCTGGCAACGTTATTTTACCCATAATCCACCAGTGTTTGCTGTTTGTCTGCTGCCTGTTTTTCACTATACATGATCCCGTTAACTTACCACTGCAGTAAAGCGTTCTCTCTGTGCATCGGTGATATTTATGGCATTTGCATTATTATTCATTGACACTTTTATTCATGGCAGGTAATGAATGCACCTTATCAGCATGTTCCGGAAGGCAAACCCACAACCTTTTTTGCATGCAACCTTCTACCTTTTACACCATACATTATTATGGTGTCAGACAATATTCTTGTATATTTGAACACCCTTGGTGCATCAGTAACTAAAATAAAAATAATTAAAAAAATGTTCTTGACATGTTTTTGCTCCTTTTTCATTTTCAAATTCATCTTGAACAGAGCTGACCACAAAATTCCACTTAATACTTGGGGTCACTTAATCTTCAGACATCTGCATTCCCACATACCTTATGAGCTATGGAGCACTTTTCTTAAAGTCATGCCACAGCTGTTGACATTAAAGAACCAAACCCAATCTAAAAGATGTAAAGATTTAAAAAATTAAAATGAAATTCTGAGTGACTTCACCATTTTTTCCAGTCCGTTAACCTAAACCTCTGTGACCAAGCTTATCAGCAGCACCTTGAGAGGCCTCCATCTGCTTTAGACATTCTCTTCCCACCTGCTGACCACAGGCCTGGCCCAGCTGTACACCCTCAGCCCAGCCCTCAGCCCTCAGCCCCCCAGAAGTCTACTGCGACGCACAACCAGGGCCTCCTGGGACTAAGACTAGGACCGGACCTGTTCCCTTCATATGGGAACAGATTCATCCTAAAGATGTAAAGGGGCTTTGATCCTATCTGCAATGAATCATTTTAGACTCACCTCTTATCATTCAAATCAGGTTGTTGTTGAATCTTATTGCTGAAGCTGTCTCTAGGACTGCCTGTCCTATCTTCAACTATAGCTATTTATACTGCATTTATTGCAAGTTTTTTTTTTCATAAAACAGGACTCCTTATCTCGAGCATTAAGCTATATCTTAGCAGGCTTTGCCACAACAGAACCCCCTCTCCCTCATGGCCAAATCACTCTCATGGTCCTCCAGAGGTGGCTGAGGAGTCCTAGACATCTCTTGTAAACAATGCATGTCACAGAGCTGGCCCTTCAGAGAACTACCTTACCAATAAAAATATACACACTCCCCTCATCGCAAAGGCAAATTAAAGAACATCAAAATCATGATGTCACTCACCTTTCACTGTTTAGGCCCCAAAGAGGAGGCCCACCAGGGGGCGCCAGAAAGTCCAGGCCCTGCTGCCCCGCGTGAGGTGCAGGAGCACTGGGGGAGGCCATCAGCATGGCCCACTGGCCCAGTCCAGCAGTGTGGGGTGGAGGAGGCGAGAGGAGGCCGGGACTACTACCGGAGTCTGGAAGAGGCACGGGGTAGACATGAGGATGCACCAACCATGAAGGGGCCCGGGGAGAGACCAGCGTCAGAAGGCCGCCCTGCTGCGGCTGCTGCTGCTGCTCTCTGGTAGTGTGGGGGGAGAGGTCCCGGATGCTGGAGGTGTTCAGGTTTATGTTCAGGTTGACCATGGGGGTCCTGCCTGAGGAGGGGAGGGGTCCTGGGGGAGGGGATCGCCTGATCTGCCTTGCCCGTGGTGCAGCCACTGTTGCTGCCGCTTCGGCCAAAGGAGGCAAGGGGGGTGACGAGTCTGAGGTGTTGCTGGAGGAAGTGCTGCTGGCCCCGTCGATGACCAGGATCTCGGCCAGAGGATGGGTATCTTTTGTAGTCAAAGGCCTGGCTGGGAGATGACTCAACCGGTTCCTGGTCAGAGTCCTGTTATGCTGTTCTTGTCGAGGAGGTTTGTCATTTCCTCCCTTGCGCTGAGGTCTATTTCCTTGGATGACCTGGGTGACCTACATTTTCAATTAGACAACAGTTTAAAGACCACTCAGTTTGAACCAGAGTGGTAGACACACTCAATATGAGATCTAACTTAGGAATCTATTTCTAATCAATCTATTTCAAAATTAAACTAAAATCCCTGACATTTCTAATGAAAGCCAAATAATCAGGATCAAATGACTCACACAATAAAATCTAATCATCATAACTCGTCATAACATCAAAACTTTTTTTTTTTTTTTGTCTTTTCATTTGATTCAGATCTGGTCATTAGCATAAATATTTCAAACATTTATAATAAATGATCTCTTCTCTTGTAAAACATTCCATGTATTACATCTACTGAAGCTATAGCCAGAGCCAGTTGATGTTTGTTTACGTTTTTGTGCTCAAAACACACCACACAAAGAACAAACACACACACACGTGCACATACAGACACACACACATGCACTCTCTCTTTCTAACACACACACACACACACACACACAAAGAAAAGGAAAAAGAGAGAGATATTATGCAGTAAGGACTGCAGCTGTGTCTGTGCATCTAATGCACCTGATCTAGCAAACACCAGCTTTCACCATTCTAATGGGAAAATATTTACACGGCTCTACCTCCCAGCATTAGGGGGGGCACTCAAGTGCTCCAAATAATGATGCCTCTGTGTGTGTGTGTGTGTGTGTGCACGCCTCTTTTTCAGATCTAGACTCCTCTGGACGATGTCTTCCAAGCTCCATTGTCGTTTTGAAATGTCTAGGAGAGATTGTGTCTGCCGTGACCGGGAGAAAATGAATTTTCCTGAGGGGTGGTAACACCGTTGTGCAGGCGTTTAGATGTGTGTGTGTGTGAGCGTGTGTGTGTGTGTGTGTGTTTTCATATGGAGAGAGAAAGCCCTTTGGTAATACTTTACACATTTGGGTCGGGCATAGTCTCTAACTCGCAAGCATCATGGAGAAGCGTGCCACCCAGGGAGGACAGATGAAGGTGATCAATAAGGCAAGCGGGGGTGGGGGGTGGTTGGTGTGTCTCACCTTCAGCCTCTGGGTCCTCTGATGCCACAAGTGCTCCGTGTCCAAAGGCCTCTCATCCTCTTGGCTCGCCTGTCTGGCTGTGCTGGAATCTTCCGCCGACTCCTGCACCTTCAGATGGAAAAAAAAAAACAGAGCATACACTTACCTTACACAGCTATTGCTGTCTACTGAATTGCCTTTACATGCTAAGAGACCATCAAATTCTGAGAGTAAAATGCAGGGACCAAAATGCTAAAGGAAATTCTTGTTTCATAAGCAGAGTCCAGAAAAGCCCAGATAATGCACAGGCATATAGATGATGCGTGGCCTAAAATATGCAAAACATTCTGCACATTGATTAGCAAATATAGGCGTCAAACATACGCAAATATACGCGTCACAAATGCGACAAATACACTCATTTACTATTTTGTTTTCCATTTTAAATCACAGTGTAATGCACACAAGCGGATCTTTAGGTACAAATTTAAGGCCTAGACCAATCGATCCAACACACATCAAATCAATTCATACCCATGTCAAAGTAAAGTGTCTATATAAGCTCACATCGTATCGAATGCACTCTTTCAATACCTCTTAATGCACTAGTTCAAGAAGTGAACCCACTGCTAATGCTGTAATGAAAATCATTTAGTTAACTTCAGGCTGCCTTTCACAACTGGGGACAATCTGAGCCTGATCAATGGTATTGATGGCTTGAAGAGCCCCTCGATGAATGCGACTAATTCTGAAAAGCGTGAATAGGCGAAGGTCACGGCCAAGCAAGCGGCCGTGAGTGGCTCGAGCTGTAATATATCCATCAATAAACACGCCACCATGCTGCTCTATCTATTTAGCCAAAGGCCAGGTAACCGCGGAGGTAATCGCAAGGCCAGGCTCCCACTGTCACGTCACACCTGTCACTGACAGATGATTGTTCCAATACGCGCAGACCGAAAAAAAAAAAAAACACCAAAAAAAGGGGGATTTGGGGCGCATGGAAAGAGGGGGCGCTGTCATAGTTTGGGAGGGTGGCTAAAAGTCAGAGATCCATTCATAGTGAAATGCTGCCCTACGTCAGACATCTATCCACTCCATTGTCTGTCTAGGCCAAAGAAAACAAAGCTCTGCTCTGGTTAACAAAACGCTGCTCTTTAAACAGGGGGTGGCTTTTTTCCATGCTCGCCACTGAGTTTTAAAGCAAAGTATTAAAATTACGGTAGTAGGGCTAGTAGGGCTACTGTTAACAAAAACAATATAGCTCAACAAACCAACACAAGCACTAAGTGCCATGTCTCTTGCAGTGTGATAGTATCGCTCTGAACGTAAGTATTGCAGCATACCAGCACACCATTAGTTTTGACTCAGGGTTACAGTTTCTTCCAGCATTTGTGCTGTATAGTTTCATCGTGTAGGCTGAAAAAAACATTATCAAAATGATTACACACTGAAAGGTAGAGCTCGTAATTCTAGTGAAATGTTGTTAATGCGTTTAACAGCCAATCAAATTTGACATCTACCTTCTGTGCTTCTGAAACAACTGGCTGTGATAGTGGAAGGCTCTGTGAAATGTTTAAAAATACACACACAGTATGCAAAACAACAGGACCATCATGAGAACCAGTTAGCTGAATATTGATGAGGGGGGTGGAAGGGAAGGGGGGGCGGGGGGGTTTGACCTTTAATGCTTCAAAAACAAAAGCAGAAAGGGCTCTATGATGTAAATATCCCATTCACCTCTTCTTTAATTGTTTTTTGTTGTGGATCCTCAGAGTCAGACCTACTGTTTTATAGGGGGGTCTCCACTTTGGCATCTTGGCACCCACTGAGATGCAGGTGTGGCTCCACTACCCAGTCACTCGGGCCTCACATCGTATCTCTTGGCCTGACAGGAGAAGCCATTGTGGCCAGGCAACAGGTGCCAACGATTCAGTCGCAAACAACACATACTGGCTCCTTATGTCCTTTGTGGTGATACGGGGCCGCAACCCCCGAGCCCGTGCCTCTGCCACAGCCTTTTGTCAACTATTTTAATAATCTCAATCACGCCGGGAGAATGATCAACCAAAATAGCATTTGGAGCACGGTAAGCTCCGTAATACCTATTCTGTCAAATTGGTCTGCGTAATTGCCTCTCTACAGTACGAGCCACAACAAAGTCAGACAATCGGACCTTGCCATTTTCCTCGAGACTAGGATACACAGCTTTCCCGATGAAGACTTCAAAGGGCACACAGATCTTGAATTGCATTTGGTTGCTATTGTGGCCGCCCAGGCAATCTTGATTAGGTGTTTACACTGAGGTAGAATATACAGTGGCCGAGAGGCCCGGAGCCATGGTCTAGAGCTATTAAGAGATTGTACATTATGGGCCTGGCTTTGAAGTAAGGACCCAGGGGAGAACGAGAGACGGCGGCTGAGTGCAGTGGTGGAAGATTGCTCGGCTACTTCTGTCTTTATCAAAGGGACCTCTGCTGGATCTCATCATCCATCTGCCATTCCTCTCGGCCAACGAAAAAGAAGAAAAAAAAGTTTGGCGCATTACGAGATTGTGTACGTTTAATAACATTGCTAATTATAGGGGCTTTGGGTCCTGCTGATGGCCAAACAGCGCACTTGGAAAATCATGACAGGCTTCCTATTAATGGAGAAAGAAACTCACTTAGGTGATTTGTTTTAGGCAAAGAAAGACAACCATGAATTGCAAAATCCACTACAGTAAGTAGTGTGACATTAGATTCAAGGATTGTGGCTCCACACAATCATTCACAGGATGTCCCGAGACAGACATCGTGCTTTCGCACACTTGACATAATATGCTTGACCGCTTGGCATAATATAATTCATTTCAAAGTCATAAAAAAACTTAGAACACAATCTAAAGGCTGCACAATTATCATCCATCAAAGAATATCCTATCCTCCGATACAAATATGACACCAATACATAGTGTTTGATATAGAATGCAAGTACAAATGTGAGTACAAACTAAACCTCAAGAAAGCTTGCACTCTTCAATAGTGTTCATTCAAAGGTCACTTCTGCCTCTATCCAAATACGCCCCCCCCCCCTCCACCCACATCTGAAAAGACACCATAAGGAACTTGTAATAGAAAACTACCAAAGCCAATCTGAGCCATAACAAACAGACTCCCCACAACACAGCCTCATGAGGAAGAGAGAGAGACGGGGGAAAGGGCCTGGCTCTGTTTACAGTCTCACAATGGTAACGGCTCTTCAGTATGTAAATGTGCCTGATGTGAGACATTAAGGGGGAACTAGGGCTCAGATGGACGGGGAAAGGTTAGAAATGTAGCAGACGGCCATATGCAGGAGTGTGCATCCAGGTCGCCAAAGCCAATTATAACCCCTGAGCCAGGTGCACTGATATCTAAGAGGCTATTGCTAACAGTGCCTCTCTCTGATGTCCTTAATGGGTGCTGTAGCACAGATCAAACCATAATAGGCTCTAGATAGCCAGACATGCTCTCTCCATTCTTTTTTTCCATTTTTTGTCTTTTTTTTTCTTTGCCATTAGGAGTACACTGCAATTGAATACTGGATTCAAGAAATTAAATCTACATTTTACAAAAGAAAAAAAAAAGGCTTTTGCTCTTTTGTTTGCCTAGAGGCCAGGTCTTGATGATATCCTGGTAATAAAATATCAAACAGGAAGCCAATCTCCAGTGTTATGTATTTCACAATGAATAGCAAAACCCCATGCTAATGAGCACCAAAAATGGAATATTATATATAGAATTCAGATGCATTTTGTCAACTATCACTTAACAATGTCACTAAAGGTCACATAAAGAAAATGTGAGAATATTGTCTATAGTAAAGTCTATATATAAGAATATATATAATTATAAGTGATCTTTAACTTCTGGACCAAATAAATAGCTAAGCTTGCCCGCCAATGTCCTGTCAATACAGGGAATGAATAGTATTTCCGAAACAAATTAGAATTTTCTAGAAAGCATTAATGTAAACTTTACACATATTTATTTTCTTATTTAATACCCCTGTGTCAGCCAAGCAGTTGGACACAAGGGACACTAAAGTCCTGACAGACCTGGGTCTGATTCCTGTGATGTTAGTGCGACCCCCAGTGGATGTTTTGGTAAGTTCAATGAATGAGTGAGTATGAGAGTTCAAGGGAGCTGCAGTAAATGAAGCCTGTAACTGAGATGAGGTCCGCATATGTATGTAGATTAACTGAAGTCCAACTGTTCTCCAAGATTCTGTATACCTCAGAGAGATCATTCATTTCAGTGAGAGGACCCTGAAACCAAACCAAGTATTCATAAAGCATTATAAATACATTCATAAGGAGTTATAATGCATTCATAAATTCTTAGAACTAATGTCATTAGTGTTCATAATGGTTTATACATACTCATTTACACCCTTTCCAACTCAAAGTGTCACAAAGCATTATTAGTTTAAATTTGTTAATTGTCCTTTTATATGCCCAATTCCTCATGCCAACAAATGAAGAGTTAGTTAAGTGATCAATGCATACTCTAAGTTAAGTGAAATGAACACACAATTACTCATGATGACACAATTACAGACAATACGTAAAGTGGTATGCTTATGTAGTATCAAAAGGACAAAACATTTGACACATCAAGCTGTAAAAGCTTATATGATAACATTATAATGCCGTATGAGTACAGTCATGAGAATGTATAAACAGTATCAACCATTATATATACTACTGACATTAGTCATAAAGCATTATGAACGCATTAGAACCCTTTATGAATGCATTTATAATGCTTTATGCATTCAGGGCTCATTAAAAAATGTTACTGGAATAGGTCATTTTCATTGCATTAATTCACTGCACAAAGAAACATCTGCCATCTGTTTACTATATGTATCTAAAGCTGCAGTGACAGTTAAACCTAAAATTATACCCTTACTGTAACACTGACTGCTCTCTCTTGATTAGTCGCTTCATCTAGTAATAAGATGGTGGTATCTTCTCAACTCTAGCTCATCACTACTAGCTAGGCTAGCTCCTCCTAGTGCTTCCACTCAACATCACATTACGCTACAGCACAGTCAGGGATCTCTCTATTTGCTTAGGTTTCCTCTGACAATTTTTTGGCTGGGCAATCAGCAAACAGAGGGCTCTGCCAGGCCCAATGTTTTTAAAGTTCACAGGAAGTATCTGCCCACGAGGAAGGAAATGTATGCCAGTTGAGGGTTTGCAAAAAGTGAAACACTGTGAAAGTGCGCAGTGCACCAGGCTACAACACAACAACACACACAACAATTTAGTAAGAGACGGTCTGACCATACCTCATCTGTTTGCTCAGGTTGGTCTCTCCTCTTCCCATACCTCCTCAAGTATGACCCCTGCTTGGACTGGGTCACACCCAGCGTCACCTTGTTCTGTTCCACCACATCCATCCTTGGTTTGCCTGGCCTTGCATTTGACCACCTGTGTGAGCAGTTTTTCTGACTGGGTGCAAAGACGTCTTTGACTCTGCCTGTGGCTTCATCGCTTTGGTCTCGGGGTTCATGAGTTTGGTCATGCCACTCGGGGATCGCTCTGTTATGTTGACGCCTTTGTGGCTTGGATAGACGGGTTTCCTTCGGGCTATAATTTAAATGACCTCCTCCAGCTGATGTTACTGATGCAGGTGGCGATTGCGCCTGACTAGATGTCAGAGAAGAGGAGGAGAATGCTCCCTGATGTTCTGGGGGATGCAGGTGGAAGGAAGATGTGTGAATGTCAGCCTGGACACTGCTCAGCTTCTCTACTGTGACATGGGCCTCTGCACATCTGTCCGATTGCACTACCCTGTGATCGATACCATTTCTCATCAGACTCTGGAGTTGCCCAAGATTTTCATCTGAGCCCTCAGCAGCATCATAGATGCCTGGCTCGAGAGAGAGCCGTGTCCGCAGCTCGTGAAACAGACGCGCCTCTTCAAAATTTTTCCTCCAGTCAGGATCATAGCGTAGGTCCGCATACTCATCGCTGTCATCACTGAGGAGGAAAGTTAATATTTGAATTAAATTAACTCAAGTTTGAAGAAAATGCATAAACTATTAGAGTCCAATGCCACCATGAGAGTGACCACATGCAAGATGTTGGATACAAATAATTATCATGCAAAATAAAAATCAGGCTTAAATGCCAATTTTTAGACAACAAACAGAAATGATTTGAGAAGACACAATTTAAGCACAATCACATTCTGTTATTAACTTATTATTAACTTTATTAACAAGTCTCTATTTTATAACCCATGATGATAAAAGTTGTCAGACATAATGTGTAAAACACAGAGTATGGAGGTTTAGGGTATTTAGTCACTTCTAAAGAACATCTGAATACACACAAATAGGAATGAGTTTACCCCTGCTGAAAACCCATGATACAAATTAAACAGCTTTAAATCACTACAAGGTCTTTGTCACATAAATGAAAAGACCTTGTTAGAATAACCTGGAGGATGTCATTATGGGATTCTCAATGCTATGAGATGCATTACTAAAAACCATTGTGCTGTATGCAGTGCTATTTGTAGGCTATAGACCCCACACTTCACACCACTGAAAGAGTGGATGCAGATAATTAGGCCAGGTTCGAACAAAGACTAGCTTGATAGCATGCGGTTCACACACAACTGCTGAACTTAAGCTGTAGGCCTAGTCTCAATGACAGCTATAATAGCAGTATGCCAACAATATATATTTTCTGTAGAAGTAAGAAATTCTAGTATGTAGAAAATACGTCTTTCTCAATACATCACCAACAGACATAGTACTCATAGGGATGTCACTTATTGTTAAATGGATGAATATCCTGAGGCGAGGAGCGTGATTTATTTTGTCTCTGCATTCACACGTGAACCTTTTGTGGAGACTTGCCACAGTCATTGCGCTACAACAATATATGGGTGAAGTACCACTTCACAGTGTGTTCATCAATGTCCACACATACAAAAAGAGAATGCCTCTCTTTAAACTGGCAAGCCAAAATTGGTGGGGCCAATGGGCAACAGTTGTGGTGGTAACGGAATAGCACAAGAACAGATGTGGGCATTCAGAGCCCAAATTCCTACATCTGCGTTCGAGGAGGATAAAGGGGTCGTCCATTTGATGACAACAAAGCTACTGCTTTTTAAACAGTGTTCACAAAGGGCTCTCATTGGGATGACCTCAAACAAAACAGAAATCTAATTTCCCTCAAATGAGGACAGTTACATGGAAAGTGATGAAATTAGGGTCTTTAGGCCAATTAAACATGAGCATGTCTCATTCAAAATGCTTTCATTATCCATTTCTAGGGAATTGAATAAAAGCAGAGCTTATTATTACCTTTATCTACAATTAGGCTATTCTCCATTCGATAAAACAAACAAAAAATGAACTCAAATGGATTTAAATATCTAGCCTAAGTGCTCCAAGGTGTAATTTGCCCTAAAAAGCTTATCGTGCAATAGACTATTGCATGTTCCTAATAGGTTCATTACAGAGGTCTCAAGGCTATCACTGATGCAAAGGCAAAGACAAATCTTTTCAGAGATAGGTTATTCTCCATTATAAAGGGCAGAGGGCTAGACTGTAAGCCTGGCTCTATTTGCTTAGGATTGCAATTGTAAATCTTACATGTACAAGTCCCGAGGTGCATGACTCACCTGGGACTGCAGGTTTGTAACTAGGACACACACTCAAACCTTTGTTTTGCTTTGTTTTGGCCATTACTAAATAATGAAAGATAGAATGGACAGGTTCTAACATTTTGGTATGTGGTTTGTCACACACACACACACGCACATATATTTATAAAAAAAAGATGGATCAGGATGATTCCTGTTTATTTAAGTCTACTAGAATAACACTAACATTGGTGTGATTTCTCTATTGTCTAGTCTAGGTTGATTCATGTGTAAGGCCTTAGAAACAGCTTTGCATCTCAACGTTGTAGGCCACTGAAACCTGCTGGGATGAAAGTGCATGGCTGGAACCAACAATGGCAAAATCCCATGTCCCCACAGACCCCAGGAAGCCATAGGCCTGGAATGATCCTCGAACATTTAACTGGCTGAAAATGACTTCTGCTGATTCAATCATGCCAGTATTTGAGGAGTATGGATACGGTCTGTATTTACCTTGTCACTTCGTCGATCCTTGTAATTTGGTCGTCCACGACTGTAGCAGGTGTCACCTCCAGACTATCGTAAATACAATTCTCTCGATTTAAATCAGTATTTTCCTGGATGTGAACGTTTCTTTCAACAATTTGAGCGTTGTTGGTAATACGATTTTGCAGCTCTAACTGATAGGCCTTCTCCTGGACCAAACAATCCGTGTCCGAATCCAGAGAGTCCAACAGACTAAAGGGCATCTTGTCATTCTCACACTTAAGTGTTTTCGTGTTAAAACTGCCTACAGCCAAATGTCACCTCATGACGCAGGGCTGCTACGTAGCAAGCTAACGTTAGCTAACGAATATTAATGTATCGCTGGATGAAAATGAACTCACTCAGCTAGGATTAAATCTTTATCAAATTAATTATCACAGAAGTTCGAAGCGTACCATATGATAGATAAAATAATAATTTAAAAAAGCTATTGACAAGTTGGCAAAGGCCGACTTCACGAGTTTCACTTCACCAACATGTCAGCAAGTTCCCTAAACAAAATGTCTCCATGGATACATGGACGCTGGTGGGTGGGGGCTTGACTTGATTTGCCTAGTGGCGTGGCGCAGTCTCTTGGGTAAACGCGGAGCAACATTCAATGATTTTTCCTACAATGTATCCAGTGACCAACCTCGCTCGATACATTGTTAAGTTGTGACCTCTACGTAGTCCACTGTTGGATATACGCTGTTCAAGTGACCAATATAGATTTGACCTTTACTAGAAAGCAGAAATAAAATTAAAATTCTGAACTAGACATTTTCTAAAAGCTTATCTCCTCCAGATAAATTCCACAGGGGTTTAGATGTGTCCCACCTTCCTCCACTATGGCCTGCCCATAGCCATATAATGGATACAGGCTACGTGACACATATGTTCAGCTGCTATATGTGTGCCTGTAGCAGTGAGGGAAAACAAATTCAACAGTCTAACTATACATTTTCTAAAAGCATTTCCCCTCTACATGTCATGTAACATGAGTCTGGACATTGGTCATTTGTCTCTGACTACTAGAGCAGGTCAAAATATGTCGGTACAGTCTACATCCAACACAGGACATGTAGAGGTCACAACTTAACAATGTATCAAGCGAGGTGTGTCACGTCCAAACTGATGATACATAACATGAGGACATGTGCTTTTAGAAAATATAATATTTAGGTTGTTTATCAGTTTTCCCGGACATGCTAGAAGGCATCAGCTGGACACCTCTTTGACTTGCATCCAGAATAGGACTATGCACACATTATGGTACAACAAAGTATGAAGGAATGTGAAAATTGTCTGAACATGTTTCAGCGAAGTTCCATTGTAATAAGTGAATGATCTTCACTCGCGGAATGATATGCAGATGTGAATCTGAAGCAAAAAACGCGTTGCCATTGACAGCAGTCATATACTTTTCTAGCGGTGATTATGCAGAAATAACTGACCTCCGAACGTTGGGAAGGCCCACTTAAAGTAAATGGAACCTCCCGCAGCATTCTGGAGAGCCGTATAATAATTAATTTTCACAATGGAACTTCATTGAAAGTGAAAGGACACCAGCTGCGTTCTAAAGAATCTTTCAAGTTCAAATTACGTTGCGTACTATTTGTTTATCCGCGGAAGCCACGAAACGGTAACAAATTCAATTTAAAAGACGTTTGTGTAAAGTTTTCTGTGGTCGTTTTGGCAAGTAGCCGTATAATAAGCGTGAAAATGCATTGTCCGCCGGCCAAAATAGCAAAATATTTTCCTTCACTTACGAATCAACTGTTCGTCCTGTCGGGAAATATGTTCCTATAATGACTAGATGTACACTGGTTTCACCAAGACCATTAGACTGTTGCCAACTGAATGTTCCATTCGAGAAGGTATTTTGAGTAAGTGACAGTGGTGCATTTCCACTATGGGGTGTGTTTGGAGTGTTTGGCTCAGACAAGGGCGTAGGTTTGGTCTCAGGTTTGGCAGGGACAATACCACCCCCAGATAGTCCCCCCCACCCCAGTTGTCGAAACCTGAGCGTGGTATCTGTGTGATAAACACTCCGCGAGTAATCTGACAGAGAAGAATGGATGTGAATGCGGGGTCAATGTGTGGCCGTCGGTTTCAAGGGTTGTAACATCTTGCGCCCATCCGGTCATGTGTCCGCGCCCCATACTTTGAGAAACGCTGCTGTTGTTAACACCACACAAAGTCTAACATTTTTCTACAGTAGAAAGACTGTTGCTATAATACTTTGCTATGACAGGTTTCCATTGCGCGGTATAGCTAGGCCTAAATAATGTCAGCCTGTTCTGGGCTACTACCTGGGTGTTGAAATAGCTTCGTCTTTTTTTCTTTTTAGGTGGCATTTTCTAGGCTATATATCATACAAAAAAGAGACAAAAAATGAAACAAAACGGTAATAGTAATGTTAAGTTTCACCTGTTTCTAAGACAAAAAAGTAAGAGTAATGTTAAGTTTCACCTGTTTCTAAGGATATGTACAACACACGTAGGGCCTTTGCTGTCTCGTTCGTGTCTTCTATGGAATTACATTTATGCCTCTTTATGTGCAAGCAGTAGAACAATACTGAGCGCAGAAAAAATGTTTTGAGCAAGCACACAAATTATATTTTGTGGAAAAATTTAACTTGAGCACAGAAAACGTGTAGCTGAGCAAACAGGAATCAATATTTATATGCAATAATATCCCCCTTTCATTCAGTTTCATTCTACGCGCTCACATAAACTGCACCTCCGCCTGCTCCAGAGATCTCTCCCATTCTCGCTCAACTTCACCTGTGCGCTCGCTCACAAACTGTAGAAGGCGTTATATTTGTGCCATAATTGTCTACCAATCAGAAAAATCGCCAGATTTTTATTGACGGGTTATCCGTCCAATCAGGACATTAATAATAGTGGTTCCAGAAAAACGTGACTTATGGTTCCAAGACCCCTAAGAACAGTGAAGTATGTCTTCCGATGGCTTCTTTTACTATGGTGGACGGACGGATTACCTGAGCCCTAAACTTATGTTACAATGAGCTTGCAGACCATTTGTGCCAGCCAATGAAATTGCAGCATGGGTAACCCTGTTGCTCTAGCTCTGGAATGCAGAATGCTGTTGAAAAAATAAAACGTACTAAAATTATCCTATCGAGTTCGTAAAAAACATGTGAATAAATTTGTAACTTTCTTATATAAAAATAAAATACTATTGGTAGCGACTATTTTGTCTTCCCAAAATGTTGGTTGTGACGTCCCTATAGTCCATACGCAAACCTATGCCCTTGGCCTCAGACCTCTGTCCTCTCCATGACCAAAGGTGAACCGGGGCCTGGGTTCAGACGACCACAGGCCGGCACTGGGGTAAAGCAGGGCCAAACCGGGTCTTTTGGAATGGAATGTGATGCAAGAAAACTTGCTTTTTAAAAAGCATGAAGGTTGCCTAGCGTCACAAATGGTTTAGCTTGTATTTATAGGGAAAAAGTGACGTGATTAATTTGGTCACATACCAACAGTAGTGCAAGCTAAGCGGAAAAAAAAAAAAAAAAAAAAAAACACACATACGGTAGAGCCTGGGGCCGGCGCAAGTCCGGCATGGAAAGGCGTCATAGAAACTGGGTATTGGAATTGCATCCACCCTGTTCGTTAGACTGCGAAAAAGGCTTGCACTGGGAATTGCATACAACATAAAACTGGCAGCTTTAAGTGTAAACTGGCATGCATACAGGAGAGGCACCCCTTAAAGTGTTCCAATTTCACAGTCCTGACATTTTCCAAACAGTATACTTCTTAAATAACTAAAGAACTACAGGAACAAATGGACAACCACCCAAAAGTTAAGAGGCTGAAGGACTGCAGGCTTTATTCAAAACAGTTGAGAGGTATAAAAAGGCATATCGTCAAATGGTCCTGACATACATCTTTGTGCAACAGCTACAAAACCAGTTGTGAAAAATTCAAGTGATCCCTTACAGCCATGAGGTTTGTGGGGGGGGGATCTGCCTCCTTCAGAGAGTTCTTTGTAAACACTACTGTTGGAGAGGTAATAGAAGGCGCAGGACTGTTTAGTCGACCTCCTCAATGGTTGGGCCAGAGGATCCACCACCACCTGGGGCAGCACCAGCTCCAGGGAAGCCGCCGGGCATTCCACCAGGCATGCCTCCGGGCATCCCACCAGCACTCTGGTACAGCTTGGTGATGATGGGGTTGCAGACCTTCTCCAGCTCCTTCTGCTGGTGCTCATACTCATCCTTCTCAGCAGTCTGCAAAGAATAGTAGAAAGTTGGAAATGCTCAATCTCGAATGTAAGAGCACACTTCAACTCCATGAAATGACACATAATGAAACAATAAGAATGTTATCTACTACTCAAAATCATTACATCACCTTTGATCACTGAATTACTGAACACTTAACACTGTATATGAACGCAACATACCTGATTCTTGTCAAGCCAGTTGATGACCTCATTGCACTTGTCAAGAATCTTCTGCTTGTCCTCATCGCTGATCTTGCCCTGCAGTTTCTCATCCTCCACGGTGGACTTCATGTTGAAGGCGTAGGACTCCAGGGAGTTCTTCGAGGACACCTTGTCACGCTGGACGTCATCTTCTGCCTTGTACTGTTCAGCTTCCTGAACCATGCGTTCAATATCCTCCTTGGACAGGCGACCTGAAACGATAAATAAACTAATGAGGCACTGTTGAAAACTACAGACACAGATGACCAACTCATGACGGATGGTACAGAGGTCTTAACAGTTTAAAAACACTAACCCTTGTCATTGGTGATGGTGATCTTGTTCTCCTTGCCAGTGCTCTTGTCAACAGCAGACACATTGAGGATGCCGTTGGCATCAATGTCAAAGGTCACTTCAATCTGAGGAACACCACGGGGCGCTGGAGGGATGCCAGTTAGCTCAAACTTGCCCAGCAGGTTGTTGTCCTTGGTCATGGCACGCTCACCCTCATACACCTAGAGACAGATTAGTGAGACGTCAGATAGATAAGAGCACATCTGCCTGGTTCAAGTTATAGATCACAGCAATTTAAAATGCAAACAAAGCTGTTCTAGATCCATTAACACCCTGTTCACTACAGAGTTTAAGTTGACCTAACTTTTCTTCCCAACACATGTGCCCTGAAGGCCCAACGCCACTGAAAACAGCAAAACCCATTTCCACTGACCTGAATGAGCACACCAGGCTGGTTGTCAGAGTATGTGGTGAAGGTCTGGGTCTGCTTGGTTGGAATGGTGGTGTTGCGCTTGATCAGTACAGTCATGACGCCACCAGCAGTCTCGATACCCAGAGACAGGGGAGTGACATCTAGAAGCAGCAGGTCCTGGACATTCTCTGACTTGTCACCAGAGAGGATAGCAGCCTGGACAGCTGACAAGGGGAAAGACACACACATCTCAGAAATCTAGACCACCATTAATAGGTATTCATTGAAGTAGCTTTTTCGCTCAGACATCCAAGGAAGGTACTTGTGCCATCTTTGGTTTGTCAACCTCTGGTGGAAACTACGAATGGCAGGGAATAAACTTCATCACAGCGTTTGTCAAATATATACCATTACATGCGCAGCACCGTAACACTTACCAGCACCATAAGCAACAGCCTCGTCGGGGTTAATGCTCTTGTTGAGCTCCTTGCCGTTGAAGAAATCTTGCAGAAGTTTCTGGATCTTGGGGATACGGGTGGAACCACCGACGAGGACGATGTCGTGGATTGCGGACTTGTCCAGTTTGGCGTCACGGAGGGACTTCTCAACTGGGTCCAAAGTGCCACGGAAGAGGTCAGCGTTGAGCTCCTCAAAACGAGCCCTGGTGATGGAGGTGTAGAAGTCGACACCCTCGTACAGGGAGTCGATTTCAATGCTGGCCTGAGTGCTTGATGACAGGGTGCGCTTAGCTCTCTCACAGGCAGTGCGGAGACGGCGGACGGCTCTCTTGTTGTCACTGATGTCCTTCTTGAATTTACGCTTGAATTCCGCAATGAAGTGGTTGACCATGCGGTTATCGAAGTCTTCGCCGCCCAAGTGAGTGTCTCCAGCTGTAGATTTGACTTCAAAGATTCCGTCCTCAATAGTCAGGATGGACACATCAAAAGTGCCACCACCAAGATCGAAGATGAGGACGTTCCTTTCAGCACCAACCTATAAAATAAAACTCCATCATAAGACCAAGTATGGAAGTGGTATTGTAAAGAAGCCAACACTAGGGCAAATATTCTCAGTTGCATAAAATGTGAGTACAAAATTGGTAAAATTAACTTGGGAACATGTGCAGTGTTCATAATCACATTTACATAGGACATTAATTACCTTCTTGTCCAGCCCATAGGCAATGGCAGCAGCTGTTGGCTCATTGATGATACGCAGCACATTCAACCCAGAGATTGTGCCAGCATCCTTTGTGGCTTGGCGCTGGGAGTCATTGAAGTAGGCAGGCACGGTGATGACGGCGTTGTTAACAGTCTGTTGATGACAAGTTAAAACTTAATAAAATGAAACAATGCTCAAGTTTAAAACTTGACGACCATCACCACCAACCCTCCACTTAGTTTACAGAGCACATCATCCATACCTTTCCAAGATAGGCCTCAGCAATTTCCTTCATTTTCACAAGAACCATGGAAGAAATTTCTTCTGGGTAGAAGGACTTTGTTTCACCCTTGTATTCAACCTGGACTTTAGGGCGTGTGGAATCATTGACGACTGTGAATGGCCAGTGTTTCATGTCTGACTGGACGACTCCATCGTCAAATCTGCGTCCAATAAGTCTTTTGGCATCTGCAACATAAACCATGCATAAGAAAACATACAGGAAGATAATCCATTGAAAATGCATTCTATTAAAAAAGTGAAACTTTACCATCACTCTGAAAAACATACCAAAGACTGTGTTTGTGGGGTTCATGGCCACCTGATTCTTGGCAGCATCTCCAATGAGACGCTCTGAATCAGTAAAGGCAACATAGCTGGGGGTGGTCCTGTTGCCCTGGTCATTGGCAATGATTTCAACTTTGCCATGTTGGAAAACCCCCACACAGGAGTATGTGGTCCCAAGATCAATGCCTACGGCTGGTCCCTTAGACATGGTTCCTAAAAAAAGGGGAATAACGGGGTTTGATCATACAAGCATTAATGGTGCAAAATTATGTAACCATTGTGACCAGAGGAAGCAAAAAGAAAATGGCTACAAATACTCATGAATTGACCCTGACAGCTGGTCTTTAGACGCATCCTTCCTACGTCACGTTTCGAGAACATTCCATCCTTTAACTTTCGCTTCCGCTTCTGTTCTCTTTGTACATGCACGTGCTAACCTTCAAGCGAATCCTCTTAAAAAGCACGAGTGGTCCATATGTATCGCCTTACCGTAAAAAATAAATAAAGTCTTTGCCAGAATGAGGCCCGACTAAACGGTTACGATTTAAGAAAAATTAGTCCACAAGTATAATTACTCCCATTGTTAAGTGAAATCTTATGCTAACTAGCGTCTTAGCCAAATAGCCATTTTCTCCTCGTGGTCCTTGACCCAGCTGGCTCAGTACCAATTCACAGTTAAAACCAGTGGAGCAGCAAACCTGCAGCTTACACAAATGAAACACACTAATTTCTAATTTCAAACAAATGGCATTTCCACCGAGTCTAAAATGAAAGTGAACGCCTGCTTCAAGTAAAAAAGAAACATCAATGTTCGCTTTAACGAAGCTCCGCCAAGTTGGGCAACGTTAGCCAACATCAACATTTTGGGTGTTTATAATCAATGTCAGCGTCAGTCTTTCAGTTAACAAACTCCAATTCTAAGAGCCACAATCGACTATAAAACACAACACTGTGTTACACAGAGTTAGCATGGCAGAAATACATCCGTCTATTCAGTAGTAGATTCCAACCGGCATTGGCACAACAATAACCACTAAGCGTCAAGCGCTAGTGCTAAGATTACAATCGTTGGCTAAGTATGCTAGCTGGCGCTCATTTTCAGTCCTTTCAGGCATATCTTCATCATGAAAAAATGTTACTAATAACACGTCCATATTGATGAACAGACGGAAATACTGAAAAATACGTACCTTCTTAAATAATGAGATGTTTGTGTTAAATTATCTGGGCGCCTTGTCGTTGTTCGACTTCCTGCCCCGCCTGGAGAGAGAGAGAAAGGATGCCGGTGAAGAGACGTTTTATAAGAAGCCCTTCGACCAATCACAGCAGAACAGTGAACCGAGCTCTGTCCCACCCCTAAAGAACCAAGCGGAAATTTGGGGAAGGCTACCCCATGGGCTACCCCATAGATATCTACGGGCTACTCTACCGTGAGGGTAATATAAACGATGAGTGGGGGAAAAAAACAGCATATGGTTGCATTCTTTAAATCAGATTTTGTCTATTTGCATTTAAAAAGAATTTAAAAACACAAAAATTATTTTCCACTTCACAAAAAGATGAATGGAATATGCAGACACAGAATACAGTTTATGTGAATTTCATCAAAGCAATTTATGTCTGGCTATGGCCCCATAAATCCATATGCAGATCCAAACAATATATTTGCATGCCTCTTTTTTAAAAAGTTATTTTTGCCTTTATTGTGCAGAGACAGTAGAGGGACAGGAAATGAGTGTGGTAAAGAGAAAGATTGGGAAATGACCTTGAGTCAGACTGAAACCTAAGTCCTTGATTTTTGATATGACACCTTGGCCTACAGAGCCACGGCACCTCCATCTTTGTATGCTTCTGATGTGAGAGTGTCCTAGGGGGATCATCAAGTGCCAGCGTACTGTGACCACTAATGATCTCAGATGCATGATATATGTCTCAGTAGTGCTCAATGGACCCTTGTCATAGGTGTCATAGGGCTTTAATTTCCCAGGTATGACATAAGACCAAACTTCTGTACAGTTTCAGTGTCGCAGAATCAGAACTTTTAAAAGTGTCATTATTAACGTTTGTGTTTGCCTGTGACAAGGGTTCAATTGGATTAAAGTCTGGGAAACTCAAGGACCACGAAACATCAGTTTCTTCATTATCTAGGAACTCTAACCACATAAGGTTGGGCATTGTCCTGTTGGCTGAACACAAGGTCTACTGCATCACTAAGATCTTACAAAGGCTCTAAGGACTTTGCAATGTCCCAACCCTTTCACATTTATGTGTTAAGAGTCCAGTTCTCCTCTTTTAGGTGAATGAGGTGTAATGAAGGACATGGCCATTTTGGTTTTCCATGGAGAAAGATAATTGAGCTGCACGTTGCTGAGCAGTGAACAGAGGTCCCGATATCTCCCTTGAACCATCCTCATGGAATCAATTTCTGACAGTTTGGCCAGCAACACACCTGCTGGAGGTCATTTTCTAGAAATCTGTATCTGTCAATGCTCCTGCTTTTCCTCCTTAGACAAAAAAGAGGTTATAGTGGCCATGTTGCTGGGTTTTTGCCTTGTACGACCTTGTCTAGCTCTCGCTGTGTGTCTTTGTATCTTCTCCATGCTTCTTTGACCGTCGTGCTGAGAGACACAGTAAGGTTTTTGCGATGACATGCAATGGTGTGCAGGGCTGCAGGGCTAACATGACGCCTCAGGCTTTATTCACACAGCAATCAGAGTGTACACAGTACGTAGCTGTTGCCGTGTGTTCACCATATTCACAACAGAAATAGTATCTCGCGCAAACTGGCTGCCTTGTTCAAAGTCTAGGAAGACCATGTTTATACCATACGCAGCACACCTAAAAAATAGAACTCACAGAACACACAGGTGCATTCAAATTGCATATGTGCCAAACTCACTGATTGCAGTGTGAATGAAGGAGCCTACAAATAGGAGGCGTTCTATTTTTTACACTTACCATATGTGATATAAACGTAATAAGTGTTAAATGAGGGCAGTTGGTTTGCACAGGAGAATGGTGTGAGTACACAGGCGCACACGTACCACGAATGCACAGTAACTATTTTGCACCGTGACTATGCTGATTGCTGTGTGAATGAGGCCTGTATGGGCTGCAGTGACAAGGACAGGGCCTACTAATATTTTAACTTCAACATCTGTCTACAGAGCTAATTCAGTCAGGTGCTATATATATTTGTTAATTTTTAAGACAAGGAACTTAGATTATCTTGGATATGTAGGCCATTTGTTGCATCAGAACCAACTCATGTGATGCAGGGTTGTCTCAGGTATGCATTGTACACTAGGCTTGTTCAAGGTTATCTCTATGACCCATGGACTTCCTCTGGGGTCGTGTTACTTTAACTTAGTTGCATTAAACACATTCATAACAAAATCGCAAGAATGATGATGAATTACAACAGCTTTATTGGAGCAAAGCCACAATCTCTATTGACAACACTTACATTCTGCTGTTTAGCTAGGCTATATGTGACGAATACACAGCATTCATTTAAGATCATTTACAAAATTACATGTTTTCAGGGAAAAAAACATTTACATTCAACATCTGACATAATGGCACAATTCAACACACATATTGCATATTTACATTCCATCAAAAATGGGCATGAACTTTAGCACCAATGGCCCACCACACCAAAGCAAAACAAAACAAAGCAAAAAAAAAAAATGATTTTAAAGCTTAACTTCATAGTTCAGTCTCTTTCACTGGGCTTGCTGCAGCTCTGTGGTTTTGAGAGTGATGCACACCATTGCTGGTGTGATTTTCAACCACCACCTCTACTGTGTGTGATGTTGCAGCTGATACTGGTTTTGATGCTGATGTTAATGTTGATGTTGATGCTGATGTTGAAGCTGAAGTTTGTTTACCCAGGGCACCTTCCCCAGCCTTGTATTTTCTGAAATTGCTCTTAAGGAAACCTGAAGAGTACAAGATATATAAAAAAATAATTGTAAATGAAAGAAAATAGAAATACAATGAAGTGGAACATGGTAAGAAAGTTTGAATTTGCATAGTGCAGTTTGATTAGGTAACCTACCCATGGATACTTTAGGCTTTCTCTCTTCCCCACTTGATTTTGATTTGCCACTCTCCACAGACTGATCTGATTCTTCTTTTTCTATATGAAAAAACAGAGAAACATTTTATTAGAACTTAGATATAACTTGATGTATGATGTAAATAGAGTGGCCTGAAACTTGCCACTGTTGACACTTACCTAATTTCCATTTCATGTGTGCTCTTCTCAACTTGACAACAAGGAACGTGACTACTATCACCAGGCAGATAATGAGGGCTGTCACAGCGCAGATAAAGAGTGATGATGAGCCCCCACCCTGTCGTTTTTCTGGAGGGGCTTTCTCATAGATTCCTGAGACAAAGGAGATCAAGTGAAAATGTGTTACCACAATTATCATCATTGGTGTTGTAATTCTACTCTCTGAGTGTTATGTAGGCTGCACAAATATGACAGGATTTTACCTTTATTGAAATCCCTGGTGTCATTTTCGGTTACAGATGTGGAGTTGTCTAATGTGGAGCTGGTATTGATCAACACTGAAGTGGTGCCCTCAGGGTCCTCTGGCCCTCTCGTATTGATGTTTGTATCTGTGCTCTGGCTGGCTTCCAAGCTAGTGGTTTCTGTATACTCTGTCTCTCCTGGACAGATAAAAACAAAATAAGTACAACACACATACAATCTTAACTAAAAGAAATCGACACAATTTTAAGATGACACTTCTAACAATGCAACATTACACCACAAGATGGAGCTCTAACAAATGAAGTATTGACTAGCCCACTTCTTCTTTCCCATATAAATGATTGGAGGACATGTGACTTTCTGTAAGTTCCCTGTGACCACCACCGTCTGTCATTTATCTGTGGGCAGTTTGGAAACCACAAGGTCAAACCAAACTATTCAAATGCCAATTTCCCACAAGCCCACTTTCTAATGAACCCACCTAATATAACTGATGAGTTATGAGAGTAACCACATCTTTTGAGGGATCAATAATTCATGTTACTGACAGAAAAATAAAAAAAATGTTGTAAGTCTTGTACCTGTGACACTGAAATGTGTTGATACATCTGGTGAATCTGTACTGTGAAATGTCAGTGATGTTGACAACTGTGTTGTGCTGCTTGCTTGTGTTGTGGATGGCTTGAAATCTGTGGGATGAGAAAGAATCATTAGATTATCCAATAGTTTCTCATTTTTAAAACAATATCTGTGAGGTGAAATGAGGAATACTGTAGGTTTACATTTCTGGGAAGTGTATGCAATTTCCTCAAACACCATTTTAAGGACTGTTTGTAAACAACTTCAAAAGTCCCTAAATGTCCGCATTGACAGTTGCTGCTTTTGATTGCAGACCACATATATCATTTCCTGTTTTTTTTTTTCTCTCAGAAATACCCGCTGGCTTAAAATAGGGAAACCTTGTCATGAGTTTCTCATGTCACAGTGTGAGGAGAGAGGAGGGACTTTAATTTCCCTCTTTTAGCGTTAATTGGCACAGTGCCTCAGGAATACATCCTCAAAATCCTCATTCAGGCATGGCTATCTAGAAGTTGCCATTTTACTTTCATGGTTTTTAATTTAATTATTTTTAAAATCATATTGGTAAAGCTGCGTCTGACATCACGTGGTGTGAAAAAGAAAATAATGGGCCTACTTACTTTTGTTTTCTAGGGTCATAAATCTGACTCCAAGAGAACCAGGCAGAGAAGGATGGTGAAGCACACATTTCAATGTTTCCTTCCACCTGAGAACTTTGACACTTATAGTAGCCTCTGTGATCCATTTGCCTGTTTTTTCTTGATAAGAATGCTGTGGTCGAGCTAAGTTAAAAGTGAAAATAAGGTAATCTGGTGAAATGCCTTACACAACATCGCCACTTGACTCACATGTGAGAAATTTCATCTGTTTCAGTGGCGCCAGAAAACAATGTGCTAACCATGAGTTTGTTCTCTGTCCACCCCTGACCTTTGTCAGCCACTTTCACTTCAGTTATATGGCTCTTAAGCGAGACATATGTGGGGCATTCACATAAAATATCTTGCTCTTCTGTTTGTGTAGAGCGGCAGGATTGTCATGTCATTGTCATAGTTCACTATCTCAAACTACACTACATAGTGAATAGCTTATCATTAAATTACCATGACTAAATAGATTCAGGTTCATGGAAGCCATTATTTAGTTTAATGCATATTTTAAACAATAAGGACAATGTCTATGTACTGTGTGCATTTACTCTTACCTTCAAGATCAATGCTATTCCCAACCTCCCAAGATATTTTAGGAGGTGTATTTCCTTTTGCTGAACATTTTACAAGAGTTCGGTCTCTATGCTTGGTTGATGTTATTTTGGGGGTACCTTTAGGTTTACAACAAAGACAACATATATCAGATATTTCATAACACAAACTAAAACGTGTATAAAATATGAATGGCATCTAGACTTTGTATGCATAACCTGAACAAAACAACTTACCCAACACTGTCACATTGAACGTTTCAAAGGGACGTGGTCGACTGGAACTGTAATCGTAGCATGTATATATGCCTTCATCACTGAACTTAACAGAAGACACCACTAACGTGTAGTCTGAATCAGAAAAACTGTGGATGCTGTTTCTGGGATCCTGGTGAGCTGTAAATTCAAATTAGAGATGCAATGTTAATAAATTGGCCACTGATTACCACTGTTGTATTACAATTCATGTTAGATTGATATGAGTTGAACAGTTGTCATTCATTACTTCAGTTAAACAACTGACGCTGTGCTTTTCCCCGATGACTGTTTTATTAAAGCATTTACATATTTATATAGTAGCCGGTCTCTCTCTAAGCATGTTGCCATACAAACTGGATGCATTTTTTAACATACTAATAGTTATTAAGGATTCAAAACTTTCTTCTGTCATCAAATTGCATCTTGGATTTGAATCCCACCTTGTATATTGTTGAAGAACAGGACTAAACCATCTTTATTTTTCCAATCCATATTGCCTGGTTTCTTCTTACATTTCAGGGTTAATGTCTCACCCTTCATCACAGTAACATGTGTTACAGTTGATGCCATCCCTATATCTATTATGTAGAGACAAAACAGAAGAAAATGGTGTTAAATATAAAAAATAGCAGCATGAACAGTGTTGACTTTTTCTGGACGAAAGTCAAAATGGGTCGTAAATGTTTCAGTAAACATATTAATATGGATTGTGGCGTGCAGGTATCCATATCAACTGGACCAAACTATTTAGGCTACCTTCTGTGATCGTTTTGTGAGAACCATAAACATGAGTCAAGCAAAAAAAAAAAAAACAAGGTCAAGGTCTGTGACAAATATGGTGAAAAGGCATGTGAACAGTGGCCTAATTTGAGCTCTGAGGTCAGGAGGAGTGAAGGACGGGGGCACTGGAAAGTAGTCATGGCAGAAGAGACGACCACTCTTCTCACATCTCTGACTCAACAAGTGCAACCTTTCCACCACTGGGGGTGGGAGAGGAAACAGAGGGGGGAGTGTGGTTAGAGTCTCCTCCTCTCTGGTCGCTGGTAGCAATACAGTGTACTACACCTCCAACACCAAAAAAGGCAGACTGTACAACTAAGAAAGCTATAAACAAAAACCTGCCACAGGAAATGGTGGTAGAGACAGAGCAGCTCAAGTGAAAGCAGTGAGGGGAAAGTTAGGGTATCAAAGCAGACACCTCCTCTGCATTCACACACCTCCTCAGGGTAAACGCATGTTCACTATTTAAATAAAGTGTCTCAGGTTGAGTAAGCCATTACCATGTACAGTATGATTTACATTAGTCATAGATGTACGACGGCGGTATATGTTTGGCTGCAAGAGAGCGGTAGTACAGAGAACAAATGCTCCCTGTTATCTGCAAGATTCTGCTCCGCAAATCCTGTCTGCTGACTTGTGGCTTTGGTTGTAGAACAACAGGTAAAGTAAAGAACTACCAAACTCATGGATTTGATACCCATGAACATATGCATACATGCAGATGTAAACGTATATCTGTACTTCCTCACTATACGACACTTTGAATAAAAGCACCTTCTTATTTAATATATCTAATGTATTAAAGAATTGACAGTCCAATTACAGCAATGCATGTCATAAAATGTATCATCTCCATTTCAAGTTTGTGACTTTAATTAACTATTTAATCTAACTCTAATTAGTGAAAAACATATTGCTATGTAATCCCTTTGCAAACACAAGCAGAAGATATCTTTGTGAATTCAATACATCTTGGTGCTGATAAGTGATGACATTTAGAAGTCATCTAGCAATTAATTACACAAGTTCAACCAAATACCAAAGGAATGATAAACCCTGTTGCTTAGAGATACTCACTTTGCATCTTTTGGTGTATGATCGGTAGG
This sequence comes from Tenualosa ilisha, assembly GCA_015244755.2. Lineage (NCBI taxonomy): Eukaryota > Metazoa > Chordata > Actinopteri > Clupeiformes > Clupeidae > Tenualosa > Tenualosa ilisha. The sequence continues at coordinate 1,807,916 of PYXC01002064.1, forward strand.
TAAGTTTTTTCTTGCCTACTCTATGACTCAACTAAAATCAATGGCCTTCACTGCCCTTTCGAGAATACTCTACTTTATGGTGTTCATCTAAAGAATTCATGTTGAAAAGAGATTTGACTTACCAAAGAGTATCATAACAAGGAAGGCGAAATCTGTTACTTGTCTCATCTTCATTGTCAGCCTTGATCTCTGAGTACTTCCTCTCTAGCCGATGCTTTTTGTAGCGCACTCAACGCCCATGACATCACCGCAAAGGTTCTGGGATTTCCACTCACTTAAATCTATAACTTAATGTGGACTTAACATGGGGAATCCTCTGTGAACTCTACTTCTCTCTCACTGTGTCACAGTCTCATTAAGTCATGCTTGTGTTTATATTCCCACGAGTATACTAATTGCCAAGTCAGCTAATCCAAATATGTTTTATTTTGATTAAGATTTCTGTGTAGTCCCTATTAGTTGACATGACTTACGCTACTCAGCCCCAAAGAAGTGATTAGAGATTCCAAAGTCGACTTTGGGTTTGTTTGTTTGTATTTTTTGTTTTTACGCATATTCTTCTTAGACTCCTAGACAAGTCAAAGAGCTGTTGGTTGTATATGCTTATCAATATTTCACTTGTGTTTAGGCCCTAATGAAGACATCTGCCTTTTACTCCATACTTAGATAAATAGATCTGTATGGATTCTGTGTGTGTTGTGTTGAGGGATTGTTGCTGTCTATCTGATGAGCTGTAGGGTGTTGAGTTACTGTGTCTGCTTGTCTATGAGCTATGGAGCAATTTCAAAAACATATCTAAATAGATAGATAGATAAATAGATACATACATACATACATGTACATACATACATACTTACATACATGAATACATACATACATACATACATACATACATATCTATCTCTGTTATTAAGATGTAAAATGAAGAACAGTATAGTACAACCCCAATAACTATCTCCATTTCTAAAACTATCACCGAGCCCCCTTCTGCAGACAACAGGAAGCCATGTTAGAGTATCAGTTTCCTCTTTACAGTTTTTCTTGATATGATACTGCAGTCTCTTTAAAATTCATGATTTAAAATCAGTTAACGCGTAGGCCTAAACAGCAGCAAAATAACAAAAAATTACAAAATTACACATTTTGTTCACAAAGGGCTTTAATGGTGATAAAACATTAAAAACATGCAGCTAAACCAAATTTTTCCATCAAACAACACAATTTGTGGGAAAGTCAGTGAGTACTTTCAATAACTCGTAACTCATAATGACAACAAAATGCAAAACCTTGCTTTCAAAACAAGAAAGTTTACTATAATCTGTACTGTAATCCAAATTTTCTGAATGTGTGAAAAGGAACTACTGTAAAATATACATAAACATAAATAGTGCTTTTTTTCTCCAAAGATATAACTGTGTGTGTGTGTGTATGTGTGTGTGTGTGTTAGAGAGAGAGAGAGAGAGAGAGAGAGAGTGTGTGTGTGTGTTGTGTGTGTGTGTGTGTGTTGTGTTAAAAGTAGTGACTGGTGACTGGACTTATTTTTCCCTCTTCAAATTAATTTAAAGATGGGGTATGAGATGCTTTTCTGAAGCCATTTAGTGGAAATCTCATTGTGATCACAGTCAGTTAATGACACACTTTAAAATGAAACAGATCTTGGGAGATATTTCAAGCAGATGGTTAAATGATAAACTTGGGTAAGTTGATCTAGACAAACCTCCTGATAGAGTAGCCTGAAGAGTTGGCTCTTTTATAAGTAAGTTTATCACTACATAAGGTTTAAGGTCAATTGGAAATCATGCATGTGTCAGGTCTGCATCAGATCTGGCCACGGTCTACCCGCTGTCCCTGCCCGAACAGAGAGCTATGGAGGAGTATGTCCAGGAGGCCCTGCATCAAGGATACATCCGCCTGTCTCCCCAGCTGCCTCCAGCTTCATTCAGCAACATCACCCTCACCCTCACTGTTGCAGGCGTCTCCTTCACAGCTCGGGCCCTCCTCTACTCGGGCTCCGCAGGGAACTTCCTAGCGGGGTCGGTTTGCCGGCGCCTGAGTCTCCAGCGTCAGGACTGCCCCCGCCCCTACGCTGTGCACTCCATCGTGGGCCGACCCATCACCCGCCGGATCATCCAGCATGCCATGGGTCCCCTCACTCTTCAAGTGGGACAAGGAGAGTATCGATGTATCAAGGATACATCCGCCCGTCTCCCCAGCTGCCTCCAGTTTCTTCTTTGTAGCAAAGAAGGACGGGGGACTCCGGCCCTGTATCGACTACCGGGCTCTGAACAAGATCACCGTAAAGTTCCGCCATCCTCTTCCTCTGGTCCCGGCCGCCCTGGAGCAGCTTCGTGGTGCGGTGATGTTCACGAAGCTGGACCTACGGAGTGCCTACAACCTCATTCGAATACGTGAGGGGGACGAGTGGAAGACAGCCTTCATCACGCCAAGTGGACACTACGAGTATCGGGTGATGCCCTATGGAGTAGCGAACGCCTACTTCGTATTCCAGGCCTACATGAATGAAGTGTTCTGGGAGTATCTCCATCGCTTTGTCTTGGTGTACATCGACGAGATCCTGATCTACTCCCGGGACGAGGCCGAACATCGCCATCATGTGGCTCAGGTACTCCGTAAGCTTCGTGAGCATCACCTGTACCTCAAGGCTGAGAAGTGTACTTTCCACGTGGACCAGGTGCAGTTCCTAGGGTACCACATCTCCTCCCAGGGTGTGAAAATGGACCAGGGGAAGGTCGACGCAGTGCTCAACTGGCCACCGCCCACGTCTGTGAAGGAGCTACAGCGATTCCTAGGCTTCCCCGTCAGGCACTGTGGGCACTGTTTCTTACTCAGTTTGACTTTGTCTTGTCTTACAGGCCGGGGTCTAAGAATGTGGTGGCCGGCGCGTTGTCCAGAGTCCACGGGGACGCCGACTCACCAAAATCCAACGAGCCCATCTTACCGGCCCGTCTCATCGTCAGCCCCATCCAGTGGGCTCTGGACAACCGCATCGCCCAAGCAGTGACCCAGGAACCAGCGCCACCCAAGGCCCTGGCTCACCGGCAGTATGTGCCCACTGGGCTCCGTCAGGAGGTGCTCGAGAGTCTCCATACCTCCCTAGGCACTGGCCATCCGGGGGCTGCCCAGACCCTCACTCTCCTCCGCGACCGGTAGTGGTGGCCCCAAATGGATCGAGACGTGGCTGGGTGTGCTGAGTGTGCCATGGTGAAAACCCCCAAACAACTACCAGAAGGTAAGCTCCAGCCACTCCCGATACCCCAGAGGCCATGGTCACACCTAGGCGTAGATTTTATCACCGATCTCCCGAGCTCCAATCACCACACCTGCATCCTAGTCATAATAGACCGTTTTTCCAAGTCTTGTAAATTAATTCCTTTGAGATCTGTCCCCTCAGCTGCTGAGACTGCCGAAGCAGTTTTCACACATGTGTTCCGTCATTTTGGTTTACCAGAAGACATTGTTTCCGATAGAGGCCCTCAATTCATCTCCAGGTTCTGGCGGGCCTTCCTGGGACACCTAGGCGTGGCCGTTAGCCTGACCTCGGGGTATCATCCGCAGACGAATGGACAAACTGAGCGGAAGATCCAGGAGATCGGGAGATTCCTCCGCTCTTTCTGCTCACAGCGCTAAGCCACGTGGAGCCAGTACCTGCCCTGGGCCGAGTACGCGCAGAACTCCTTGCGCCAACGCGCCACTGGACTCACGCCGTTCCAGTGCACACTCGGCTACCAGCCACCCCTTTTCCCCTGGCATTCCGAGCCCACCAACGTGGTCAACGTGGAGGACTGGTATTGAGAGAGCGGGAGGGTCTGGGACACCGCACACCACCAGCTTCAGAGGGCAGTTCGTCATTTCCAACACCACGCGGATGCCCGGAGAAGACCCACACCCCCCTACGTGGTGGGCCAGAAGGTCTGGCTCTCCACTCGGGACATCCACCTCCGACTGCCCTCTAGGAAGCTCAGCCCCCGGTTCATCGGCCCCTTCGAGATCATGCAGCAGGTCAACCCGGTCACGTTTAAGTTACGTCTGCCCCCTCACTACCACATTCACCCCACCTTCCACGTTTCCCTACTCAAACCCTATCATGCACCTCATTGTGTTTCTCCTTTTCCTCCAGCATCTGATGCACGACCGGATCCGCCTTTGTCGCTCCTGTTGGATGACGGCCCTGCCTATTCAGTCGACTCCATTCTCGATTCCAGGCGCCGGAGGGGCCGCCTGGAGTACCTGGTAGATTGGGAGGGGTACGGTCCTGAGGAGCGCTCGTGGGTCCCGAGGGAGGACATCCTGGATCCCAACCTGCTCACGGCGTTCCACGCAGAACATCCGGACCGTCCCACTCCCGAGGTCGAGGTCGCCCCAGGCGGCGTATCCGGCGCCCTGGCCGTCTTACCCCAGGAGCGGCCCCTGAAGGGGGGGGTGATGTCAGGTCTGTATCAGATCTGGCCACGGTCATGCCCTCTCACTCTACCTCACAGACTGAATAGGTTTAAAGTTCCCACCCACCACAAAGTTAACATATGCCTACTGAGAGTGTCCAGACTGTTTGACCATAGTGAAGCGAAGTGAGGTAGTCTGGTCCGTCTGACTAACACTGTCTGACTCACTGTCTTTGGGCAAGGCAAATAACCTTGACTTGTTTCAGTGGAACTGTCCTTGTGGTTGGTGCCTGAAGTCACAACATTGTGCTGTTTGAGTTCTCCCATATCCTACTGCTTTTGTGATTGACCATACTGTGTTTCATTATGTCTGTCTCAACAAGTCTGAAGATGCAGTTTCGTACAGTACAGTACGTCAAGAAAACACAAGTACTATCTTCAGAGTCTACCTCACTAGTCAGAACAGTGATTTTATTATGGGTTTTGATATGTTAAATTAAGTTTCATAAACACTAAACGAAATGTGTCTCATTGCTTGACAGATTTAGAACCTGACAAACTATCTAATTTGAGGTGAACTAATGGTATTTCATGTTATCCTAATTTATACATGGGTTGCCATGTTCCATGTAAAGTACCTATATAGGCTATTAGCGTAATGTATTAGAATTTAATTCAGGCACAATCAGGCGGTGTGGGCATGTTTACTGTGCTCACCAAGGCATATGAAGGATACATACGCTGTATAATGCCACCTTGTGGTGACAAGTAGAACTGTCATCATACTAGGTTGGATGCTAGTTACAGGAGAAGTTATAAATTGCACCATGTAAAATATAAAATCATGGCTGTATATCGTTACTCTACTACATAGCCTATATATATGTTCTGCTTTAACATGCTCTGATACTGTAAATAAATTCTGCGACCGGCCTTGTCACAGGTCACTACACTCAACTCATCATTTCCATTATCCTTATTGTCAAAGCCATTGCCAACACTGAAATGTACAGACACGGATCCATCTATTTAGCCTATATGTAGGCCTATTTGATGCCGCCTTGAGGCTATTCTAAACAGCCCAGACTCAAAGCCCAATGTAAACTGGAAGTAAATGCATCTCTAGAAAATTCTTGGGCTATTTTGGTCTAATCTCTGCATGACCTCCTTAGTTTATTTATTTTTTTCCTCTTCTTTATAGAAAATGCTAAGGCACAAACATGCTCACAGTTTAGCCATATGTAGACCACAAAACAGACAAGCTATCGATTCTACAGTATGAGCAGTTTAATGTTAAAGATCCTGGAAAGTACTCGAAGGCTTACACATTTCTTCTGACAGGTGCAGAGAGGAGTCTTCCCTTACAGCGAGGCATCTGATTGGTTTACAGCTGAGTGCGGATATACGGAAGGGGTTATTTCATCGACCGTCGCTCTGCTGCAGTGTGGGAGACAGCAAACGGTTCTCGTAACAGAGGCAGCATCCCAAATACGGGTAAAGAATTATTGCCATATTACCATTGCCTTATATAATTTCATGCATATAGTTATAGTTTATGTCAATGTGAATAGATTAATGGATTTTCTAGACTGCTCATTTGGTAGGAATATTTTCACGGTTTTCTGAGCTGTAATTTGGTGTCGTTTGTTTTGGGCTGGTGGAACACAACGATAAGCTTGTTACAATCAGGGTGTATCGAATATATTTTATTTTATGTGCAATACATTGGTCAGGATACGCTGTTGTCTGTCAGGCTAACAAGATGCTGTGAGGACTGCAGTACAGGCAAATGGCCGGCGCCGGTAGCCGATGACGTTCGGATGTAGGCAGAGCGCAAGCCCTACCGCAGTGAGCATTTTGTCCTTCAGAGGCGCAGATGGGGGAGGGTACAGGCGTTCATTTCCAGATGGCATGGGATCATCCCTGACAAATCGCATTATCGCTCGAAACACACGCGATAGCCTACATCTGATGCCGTGGTGTTGATTAAGAATATTTCAATGGGCAATAAATGTATTGGCTAAACTGTAAATGCGATATCAAAATGATGCGAAAGGAATATTTTGGCCCACCCCACTCTGCCACCTGAGCTTCAGTGATAAATATATTATTACCTTCACCTCAGTTAATAATTCAGTCGCTAACTGACCTAGTTTTAGGTAGTGGGATATTTGAAAGTGTTTGATAAAACAACAGCAGGCTAGCATCCTCAGGCAGATTCTGAAACTTGCACTTTTTGCTCCGAGCAAGATATGGGCAGTATATTCAGATGGGAAGAAAATGCTTGGATAAGGTATCTTTGGAAAAACAGTGATATGTGATTAGTGCATAGAGTAAGCACTCTATTGGCAGTTATGTAAAACATGATCAATATGTAATACTTATCAATAACCTTTTTTTATTTGCAACAGAAACCATGTCAAAAGGAACTGCCGTTGGCATCGATCTTGGGACCACATACTCCTGTGTGGGGGTTTTCCAGCATGGCAAAGTTGAAATCATTGCCAACGACCAGGGCAACAGGACCACCCCCAGCTATGTTGCCTTCACTGATTCAGAGCGTCTCATTGGAGACGCTGCCAAGAATCAGGTAGCCATGAACCCCACAAACACAGTGTTCGGTAAGAGTGATTTTGTATGTACTTAATAAGTTTTTCTTGATTGCTAAGGAGCACTGCATTTTGTCCTTCTTTGTGTTATGATTGACTGAAAGTACTCACTGATCTGACCACTTATTGTGTTGTTTGAAGAAAAAAATTGCTTTTGAGAATCTTCTGCAAACAAAATGTTTGATTTTGCTTGAAAATACTCTAACGGTGACAAAATCAGAAGGGCAGAGTGTTTCTGTTTAGGTTTTACATTAACTGATTCGAAAATGTGAATTCCGAAGTGATGGCTGCATCAAAGCAATCAAGAAAAAAAAGATATTTTTTTTCCTGAAGAAAGCTTTTATTGATTTTGTGCCATGTTACATTCATTAATTTCTCTGTCTGTATGCCCATGTTCTTCAGATGCCAAGCGCTTGATTGGCAGGAGGTTTGAAGATACGGTTGTCCAGTCTGACATGAAGCATTGGCCCTTCACCGTCATCAGTGATAGTGGGCGGCCCAAGGTGCAGGTTGAATACAAGGGTGAGACCAAGAGCTTCTACCCTGAAGAGATATCCTCCATGGTTCTGGTCAAGATGAAGGAGATCGCTGAAGCCTACCTGGGAAAAGTGAGTCTCAAGTGAATACATCACTAAAACTAAAACAAATATTGTGTGTTTCTCTCTGACCAGACAAATGTGACCTTATTTTTCTTATTGTCCAAACTTACATTGTTATGCAGTCGGTGTCCAACGCTGTCATTACGGTACCAGCCTACTTCAATGACTCTCAACGTCAGGCTACCAAGGATGCAGGAACAATCTCAGGCCTAAATGTGCTCCGTATCATCAATGAGCCCACAGCTGCAGCTATCGCTTATGGACTCGACAAGAAGGTAACATTTTAATTTGTCAGTTCTTATTTGTTAAAAATGCCTTCGCTAACTACCTGGTTATAATGATAGATACTCTTAAATAGATACATTTAAAGAAGAAATTTGTCGAGGCATATTAACTAATTTGCTTAGATTAGCAATTAGGTTTCCAAAAGAAGCTGGCAACCCTCTGTGCCAGTGACTTTGTGTCAGCAAGAGACATTGATGAGGAAAAGGATGTCCACTCTGATTGAGATTCAGATTACTTACTGTGGATTTCTCACAGGAACGTTCCTTACTCATTTAGTTGTTTCATTTAGGTGATTGCATTAGAAGACATGATCAAAATGTTCTCCATGTCCTGCAGGTTGGTGCTGAAAGGAACGTCCTCATCTTCGATCTTGGTGGTGGCACTTTTGATGTGTCCATCCTGACCATTGAGGACGGAATCTTTGAAGTCAAATCTACAGCTGGAGACACTCACTTGGGCGGCGAAGACTTCGATAACCGCATGGTCAACCACTTCATTGCCGAGTTCAAGCGCAAATACAAGAAGGACATCAGCGACAACAAGAGAGCCGTCCGCCGTCTCCGCACCGCCTGTGAGAGAGCTAAGCGCACCCTGTCATCAAGCACTCAGGCCAGCATTGAAATCGACTCCCTGTACGAGGGTGTCGACTTCTACACCTCCATCACCAGGGCTCGTTTTGAGGAGCTCAACGCTGACCTCTTCCGTGGCACTTTGGACCCAGTTGAGAAGTCCCTTCGTGACGCCAAACTGGACAAGTCCGCGATCCACGACATCGTCCTCGTCGGTGGTTCCACCCGTATCCCCAAGATCCAGAAACTTCTGCAAGATTTCTTCAACGGCAAGGAGCTCAACAAGAGCATTAACCCCGATGAGGCTGTCGCTTATGGTGCTGGTATGTGTGTTGTATACACTAAATATACTTAAATAATGGTTAACGCTGTGATGAAGCTGATGTCCAGCCATTTGCAGTTTCCACCAGAGGTTGACAAACCAAAGATGGCACAGAGACCTTCCTTGGATGTCTGAGCGAAAACTTGACAGTTTATTGAATACCTTTTCATGGCAGGTCAGATTTCTGAAATGCATCCTTCTTTGCCCTTGTCAGCTGTCCAGGCTGCTATCCTCTCTGGTGACAAGTCAGAGAATGTCCAGGACCTGCTGCTTCTAGATGTCACTCCCCTGTCTCTGGGTATCGAGACTGCTGGTGGCGTCATGACTGTACTGATCAAGCGCAACACCACCATTCCAACCAAGCAGACCCAGACCTTCACCACATACTCTGACAACCAGCCTGGTGTGCTCATTCAGGTCAGTGGAAATGGTGACTGCAGAATGTGGTTTGACCTGGAGGTGTCTGTTGTGGCATGCTATTCTTTAATGTCATTCCAAAGGCTGTAAGTTCAGAGGTTACATATTGACCTTACTTAGCTGTCAGACTGCATGCTGTCAGTTACCTTTGATTAACCTTTGTCATTTTCACAGGTGTATGAGGGTGAGCGTGCCATGACCAAGGACAACAACCTGCTGGGCAAGTTCGAGCTGACTGGAATCCCTCCAGCACCCCGTGGTGTTCCTCAGATTGAGGTGACCTTTGACATCGATGCCAATGGCATCATGAATGTCTCTGCTGTGGACAAGAGCACTGGCAAGGAGAACAAGATCACCATCACCAATGACAAGGGTGACTTTCTCTTTCTTCACATTGTAGTTGACTGGTAGAGTGTGTGTGTGTGTGTCATAAGATGACTCCATTCCTCTGTTTGATCAACCTGCTATGTAAACGTCTGATTAGGTCGTCTCAGCAAGGAAGACATTGAGCGCATGGTCCAGGAGGCTGAGAAATACAAAGCCGAGGATGACGTCCAGCGCGAGAAGGTGTCCTCGAAGAACTCCCTGGAGTCCTACGCCTTCAACATGAAGTCCACCGTGGAGGATGAGAAACTGCAGGGCAAGATCAGCGACGAGGACAAGCAGAAGATTCTCGACAAGTGCAATGAGGTCATTAGCTGGCTTGACAAGAATCAGGTAAGCAATACTTCATAATGAAAATATCATTATTGTTATTATGTGTTTTCAATGTTTCCAAATATCCTTATAACAATATATAAATCACCTTAATCTTCACCCATTTACCCTCTAATCCTACCAGACTGCTGAGAAGGATGAGTATGAGCACCAGCAGCAGGAGCTGGAGAAGGTCTGCAACCCCATCATCACCAAGCTGTACCAGAGTGCTGGTGGGATGCCAGGGGGCATGCCCGGTGGAATGCCCGGCGGCTTCCCTGGAGCTGGTGCTGCCCCAGGTGGTGGTGGATCCTCCGGACCAACCATCGAGGAGGTTGACTAAAGGAGAAAGGCCAATACTCTCTATCCCTGAACACCCTAAGTGTGTATCCAATCTGATAAATACTTAAAAGGTCATGCCGTGTTGGAAGTACTGACTCTAATTCTGTGCACAAGCACTGAGCCTAACTGTGAGTTCTAGACAATTAAAAATGTGCCCCAACAACACTGATCTGACTCTATTTTGTGTCTATCAAAACCAGCAATTTTAGTTTTGGCTATTTACTCAGACTTACTATTTCAGATCTACGAATATTATATTATTAATTTTTTATAACAGATTTGTTCTCTGTGAACTGTCACAGTCATAATAATAGAGGTTCACATGTAAACCACTTTTTACAACATTGCCCTGGCTAACATAACTGTGCTCTACTAAATGCTTCTGAATAAATAAATAACAGATAGGTAATCGTAACAGCCCATTAATTGTTTGACTTTAAATAAAATATGTGGATAAGATTATGATAATGCATTGTGACAAATTGCAAATACACATTATTTGGTCTGTCACACATTAAGGTGTGCCAAATATAACATAATTTTTTCATTGGGTTATTAATTGTTTAGACATACAGCCTTCTGACGGATCTAACCCAAGATATGTTGCAAAGTTAGACTTCTACATGAACTTTGAGAAGGGCCATATGATGGTAACTCCATATACAGACCTCCATGTGACTAATACGCGCATGTCTAATTGTCTAGTTGTTCTAACTACAAAAGACTACAAAGATCTACTACATTTCTCGACTGACGTACACGTTTAATGACATGATCTCTGTTGGTTACCTCTTACTGGTTTTGGACGCATTATATTATACTTCGTGGCTGCAATGACAAAAACTGCCCTCTAGATGTCAGACTACTCCCATTGCATTTAATTGGTATATCGTCGTACCAGATAATTTCTTCTCCGTGCGTAAAAGTTGTAGGCTATGTGTTTTGTGGGCTATTTACAATGTGTATGCAGTAAGACATTGGAACTTAAAACACCTTAACAAAACATTTATTGAAAACACAATTTACCACATTTCTGCACAACGAATAGGCCTAAAACGAAAATAAAAACTATCTGATATCCCTCTGTCTCTGGCGATACGTTGTTTCCAAACTGTCCGTCACTGGCTAAGGAGTGACAAGTTCATGGCATGAATTCCCCTTCACTTTACCATCCACACAGAGGTCCAAAATGGCTGTTCGTCGTTGTGCTGTATGCTCATACCTGTTTGGTCCTGTTCATGGAGTGCGTCAAATAACTGATACTGTTAAAGCAAACGAAAATTAACTTAACACGATTTACAAATCACGCAAAATTTTCTGTTTTCAATCTTAAACAGCATTTCATCAGTGTCCTTTCGGAAAGACTGACAGACTGCCTTTCTTCAGAGGCGCAGGGTTTTCAATCAAGCCCATGGTTCTTGGGATCATTTGCTTTTTGCTGGCTTCTCCGTTTTCTTAGGCAAAAGGACTGCCTGGATGTTTGGCAATACTCCTCCCTGAGCAATGGTCACACCACCAAGGAGTTTATTAAGTTCTTCGTCGTTGCGCACGGCTAGTTGCAGGTGGCGCGGAATGATCCTTGTTTTCTTGTTGTCTCTGGCGGCGTTGCCGGCCAATTCCAGGATCTCAGCTGTCAGATACTCCAGCACAGCTGCCAGATAAACCGGAGCTCCAGCGCCAACGCGTTCGGCGTAGTTACCTTTGCGAAGCAGTCTGTGAACGCGTCCAACAGGGAACTGTAAACCAGCTCTTGACGACCGTGATTTCGCCTTAGCCCGAGCTTTCCCTCCAGTTTTGCCTCTCCCAGACATGATTTATACAAAATTCTTCGATTACTTTTCGATCATATGAGGTCGGCTATCTTACAGATTCTCCAAAACAACTCCAAAACAATGATGTAAGCTTGGATTCTTATATATACTGCTAAGAATTATCTGATTGGTCATTTTGTATCGCACTGTTTTCACCAATGATAGAATCTCAAGCATATGACGTTAACCCGACGGCCAATGGCAATGCATATTTTGTGTTGCTAAATTTACATGATAGCACTATAAATATTAGTGTGGCACGTTAACGGAGTGAGCGTTAATTTCTATTGAGTGAAACGAAGCCAAACGATGCCAGACCCAGCCAAATCTGCACCTGCCCCTAAAAAGGGATCTAAGAAGGCTGTAACCAAGACACAGAAAAAAGGAGACAAGAAGCGACGCAAAACGAGGAAAGAGAGCTATGCAATATATGTATATAAAGTGTTAAAGCAGGTCCACCCAGATACTGGCATCTCCTCCAAAGCAATGGGCATAATGAATTCTTTTGTTAATGACATCTTCGAGCGCATCGCAGGCGAAGCGTCACGTCTTGCCCACTACAACAAGCGTTCGACAATTACATCCCGAGAAATTCAGACTGCGGTGCGCTTGCTTTTGCCCGGTGAGTTGGCCAAGCACGCCGTCTCCGAAGGTACTAAAGCCGTAACGAAGTACACAAGCTCCAAGTGAAACAGCCAAAGAAAACGAGTTCAAGATAGATTCTAGATTTTCAACTGTAATATTGGACGCTTGATCGACTAATTGTTGCCTCAATCTCATCAGTCTGGGGAGATAAAATGTGAGCGGTGCGATATTACCTGTGCCAATTTGATGTTAATGTAAGCTAAAGATTGTTGTTCGTGATTTATTTGGTGTTGCTACCCAGCCGTCTCTGAATCATGGCAAATGGACAGAACGCGTTATAGAACTGCTGTATCTTCTATTGTGTGAAATCATTTGCAGCCAAATATACCACTGGGGAAGGAGGTGTTCGTATCTCATCACTTGTAGTGCCCCGCTTCGGAGAAGCCTCTCCCCCTTCGATGAGCAGCCTAGAGTTACCTTGATGCAAAATGTGACAGGTGTCATTTGCCTGCAGTCTGCTTGACAACAACGTTGACATGCTTTTATTCGGCATTACTGTATCGGGACAATTGTCATTAAAATCATGTTGTGTTGTACAACACGAGTGGGCTGTTAAATAGATTGCAAACCACATTTTGTTCGTTTTGGCAGCATAGAGGCGATCATGCCCAACATTTGAACATGCACGCATTTCCCTGCTCCTTTAGGAGGCTACCAGTGATCTCTGTGTGGACTAGATACGGATATCTTTGAGATCAGAGCAATTGTACTTCACAAGAAGAAGTTGTTCCCTGTGATTTTTAAGAAGGTAGTGTTACTAAAAGATACAATACAGGGGACGAGGCTTAATCATGTCTAAGCAGACTATTAAAGAACTCCCTACCCTCAGGAGATGAAAACAAAACCGAATGGAACATTCCAATCGGATGCAGAAACTGAATATCAAAGTCTCGCATTGTGCGCGCACTTTCAGCATTAAATCTGACCTGATAAAAAGAATAAAAGATGAGACATTTAATCATAGGTAATTATAGAAAATTACCCAGCCTCACGTCTATTTGTTGAAAAGTTTTTTTTTTTTTAAACTTACTTCACTAGGCCTATGTCAACATATCATTACAAAAAAGTAATGGTTTTTGTGGTGTTTTGCTTTTTGCTGCTGCTGCTGTGCCATGATATAGCATTGCTTGCTTAAACAAATGTTATAACATATTGACTAAATAACAGAAGGTTTAGAGAAATAGAGCAATTAAAATGTCACCTATGAAGTCCCACTTAACTACTGTAACTTACCACAGATATGAAACAGCCACACAGATCATACAATAGGGGATTGGGGGATGACACAAGCCATTGTCTTGATGTTTCTTCAGGTTCTGAGCGTTGACGTGAGAGCTGTTGGCACAGGTGTGATTCCATTCTTATGGAATGGCAGAGTGCTTTTGGAGTGATCTGTTTCCTTGACAAAGACCCTACACCAGAGGCCCTAAAGATAAGCCTATGGCGCAGGTGCTGAACATAAAAAGCATAGTGTTTCATGTACATGTCACTAATATAGTGTCTAATCCGCCTTTGGTTAGGTTCAAAGGATTGTCTACTTGTATTGCATTAGGGCCTTTTATGTTGGTCTTTTCCTTACAAGTACCAATTAGAATGACACATAAAGACCTCAAGGGAAACAAATTGAAGTGTTTTGAATTTGATAATGAAATATTTCTGTCCTATATAGAGTTACAAAAATGAAGGTAGGCCAACCAATGTGCTGTTAAAAAATGAATAAACCACAGAGATTAACACAGTGTGAGTCCTGCAAATCAGTGTATAGGCCTACTATATTTACAATAAAGCAAACACGGCCTTGGGACACTGGAATAAGAATTTGAGAGTGAAAAGTTATTTTTTCCCATCCATGCTATTCAGACAGATACCAGTGACTAAGTCACGGCTAGTAGCCCACAAATGTATAAAGCACTGGATGATTCCGATACCAAAGTGTATAACATCATACCCCCAATCTGGTCTGATCTCATATTGAGATCTTGGTAAAGGAGAGGAAAAACAGACAACCAAATCCAAACCCAAGGGCAAAACAGTCACTTCCAGACATATCGGAGTGCCACTAAGCAGCATATAGCATTTCTGATAAATCCACTCAGGTTGCTCTCTTGGCTTCACCCTCCCGTAAAGCTGTGTTTTGTTTCCGGAGGTCCTTTGACACCTTTCATCAGAAAGGAGGCCGGTATAAATAGGTGGGGTCCACACACCACACCAGTCAAAGAAAGAAGAAGAGCAGGTGCTGAAGGCAGACTAGACAAGGTAAAATACTTCTGTCAGATTTAGCAACGTAAAACAGGAATGCTGTTGCTTTTTTTTGTGGGATATTTTGTTTGTTTGTACTTTGATGTTAGCTTAGTTTGATTTAGGATAATATCAATACTTCAGTTATTGAGCTAAAATTTTTTAAAACATGAATTCAGGTTTTGTTCCACATATTTTTTTCAATTCTATGACTGTATTTGCCAGTGGATTAGTGGCTTTGTTTGAAATAATTTGATTGGCAAACACATTTTCAATAAAATAGGTTTAATGTTGTAAATACATTGAGAAAATCTGAAATGCTTATTCTGGTAACACTTTATCAGGACTATTACATCTTCAGTGTACTATAACTAAATGTTAAAATTGGTGCTTTAAAGAGTTAGACCTACCAATGGAATGAGGTCAAGGTGAGATTATGTCTGTGGCGGGTTTTCCCTTGCAGCGGGAGGACAATGTGGCTGTCCCTGCTTGTGTATCAGCTTGCCGTGCTTGTCCTTCACGGAGAGGCCCAGAACAGATGCATCTCTGAGGCCACCTTCCGAGAGCCAGGTCAGTGGTTGAACTTGCTGTCGCAGCACAGCCACATAGCCTGTTCCTTTTCCCACTCCACTGTACAAGACAGGCAGCTCACCTTTCTTCTGCCTCACACCTGAGAAATCACAGCTGGATCCACCCAGCAACATGAGTACATGGTTCTCTGTCTTTCTCCCTTGAAGGCATAAATGATAACTCCTGCCCTAGAAACGTCCAACTTGTATGCAGTTAGTATATGTGTAAAGCCTATAGCTCACCTATAGGTTGTGTGTTGCACAAATCTGTTCCTGTGCACTTTTAAATTAAGCCAAATAAGCCCTAGACAAGCTTCTTGCTGATGAATATCTAAATTGTGTATCTTCTTTGACTTTCCTAATTACATGTTCAAAGCTGCTTTGGAACACTTTGTTTGCTCTTAAAACAATTGTATAATATGCATTTGCTGTAAACCTCAAGTTAATGCAAATGCGATAATGCAGAGATGATGCCCTGATTTATATATGGAATAGTTTACAACAATTTCTCGAATATAAGCCGCACCATGTATAAACCTTAGGTCAGTGTTTTATGCAAACTAAAAAAACAAAACCATGTATTGACCTCACCCTTGTATCATGTATTACTATGTATTACACTCAGTTTACTAAACATTACTGATTAAATCACAATCAGTTTAGATCAAGTAGAATGATGAAAAGAAATGCAATCCTGTATATAGCCCCCACCCATGTATAAACCTCATAGATGAAGAAATTTTTAAAAATCATTATATTAACCTTAGGGAACAATAAGGAAATTACGGTATTCTTACCACTGTGTTTGGTTGTTGTTTTTTGTAGCAAACTCAGATATCACTGTAGTGTGTGGTACAGAGAAGATGGAACTCAAGATCCTGCTCTGTCCTGTGTACTTTGGAGGATACAATGAGTCCCTAATGGCACTCAACGCTCGCTATAACAACCCCAACTGCCGTGGCATTCCGGATCTGAATGCTAACCCTCCTGTGCTGAAGTTTAACTTCTCCATCACTACGGAGGCTGTGGCTGAGTGCTCCAACAAACTCACGGTAATATATATATATATATATACGTATATATCAGCTGACATATCTCTCTCTCTCTTTTTATGTCTGTGTTTAGCCAACTCCTCCTTTGTTTTTGCACTTGGTGCATTTCAGTCTGGCAGCATCTTTTGTCATTAACACTCCTGATAAACTCAGGCCTCTGAAAAAAAACAAAAAACAAAACAACAAACTGAAACCACCTCAGGAGTTTCAATCAATCCATTTCTCTCTCACATCCTCACATCTCTCTCCTTCCCTCCCTCTTTTGTTGGTTCTTTGTCCCTCTTTCTGTTCCTCTCTCACAATTTCATCTGTACTGGACAGTGCACTGAAATCAGAACTTTGAATGACTTTTTGACAGATGATGTTCCTCACAAATCGTTCTTAATCTTGCAGATTTCTCAAGAAATGGGTTCTGGAGTCTTCTCAGCTTACTCCAACATTCAGTTTGTCAACATCTCTGGGATCATCAATTCCCTGGACCCTAGTGCGGGCACCATCACCTACCGCAAAGAGATGATGTATCTTTTCTCTTGTCGCTATCCATTGCAGTACCTGGTGAACAACACACAAATGAGTGTGTGAGTTTGGCTCTTCTTCATCTTTTGTCATTTATGAGAACTAATAAAGGTAAATAGGCAAAGCATATGTAACCTGATGGGATTTATTGATGATGAAAATGGCCTTTTTGCTCCATATAAAAAGACATTATAACAGAGTCGTGACAATGTTGTTGAACCTCCAGACCCAAAAGTTCAGAAAATAGAAGACAAACGGATGTAAATCTTGCACTTCACTACAGAAACACTTTGGCTTTACTCTTCTTTTCCAGAATTTTCCAGATCATGGGCAGGATGTCCATAGAACTTGCAACTAAGTGCCTAACGAATAAACGTGTTAGAACATATTGCCCAATCAAAGGTCACACCTAGATTTTTTTCTTGCAACAGATCGGGTGTGAGCCTGGCAATCAAGGACAACAATGGAAGCTTCATCAGTACCCTACGCATGCAACTATTCCAGGTAGGACCACAGATCACATGCGTAACTTACACAGACCCATCAACACACTGTATGTGTACACTGGAAAATGCATATTAGTGACTAGCGTGAACCATTTGTGATTCAAAGGATGACAGATACACATCCCAGCTCCAGGTCCCTGACAGCGGTCTGACACTGAAAACTCGAATTTTTGTGTCAGTTAAGGCTACGAATCTCACACAAAGGTACTAGACATGACGCCTTAGTTCAAGCTAAGGGTACAAATGTCACACAAACATACTAGACATGACACCTTAGTTCAAGCAAATGCTACAAATGTCACAGTAAGGAACGGTAAGCAACAGATTTTGCAGAACAGGCATGACACCCTTATGATGAAGAAATGAGAGATTATGGATCTGCGTGTTAACAAAATATCTTTATCATAAAAACAGTAATATGTTACACAATATCAATATCAGATGGAATTTTATATCAAATTGTGGTCCTGTGGTTTTAATGGTATTGTCCTGTTAAGATGATAGTGGGTGTGTCCCTACTACAATAAAAAACAATGTTAGGTGACCTAAAAAGTTTGGTCATTGATTGATAAGGATACTTATCCAGCTTACTGGTATTACTAAATAGTCTACTTTTCACTATCCATTTGCACATATAGCAATATTATCTGCCACCTTACCTGTGAGAGTGTTACCTTTCGGGTTCATTCAGGTTTAATGTGCTGCTGGATCGATGCTATGCTACAACAAGCCCTTTTCCAATCAACAGCACTTATTACGACCTCTTTGTTGGGTGAGTTGCTCTCTCTGTAAGTAACATTCTGATCATCAATACCAATTTTTATTGTAACAAAAACAAAGCTGACTTGAAATGAAAAATGAAAGATATCCACTTAAAGGAAAATTCCAGAGTCAAACAGCCTTGCTCTTTGAGGCTATCAAATGCTGTCGGTAGGTATAAGAACGACAGCATTTGCTGCAACTTAGACCAAATTTGTGAACTGGCAGCTAACGCTAACAGATGGGGACATGAGAAAACGAAACTGTCTTGCCCTCATCAATTAGCGTTGGGTGCCATTTCGCTGTTTGGTCTATGCACCAAATTTTGTCGTTCTCATACCTCCCGACAGCACTCGGCAACGTGAAACAACAGGATTACAGGTTGATTCACTCTGGATAATCAATCCCCTTAAGTTCCTGTGAAATAGACTTAAGTTCACATTCTGCAGTCTCTGCTTGTAGGTGTAATCGTGATGGACAGACAGTGATTGGACAGAATGGTGAAGCACAGGAAGCTCGCTTCTCCTTCGAGGCCTTCCGCTTTGTAGAGCATAAGAACAAGACTGTCTCAACCTTCTACCTGCACTGTGAGACTAGACTCTGTGATACTAATTACTGCAGATCTTTGCAACAGGTACAATAACTCGTCAATAGGGGAACTTAAACACGGATGTATAATTTTAAATGCTTTCATTTATTGTAACATAAATTTTTATTGATAAGTTTATCTTTTTCCCTTTATTTATTTTGCTATTGTGATATGGCACCCTGCTCTACCAGTTAAAAAAATGAAGGTATTGAATTGAAGGTTTAGCCTGAACTTAGCCTTCTTGAGGGTTCCAAGTACAGTACAGCAGTCCAGATATCCAATAGTCATAAGTGATTTGCAAAGGACAATAGGTGATCCACAAGGCAGCGATGATACAGGTTTGTTTTTGAGTAGTAGGTTAGCATTTGAATTGGAAACTGTATCAAGATCTGATAAAGGCAGAGTACACAAGTATATTCTTAGTGAGATAAAGAGTCTAATGCAAAGAAGCTGGTCTGGTGCGGGCACTGATGCCTCTGTGACGTTTACCAGACGGCAGGAAGGAGAAGAGTGCGTGTGAGGGATGGGTGGGCTACTTTATAATGTTGTTGGCCTTTCCATGATAGAGGGGAGAGAGGCTCCAGTGATCTTCTCAGCTGTCCTCACCACCCGCTGCAGGGTCTTGCAATCTGAGATGGTGCAGTTCCCGCCCCAGACAGTGATGCAGCTGCAGAGGATGCTCTCAATTGTCCGCTTGTAGAATGTGATGAGGGCGGGGGGTGGGAAGTGGGCTTTCCTCCGCCTCTGTAGAAAATAGAGCCTCTGCTCTATCTTGGCCTCTCAGAACTGTTCCAGCAGCTCGAGGAGGAAGAGGGAAGTGATGTCAGCAGAGGAAACCACTGTGAGTGACATGGCTACGGTGAGCTCTGGGCCAATCATCACTAAAGTTGACACCGGTAAGATCAAATTGCCGGTAAGGCAAATATTTAAGTGACGACAAAAACTATTTTAGTTGACTAAAACAAAAAAAAAAACAGCCAGTTAAACAATTGAACAACGTTAAAGTTAAGCAATTAATTAATCTGTGTTGAAAACAGGGATCCCTGCACACAGATACTTGTTTTAAGTCACCATTACTAATAGTGTAGTAATGGTGTGTGGGCCAAAAAGGGTTATGGTGCACACACCCCCACCCCCCACCTCTCAATGAAACCACCTTTTTTTAAGTTCTGGCCATGCTGAATGCCGTTCATTCACATGCCTTTGTCGTGATACAAGATCTCACAGAATTACTGGTTTGGTGTTACAGCTAAGACACAGCAGATTTACACCCTTATAAGCACCATAAACACATTATGTTAAATTCATCAAAATTATGTAAGATACTTATATAGAAATCATATTGTTTGTGATTTTCTCATTCAGATGATGTGGCAGCTGGACATGTGTCTGAAGGTATTTATCATTTATGTTTATGAAGTGTGAACGTATAGATTGTATCGAATTCAAACTATGGGTCAAAAGCAAACATCATACTGTCTGATTATATGTACCTTCAAATAGAAAATGTTTTGCTTTGTGGATCACTACATTTACCTGTTGCAGAGCTAAGCAGGTGTGATGGTCAAAGTACTGTAGGTGATGTTTATGTGACATCCATCCAGATCCCGATGAGTCCAGTGAGGAGAACCCAGTGCTTGGAGTGGCTGTAGCAGCAGCGGTGATTGGTGTCATGTGCATGGCCACATTGGGAGCTGTGTTTTATTGGGTACGCCTCACTAAGAAGAACAAAGATGATCTGCTGCCTCTGAGGGCCAACAGAGGAGGCTAAAAACCATGGAAGCAACAAGACTGACAGTAGACACTGATCCAGCTCACTGACGAGATATGGATTAAAACACTGGTCAGAGTGAAAGAACAAAACCACTTATACTTTACAGATAAATTTATATATGAATCATATAGGCACATCTACTGAATCAAACCCAATGCACTAATACTTCACATATAATCTTATATATGAACCATATACAGGCATATCTACTGAATCAAACCCAATGCATGCTGTTCTCCTGCATGGACACTTTTCCTTCCACTATTAGAGTTTAAATGGGATGATGGCACTGGTTATATTCATGAAATGCATGTCTTATTTATCAATGATCATAAGCTTCGCAAATCAACTTCATTAGCATCAGTTTCTACAATTATCATTCATATAGAGTAATTCATTAATTACAGGTATATCATATTGCATAGGCATGAAAAACATGAGGGTATGGGTAGAAACTAGTTCATTTTCTACATATTACTCTATTTTTTTAACTGGGTAAACCCAGACTTACACAGCACATTTCTAACTAACTGAGTAAAACACAGGAAGCAGTCACAACTGCTGATCTGCTATGGAACAGGATTTATATAATGCACAACCAATAACCAATGGTGTCCTTGTTAAACCATTAAAACCCCGGATCTTCCTCTGAATTAGCTAAAAGACTGTATTAAAAATCATTGTTTCAAGATGCGTACTGCACTTTAAAAAATGAATTCAATAAAAAGAAATTTATACTCCTTTAGCTTAAATTTTCACACTGCTTATCGCCCTAGAAACAGGAGGTCAATGTCTTGACTACAGATCCAGCAGTCTTGATCGATGTGTAGTATGGGTTTACCACTCTTGTATACGTAACACTTTAAAAATGTTTTTATTAAAATTTAGGGGAACAAATTTGTTGTTCTTTCTATTCTGAAAGGTCATTTTACAGGGTTTGCCCAGAAATCTGGCATCAGTTACTCTGGTAAAAAAAAAACCAAAAAAAAACAGGCCCTCATACTCACACTTTTGCTTCATACAGAGACATTGGATAGTAAGAAACGATTGCTTGCTGGAGATGTTGAACTTTAAAAAGATTGGACCAGACCTTGACTGACAGCCTGCCTTGACTGAGAGCATTGGAGTTCAGCATTCACAACTCCTTCCTCATTTTGCTGATTGGATGTGGAAAAAATACTGCCGGAGACAACAAGCTCAATGGGATCAATTCCAGACTTGCACTGTAGGAAGATGATAATCGAGCCAAAGGGCATAGGAAGGCGTGGCCAGGCTAGGCATCAGTCAGATGAATGGAAAAACAATTTTGGTACTCTAACAGTGTATTTTACACCAAGAGCTATTAAGGCATTTACCAAAGCTACATTTACTGAAAGTTACTCCAAGTGTAGTCAAGAGTTGAATTTTCCTATCCCAGTCAAAGAATCGTGTTTAGACGGTTTTTAATTTGAGTTAACACCAGCCTCTGTGAGTTTGGCCTTCATGAGACACTGCTAGTCCCATTTGTTCTAGATCTAAAAATTAGCCTTGTGACCTAACCTGAAGGCCCCATCACAGTGGCTCCGACAAAGTGCAGGGTCACTAATTCTTTATGCAGTCCAGAGGCACGCAGAACTGTGACAGAACCTCAGAATTTCACAGAATGTTTAAAAGCCTTATTTTTCTAAGCAATGGATGTACATTTTGAACACGGCATCATGATCTCCAAACCCTCCTGCCCATTTGATTACGTTGTTGTGACATTATGACTCTCCACTCTGAAGAAAACCAACTTTATTTCACGTGTACAGAGCTTATTTTAGTGTGCGGTACTGTCTACTACAGCCAAGCAAAATGCCATGCCTATTTATGCAGATCAGAACTAATCCCCACTTTGCTCCCGTAGACATGAACAACCATGAGGTATCTTGCTCTGCCTATCTACCATCTTTGACTCTCATTCTATTCTATTGTTTTCAATACAATCCCGCACACCAGGGCCACCACCTGTTGATTACGATTACTGACTTAAGTCTATTTTTTATTTGGAGGCTTTCATTAAAATCCACTGGTGATTCCACAGGCTACTATGCTATGTTCGCTGCCTGCAGTGCGCCGCTGGTGTCCAATTCGAAAGTCCTCCGCAATAATGTCAGAGCTGGTGTACAGAGAGACCTTAAGCCTTTGGATAGGTTCCTGACAAGTACTGTGTGGCGAAATGTGATATTGAGTGGAGGCACTAGGTGGTGCCAGCCTGTATCCAAAAAAGGGAAAATAGTTGAAACAATATTTTCTTTAAAAAAAACTTTATTAACAATTCAGAAAAAAAAACAAAAACAAATCTGAAATGATCTCCCTTTCCTAGCCCAACACTGTTTCCCCTTCCACAGAAGTGGAATCAGGTAATACAAACAGAAGAGAAGGACAAGTGATGAATGAGTTAGGGTTTGTGTGTTTAGTGAGGCATAAGTGCTTTCTGAGAGGGGAAGAACTGACCTTAGTGCTGGCAAGCAGCTCTAAAATGGGAACAGTGCAACCAAAACCCCAAACACAAAACAAAAACAGATGGCAGTGCTTGGTGTGAAGCAGCAGAGACACAATGCGGAACACAATGCAGAAAGCACGTCTTGTGAGGCCATTTTAATGTACTTGATGCTGCAGAAATACTCATTTACTTGTAACCACACAGTATGCAAAGAGGTAAATAGACCAGAGAGAAAGGTAGATTGCAAGTACATCACACACGTGACATCCAACAGCAGTCCACAGAATATAAAAAAAAGAAACTGTGTCTTCTGGTTGTCTTCCACGTTACACAATTTACAGAGAGAGATTTCATTTTAAATTAGGCATGAGTGATTGAAAACCATGCTTTAGATCAATAGGTATCTATATATAAAACAAAATACAACCACTGTACATTGAAGATCCTTTGTCCAAAATCTTCCCCTTGCTCATAATTCCAGTATATAAAATGGACTGGTGTGTTACCATCTTGCGTATTTGGCATGCACAGCATTCATGTCAATGCAGACGGCTACTGAGGAAACAAGGGAAAGTGAACCATTTTTCTGTGGAACCACGTTTTTATAAACGGACACCGTGACTGCTTCCTGTTAAAAGCAAAAGTTCCACATTCTTTCTCTGGCCTGTTCTGGAGCTGCTTCTGTTGTTGTATGCGCCACATTTTGAGTTCTTGTGGTAACAGTGGAGGGGTGCAGTGTGCGTACTGTCTATGTCTGAGTGTGTGTGTGTGTTGAAAGATAAATGGGACCAAGGATAGGGAGTGAGAGAGAATTAAAAGTGGTTTAAGGGGACCCAAGATAGCAAATTAAGTCAGAGGAGGTGGATCTGACGCAGACCTGGCGCTGATGTGGCCCAGAGAGGAGGGCTGGTTCAGGCCACAACAGGGCCAGGTGTGCTCAGGCCGTGTGGACTGCCATCTCGGATGGCGCTGTAAAATGTACACCTCAAACAGTGTCCAATCTGACCCAGTGACAATGTTCTGCTGAGCGCAGAGGGGGGAGGGACCAAAAAACAACAACAAAAAAAAAAAAAAACGGGCTGACAAAGAAAAACCTGAACATTACAGTCAATAAATACAAAGAGACACTTTAATTCCAGTTGTTATAACTCATCTGGTATGTGATTTGAATTGCTGTCCTCTGGTTGATCTGGAAATGAAAGAAACAACACCACTATTAGTAACGGTAGTGGTCCAAAAAAAAAAAATGCAATTTTTAATAACTCTCTGCAGGCATGCAAAGGCTGCACTTCTTGTACTACTTGTCCAACAATAATCCAGCAAAGCTTGTGTTTTCCAAAGTTATCATTGTGCTGTAGCCATCTCGCCCAACAGAGGGCTGTGGCACAACAAAGCTTTTAGCAAAGGCAGCCCAAAACAGCATGTGTGAACACACATGCACGTTCATTCAATAAGAATGTCAAAGGTTTTGCTCACGTTACCTTTGCGTAACTGTGTAAGAAGTATGAAGGTATGTTACAACTGTTCCATATCTCTCCTGCTGTGCAAATATTTCTCTGAAGAAGTGAGATAAAGTAAAAATGCTAAGACACTAACTTCTCCAACAGCCAACTAATCAAAGCCGTTTCCCTTCTGATTAATTGTCCACAACTGCTTGTACCATGTCCCGTGTTCATGCAGACCACATCACCAAAAGCAGCCTCGTTATAGCATATGCATGACATTACCAACCACAAATGCATTTTTCAAATCATTTTTTTGATTCTTTTTTCATTTAGAAACAAGTGTGTATTGATCATTTTTGCATAAGGACCCTGTCTGACCTAAAGCAGCAATGAAAGGAATGGTCCTCCACCAATACCACTGATGAACTACTTTGAAAAGCTGCAAACAAAACACCTAATTTTTTTTGTTTTGTCCAGCCTTTCCCATTCAGTCCTTATGTTTCAGTGTGCCATCTTAAAAGGCTTATTTGCTCTCTTCTGTTCTGCATCCCAGGTGCTGTCACAGTTTCAATTTGTTCCCCAATTTAGCCTGGGGTCTAAGGAGATGTTGGTTTTGTGGTAGCAAAACTTGCAAACATCACAACTTCAGAGGACCAAATGTTTGTATAAACCATCTCCACATTCAGCTATGCAAGTGCACAATGTCAATGTGTCAATATCAAAGGTCAGTTTATCAGCTATCTCTGTCAATATCATAAAGGGATCCCTGGCTAGTAAGACATGTTGGCCTTATAGGATTGATGCTGGTGTCAGCTACATGAACATGTGTATTAATATTTAAAAACACTCAAAATGTTTCTGGTTTTCTTAAAAGTTTAGAGAATCCTTTCACTCGTGAACAGCCATAGTTGTAAATAGTGACGTTACCTGGTTGAATCTAATCAATGTCCAATCAAGGTGTAGCAATCAAGCCATTGCTGCACATAGACACCAACAATGGGTAGGTTTGACTGTGGCTGGCTGGCTTAAAGCTATGCATTCTGGTTAGCATTGAGACTTTCTTACTGGGCACAAGTCAGTGATGTCCAGTGATGTTGCCTACATCCATCAAAAAAAGTCCTGGCCAGTTAGTCAACCAGCCAGCTAGCCTAGTTGAACAAGCCAAATATCAACCAGGTGATGTCACTTTTTACCCAGAAAGCACTGACAAGTAAACGCAATGGCAGCCAACAAGCTCTGCATATACAGGGATTTTCTAAAAATTTTAATAAAAAAGAAAGCATTTAGAGCGTTTTCAAATCCTGTTAAACTATAGCTGATACCAATGTCAATCTTATAAGACCAGTATGTCTTAGCAATCAAGGATCCTTTTGTAAGCATGGTCGTTCCACATGGAACAACATACCTCGGATTGACAGATCACCTTTTATGGGAAAAATAAGGGCAGTGTTGTAATGAGTGGAAGATCACAAGAGCTAAGATGTTGGTGCATTTCCCTGACCCTTACCGGTTGTTGTTTCCTCTGGTATTTGTGCTTCGCTATTTGTTGTCGTTTCTTCTTTCTCTGCCACAGGGGGCTCTTCAGCTGGTTTCACCTCCTCTGCAGCCGGTTTAACCTCTTCTTCTAGGAGAACATGTCAAGATATGAAATAAACTAATTTGGCTCAAAATAATCAAAATGACATAAACACAACAAAAGTGCGCATGGGGTGTTTGTATATGCATGCAAATGTGTGTGTGTGCGTGTGTGTGTGTATGTATGTGTGTGTGTGTGTGTGTGTGTATTCACCCGTCTTCTCATCCGTGCTGGGTGAGCTGCTATTGTTTTTGCCACTCTCAGAGCTGGTGCTGTTCTTCTCCTTGGGTTTGGGCTTGGGCTTGGGCTTGTGGAACTTCATCTTGTTGAGCAGGTAGTTGACCTCACGGTCCAGCAGGGAGATCTTGGCCTCAATGTCTTTGGACAGCAGCACTGGTTTCTCTGTGGGGGAGCGCTTCTCCTGCTCTGCCACTGTCTCATTCTTCCAAGTCTGGAGAAGAAGGCACAGATTATGAAGTGGGAAGATCACTGAAAATAGTACAGAATTCCCAGTACGATGCTTGGGATATGAGAACTTACAGTGGTCTCATTGATCACTTTCTCCAGGCTCTTCAGCTCCACCTCAGTGAAGATTTGGTCAGATTCGGGGATCAGTTTAGCGCCTCTGCAGGAAATGGGGAGGAAAGACTATTACATTGTTGGCATGTCCTTATATTGCCACTAGGGGGCAGTATCTACTAATGTGTATGCTAACTGTAAGTATATAGTATTCAGTATTTCACCAACAGCTAACTACATTCTGATTTGAGCCATAACTTAAACAACTTATTAAAAAAAAAAAGTAAAGTGTGAAAACCATTCTGTTCTGTGCTTGATTATTAAAACAACTGTATGGCATTGTGACTGGATTGTCAAATTTTAGAGGTTAGAAGACATAGAACATGGTATGGAACGTGGAACAAGGCTTAGAACATGGTTTTGTATAGCAGCATTGGAGCCATTATTTTGTATCGAAAACTGCTGTGAATGTATTGTTCTAAGCCTTATTGTGCAACCGATGACTCAGGAACTGTGGATCAAGCAGAAAATCTCGATGTGGGTGTAACGTTGCCAAATTAACTTTGCACTTTAAGCCCATCCTGTTTCTGGGAATTGCTATGCAATGACTCAACAGATAAGTGATGATTGGTGTTAGGTAACAGAGTTACTTCAGAGTCCTTCATAAAACATCTGCACTACTGCCTACTGGAGTCCTCTGAGGACTGGTGGTGGTAGCGTAGTGGTTAAGGAACCTGGCTAGCGTGCAAGTAGCCTGAAAAATTGTGGGTTCAAATCCCAGCTGCCACCGTTGTGCCCTTGAGCAAGACACTTGACCTTAACTTGCTCTCTGAACAATTGATAGTTGATAAAATGTAAGTTGCTTTGGATAAAAGCATCTGCTAAATGCATAAATATATATCAGAAAGTTGTTCAATTTGGCAAAAAACAACTGTTACTTTTGGGCACAAACCACTAGAAATGACATAAGCCATAAAAAAGCTTACACTTTAGATTAGTGTACACATATTCACCATTTACTAGCAACTAATGACATACCAGCCATTTGTTAGTCATTACAAGTCACTTAATAATACTTTATTCTTCATGAGCTTATTCTACCCATAGCAGACGATTAACTAGAATTTCTCCAATAGAAACGTCAAATTACTGCTTATTCACAGTACATAAGCTAATTGTTATATATAGATTATGATACTTTGCTCAATAAGGGGCTTATAAGGTAGCAGTGCAACAGTTGGAATAACTGGAACAGTTATTCTCAGAAACAGTTTTCCTCAATAAAAAAAAGACATAATTATGACTTATGTAGACACTGTTAGACACTTGTAGCTTTGGGTTTTGTTTCTATGAATAGACCCATCTTTTATATTACTAAAGGAGATTAAATGTTCCTATTCTACTAATGCTTCATAAGCCCCCATACTAACCAAAGCATATTAAGATCATAATTTATGTACAACAACTAGCTTACTAGTTGTTGTACATAGTTTATTTTGGAGAAATTCTTTGTAAATGGTTTACTAGGGGTAGAATAAGCTCATGCAGAATAAGTGAATTGTAATGCCTAACAAATGGCTAGCATGCTACTAATTTGCATGTTAATAATCTGCTAGTTAATGATGAATATGTGTACCCTAATCTAAAGTGTTACCAAAAAAGAAAGTTTGTCTTCAACCAAGTATAAACGGCCAAAGGCTGTATTTCCTAACTTTATCCCCTTTTCCAGTTTGACCTGAAGTAACCCCTACCAGGCAAACAACCAGCAGACATAACCTATATAAGGTTCAGCTCTTCATATACCCCATGCAGACTCCCCAGATGGTGGTACACTGAAGCATTATCAGGAATACCACCTCAAGGTGGGTGCGTCTCCCACTTACTTGAGGAAGAAGGTGGACTGATTGAGGCGGCTCTCGAGGGAGGCCAGACGGTCGGGCCACTTCTTGCGCTCGTCCACCCGGAAGAACATGGGCTTGCACACCTTCTTCAGCTCGGACAGCTTCTCCTTCAGCTCCTTGGTGCTGGCCGCGTAGCCGTCCTCATCCATCCAGTTAGAGGCCTCGCTTAGCTTGGCCGACAGCTGCTCCTTCTCCTCCTCGGACACCACAGCCTGGTACTCGTCCTGGTACAACTTGTCCTGAGATGCAAGATCAAGTCTTTTTTACTCATCTCATTATTCTCATTATACTAGTAATAGAGAGTACAGGTTTTGTGTTCTGGCTCATAAAAACATAAAATCAAACAAAATAAAACAAAAATAAGCAGTAGTGATGAATGTTGAAAGTGAGAAAAGAGTGCAACAGCAAGCGAACGTTGAATGATAGGGCACATTCACACCACATGAAATCAAAAGTTTCAACTGGTGACTCCTTTACCTGTGTCTCAAAGATGAAGGCCTCCAGGCTGTTCAGAGACTTCTCCCTCTCCTGTTTCGCCAGGTCCCGATCAGTCAGATCCTGCAACCTGACATAGTGGGTGGCTTTAATAGATTCTTCCTGGCAATGTGCCTGTGCTGTGCACTATGTGAATGTGAGGCTGTGTGCAGACTGAGGCAACCCATGCTAGCCATCCTGTAGCTATGATGGAGGAGCAGGGCAAAGTGAGGCAAGATGACCAGCATTAAGAGGCACTCACTTCTTCTTGGAGGACTCGATGGCCTCTACAGCAGGGTCCAGCACATCGTTCACCTGAAGCTCTGCTCCGATGTCCACTGAGATCTTGCTCTTCTTCTGTGCTGTGACCTTCTTATCCTCCTCGGGCTCCTTAGACTCAGGCTTTTCTCCCTCGGCAGCCTTCTCAGGCTTCTCTGCCACCTCTTCCGTCTTTTCTGCCTGCTGAGTACAAGTTTTAGCATCATGCATCAGCAAATGCGTCAAGCACACTCAAGAGGTGTTTCAAGGTTGTTTATCAGATATTGCCAAACCTGACGGTTGTGGTTCACTAACGGAGAGTTTCAAACAGGAAATCAGGGGGTTTGTGATAAAGGTGCCAACAGAAGACTACCAGGCACACTGATATCTCATGTGAAAGTCATAAAATGGTCAATTTTTAGTCAGTTTAGTCAGTTTAGTACAACAGATTTGCTTCTTCTCCTACATTTACCAGACGCCTTTAAGCATCTTACAAAAAGAGAATGAACATTCAAGCTACAGCACAATTAAAAACTAACTAAGAGTGCAACTTGCTCAGGAGATGATGGTGCAGGAGTGTGATAAAAGTGCCGCAGAGGAAGAGTGGGGGTGCATTGTAAGTGCATTCCAGGTAATTAGAAGTTTTAAGTCAGGAGATACTCTTGGAAGAGCTGAGTTTTCAAGAATCTCTTGAAGGTGGAGAGGGTATCAGTTGCTCTGGTAGCTCTGGTAGGTTATCTCCGGTACTACAGAGAGTGTACTGCATCCATTAGGGAACCGAGCCCGAGGGCAGAAATCTACCTCTGAGGTAGTGTCTGCTCCTTCCCCGTTGGGCTTCTCCTCAGTCTGCTGTTCCTCGCTGCCTCCTCACCGGCTTCCTGCTTCTCCTCTGCCAATGGTTCTTTCTGGTTCTGTTCCTCAGGTTCTTTACCTGCCTCAGGGGGAACCTCCTCTTCATCCTGGGAATACATCAGGGGATGGTTAGACTGTACCACAGACACACCCACACCTACCCACACAGGCCTATTGGAACATGCTAGAACTCACCTGGACTGGTTCAGTCACATTTGGACTGGGTTCTGTGTTTCCACCCCCAAACAGGCTCTGAATTGTATTACCAAGTTCTGAAACATGCACACAAAACATGATAATTGTGGTCATAATGTAGCCTGACCATGCCTTCCTAGCACTTCCACTTGATTATCATCTCCCTACAGTACTATGATTTGATCCCATTGAGCTTGTTGTCTCAGGAGGCTGTCCAACCAGTGATTAGAGAGGCACTGAAAAACCAGAGCTAGAATGCTATCAGTCAGGGGCTGATCCAATCTTTTCAAAAACCTCAAGCAAGCAATCGAATGTCACGAATGTCCAGACCCTCTGTACGAAACAAAAAAAGTGTCGAATGAGGGTCTGGGTTTATTATCAGGCTAATCATCATGGCTAATTCTTCAAAATCATCCACCGCATACACAAGATCAGGGCGCACCATCATTACAAAGTATATGTTGCAGTCTGGCGAAAGAGAAAACAACCTACTTGTCAGTGTGGATTCCTCTTCCTTCTCTTCCACGATTGTCTCAAACACAGATTCCACCTGTAAAAAGAACATTATTTACACAATGGCAATTGGCTCCTTTTTTTCTTTGCTTTTTAAAACTTATCTGGCTTTCTTAGATGTCATTTTGGATACAATAACTCTCACTCCGACCCAGTGCTACCAAACCAAAAATCAAAGCGGTCCCAAAAAAAAACACATCCCAAACAGGAAGTTCAAGATTAGTGATACCATAAGACAGCAGAACAGCAGCTGGCACAGATGTGGCCCTTACCCTGTCGAGCAGAAGCACGCCGCTCTCGTCCATATTGAAGTGCGCCTTGATCCCCTTAGACTCTGCATCGCTGTGCTTCTTGAAGCTGCTGCCCACGCCGGTCAGCTTCACCGTAGTCAGATTCAGAGAGCCAAACACCCTACACAGGAAAAACACACATCATTCAGCAGCTCAAAAACAATCTGCCGTCAGACTCACAAAGGCAACTTTTGAGTTGTACACTCTGGAAAAAATGAAACATAAGACTTCATAGGATGGAAATCATTTCACAAACAGCAATTCCAAAAGATGCCAGTTAGCAATGTCAGCGATTACCAACTGGGCTGTCAGTGGCATTTGCAAGGTTTTTGCATCCCTTTAATGTACTTAACTTATTACATGAAAAAAATCAATGCTTTCCAAATCCTTGCGATGCCTCTTAAAAATCATGTTTGGTTGTTGGTTTGTTTACTCTTGTGTTCACATTGTTCACAAGCATGTTTGCACTGTTGTTAAGACTGCTCACCGCAGGTCCTGTTCTTTGAGGAAGCTGAGGTCGCCGTAGTTGATGTTGAAGACAAAGTCATCGATGTAGCGGTTGAAGGTGATGACCTTCCTCTGGGGGTAGGGAGCCATGCGCTGGAACAGGATGCGCTTGTTGTGCTTTATGCTCTTCGTTCCATCCTCTTCCTCAGTCTCCCTGCTGAACTCCACCTAGTGGTCAGAAGGGACATCACAAGATCAGTATTTACATAGGCTCTTGTTATTCTGCATCTTGTTTCTGAGAACTTAGAATAACAGAAGTTACTTGTTGTGACTTCACTGTGCATACTAATCATGGACCAAATTTACAAGCTGTACATCTAGATTTTCAGGCTATATGCACACACTATTGCATGTTATGGTAGTGGCTTCTGAGTCTGGTTAAAACAGCGTTTCTCTACAATCCATTGGAAGATGACAACGCCCCTCACCTGAATTGGGAAAACGGCTGCGTCTCTCACGATGAATGGCTTGACCTTGAAGGCTTTGCTGAGGGCCGCTGCCTGGTACACGGCTCCCATGGCTGCAGCCTCGTCTGCGTTGATGTTCTTGGACAACTCCTCTCTGAAACACAAACAGTAGGTTACAGACAGCCTCCTGAAGGCTCACACTTGTGAACTGATAATGAGCAGGCAATGTGTTGGAAAAAGCGTATAAAGGCTCTATAAATCAAATATAATTTAAATATTTAAATTGTGATTTGAATTTATAAAAGCTGCTTGGGTCAACTTTTACTGAGTTAAATGAGCACAGTAAAAGGAACTCTGACA
This sequence comes from Tenualosa ilisha, assembly GCA_015244755.2. Lineage (NCBI taxonomy): Eukaryota > Metazoa > Chordata > Actinopteri > Clupeiformes > Clupeidae > Tenualosa > Tenualosa ilisha. Next base: position 1,840,375 of record PYXC01002064.1, read on the forward strand.
TGATTCAACCCTAAGAAACTGAACCATTATTGTTGTCAGCAGTACTGTTCTGACAGTAAGCCTTGAGAATAAAAACATACTTTTGCACAGCCTTCAGCAAGACCTCCTGGACCTTGGGTACACGAGTTGATCCTCCCACAAGAATAACCTGCTCGATTTCATCCTGCACAGGAAATAAGGGTTAGCATTCAGCTCCAAGGCTAACTTCATAGAGCAGGCCTACACACAAAGGAATTCAGTATCCTTCTCTTTCTGTGGATTTCTCAGGTCTCTCTGAAACATTCAAACATCTCAAACAAAAAATTATTAGTTAAATTTAAATTATTTCTTGTAACTGCAACCTTGAATCATTACTACAAAACAATTTTGACATCACAAAAAAAAGGTGATATACAAGCCTGATGCATGCATGCATGTGCATGTAAACACCCACACACACAGTGACTTGGGCTTCATTCAGGTGCACTCACAAGAGACATTTCGGCTGAGCTGAGGGCATCCTGTACAGGTCCTGGCACTCTGTCAAACAAATCCTGACACAGCTCCTCAAACTCGGCGCGAGTCACCTTTGCCTTGAAGTCAATATCATCCATAAGCCCCTCCACCTGCAGAACCACACAGCACAATCTTTTTTTAATTTAACAAAAATATAAACAGAAAAAGATCACTCATTGCAATGATAAACATCAATAGTCTCCACAGATGTAGGCCAAAGATTAATACCAAGTCAAGATTAAATTAGATCAATTTCATGATCCAATTTCATGAGTCCCAAACAACGTTTCGCCTCAAGGTAAGAGCATAAGAAGGTGACGGTCAATGGCCTGACCTGAGCCATGTGTTCGGCGTTGGCACTCAGCACAGTCTTGAGTCTCTGGGCCTCCTTGAGAAGCTTAGCCATGGCTCTCATGTTCTCCCGGACGTCTTTCTTGGACTTCTTCTGTTCGTTAAAAAGCTTGGCTAAGTGCTCACGCAGACGAAGCTCCATTTCAAATCCGCCAAGTGTCCGGTCAAACCTTAATGAGGAGTCATTCAGAATCACCTTCAAATAGACTACCACATACACACACAGAGACTACATAGGATACATTATTGTTTATTGTCATTTATTATCTCAGTGTTTCTGTAAACCCTGAAATCGATGCATTTGAGACTTACCCAACTCCTCTGATCTGAAGCTGCGGCTGTGTTCCAGACTCTTTAGTCTTCACTGTTTGATATGTGACAATGGTGGCTGTTGTGCTTCCAGAGCCCATGTCATAGAACATCACATTCTGTGTGGAGAAAACATGCACAGATTTAAGGTGAGGGAGACCAATGTCACAATCTATGCTTCTCCTATTTCTCCTTCTGCGCAATTACCAGCTTTTATCCTCTTTTTTCATCCTTCTGACTTTTTGAGCCTTTGGGTATTACCTGTGCAGTTGAGTTGATGTCCTTCCTCCTGAATACACCATAGTTCAAAGCTACGGCAGTGTTATCATTGATAAGTTGAAGGACCTTTAGGCCTGCGATCTGGGCAGCTTGCAAAACTGCCCTTCTCTCGGCTTGATTGAAAAAGGCTGGGACGGTGATCACTGCATCTTTAATGGTTTGCTCTGTTAAACACAAAGAAACAAAATTAATAAATTAATTTAATCTAAAAATAAATAAGTAAATAAAACAACCAAAAACATTTGCTTTGAAGTATGCTATGCAGAGGGGGGGGGACAAACCAGCAAAGTCCTGAGCAAGAGAGCGAGAGTCATTTAACACCATGCCAAGGATCTCCTCTGGTGAGTACACCGTCTCCCTGTGGGATAGAAGAGATCATCAGTGTGAACCCAATACCCAACGGCCAACAGAAAAGTTCATTGAAAAAAATATGGAAAATATATGCAAAGAGGGATACAACAGTTCCCTAAAGAACACTCAATCAATATTCTAATGGCTACATAACTGATGATTGTGCTACAATTTCTATGTACTCATATGAAAATCTGTAAGATTAGATTTGTTCTTTGGAAATCTGGGGGAAAAAAAGAAAGAACTTCATAAAGATTACATAAAGGTACTAGAACAAAGGGGTAAACTTGAAAATGCCCTCAGCTTTGTCTGCTGCATGTCTTGACAAAAATGCCTTTGAAAGGTTGTACTGCTGCCAACACCTTAAAGTGCTGTTCTAATTCAATTTAGCTACAAGTCTAAAATTTCTTCACATTGGCAACAACGTGGGTAATACCTTCTCTGTGTGTTATTTTCTACTGTGAATTTAAATTTTACTCTTAGGGCTTTTTCAGCAAGCACAATTGTTTTCAGGTGTCAGAGTGGCATTATAAGTCACGTGCAAGACCATTAAGGACTGTTTTAACAATACTTGCTGAGTATCCTAAAATTGCTTTAGTGACATTACAGTTGACACAGACACATTGTCTGTTTAAGTCACCTGTTGTAGAAAATGCAGACAGAAATAACCAGTTGTTCCGCTAAGTTTTTTTTTTTTTATAACAACTATGCAAACACCTCCTGCTTCAAAGCCACAAAAGAGTTCATGGTCACCTATATCAGTTAGTTTGCAAAAGCACAACTTACTGAGAATGCCTGAAGATGACTGTGCCCCTCTCCTCATCCTTCTCCATCTGGTGTTCAGGGAAGTGCTGCTTATAGAGTGTCACCTGGGGGTTGTCCTCACGCTTCCCCAGAAGGTTCTGGATGTATCGGTACACAACCTTTGGGTTCTTCACAGACTGTCAACACACAATCCATGGTAATGAATGACACATTTCAACAGTAAATGCACTGGTGGTCTCTGGTCAAGAGATAACACAGTCATATGCCAAATGTGATGTTTTAAGACAGAATGGGAAGACGTACTACTCCAAGGGCACTGTCTCCAAAGAGACGCTCTGTGTCCTTCAGGCACACGGCTACTGGTGTTTTCCTCCTTGATTCCCTGGGAGTAGAATTGACTGATAAGTTTCAAAGTTTGTTTCCTGACGATTATTCCTGGCAGTTTCAATCAGTTCAAACTTACTTGTTAAGGACAATCTCCATGGGCACACCAGGTTTAACTATAGCTATTTTCATCCATTCACTCCCCAGGTCTACAGACATCACAGCTACAGAGTCTGCAGGTGAAGAAAAGATGGTATCAAACCAGCATACTCCAGAGAATTAGGAAGTGAAACTCTTCTCAGCTACTGTGCGTTAGGCTACAGTGGTTTCTGGCTCTGTGATCATAATACATACTAACTGCCACTGTGCTGACTAAGTGGAGATTTTACCTGTTTGAGAAGGCAAGAGTGTAAGTGCAAGGCAAAACAGTGTCCATATTGTCAGCTTCCTCATTGTGACCTGCAGAAGAAACAAACTTGTCACACTTACAATGCCAGAAATAATCAAATGGGTAACTTGTCCTTTTAGCCAGTCAAGATCATTTTCGTTAGTGGGAATACGTTCAAGTATCTATCATGTCAAGATGAGGTCTTAATATTTGTGGCATGATGCCGGTACTCTGGGAAAGAAGTACATCCACTCTACTGTAGGTGGGGACAGATCACCTAGACCACAGGTACACCGACAGGTTCAAGTCCCTTTATGTGCAAGGCTGAAAGATCCCGCCCACGTGCGTGGACAAAAGCTTGAATACACGTGGCAGTAATTACTGAACAATCTGTAAGGATGCAGTCAATTAAGCTTCGTTCCCATCTCGACTGACTGCCGGCGTTTTGAGAGCATGAGTAACATGTTCAGACACAGGAACAACAACGTTGCCGACAGCCGTTTGAAACAGCCATTTGTTTTTCAGGATGAAAATGGTCTCGTCACAGAAAATGACGCTTTTGAGTAGCCTTTCAAATGCGCATTGAAATTTCTAGTCTTCCTACCTCGGCGTGTGAATCGTTGATTGCCCGAGTCACGTCGTGAGACATTGTAGCTACCCTGCACTAGCTAACCATGCAGCATTATTTTAGACTCGGGTTAATGGTAGGCCGAAGTGCATTAAGTTTAACCACTAAGACTCAAAATTTACGAGAGTATCTTAACACATCCAGTTTAAAACAATGCTTAGTGCAGTTGGATAGATCCATCCATCCTTATTGCTAAAGCTATATTGCAATGCTAACAGGCTAGACCCATCAGATCACTCATTAGGTGGCGACCTAGCTTACTTGCTAAACGAGCAAACTAGCTAAACTGTCACATTCTGTTGTCACAATAAAGACGTAGAGTGAAAATGAAAACTTTGAATTGTAAAAGTATTGTGTAGGATACGTACAACATTAACGTTATATTCAAACTACGGTGACATGTGGGAACTTACCTTAAAGTCCCAGGTTATTTTGGTTTGGTTGGCTACAGAACTCTGGTTCTTTCAGGCTTTGCACGTTTCTGAGTAACTGGTTTAGTTAACTTTTACACCCTGGTGTACCATTCGGCACTTATATCTCGATCATGTAAAAGTGAAAACCAGCCTCAGTGCGGTTGGGAACATATCCTTCGTTCACAATTTTTAACGGTACACTCCACGGACTTCTTGCGTTTTCCTTTGCAGTAACCGGCTTGTTCCTAACCTAACCATTGGGCCCAGGACGCGGCGTGATCTCATTGGATCCCTTGGACTCGCTCTTCCGCGAGTGACAGCAGCGCCCGTTTTGCCCTGTGATAGCAAGGCCCGCCTCCTGCTTTCTAAATGACCAACAATGATAGGTCCACGTGCTGAGCCACGACTTGGACAGTGTATTCAGTGGTCCAGCAAGGGTACAACAAGTTTTATCTGCGTCCTTGATTGGTACACGTTCAGTCAATAGGATCAGTGAAAACCATGATGTCAAACATAGGAAAGAAAAAAGTATCGTGTTCAACCTCATTTTTGTACAGACAAAACTTCCCAATGCATCAACTTGTCCTTCCTGATGTAGTCTAGCTTGACGTAGGCCTAACATCTGTGATACAGAGAAAAGAAATTGCTGAATAAAAAAGAAGGAATTGAAGGATTTACTTGTGGCTCATTCTGTAGAGTATGTTTTCGATATGATGCATACACAGCATATGTAAAGTGGATTTGGAGGATATGTATAGGCCAGCAGGATTTGGACTACTAAGAGTATTTGTGAGAGGTTGTGCATTGTGGTGAATGATGAATGCATAAAGTATCAGACTGCTAGGCAGCCAGGGCTGTGCCTGAGCAAATGAGTAGGTTATGTATTTTGTTTTCTGCATCTTGCATTCATAAAAAAATGTAGATAACTTTTGCAGATAACTGAAAACCTTTCCAGTAGAATTGTACAGTTGCACCCATTGTTAGCAACTATGCTTTTGGAAAAAAGACCCCAGATGTCTCACTCACTGGTTGCATACCAATATCTCCCCTAAACCCTAAGCTCTGAACCTTAAAAAACTGGATTGGCATGAATTAACTTCACAGTTGGCTTATGCATACTAGGTCTTTGAGAGTTCAGGGTAAGGGGTTAGGGACATTAGGATTCAACTATTCACTGTGGTCTGAAAATGCTCAGCTGGGATTTTTAGTCAGTCAATTTCTTTAGTCCAAAACAAAATCTTTTCCCAGCTGGAAAAGATACTACTAGCAAATAGCCCTTGAGCCATGCAGACCCCCACATTTGACCTGTCCATAATACTCAAGTGCAGCAAGTCTTGTGCTTTAGGCAAGTTTTGTCACCCTAGAGTTAGTGATGTGATGGCATTGCATTCAGGGTAGCTTTTTGTGTTTTTATCAGCCTGTTTAAATGTCCATTATAAGCCTATGGAAGGTTATATTACTGGTGAAAAGGGTAAAAAAAAATGTAACTAATAGACATCCCCACAAAACTTCCTTGGTTAATGACATAATATATATATATATATATTTTTTTTTGTATTGCAAGTTCTCTGAAATTTCATGTATAAATATGTAAATGAAGAATCACACACATAAATATATGCAATAATTAGGAAAAAAGTGCTGAATATGTTAATATTATAATTTAAACTCGTAAACTTGACTGGTAGGTTAAAGTATTAATAACATTAATTGAAACCTGTCCACTTTTCCTCCATACCACTCACAGAGCACATCCCTAGGCCAACCGGTCAGTCACGTGGACATTGGCCTGTATCAAGGATAAACATCTGGTTCTGCGCTGGTGGAATGACCTCCCAAGTGCTACCAGATCAACTGATACCCTCTCCACCTTCAAGAAACTCGTGAAGACTAAGCTCTTCCAAGAATATCTCCTGGCGTAAACTTTGAGAATGCACTTAATAATTTAATTTCTCTACATTGTGTTACACTATTGCACTTTCAACTTAAAACAGTGCAGATTCTATGTTAGCAATACGCACTCCTTGTTAGTTCATTGTGTTGTAGCTTGAATGTTATCCTCTTTTGTAAGTCGCTTTGGATAAATGCGTCTGCTAAATGCCTAAATGTAAATGTAAATGTAAATGTAAACACATTTGTGATTTATTATGTGTTGAGACAAGTCCCACCTTCCATACCGTGGACAATGCTCAGTCCTCTCCAATATTTGCATTGTATTTTGAAATGCACACTGCTCAATGTACACCCACTGGGCTAAAATAGGTAGTGCATCCCAAAATGGTCAATGCTGACATTCAATTTCTTATTCAGCATAACCAGACTTTTTCAGAAATAGGTTGTTTGGTTGGTAAATGTGCACAGTAACCACCCCCAGCCCTGTGCAATGGTCTAATATAGCTAAGAAGGTGAATCCAGCTCAGTCTTGGCTTGGCATAGAGTAGACCAGGTGAGGGGTCAAAGCATAGGATATGGGGTCACTGTGTGATGTAGAATTAAGCACACCAGTCTATCTCATTGCTCGATGTGGCATTGTGGTGTATGACCTATGGGCTTAAAGAGAGTGATAACACACTAAATTTAACCAACGCAATGCAGCATTTATTTTCTAACTCTAGACTGGTGTACTATTTCAAAAATCAAATTTACTACCCTTAGATGGTACCGAGCAACTCGCAGGCTCCAAAAAAGAGACTTTGGCCCACTAGCTTGCGCCATTGATTGACTGCCTATGAAAGTCAGTTCTCTCCGGGTCAATAGGTGGCGATGTAGATATTTATGTTTATTGTTACACAGTTTTGACAATCGTAGAAGAAACTTTGTCAACATGGCGACCCCAATGCATCGACTGATTGCTAGAAGACTGGCGTAAGTTTTAAAGATTATAACTTATCCCGAAGTCATTGCCGGATGAACGACAGTTATTTAGTCCTATATATAATATTTCTTAGTGTTTGTTGTACAGAAAATACGTTTAACGTACGGGGCCAACTATTAGCCTGTTGTTAGCTAGTGATAGCCAGCTGGGCAGCTAACAGTTACCGCTGCACTTGCCTACTTTGTGACTCAGTATTGTTAAGTTACGTACAGGTAAACTTGCCCTTAAAAATCTAGTAATAATAGTATTTGGTTGTTTGTGTCATTCCACTTGATCCCAAAACAAAAAGATAAACAAGCAAAATGTTAGATGTCAGAAGTGTGTTCAGAACTTGATCATTAAACGAATGCAAAGGGAAAAGGAGGAACCCGTACAGACGCCATCAGACTTATTTTGCCCCTAAAATGTTAGCTTTCAGCAAATTTGTGTTTACATTTGATATATAAATGAAATGTAGTCTAAGGTAACAGCCATGAGACATTTTGCCATCCTAAACTGACTATGAGAAATCGTCTTGTAGAGTAAAGTGTATAGACTTTAATAGTAATATTATTTTGTTTGCTCTTTTTACTTAATCCTAAAACAGAGAGGCAAACAAGCAAAATGTTAAATGTCAGAAGTGTCTAGAACTTGGCCACTGGACTTATGAGTGCAAAGGGAAAAGGAAGTATCTATACCGACCCTCTCGAACTGCAGAGATGAAAAAGACACTGAAAGAAAATGAGAACAAACAAGAAAATGTAATGTAAGTATATTTCTTATGTGTGTCTTGTGAAGTTTGTGTTATGTATTTAGTCATGATTCAAATCTGCACTATTTGTTCTTTTTCACAGCCCTCATGGAGGAGAAGTCACTGATAAAAGAAAAAAGAAGAGGAGAAAAAAGTAATGGAGTTTCAGCCCTCTTTGACATATCATCCAAAAATGGCATGCCATCACATGTGAAGATGATCTGATGTTTGCCTTTGCCCCTTTTTTGCAGGGAAAAAGATCAGAGTAGCTCCACTGGTGTCAGCAGTGACTCAGACAGCTCATCAAGTGACTCTTCCTCCGACAGCAGTGAGTCGTCCAGCTCGTCCTCCTCATCAGAGGATAGCAGCAGTGATAGTGAGGGAAGCTCCAGCTCCTCGTCCTCCTCCAGTAGCAGCAGCAGCAGTAGCAGCAGTAGCAGCAGCTCTGAATCTGATTCAGATTCCTCTAGCAGCAGCAGTTCAGACCAAGGCCCACCCGTGAAGAGAAAAAAGAAAACCTGAAGGACTTGAATCCCAGATTTCCTTTCCTTTTTTAATGCTACCATGTGTTTTGTGATGTTGGTGAACCTGTACCCAGACGTTTTTTGATATGACTGCAACAAAATGTTTTAGGCCTTCGTTGTTGAGGCTGCAAGAGCACACCATGTGCCCAGGCAAACCAGATTTTTCTTTTCTTTTCAATAAAGGTTGTTTGATTTTTAGGCACTTTGACTGTTTTATAACATGGATGAGAATCATGTTGAAATACAGATGAATAATAATTAATGATTGTTGAGGAATGCTAATTTTCTTGCCATTTAATAATGACTGACGGTAAAATGGAAAGCATACACATTTTGTGGACGAAGAGTTGATGGACATCTGTATGCTATGTAATAGAACATTGAAATATGAAAGGTACGCAACAGGTGCATTTAATTAACAATTAACATGCTGGGGTAGGCAAATCATTTTATCATAAATATCTTGTATGGTTATTATAATGGTTTTGGAGGTTAGCAGCATTATTTGCTATTTGACAGGGTCAGCCTTGACTGAATATGGTTTACTTGGGCATTTTCTAAATGTCCAGGAATGGATAATTAGGTATAATCATACAATGGAGAGATTAATATTTCTATTGATAGTCACCACATTGTACATTAGTGAGAGTGAGTGTGGAAGAGAAATACAATACAGCTTCCTTACAGTGCAGTATTGGTGAGGCTAAGGCAAGTTATAGGAAATTGATTTAGCCAGAAAAATATAGTTGACCTCTAAAACCTGATTTATTTACTTAATTGCTTTGTTCTATCACATTTTCCATTCTTGTCTCTTGATATTTACATTTATTGACTTTATAGTATGCTTTCTAGTGCAGAACTACTCCTTTAACACATCACACCCTGCTTTGACTTATGGACAGAAATGGGTGGACATCTTGAGTTGTCGGTATAACTTGTTACTGGCTTGATAATATAGACTTAGGCAATCTAAAATGTCCAGTAAACAATTACCAACCTCATTAAGCACCTTCTATGCACAATATGCGGCTTGTCTACCTTATTCCTCTGTTCATTTTTGAGTGGGACAGCCTGTTAAAGAGAAAAAGGACTTTCTACGTGATCAACAGTGCCAGTGAATATTAGTAACATTTAATAGGCAATAAATTTTACCACAGTCTACACGTGATTATAGGACCTACTGACTGCATCCAATAGATGGTGCTATAAATGAACCAAACATGCACAACAAATACTTTCACCTAACACATATTCATGTGACTTATCTTAATTACACATTAAGGTCTTCAGAGTGCCCACAGCAGTTATCAGCAGTTATGTTTTACATATCTTATACAGAAAGTGGGTTAGAATGCAAGGCAAATCTGAAATACAGAGTAGTTTTACTAAATAGGCAATAACTGATATTCTGTAATAAATTTAAGGATATGTAAGTATATAGAGACTGGAAGAAGGAGTATTTGTCCTCATCCTGGTGGTTAATAAGCAATTATTTACAAGTTAATGTGTAAAATCTTTTTTTTTTTTTTTTTGAAAAGCTGATGTTTGTAACCAGCACGAGCAACCTTTCACACAATAGGCAAAAATATACATTTTAAACTGTACAAAAACATTTATATTTTTTATAGACTGTACAGACAGTACTTGCCAACTTTATTAGCTAATTAAAACTACATAGGTCTCCTCCCATTATTCAGTGTATAATAAGTATATAATTCTTCATTTTCTCCGGGTTTTAGGGTAAAAAAATTCCAGCCTTGCTTGCTTTTGATTCCAGTTGATACAGTCAATTGATGTAAAACCTATTATATGGTTGCATAACTTGGACATTGGCCTTGTTACAGGTTTAACCACGATTATTAACTGTGAAATAGCCAGTCAGGCATACAAGATGTGCCGAAATAAGACTGACACAAAAGCAGAAATAGCGCTGCCTGTGTGGCACTGATAAAATATTGCATTTAGGCTACGTGATAGGACAAAACAGTCCAGTGTAACAGTCGTACACAAGACCAAGGCTTATGCGCGCTCTTGTACCACGGTATGCGTCGCTGTCACGTGACTGAGTTCAGGAATCGAAATCAACCACCCAGTTGCTTGAATCGACTCTCTTCTTGATTGTGTTCTTGAGGTTTTGTTGGGGAAACTGTCCGGCAAAACAATGGCGATTACACGCCATCTCGTCTCATGGCTCACTTAGATGGAGCCGATTGAACATTTTTACAGTTATTTATGTTGTGGGAATCGTTGATGACATTTTACTCAAGGTCTATTGCTAAACTGGAAAGTGAAGAAAGACAAAGGGAAAGGCTTTCCAATAGCTAGAATGGTTTGGGCCTAAAAGAAGACAAGAGGTAAGACGACTCTAACGATTTCCAGATTTGTTTAAATTGTATCTGTCTCTTTCGTAAAAATAATGTTTATCTTCAGTATAAATGAAAATATATGTGACAGACCATGTAATGAAGGTGCTAACTTAGCTTGTGGGATTGGTTTGCTAATTTAGCTAGCTAGCCATTAGCTAGCCTGTTAGCCATTATGCTCCATAACCAGCGATGAATCATAGCAGCTAGCTAATGGGGTTTGTTTTCTTGCTACAAGCTATAACCAAAGCTATATTTAACTAATAATTAACTGGGAAATGATGATCGATTTAGCTAACGTTTACATTGATGTGATCAATAGTCTCGTCCTGTATTTGGACTAATGATATGCGAGTGTTCTTAGGCTCTTGATAGGGTGCTTCAGATTATAGGCTATCACGACAATATTTTAGTGGCCACCACAACTGTTTGGTACAGTCGGTGTTAGTTAGCTTAACTAGCTTGCTGGCACGACGGAAAATGTATTGTATAGGTTAACTTTTTTTGATCTACATTCCCATAGTTGTCATCGTTTGTCGTTTGATGGCAAGATCGCAATGCTTAATTGCAGTTATGTGGAGAAAGAAGTCGTTTGACATAACCATGTCAAATTACTGCCATTCGTTTAAATTGCCTTCTAAAGTACACTCCGACTGGCTAGCAAGTTAACGTTACATTCAGCTAACAGTGCATATCAGATGGCGAACTACGTACGTGTTTTGTGTATTTGTGGTGGGTTGTCGATATAAATGTTCGTAAATCCGGAATTATGTTTTAGTTTAAATAGACAGTAGATGCAAACGATCGTAGTTGTGGCGAAACGTTATCTAATTCTATTCCATCTACTAAATTATTATCTTACGTTATCACTTGCACCTTGCAAACAGGATAAGTTGTTTTGGGAAGTTGGCTTTTGACCTGCCTTTTCCAGTAACTGCTATCGTAATAATACAATTTTCCCCATGGTAAACCTTCATATAACGTTAGCCCAGTTAAGTGTTATGAGAATAAATAAATAACAGCAAAAAAAGAGAAACGCACTGTTGACACGCTATGCAGAAATATAACTCAACCATAACTTCATAAACAGATGGCACAGGTTATCTACTGAAGACTTTTCAAAGTTTTGAGTGTTCGAACAGTCTCAGACATTGACATTGAGGATGCCCGTTGTGTTTCCAAAATGGCGAAAATCCAGGAAGTTCTTAGCTGTAATGGTATCACTATACAGGCCTCCTTTGCCCTGCAGAGTTTAATGAAATGCAGAAGTTTTCGTATGTTTTTGTATTCTCTGTATTTCCTGAGTGGGAAAATGCAATGTTTTAAGCATATGCCACATTGTTGTGCCCCAGTGGTGCAATTGAATTCGATTCTTATTTATTTCATTATCTTACTAGCAGAGGTGGAAAATAAGGAAGTACAAATACTGAAGTACTGTACTTAAGTTGTACTGTACATAAGTTGCACTCAGTTTATTGACAACTTTGACCTTTACCTCCCTACAGTTACATTTAAACAGAAATGTATGTACTTGCTACCTTTTACATTTTCATACTAGTTCTGTGTTGATGCATTTGAGGGACATTTCATTAATTTTACTCACGACAATGACATGTCCTCACAACACCAGGGTCAGTTTCAACATAAATGGATAGAAATTTTAATTCTGTAAGAAATTTCCAACAGACAGAATGGTTGTTGCTCTGTTCATCCTTGGTAGGAGGCATCAATCCATTATCAACACTATCAATCATCAACACTATTGGAACAATGAAAGTAGTTGTGTAGAATGATTAATATCATTGAATAGCATTGTGCTCGAGTACTTTTTAATTTTGTGCTTTAAGTACAGAGCCTGTACTTTAGGTTCTACTTGAGTATGGAAAGTTATAGTTTTGCCATTTCTGCATACTGTGGTAGTCCTGTATCAAAGTACTATGATAGATAGTAGTCCTCTTTTCCTTGGATTATTGGTACTGGGCGCTTGAAAGTAAGATCATCTTGCATGAAGTTGCTTGTCCCGTTGTTTGAGGTTGCAGAGTGCTGTTGGTAGGAATAAGAATGAAAACTTGATACAGCATAGACCAAATAGTGAAACGGCAGTTAATGGTAACTGATGAGGACAGCAAAACTCTGTTCCAGTTTAGTTTTATTGTGGCCTGTTCAGTTTGCATTAGCTGCCAGTTCACAAATTCAGGTTGTGTTGTACCAAATGTTGTTTTTCTTATTCTTATTGACAACGCTTGGCAACCCTGAACAACAGTGCTTGGGGTTGATTGACTCAGGATGATTCCTTTAAGGTGAACCTTGGTTTGACCTCTGACACAAATATAAGCCCAATTCTTAGACTACACTAAGTAACTTATAATATAACTACAAACTTTACAGTACACCATAGCCTCAGACAATTCTCTGGAAAACACTGACTAAGCTGACTAATAACCACTAATTCTGTGAAATCATGAAAAGGAAAAAAAAGAGAAAAACTTAACTCTTGAGTGGAAGCCATCAGTCTGCATATAATATAGACTAGTTTTGAGTACCATTGGCAGTGAACACATTAACTGGACTCAGCACTGTGGTTTTAGTTGCATTGAAAATACAAATTGTTTGCTTTAATTTTGTTTCATAATGTTTCTGTTCACCATGTCATGTGTTCACTTACACTGTCTTTACCAAGCCTTTGATTCGGTTTGTGTAGAACTTTGAATATTTCAGGACTTTGCTATAAGAATGCTGGAATGTGATAATTCTCTTCTGAGTAGAAAGACCTTTCCATTAAACAGCCTACATTATTGAAATAAAAAAAAATGGCTGTTGTGGATTTGCCTAGCACCACATTGACATTAGAAACTGACCAGTGGAGGCTTTGGTTAGGTTAATATGAATGCTACAGGTTCCTGTTATGCACTTGTAAGAGTTAAGTCACTGACTAGTGAAATAAGTCGGCCAGACCTACAGTTTTCAACTACGGTTTTCAGTTTGTTTGTGTAGCTGTCAACTGCAGACCTCACAATTAAAATATTTATCCACTTACTTATAATGAAGCAGAATCAGATCATGATGTCATGAGGAAGTAGATTGAGGGAAAGAATTGCATTCGTATGTGTAGTCCTTCATTTAGTCTCATAGCTGATGATATTTAGCCAAATCACTATAGTTGGGAAATTATGGTATTGCACATCCATATTTGTTTAAGACCAAAGACCATTATTTTGAAGGCCAAAAATAATGTATCCTATGTGATTCATAGTCAGCATGCAGGCAAAGCCAATTTGATTGTGAAAACATATCCTAACTTTTCGTGAAGGTAAGGTTTGCTTATGTTAAAAATGCTGAATGTCTTTTCCTTGGTTTTATTAACTTTTTATTGAGCGAATAGATTTGTATAGAAGAATTGTATAGAAAGATGTTATTGACAAATGATTGAGAACACAATGTTGGACACAAAATGCAGATATACATTTAAAACTCAGAGAAGTATCACTCGCAGCTGTACTGATAACAGAACACTAAAGATCTTGAAAGGATAAACGTTGAAAGGGTTGGTTTATGGCTGATGAGTGATGTAGATCTCACTCATCACCAAATGTAAGATGGTGCTGTATGGTGGTGTAAATTCCCTCTAAAATCTCTTCACCTCATGTAACTCAGAGTCTATGATGGTTTTCACCTGCCAACAAGGCAGTGTATGTGCGCTCTCAAGGCGAATCCAGATCAAGCCGACTTGAAAGCGCTATAGCGATGCCAGCTCGGCCTGCTTGTTGGTTTCCCTTTGGATGACTTTGTGTTGCTCGTGTCTGTCTGTAGCCCATAACAAGCTTCCTGTAGCTGATGTAATTTGTATGCGCTGAGAAACAAGATGGCAAAACAATTCTAGCTTACCATTTAGATTTTGCTAATTGCAGTGATGAGACTTTTTCCACACTGCCCTTGCTTACTCAAGATTGTGTGTATTATACGAAGAGTTCAGATGCAAAACGTCCACCTTCAGAGATTCAGAGTTGTTTTTATAGTAATTTCCAAGTAAGCCCAATCAAACTGCAATTTGAGGGTTTTCAAACAATTAAATTTCAACAATTCAAATCAACAATCCAATTGGAGTCAGGACTGAGGGAAAAGTTGATCAAAGTATGTTTCTGTAAAATCATCGCAAATGGACTTGGAGGGTTTTGTATCTTAACTCTTATTAGTCCTATTACTCCTATTAATCTCTTAATTAATCTCTTGTTCAGGAATATGTTTGATAAGTTGGATATGACATAGGCATGGTCAGTGCTTTTCGTTGTGGAAGAAAGACACTAGCTGAAGAGGAAAATGTTAACAGCCTATAGCTATCTGATGATAAAATTGTGCTCTGTAGCAAGTAGACATCGCAGTATGAGCCTTCAGGTCAGCCAAGTGTGCAATTGCCTTAAAACATCGGTGGGAATGACCATACCTGAGAGGACAGTACATCCAGAATTTGCTCATATGCCAAAGATCACCAGCATAAGTGGCTCAAAGTGCACACATAAAAATCAGCGGACAGGCCTGCCTGGATGCCTTGTCTCAATGACCTCTGAACCCAGCGATGTTTGCTTTATTGCTTCCAGCCGGGCTCTGATCCCTGTGCCACGAGACAGTCCCTGGCCAATAAATTGTAGGCTGAATGGGCCCTAGCTTTTAAAATGCAGTGATGATGAATGGGGTGTATGTCAGTTGATGGTCACCTGACCTGCGTGTCTGCTGTGTTGAGTTGTGGGCCTGGGTGATGAATTTAAAAGTAAACATTTGAGGCACTTCTGTTCAGGCCACTGAACATGTAAATGAGCTGTCTCTGCCTCTGCCTCTGCGTGCTTACTGAAGCAGCTCTTCCACTTTGCTTTAAGAATGCACGCTGTATTTAAAAAATCTCTCATATATGGACCTGACTCTTCCCTGTTGTACTGCCATTACAGTTCCATGTCAACATCTTGTAATGCATCTTATTGTTTTTGTTTTTATTTTGTGTCATAGAAGAGAGAGAAAGAGAGAGAGAGAGAGAGAGATTAGGCAAGCGTACTACTTTAAAGAAGTCACGAC
Organism: Tenualosa ilisha; assembly: GCA_015244755.2. Taxonomy (NCBI): domain Eukaryota; kingdom Metazoa; phylum Chordata; class Actinopteri; order Clupeiformes; family Clupeidae; genus Tenualosa; species Tenualosa ilisha. Next base: position 1,856,234 of record PYXC01002064.1, read on the forward strand.
AGTGTTCTAGCCCTTGTTGGGGGAGGGAGAATGTTTACTAGAATCAAGTCTCTGATTGGCTTGGCATTCCTCAGAGTGATGAGATCATTAGGAGGTGAGGCTCACTCTGCATAGAATAACATCTCCTTATATGGCGCAGCAGGGGTGATCCATGTCAGGCAAGAGGTAGGTAACAGATGGCCATGTCTACCGAACTTTTTAGTTTCCCCTTCTATTTGAGTTTATTTCAGCAAATAAGTATTTTACCCATAGGAATAAAAAGGAGTTTGAATTTTAGAGTACAAGGTACGATAGGGTATGAAAACACCATTGTTATGTGACGCTCAAATAATTGGATTAAGGTTTTATTTTAATTGCTCACAAGAAAACTTTGCATTTACTTATCACTTGCAAGCTAGAATGTAAGTGACATAAGCCTATTTAAGAGGACTTTCCCTTGTCTTTCACAAAAGTCTGCCACAGGGTTTAATTGTCACTTGCCTAGGCACCCCCACGGCGAGATGAGAGTGGTCTCTTCTGAGAGCAATCCGCAACCACCCTTCTCAAAGTGAGATTTATCAGCCTAACCACACCAAGGAAGTTATGTGTTGCAGCCTCAATTGTAAACTGCCACAGGACCCAAAGCGTTGCCTCGAAATGAAAGGCCTCCGTTAAGGGAAAAGGGGTTGGGGGGGAGAGTTAGTGTTTAGCAGAGCTCCATACAGCTAGGATCCTCAAACTCTGTCGGAGTTTGACTTGTACTCCTTTCCGATGGTTACAGCTCTTGGCCATGGCCGCTCAGATGGGGTAAGCAGCTGCAGATGACTCGCTCAGCTCTCAGCAGTCAGTCATATTTCCTGTGTCTACAACAGTTATTAGTTTAGTTACCCCTGTAGTTACCACAATCATGCTTTGTCAGCGACGTAGTTTCCTCGTCTCGTGTGAAATTGATATGGAAGCCAAGTTCATGTGTTGCCGTGGGTTTTTATGAGAGAGGGTTTACAATGGAAGCTAAATGGAGCAGCCCTGTTTGGGTTTGTTTCTCCTTGCCAATATGAATGTATGTATGTCCATGAACCATGCATTTACACATGGGTGAGGTACATGTGGAGAGTGTTGTCAGCCATTGTACGTTTGCATATTCACATAAAAAAAGTTTTGTTCCTTATTAGCCTACAAAGTAATTAGTCTAGGCCTTAGTAATTAATAAGTAATTAGTCTTGGCATTAGATGGCCTTACCTTCGTCATTGTCATGGGTAAATTTAATATAAACATTAAAGAATCGTTGGACAGCCTAGGAAACAGCCCATTAACAGTAGTCAGTAGCAATGGTAGGTTAAAGTACACAGCGGAAATTGAGGAAATAAATAAACAGGCCTTTATGAAACACCTGGAAGCTGTTAGGCCCATTGGTTTTCTCTCTGACAGAAAGGAAGGGAATATTTTAAATTGTTGTGAATAATATTTATACATTTACCTGCTCTAATTGTAAAATGTGCTTAGAGTCTGTTACAAGGCTTGGTAAGCCATCTGCTCAACAGTGAAGTTCCTCACCAATCTAGTTAACCTAATCAAAAGTTCACAGAAGCGGACAGGCAGGATCCCTGCTTCTAGGAAGTCAGTAAAAGCCAAGAACGCAGCGCAGGTGATAAACTGACAGAGAAAGAGAGAAGGAGGAGCAAAAAACCTAATGTCCCTGCGCCGTTCTGTCTGGAGTTGCCGACATGCAGGCACCACATCATGTTTATGTTGCACACACGCACAAATCATGTGTTTTACAGTGCTGTGCCACAGTGATGCACCATTCTGACGAGTCACAAACATTTTCTCAATGATAAAGTAGATCAAGAGCGTTGTATATATATTTATGTATTTAGCCAAACTAGAGGAAAACACTATGTGAGTTATTTGTCTGCTTTTGCATTAAATAACAATAATTGAAAAATGTATGATTTTAGTTTAGTGTTTTATTTGAGCAGAGCAGCTGCATCAGTCTCGTTGGACTGTTGACTTTTGAAATTAGCTATTGATCCTTGTTTATGTCCAGTTCAGGCCTTCCAAGGGGCAGTTCACAGGACAGAACAGAGCCCAGAGGGCTTCCTCAGGATCAGGAACCGTGTCCTCTCTGCTCTAAATTAAGCTCTGTTTTGTGAAGCTGCATTCCTTTGATTTGTGTACACGGAGACCCAGGACCTGTTATTTATGGTCCCGCTATGCTTAGCTTGGGCCAAGAAGGTAAAGATGTGCAGAAAGTTTGGCTAGGGGTTTTACTTATTTATTCATTTACTTCAACAAACAAAAACAAACATTGGTACCACATGCTGGGATTGGACATCGTGTGGTACAGTACAGCACCCCACAACATTGTGGCAGTGCAGTCATTCGCAGTAGTTTTGTCCACAACTTTTGAAAGCCTTAATCTTACCATCTGAGCGTCATCAGTGGCTTTCTCACCCAGTCCAAACATGAACTTTGGGTCTTCTTTTTTTCAGCTGCTTGGTCTGTGGGGCACGTAGCTTCCTATTGAGAGATTAGCCCTTCTTGTGTCCTTTTCTTCAGCTGTTTGTTTTAGCATGTGTGAATGTGTATGTACATGTATGTACAGGAAAGTGTGTTGGGATAGTTTTGGACTCCCTTTACATTGGTATAGGCCTACATTAGTTGCCTTTTACTGTCCTTCTCGGGCCAGTTGCTGTTTTGTCATCTTTTTGAGCCATCTCTCTTTGAAACTGTTATTTTGTCCGTGTGTAAAAAAAAAAAAAAGAAAAAAAATAGGCTATGGTTAAAGTTTGACTTGGAGTAAGCAGAAATTGTCATCAGCTCCGGAATGCTTACGTTCAGATGGCGTGAGACAGTGAGTGAGTCTTACATAATAGCTTCCTCGGTTGGCCCAAGTGTTTCGCTTTTCAGTTTTTCTCGAAACCATGGAATTTGTTCGCTTATATTGAAACTCATAATCTACCTTTCACACATGCTTTGCTTTTTGTCTGCTTAGGGTGTTTGGTAGGGATTTTTTTTTTTTTGTAGGGCATTTTTATTACCAACAGATCAAGTCAAGCTTTAAACAACCCGTGTTTTGAGCCTCTTGGGACTGTAACACTGTAATTTAATCATGCTGAAACACCCTGCCCCAATAATCTATCTGGGGGGGAGATGACTGCCATTTTTAATCTCATGTGATTTGTCGTCTGTTGCATTTGCCTGGTTGCTGTTGCCATTACACTGTCTAAATTCTCATTGGAATGGATAGAGAGATTGTAGTCTGCAATAAATAAGGCATTTGTCAGATGGCTATTAGTGTTTTTTTTTGGCGGGGTCTGTATGGGGGGTTATGTCTTCTGTTACAAGTTGGTTTGGAGTCCTTCCATGCTTTTGGATATCCCTTTGCAATTTTGACTGTCTGATTAGCTGTTAAAATTTACTTGCAGTTCTACGGTGAGGTTTTTGAACTGATGCTCTTCTCATTGTTTTTGCTTTTATACCCCTGTAGTTTTCCGTCATAGAATAAAAAACAAAACAAAACAAAAAAAAACAAACAAACAAAGCTTTGGAAGTTGCAATCTTCTCTCCTCCATGCTCAGTGACTCTGTCTCTGTTGCTAGCAACATGAACCGTGAAGACCGGAATGTGCTCCGAATGAAAGAAAGAGAAAGGAGAAATCAAGAGATCCAGCAAGGAGGAGAGGCCTTCCCAGCTAACTCCCCTCTCTTTCCTGAGCCTTATAAAGTTGTAAGTTTGTTTTCCTCTTCCTTGTTGTTTTTTTTTTATTATTTATTTTGTACTTATTTATTTGATTTTATTTTGGGTTGTCACAGGGAATCCATTCTTTATGAAATGGTAACAACCTGAAAGACCTATTCTGTTTTTTTTTTGTTTTAGTTTTTTTATGTATATATATATTTTTTAATCTAGTTGGCATTGTTGTCGTGCGTGCATGATTGTCTGTGTGTGAGTGAGTGAGTGTGTGTGTGTGTGTGTGTGTGTGTGCATGCATATGTGCGAGCTTGTTCTTGTATCTGTCCTTGTATGTCATGTGTTGGTGTGCGTGTGAGTTTGTGTGTGTGTGTGTGTGTGTGTGTGTGTATGCATGTGTGGGTGTGCTTGTGTTTGTGTTCAGTTTTGGGAGTGATTGACCTCGGAGGTAAGTGCAGCCCTGCCGGTTCCCCATAGCCTAATAGTCTTCAACTTACCCCCTTTACTGCCTTTCCTGCATATTTCGTCTTCCCATATGTGTGCATTTGCCCTCTCCCCTGTGTATAAGTTCAGTCAGCTATGGTATGGTGTGACCACCCACTGAAATGAATTATTGATCTCTGGCTTGAAGATGATTGAGCTCACAGCTCAACCCTTAAGGATCTGAAGGTCACTTGGTCAGGTCACATTTGGAAAAGGGTTAGGGAGGGGGGTGGTTCTGCACACTAGTTGTGAAGCTGCTGGGTGCAGTACCTAATTAGGTAGACTGCTTGAATTAGTCACGACTGCTTTTAGTCATGAAATGTGTAATTAACGATTAATCAAAATCTGAACTACATGTTTATGTTACTTTTTTTTTTTTTTGCTGTAATGAAGTTAAAGTTCCCCGGTCTAGAAACATCTAGAAGACGGTATCCTTGCCTGTCTGCGTTGTGTGTTTACCATACAATGATAGAAAAGCGCTGGACTGCTGTAATGGCTGATAAAACATGAGCATCCAACAAGAGCACCTGTAAAGCCCCCTATGCATTTTTGTCCTATGGCAGAGTGTCAGAGACATAGACTCTCTGACAGATATGAGACAGATCTCACATTTGAGCTCTGTCCTCCAAACTAGGCCTATTCTTCCGTCTTTAGTCACTCTTCATCTTGGCCACAATGTCTTGCTTGCCATTTTTTGTAAACAATAGCCGTGAGCTTGTTACATCATAGCACAACTGTTACAGCCAGGAAATGGAGAGTTATATATCTGTGGTAAAGGCTCAGTGATTCACGTTCACTTTGGCGTGCCATAGCAAGCCAGCAAGACTGAGAGGCTAGCCCTGATGATGACTGCTGACTAATAGGATTTCTGTCTGCCTCTGGGTTATCTTTGCGACTAAACAGCTTAGCACACAAGGGCTGGGGTGGGAGGGGGTAAGTCCATCTCTGTGGAAGGCAGCCGTCATTGCATTAGCGTCAATGGGATGTGACAAGTAGAGAAATGGGGACGGCAGGAGCAGCACAGTTGCCTTGCCGCTCTGTGTGTCCGCTCTGTGTTCAGTTGGTCAGTTGACTTAGTTTTCACTCTTACACAAACACTGGACGCATTTGCCTGATGTGACCAAGAAATCAGGGCCCGTAATCTGGAGCAGCTTAAATATCAGCCAGTGCATAACTGTGGCAGGGCTCCTCCGAGGGCCACAGTGTCATTTTATGATGCCGCTTCGACCTGTCCTCCCTCAGCCTGTTGCATAACTACAGTGCAGCATGTGCACTGGGTGTCCCAGATAGATGGGTAATTATATATTTATTTTGGTGAAGTTATTTATACACACATGTATGGCACGTGGCACTATTGAAAATGGACATTGACACAATTCAGAAGCTTTTAACTTGGAAATTAAAGAGCTGGTGTCTGTCAAAAGATGAATGTTCTGTTTCCCCCCGTGAGGCTGCTTGAGAGATTTGAGGCCACTCTTTTTTTTTTTTTTTTTTTTTTTCCCCCTCTCCTTTTTTTGGCCCCTTCTCTTTTCTTTGCCTTTCCTTCCTGTCTTTCTCTGCACCACTTTGTCTGCTGCTCTGAGGTCATCTAAGAGGCTCTCTTGTGTAGTGCAGTCAAGATGACTACTACTTACCACAGATGCAGCTACCTCTGTTGCTTCACAAATGTTTGTGAAGTATTGTGGCGCTTACATTTCAGAGCTCTTACTTTAGTAGTGTGGACAAGAACATATGAATGCCATTCTATCATATGTGTCTCGTGTTCCAAGTTTGGAGAAAGGACATTGGATGATGAGACTTGTGCTTTTTTATATAAATAATCTTTGAGATTTGTTTGTTTGTTTGTTTTCTTATAGTCTCTGTCTTTTTCCTCCCTGTCTCTGACTGCAGTCTAGCAAAGAAGACAAACTATCGAGCCGCATCCAGAGCATGCTTGGGAATTACGACGAGATGAAAGAAACCATTGGTGAAACTACGATTTCCAAACACATGAACAAAGGATCAAGTTCCTCCTCTTCCGAGGAGAAGTCAGGCCAAGGACTGTACGGTGACCAGCGAGGAGGAGGAGGAGGAGGAGGAGGAGTGGGCCAGAGTGGCGGCGGAGGCAGTCAAGGAGGAGGCCAGAGCAGCAAATGGACCCCCGTGGGCTCGGCGTCCAGTGCCTCCTCCTCGTCCTCCTCGTCCTCCCAGATGCAGAAGCGCTCAGGGCTCCAGGGTAGCCAGCGCGGGGCCACGGGCAGCAGTGGTGGTGGCGGCAGCAGCAGCAGCCAGAGGCACGAGAAAGACTACAGCAGTAGCAGCAGCAGCAGCAGCAGCGGGAAAAAGTCAAGCAAGCACAGCAGCTCGGACCAGTCCAAGGGCCACACGTCCAGCCCGGCCAAGGGCTCGTCCATGAGCTCGTCGGGCCACTCGCGCTCCTCCATGGGTGGCTCGGAGCACCACGGCAAGGACCGTTACCGCAAGTCGCCGCGGGATCGCGAGCGCGAGCCCAGTTGGGACTCGCCGTCGCGCGTGCTCACTTCTTCTTTCGCTACGGGCCAGCACTCCAGCCAGGCCTTCCCGCCCTCGCTCATGACCAAGCCCAGCTCCATGCTGCAGAAGCCCACGGCGTATGTGCGGCCAATGGACGGCCAAGAGACGGCTGAACCCAAGGGCTCCTCGGAGATGTACGGCGGACAGTCGCACAGCAGCAGCGCTGGCGAGATGAAGTCCAACGGCAAGGCCTCACTCGCCAAGCTCAAGATCCCCACACAGCCTGTAGAGGTGCAACTCAGTCTTGAACATTATTCAGTCGTGTTTTATTTTAGAGACACTGCACCTTCATTATGCTGATGTAAATCAGTCTTATAAATGTGCCCAGTTTGCCATTCAGGGGTATGTTTCCAAAAGCATAGTTGCTAACTTAGTTGGTTGGCAATGGGCAATGCTAAGTTGCTAACTGGTTTGCAACTATGGTTTTGGGAAATGCATCCCAGGCTACTATTCCTCTGCTGTCATGATTCAATCCAGATTCTCTAGTAGTATTAAAACAATTATAGATAGATAATTATAAAGAATTATAAAGGTTGGATTTCAGGTTTGACATTAACTGGGTATTTGATATTGCAGGGCTCCATGACTGGAGATTCAAGCTGTGTTGATGAGATCTTAAAGGTAAGGCTGGTGCCATTAACTTTTTACAGTTGGCTTTGACCATTACAGAGTGATCTATATGGAGGCCTTTTCCAATAGACATGAACATGTTGTTTGTGACCGAGCATTAGTGCTTTTCTTGGTGATTAAAAAAAAATCTATTAGCATGTGAAACTGCTTTTGGGAACTTAGGAGAAAACCAATTTGACCACAAAAAGAACTTAAATTCCAATTTGACTGAGGACTGAATCGTGTTGAGCCGTAGGCCTTCATACAGATTCATGCATCTCATCCCCACTGTCCCCACACACTGAAACAAAGTAACATATGCAAAGCACTGCTTTGGTGGCATGGCCTTGTCGCTCTCCCAGAGACCATGCAAATCACTTCAGTAGTTGTGAATGTTTTTTATCACCCAGTGTAGTTGGGCCTGTGTGTAAATGACTGAATGCTACATATGTATATATGTTTTGTGTGATATGTAGGAGTGCTCTGGCTTATTGGATTCAATAAGGTTTGAAGTCTGTTTTGACCAAATAGGACTAACATGTATATGTGTTTTGTCCTTTGACGCTTGTGAGGGTTTTTTTCCCCTCGTTCTTCTGAATCTTACTATTTCAAGGCCTTGAATGAATAGCTGGTCTGGCATCAGGAAGAGAAATATCTACATTGCCATCTCCATTTTAATGCGTCATACAGCCTTTGTTGCTCACTTCCAATGACAAGTCCTGCACCTCCATCTGTTTTTTATGATTGAACTGCCATCCATAACAAGGCCATTACCTGTGCTTTGCTCTGACTTTTGTGTGTTTCTTGACCGATCACGCATATCATGACGGAGTCATTGTAATTTCAGGATTTGAATGTGTGACAATATACCCACTTATACATAAAAATGGCCGACATTCAGTGACGATACAAAAAAAATAGCAAGGCAAAGTGCAGTTATTCTGCAAGACTGGGATATTTACGATGTTTGCCTTTTTGAACCACCACAGGCAGGTGGTTTGTAGGAAGTGTTCATCTATCTTGCGAGCACCTTTAGAAATTGCACTGTGTGTGTGTGTGTGTGTGTGTGTGTGTGTGTGTGTGTTTGTGTTTGTATCCTCATGTCATCTTGTCATCGCTGCAGGAAATGACTCAGTCCTGGCCTCCCCCTCTGACGGCCATTCACACTCCATGTAAGACGGAGCCGTCCAAATTTCCCTTCCCTACAAAGGTCAGTACGCGTCATCCTCACTAGGAAAGTTTTCATGAACATGTTTCACAGTTGTGAAGCCCAGAGATGATGTTGATGATGATGTTCACTGTTGTTGTGAGTAGCGTTAACCATGCGCAAGGATATCCGTCTTTAGAATGATGTGTGATAATACCATTACGCATTTGTGTCATTTACCTAATGTTCTATTTATTTTAATTTATTTTTGTCTGTCATTGCTTTTGCATGGTGAAGGACTCCCAGCATTCAAGTTTCAACAGTGGAGGCCACAGCAGTAAGTGCCCCGTTCATGTTCTGTTTAAGCTGTGTTTTGGAGCCAATTTCAGAGGCTGTTGAGTCATGGAGTGACAGAGCCCCTACTAACGCCTGTGGTTTTGGCTTTCAGAGAGGTGCAGCGCGGGGAAGAGCTCCTCCAGCACGCATGGCTCCAAACCCTGCGAGGGCGACCAGGCCAAGTACGAAAAGAACACACCAGCTTTAGGCATCCCCATAAAGAAAGGACTAGCATTTGCAACCATAAATCTTCTATGTTCATCAATCTGGCTGTTCTTGTTACTACAATACTCTGGTTTTTGCTACCCTGGCATTTTCTTTTCTTTCTAGTAAGACTAGTTAAAGCGGATAATGATGTGCTAATAAAAGTTAGTTATTTTATGTGAGTGTATAAAACTACTGATTGACCATATACCTTGATATGTATGAACTGATTGTGTATGCTTCGATTAGCTCTTCTTACAAGGCTTCCAATTTAACATTCCATGTTATCTTAACTTGGGGGAAGTAGTTTGGGAACGAAATGGAATGCCGAGGCCTTGTTTTTCTTTTTTATCGTTGAAACGGTCAAGATCAGCAATGCTGTGACTCATTGTGTCTTGCTGTTACAGCATGCTGGAGGATGACCTGAAGCTTAGCAGCAGCGAGGACAGCGACGGCGAGCAGGACTCTGCCAAAACGGCACCCAGGAGTGCCCCCCAGAGGTACGCCCCATTATCTCTCTATAATATATCTCTATGGATCTATATCTATTTATCTATCTCATCATCTCTCCCAGTACCTCCACAACCCACAGCAGCTTGCTGGGGTTACATTTTTGCATGTTAAAGTAGTTAACCTGGCAAGAAACACACACATACACACACACACTCGCTCGCTCACTTGCTCGCTCGCAAAAGTGTTTTTTTTTTTGTTTTGTTTTGTTTTTTTAGCGGACCTACACAGACTCTCAAACATTTACAAATGTAGTATTTGGCAAGAGCACAGTTTTTTTTTTTTGTATACATATCTGTTCTAAGAAAAGGTAATATTATTGAGACTGTAATGTTTTTTTTTTTTTTTCAGTTCTCATATCAGTGATGTTTGTTTTGGAATCCGAGTCTCTTAGGCTGATGAAATGCACAGTAACTTTTGGGGCAGTTCTGTGGTATGGCCACATTCCCATTGCTATAGGGAACAAACGTTTTTTTTTTTACTTGCAAAGTCCGTAGGTATGCAAATTGTCATGATTATACAAAACAGACAAAACCAGCTATGTGGTTCTCAGCAACATTGCTCCGAAGGTTGCCCTTTAGACAGTGACTACTTGCAGTCGGTGCACTAGTTTGGTTAGCCTGTGTTTTGAGATTGCAGAGCTTGGTTCACCCAATGAGGTTCTAACGGCCTGCAGATTCTAACCCCAGGCCTCTTGTGTGCCATGTGTTACACAGTCAGGGCCCAGAGGTGACGGAGAACTCCCGGGAGGACTCCAGCAGCCACACGGGCTCTGAGAGCAGCTCGGCGTCGGACAGCGAGAGCGAGAGCAGTTCCAGCGAGAGCGAGACCAATGAACCCCCACGTGCCGCTTCACCAGAGGTGAGACACACGTACCAGTACATACATGCAGACACACAAATGCACAGAAGGACCTGGGTTCACACAGACATGCACAACACCTATCCACAGGTTCATCCACATGTTAACTGCCATGACACCTGCACACAAACAACAACCTAAAAAATTCCACTCACACACATCCAGTATTGATGACTAAGCAGACAGAGAAAGATAAAGAGACAAGTAGGCAGATTGTACACTTTTGTACAAGGCACAGCTTGTGTGTATTTTTATTTATGAAGTTATTTATTTTTTTATCATTATTACAGCCTGAACAGCCTACTGCCAACAAGTGGCAGCTGGACAACTGGTTCAAGAAGGTCAACAAGTGTTCTCCGGCGTCACCAGTGGACAACAACAATGTGCCCACCAAGTACAGGAAAGAGGGCCGGGAGCAGGGGTCGGGCCGCGGCTACGGTGGCCAGAACGGAACAAAAGACACCGGTGCACCCACACAAGGCCGGGACTTGAGGCCGGCCCAGAAGGGCTCGGAGAACAGCCGAGGGCGTCAGAAGTCGCCGGCGCAGAGCGACAGTGCCGCCGGCCAACGGAGGACTGTGGGTAAAAAGCAGCCCAAGAAGTCGGAGAAGCCACCCGTGGTGGAGGAGCCGAAAGGAGGGCTCATGGTGGAGAGTGAGACCCCGCAGGACATCCCCACGCCGCGGAATAAGGCGCCCAGCAAAGGGCCCCGCAAACCCAACATCAAGAAGGAGCCCAAGTCGCCGCGGCAGGCCCAGGACAAGCGTAAGACCAAGGCGCCCACCAAGGCACCCACCAAGTCCCGCGAGTTCGTGGACACGGACTCCTCGTCGTCCGACTCGGAGGGCAACGAGAGCATCCCGTCCTCGTCGCAGACGCCCAAGTACCAGGAGAGCATCCGCACGCCCGTCTGCGTCTTCTCGCCCATGGAGGAGAAGGAGCTGCTGTCCCCGCTCAGCGACCCGGACGAACGCTTTGCCCCGCGGCAGGTGCTGCTGGTGAAGATCGACCTGAGCCTGCTGTCGCGAGTGCCGGGCCGACACTACAAAGAGCTGGACCAGATCAAACAGGAGAGGGACAGCACAGGCAGCGGGGGAGGTGAGCGAGACACAAAGGACCTCCAGAAGCCGTCCAGCGAGAAGACATCCAGCAAGGGCAAGAGGAAGCATGTTAAGGTAGATACACACACACAACTGATAGTTAAAGTGGAAGCTATGAGAAGTAATGTTACCCAATGTTTGACAGTTTGTACAATTAGTCTCTACATGTGCTTTGTGTGGAGTCCTTTGTTTCCAAATTGTATTACACCCTGAGAGGGGCGACTAAGTGGAATAGTTGGTGAAGTGGGCACATTTTTATTACCTCTGCCAAGGAGGTTATGTTTTCGCCAGCGTTTGTCTATTTGTCTGTCTGTCTGTGAGCAAGGTAGATCGATTTGCATGAAATTTTCGGACATCGTGGATATTGGGACAAGGAACAGATGGTTTAATTTTGGTGGTGATCCGTACCACTGTCTGGAGTTTATATTTGATCAGTGACTGTATATTTTCTTGGCAGAGGTCTGCGCCCCTCCTCCATTTTGATTCTGTATGTGTTTTATTTTATTTAAATTTATGTATTTATTTATTTATTTATAGAATGAGGAAGAGGGCTTGAAGCCCGAGAGCAAGAAATCCAGAATGGAGGACAAGACCTCATCGCATCACAAGTCCAGCAGCAAAGAGTAAGTCTCCTCAAACACACTTGTTCTTAAGCACAGAGGCGGGTATTTGCCTGCTAGCAGAGGAAGTATCCAACACAAATTTCATTGATGATCCCTTATCCCCATCCTCAGCCATTATGATGTGCACTATCTGTAAATCTCTTAATGGTCGCTTCTGTTTATCAGACAACATATGTTGTCAGTAGAATGAAATGCAAATAGAATTTGACTTGGCTGAAGTCTAAAGTGTGTGACTACCATCAGGTCGTCCAAGCGGGGCCCGGAGAAGGAGAAGGAGATGGCACCCTCTCCCTCCATGGCCGGCCTGCAGCGCACGCCTAAGCAGGAGCACCAGAGCCGCAAGCGCACAACCAGCCAATCATCCAACTCCCTGTCCAGCGGAGCCAGCAGCGGCAAGGAGGGTGGCCACAGCACAAAGAACGGCCCCGCCTCCAAGCACCGGCGGGAAGACAAGCAGGGCCGCAGCACCCGGGAAGGAAAGGTAAGACCTCACTCTCCTCCTCTCTCCGGCAGCCCACTCTACCCCTCATGATGAGCTCAGCTAAGTTGGGGGCTCACTGCCATTTCCTGAGGTTAATACTGAGGTTAATACATTGATTTTGCAATATATCCACAGCTAGGAGGTTAATACATAGGGGTTATACATGAGCTCAGATGTTTTTCCTCAATCTGCTCTCTCATGTCATCATGATCCAATTGTGTTTTATTGTAAGTAGTGTTTGATAAACTTGATTGATTGATGGTTGATACACAATTTTTTTTTTTTTTTTTTTTTTTTATATTTGCCGTAAACCCTACCCTACAGTTTATAGACGTGTGTGCATGTGATATAGGAATATAACTGTAGTCAGCACAGCCTGAGCAAAGCTGCAGTATCGGAGATTCACTGCAGTTGTTCTCCCTGGAATAACGATGACCCTCCGCCATGTCATCTGTGCTATGACTCCACCCTGCGTGATTGGGTGGGCATGTAGAATGGAAAAATGGCCCATACACATATAGCATGTACTTACTATCCCTTATGATGTATACCTGTACCTTTCTTCAAGACATGAGGCTGGATTAAAGCCTGTGCTTTTGCGTGTGAAAGTGTAAATGTACCATGTTTCCCTTATTCACAAAACAAAACATATTGAAGTGTTTATACGAGGCTAGGTTGCCATCATTTCTCGTCTGGGCTGCTACGTGCTAACATAGCTTATTCAAGTGCTCATGCTGTTCTTTGAAAGGGTCAGTGTAGACAGCTATGGAAACATTATCCTTATGTTTAGCCACAGCCTAAACAAATAGCTAAATATGAGCTCTGCCGTATTATAGAAATGGTGGAGATATAACAACGAGTTTCCAGCCCCTAAACTTTGGTATGCAAGCTTTCAACAAAAGCTGCTTTTTTCCAATTTTGCTATTAAATAATGCTTTTAAATTTTGTCAACAAATAATGCTTTAAAAATACACGTTAAACTTCTGACATAACCAGATGTTTACCGTGGGTTTTTTGTGGTCACCTTGTAGATAAATCTTTTTGTATTTTTTTGTTTTTCAGGAGAAGTCTTCTAAGATGGTTGACAACCATGCATCTGTGACACAGCTATCTGATGGCTCCAAGTCAAGATCTAAGCTTCTGTTTGAAGACCGGTAAGCATAGCACATCTCTAGTGGGACAAACAAGTTAAGTCAGTCAATTGCTAGGGATGAAGGGTGTAGAAAGGGGGTGTTTTTGATGGGGGAGGAGATGTAGATGAAGTGACTGTTACATTGCAGTGGTGGTAAAAAGTATAGAAACGCCATTAATAAACTTTACTTTCCAAGAAGAAGCAGAAGTTCTTTGAAATATGGCAGAATGCACAATGTGGGTGGTGGTGGTGGTGGCGCTGCGGTTAAAGAACCTGGCTGGGATGCTAGTAGCCTGGAAACTGGGGGTTTGAATCCCGGCTGTCACCATTTTGCCCTAGAGCAAGACACTTAACCCTCGATTGCTCAGGGGGAGATTGGCGTTGATGTAATTGATAGATGACGAATGTAAGTCGCTTTGGATAAAAGCATCTGCTAAATGCATGAATGCAAATGTAATGTAAATGCACAGAATGGGAAAAAAGCCTTAGGTCACATATAGTTATAAGATAAGCATAACACAATCAATACAGTTGGTAAATAATGTGTGACCAGATTTTGACTGTAAACCAGTGGTTGTACACAGAAATAGTTTTTGCTTGTTGAAGGATGATTTGGAGAGACTGAGTCAAAGAAACAGGATGTTAAGTCAGTGGCTCCCCTCTGCTTTTAGGGTGCACTCTGCCGATTACTACCTACAGGAGGCCAAGAAGCTGAAACACAATGCCGATGCTTTGGTAAGATGCTGAATGGCTCACAGAGCTCCTCTTAAATGTCAGATGCAGGCCATATCAGGTTCCTGACATGATACCTGGGCGTGGTTTGTGATAGCGGAATGCCAGTTCTGTGCCTGCGAGATTAATGTAACACTTGCATGCTTCTAAACCTGCTGAGCCACTTTTTTACAACCACTTAGAACACAGCCAGAAGCATATCACAGTGAAGTCATCCATCACATTTATGCACCTTACAGACAAATACAGACAGTCAGTCTGAAGGATAGACTTCAATTACCCTGAAATATGAATACATATAATCAAGTTTATAAGGTTACCGTTGACATATGTATGGTGTTTACAACTCTAGCTTGACAGGACAGGCACATAGACATAGGCACACATATTTTGAACTGACTAAACAGGCAGGTATAGGCTGGCCATGGTAATGTTAATGATGATCTCTATTGGTTTATGTTGTCTTGATTTTATCCTACATTTACTTAAAAAAATATATATATATATATCGTAATATCCCTCCTCCTCCTCCTCCTCCTCCTCCCCTGCACAGATGGACAGGTTTGAGAAGGCAGTGTACTACTTGGACGCTGTGGTGTCTTTTATTGAGTGTGGCAATGCCTTGGAGCGGAGTGCCCAGGAAGCCAAGTCTCCCTTCCCCATGTATGCTGAGACTGTGGAGCTCATCAAGTAAGAGAATAAGATTTGATGTGATGTACTCAAACATATAGGCCAGTCCTGTGCTTTACTACATAAGCTTCACATACCATGTCATTGTGGTTGCAGTGCTTTATTAATGCATTTCATTATGCACTTGATTAAATGCAATACGGTCTAGTGCATTTTGTCCATGCAGTGTTAATGAGTGGAGAAACAGTTTTCTTCTCAGATGATTTTATGGTTGTATTTCTTGTCATGATCGATTGTGGGTTTCCCTCTTGATTGTAGTGATATTTTTCTGACTTCTGCTGTGTGTGTGTGTGTGTGTGTGTGTGTGTGTTTTAGATACACTATGAAACTAAAGAGCTACATGGCTCCAGATGCTACGGCTGCAGATAAGAGATTGGCGGTGCTCTGGTAAGTCTCTTGGCTCTGTATTCATCCATGGCTGTCTGTCTGTCTGTCTGTCTGTCTATAAATCCAGTTTTGACTGTGTTTAAGCGTTGGCATTTGTTCCTTTCTGCCTGTATCTGTCTCGTTTTAGTTCCTCTCCTTTCATCTCTATGTCTGAGCTCTGTGTGTGTGTGTGCTTGTGTATCGACTCATCAGTCTCTCTCTCTCTCCAATTCAGCTCATCACTGCTTAATTAGCACGACAGTTTAGATAGTGTCGCCAAACCACAAAGTATACTTAAACTGTTTTTGACCCTGGTGTCTCTCCCTTCTTCTTTTTCTGCTCTCTCGCTCTCTCTCTCTCTTCCTCTCCCCCCAGTCTGAGGTGTCAGTCTCTTCTCTTCCTGCGGCTCTTCAAGCTGAGAAAGGAGAGTGCGCTCAAGTACTCTAAAACACTCACTGACCACTTGAAGGTAATTTGCTTTGTGACTGCCCCCCCCCCCCCCCCCCCTGTGTTTGTGCTGTGAGTTTAACCTGGGCCTGCTGTTTGTCTTTCATTTGCAGAACTCGTTGAGTAATACCCAGGCGCCGTCTCCAGGGATGGGCAAGTAAGTGGCCTTTCACTAATCCTCCAGTTGAATTTCTTAGAATATAGTCTCCCTTGTTTCGTTCTGTCTTTCTTTCTTTCTGTCTGTCAATCCCGTTGTTTACGATTAGGCTCTGAAAATCAAAACTCTGAAAACTTTTTGGGGAAAAAAATTTATGCTAGGACTATGGTGTAAATGAGTACTTTTTAAATGCTTCCACTCTTCATTGTCTCCACAGTAAAGCGGCTGGTATGCCGTCTCCAGTCTCGCCTAAGCTGTCCCCGGGCAGTGCAGGGAGCTACTCCTCGGGAAGCTCCAACCCCAGCAGCTCCTCATCCGTCAACATCCCCCAGCGCATCCACCAGATGGCGGCCAGCTACGTGCAGGTCACCTCCAACTTCCTTTATGCCACTGAGGTGTGGGACCAGGCCGAGCAACTGGCCCGTGAGCAGAAAGGTACATGTGAGGTGGCCAGAGGGCCAGTCGCGTCTTACTGAAAGAGTGCAGTCCTCTATTGTTTTACAGTCACTCACTGCCTTTTTCTTCTCCTCTACCCTTCTTTCTCTCTCCCCCCTCTTTTTCTTTTCTCACCTGACCTTCGTTGTCTCTCCCTATTCTCCCTCAATTGCTTCTGTCTTTCTCTCTCTCCCCCCCCCCCCCTCTCTCTCTCTCTCTCTCTCTCTCTCTATTTCTCTCTGTGTTTCTCTCCCAGAGTTTTTTACTGAACTGGAGAAGATGATGGGGCCTCTGATCTTCAACACGAGCAGCATGACCGATCTGGTGCGCTACACTCGGCAGGGCCTGGCCTGGCTGCGGCAGGACTCCAAGCTTAGCCAGTAGAGGTGCTCTTCTCCTCTGCACTCTGGACTCCTTCAGTCAGTCAGTTATTCACTTGCTCACTCACTCTTATTCAGCTCACTCAAGAGCTAGGGACTCATGGGCCTTGGGTCTTGTAAAGGCCAGCAACACACACACACACTCACACAAAAAAACACTCATTACCATTTGGCTTGATCTGCCTCAGACATATCTCTCACTGTGTTCATCATCTGCACCAGCTTGCCAAAACCAGCAGCAACAGCAGCAGTGACAAAAGCAAAGAAACAGGAAAACAAAGATGGATAAACTCTCGTCCATATGGATATACCCCCGGCTCCGAGCAGCTTTGCGATATTTATTATTGAGGGTTGGTTCCCACAACCGAGAGGAATTCCTCCCGAACCCACAACCTTCCCTTGATCCTGCTTGCTCTCCCATATCTTGGGTTCATTTGGTTTTTAAGTCAAGTATTTATTCAATCCATTGTCAATGATGGAGGCATTTTATTGCTAAGCCATTTTTATTGATTACAATTTTTTTTTTTTTGTTGTTTCTTTTTTTGGTCTGCAACAAGCAAATGTGCATGAAATTGGGTTTTTCTGGCTTTGTTTAACCAAAGTACCTCCCACTTAACCAAATGTGCTTTAAAACTTAAGGTTTTATCCTTTATCTGTTTCGTGCCTTGTATTTGATATACAGGAAAATAGGTGTCGACGTGCTCATTTCCTTCATGATTTTTTTTTTTTTTTTTTTAAATCAATAGCGCAGCATCATTCTGATGCCTATCTATTCCAGTGGGTGGCACATGCGTTTGATTTTTTCCAAATGCACAGCAGAGTGCGGAGGCCGTTACAAAGTTGTAACTTCCAAAAAGATAAAGGAAAAAGTCCCTTAGATTGGTAGGTTTGGGGCAGAATTGGCCATTCCGAGCAAATGTGCTAAGTGACTCCAAATGGACTTTCCAAACCTGAGGCATTTTAAGGCTCACAATTTTTAAGGTTTAAACTGAAATAATGTAGCATGCACATGGGGTTGTTTTTTTACTTCACAGATTTTATTTTTATGAATTGCAGGAGCATCACGCTTCTGTGCCTCAACATTGTCACACACATGGCCCAAACTATATTTTATTTAAAGTAGAGCTTGCTTTGAGCTAAGTCCTACCTACGCTTACAGAGTTGAAAAGGCTTCAAACAGGGTTGAAACTAGAGCGCAGAAATGTAAAGTATTTCTATTGTATATGGAAAGTATTTAAATATTTAATGTCATTCATGAATTTCCCTTCTTGACATAATCGTCATTTGTGTATTACAGATCATTTAATGAAAAGTCATCTATGGAATATATTTATGGTATGTGCTATAGATATTTACATTGAGCGTATGACTGTGTATGAGAGAGTGTGTGGGTGTGAGTGTGTGTGAGTGAGAGAGACAGTTGAGATGTCATTTCACTTTAACATCTTCCCCTTTCTTACCATTCCCCTCAGCCGTCTGACTGGATAGTAGCTTCATATCGTAGAGTTGGTCCAGCTCGTAAAATAGAAAAGTGGGTGAACAAAAAAATAAATAAACAAAACAAAAACAAACATGGTATTGTAGGTCGTAGATTATTCAGGGCAGTTCTCTTGAGTATGTTGTGTGCTGGAAATGCCTGTTATCTATACCTTGCACTAGAACTACATTATTTTTTTAACTGGCTCCATTATCTCTGTTGCAGGAAATAAATTTTTTTTTGCTTCCTTTTCTAATCTATTTTTTTTTTTTTTTTTTGAATGAATGTACAAGAGATCAGAACTGTTATATTATGGTACATGCCTGTAAGGCATAAAAACAGAACACTGTGGTTAGTTGAAAGTCCCACAATAGCTTTTTCAGTCTCCCTCACTCGGGTCATACATGTGACAGACTCGCAGCCAGTTCAGAAAGATTATATATCAGATCTATAGGCCACAGTCAGGCTTTCAGACCTCTTGTGTTGATCTCTTTGGCAGTATTCCAATGCCCTCCCTAACCCCTAAGGACTGAAACCTCAAAGACCTAACGAACATGAATCAGCCAATCATGAAGTTGATTCATCACTGTTAAGTCTTTGAGGGGTCAGGGCTTAGTGCTTAGAGCTGGCCATTGGGATTCAGCCTTCGTCTTGTTCAGCATCAGTAGAAGCTATTGGGAGACACTGTGGCCGTAGCTACTTATTGCAATTTGGGCACCCTGCTTTCATGCAGTTCTGTTGTTCCCTTGTGTCTTGTTGGTGTGGCATCCACCACCAGGACACACAGAGTGCAGCAGTTGTACCCCCAGAAAATGGCTGTCTGGCCCACTAGACATGCCCTTGGGCCTTCTGAGCTGCCCGGGAACCGCTCTAGACTCGAGCCTTGCTTGTGGCTCGTCTGCTCAGCTCAGCTGGTTGATGTGAGCGAGCAGCGTATAGCCAATTTTGCCATCTGACCTCTGACCTTTGTGCTGCTAGACGCGTCGCCAGTTCCCAGAGTTCTTCCTGTGCCCGTGCCGTACACTCAGGCCCGAGACCACAGCTCCTCCTGCTCCCCCAGAAAGCTCCTGACTCACGTGGATCAGGGCCGCGTCTAGTCAGCTGTGCTTTGGGCATCCCTACCTCCTCCTGATGCCATATGAGCTTAATAACACACATACACATACAGTCACAAACTCACACACTCAATCTCTCATCAACCCTTTATTTGACACTAGGCAAGTTGTCAATAACCAGACCCTCTGTCTTGTGTTGTCTTGGTCAAGGATAGCTTGCATTTTCAGCTGTTGGGACTGTGGGCTCAGGCTTGATGTACATTCATCATTGATTTACTGGTAGTCTCCTCTGTGTGTGTGTGTGTGTGTGTGTGTGGGTGGTGTGTGTGTGTGTGTGTGTGTGGTGTGTGTGTGTGTGTGTGTGTGGTTGGTGTGTGTGTGTGCGTGTGTGTGTGTGTGTGGGGGTGTGTACATGTGAGTTTGTAGCTCATCTGTCTTTTCAAAAGGTGTTGCACATTTTAAACCCTGGAACAGAGCCCATTCACCTTGTAGATGTTTTTAACTTTTTTGTTTCAAGAATGCTGTCTGAAAACCTTTGCGTGTCAGTCTGTGGGGCATTGCCCACTGTCCTCATTGGTCCTTGCTTGCAGAGTAGCAAAGAGTGGAACTGATTGTTGAGGATAGTTGCCAGTCAGAGTAGTTGTCTTTATGCTCTGGATCTAGTGCCGACAGATCTAAGGTGTTAACCTTACTGCCTGGAAAGGAATAATGGCGTGCATTGCTCTTTTTTTGTATCTTCTTAAACTCATGTCTGTTTTATGACTGTCTAGTTTATCCATAGGAGATGATTTGAATCAGTTCATTTTTATACTGAGCTTGTAACATTAATTTAGATACGTTTGTTTATCTCCAGATAAATATAATTAATAATTCTTATTAACTTGAATCCAGGGTAAGAATACTTTTATTTGACATCCAACAAGAACACGTTAACACTTGCATGTCTCTATTTAAATGGCTAAAAATGTATAAATGTATATAAACATTTCTTTTGGGTAAATTTTTTATAGCAGTTAATCATTTATATGATTATGTAAATAGAACATGAAAATATATGCACATCTTCATCATTAAATCTTTTTTTTTTTTTCCTTCAAACTTTTTTTGACACTTCGTACCTAACACTGTATGTTTCACCTTAAACTGTTGGCTTTCTTTCTTTCTGAAGAATTCTTGACTATTTTTACACACCCCTTTGTCTGTGGCTCCCTGAACTGTTTGTCCTCCTTGCCAAACTTCTTAGATTAAGATTCTGTTCCGTGCATGGTCCAGAATGAAAAACAGCTTCATCAGTACATATTGCTCATTGGAAAAATGTTCCACAAGATATCGTTAGATTTTTTTTTTTCTTTGGAGGGGCAGATGCAGCCCAGTAACAATTTACTAGAGATATCTTTTGAGGCAATTCTGTACTGTTGATGGTAGATGTTTGTATGTCGTACTCTTTTTACAGCCGTCTCTAAAAAGTAAAAAAAACAAACAAAAAAAAACAAACAAAAAGGCCATTGGCAGATACAGAACAATATTCAAATTGGTTTAGTTTATACATAATGACAGAGATTCATGAAAAATCTACTTATATATTATGGATGCAATATGATAATTGTTTAAAAGGTACATTTTAAAGGTTCTGTTTCATTTATCCAGACTTGTTATAACTTGTAATTTAAAGCATTTTGTGAAGTGAGTGTTACTGGTAACTAATGAATTTTCTGAGTCTGTTGTGAATATTCTTTGTATTTTACTGTATTGAGAATAAAAAAATGTATACGAGTATGTTTGATGGTCTTTCTTCTCACAGTACAAGAAGTATATGAATACTTGTCCACGATTTTGAGAAAACACAAAATACATGGTTGTGTTATATATAATGTAGAATATATCAAAAGTTATGTTCAAAGGCATGGTCAGTGATGCTGACCGTTTTGCAAAGACTTTCTGAAACATCCCATTAATGGCTGAATCTCAATGTCTACCCTAGTCTAAGCCTTGAACCCTTAAAGATTACGGTCACAAATTAACTTCATAATTGGTTGATTCATGACATTTAAGGCTTTGAGTGTTCAGGGACATTGGCCTAAAGTCTGCCAAGAAACCGGAGCAAACCCAAATAAAAACCAATGTCATACAGAATTGTTGACTGCACGTTAAATGTTTGTGTTGTGTAGCAAATCGTCTAACCGTCGCTCCTTTTACCTATACAATAATATCTGAAATTGTACCAAGGGGTTCCTTGTTCCTCATGGTAGAATTCTATAGAACCTATGCTTTTATGGCAAAGTTACTTCCATGAGGGCATTTGGGATATGGGCAATTCCACGGAAAATTTACTTTTTCTCATGTCCATAATGCCAATAAAATGCCTTGGTGTTTGTATGATGTAAATGATTATGAGAAATATTCTGTAGGCCTATCTTTTATTTTCATGCAAGTTGCAAACTTTATGTCATCATTCACATACCATGCCTTAGCGTTATTGACGTAACAGAAAAGTTCATTTTCCGTGGAATTGCCCATAAACATTTTTGAGGTTGAGCCCAAAACCCAAAGTAGACCTCTGTGCAAGCCTGAGGTCTGTGTGGTGGTGGTTCCTAAACACTCAAACCCAGCGAACTACAGCCCCCTAGTGGACGATGTCTTCCTGTACTAACCAAGGTGCCCAAGCTCATTCACCGGCCAAATGTGTCTAGATTTATCTAATTCATTCATTGTACAAGGGTACAACTCAATCAGTCTGTCAAGTTAAACTAACCCCAGTTGCTTTGCGTTTCATTTGTTAAATTAAAGTATGAGTGAAAAACGCTTTCTTAGAATACTTAAAAAAATAATAATGTTGGGCAGAGGTCAATTGTGACAAGTAGCCGAATAACTCAAATATTTCAGAGTACATTTAGCTGTTGCTAAGCCTCAGTAGCGAGGCCTTTGGAAACGCGTTGGAAAACCTGACGGCTAAGAAGTCCACACCTTGGTAATGACATTAAGTTCTCAGGAAATACGCTGGCATAAGCAAATATGACCTCGAGATGGCGTTTGCGCCAAATCCATGTTTGCTGTCCTTGCGTGTGATGTGAACAGGCCTTCTGTGAGTCCATAGTTGCAGGGATCTACTCCAACAGGTTGTGAAACCTACGGAAGGCTCCGCCTATTCTCTGATAATTCGTTAGGTTCGTTACCCACCTCAGGTTGCTTGTAAACTGAAGGGATCAGTTGCGCGTTAGACACGTCCGGTTGTGCGCTTGGCAAGTTTTTGCCCATTAGGATGATGTAAATTTAATTTTCAAAATAGCAGTTTCAGTGAGTTGGTGATCATGACGACTGCCTTATTAGCATGGTCATATGGAGTGTTACTGCTCAACAATTAAGGTAAGGTAGGCAGTGTTTTTTGTCATTTGCTTTAACGTTATGCCAGGCAATGCGGCGGAGTCTGAGGTTTGGTCGATACCCTTTACCTACAGTCTGGTAAAGCATTTCAAATTATGTGATGATTATTTTATAGCACTCGCAACAAGCAGCAAGCCGTAATATTTTCTTTAGGCTGGCCTGGGCCATTTTTGACTACACAAAACAACTGAAAAAAAGAGAGAAGACCACTAATTTTACTAGGCCAGTTGTTTCAAGCGTAACCTAGGCCTAACGTTACCTGGATATAGACTAACTCTGTCCTAAAACTAAACTCTTGTACACATTTCGATGCAACCTTTAGCCTACGCCATTGCAGTAAAGGATGTTTTATCATCGCTCAAGTGGCAACCTTTTAGATTTTATGATGCGCAGCGTACCGGTCGTTCAACTATACGGAAAAAGACAGCATCAGAAGAGTTTAATTTAAGTAACAATTAACAATTTATTCGGCAGCTGATGAGTTTGGCGTGTTTAATTTATAGAGGAGGGAAGCATTGTCAATTTTAGGGGGGAAACCTGACACTGCCCTTTGTGGTTCGCCTGAAACACTATAGTTCACGCAAAGCTCACACACTTGGCTCCCGGATAGGTAGAGATCTTTAAGTATTCCTAAAATATATATATGCTAAACGTATAATTTTTCTAGTTTCAGACACAAACTTTAGGATGATTCGGGGCTTATGTATTGTTTTGAAATATGGGCATCCATAAACCGACAAAGTGTACTTCTGACATTCCAAGATCCCTGGCTTGCAGCTCTGCATTATAAAAGATTTCAACATGCCAACTGAAACTCCAGTGTGTTGGCAGCTTAGGCAGCACGAACTCATGGCCACACCGTCACATGGCAAACATAATGATGATGATAATGATGATGATTGTGCTTGCAACCACAAGGGTCAGATTGTATCAACTTGGTTTTAAATGTATGCACTGGTGTAACATTATAGACTGGTTTAGCTTTTCTGTGTGTAGCATGAACACCTAGTGAAGGAGAGGTATTTGGTGGTTTATGAATTCCTTCATGTAAATGTGATTGTCATATTCTGCTAATGAGCATACTTTTTAAGCAGCTTGTTTTTGCAGTGGAATGTGAATCATGCAGGATGCTGATTAGCTCTGAGCTGAAGCTAAATGATGAGGGGTGTGTGTGTGTGTGGGGGAGGGGGGGTGCTTTGGTATGAGGAGGGAATCTGGAGAACTGTACATTGACTCAATCCAGAAAATGAGGCTCTCCTTGGGAGACTGAAAATGCCTTAAATTCCATTTCCCCCTCTCCTTTGAAGGCACTGTGTTTAAGCTGCTGACTTAAGAAGGAGAGGTGAGGTTGTTGCTGGGTAATAATCATCAAATTGGGCTGTCAACTTGTCCCCATCTGACTTTGGATGGATGGCAACATGTTATATTGCTGGCAATCACTAAAACCTTAAGGGTCATTTTTATTACAGTTGAAAGAAGCATTGAAGATAGCGCTGTAGAAGCAAAGCGTTTGCGGCATTTGGTTTCATTCTATCCACCATTTCACAATGGATTGAAACATTAAACAATATTGCCCCCACCCCCCAAACACACCACACACACACACACACACACACACACACACACACACACAGTTCATTGTTACTCATTAGTTCATTCATCAAGTTCAGTGTCTAGAGTCGCAGACACTACCTGGGACCTCTCCTTCTCCTCTTAGCGACTATTTGTTCAGAGGGCCATAGAATGAGACATGCTCTGTGTGTACAGTAATCCCACCCTTCCTGTCCATGCCAGAGGCTCTGGTTTCATACACACTGATGAGAAAGTGTGTCTGATGACCTGTCACCACCACTAAAGGTTGCTGAGAGTTGAGAATTGAGGCGTCAGGTATGATCATATAAAGTGGCATTTACAGTGCAACCTAGTGAGTGGCCTTTGGAGTTGTCATATTAACACAGCAGTGGTAATTCTCTATTGTAATGTTGTTTTGGCAGGTCAGAGCATAGCGACATAGCATGAACTTTGGTCTGGGGTTGTTTTTCCCCATTTCTCTTAGCTTTTTGTTTTCACTGTGCTGGTTTTAATTGCTGATGTTGTATCCCCTGATAAAGCTACCAAGTTTGG
The DNA here is from genome assembly GCA_015244755.2 of Tenualosa ilisha. Taxonomy (NCBI): domain Eukaryota; kingdom Metazoa; phylum Chordata; class Actinopteri; order Clupeiformes; family Clupeidae; genus Tenualosa; species Tenualosa ilisha. The sequence continues at coordinate 1,881,169 of PYXC01002064.1, forward strand.
TGTTTTGCCCTGCAGACTGTAAGGCTGTTTTGCCCTGCAGACTGTAAGGCTGTTTTGCCCTGCAGACTGTAAGGCTGTTTCCTCCTCCCTGAATTTTTCCACCTTGGTATCACTGAGAATGGCAGGAGTTGATGGCTTTTGCTGACTGCAGATCGTAAATGGACAAATTCAAATTTTATTGATCAAGGACTATGTTCTTACAAAGCCTCGTTGAGAGTAACAGCTGCCATGATGCGTGTTAGGAAGGAAAGGTGATCCAGAACAGTCACGCTTATAGTCCAAAGTGCCATCAAACAGCAAGCTTTTGGGAAACACAGCCATGTTTGTCAGGTCAGAGCAGATGAGACAAGGTCTGTTACTAATAGCATCTTTTTGCAAGTCAAAGGAGGGTTAAACAAATTTTTGCTCATGCAATTTCTCTCTCTCTCTCTCTCTCTCTCTCTCTCTCTCGATATCTCATCTCAATTTCTCATTCTTTCACTGAAACTGTTAGACTGAACTTGAAGTTGCATCACTATATATATATTTGAATCCTGTGATCTGATATGCTTGATGTGGCCGTAACAGTTTTGATCTAGCTTGACATGAATTCTATAGAGGTCATTAGTCTGCCGACTGTGAGCAGATTTTGAGCAATGTTCTGTTTGGTTAGTGTTGGGCTGAAGTAATTTTCTCACCTTTCACGCAAAAGGAGGCCAAGGGTCTTGCTCTATTTCACACAACAAACAATAGGCAATAGGCAAATTCCCAAGCACATGTCTGCAGCCTGTGACTGCTAACCCAGGGATCACCCAGACTCTTCCTTTAGGCCTCTTATCCCCATCAGACAAGACTGCTGAGAAACTAAAGAATATGTGTTTAATAACCGCCTAAATCAAGGCATGTCACAGGTAAGCCACGACTAAGCCATAAGCTTAATTTGAAAAAAATGTAGTGCTTAGTGCTTAATTTAGTGCAATTCTTGTGAAATGTTATCATTCAAATAAAAAAAGAGATCTAGATATAGCAAAGTAGTTTTATTAAAAAAGGAAAACACTTCAAGTTGCTGTGATTGCTGATTCTGTAGATATTGTGGAAACTAGAAGAGGTGCTATTTTTTTTTTCCTAGTTATCAGCAGCATACACAGTAAGCTTAAGGTGGAGGGTTTTTTTTTCCAAGGAGGGTGTTTCGTTGTTGGTGCATTCGTTGGTAACATGATCGTGGACTCCTAAAAAGCCATCTGCGTGGGAGTAATAGAACACCTACTGAGATGGAATTACCTGGGCTGTTCAGGTAGCATTCTTTAGGGCCATGTGGGTGAGGAGAAACCTGTGGGCCATACTGGTCAGACTTCCAGTGTCAGTCTCTTTATTGAAAAAGGGGTTTGAAAACAAATTATAGCATAGAGTATAGTATAGCATAGTAAATAATGTATATTATGTTTATATGTATATAATATACATTTGTATGTATATGTGTATAGTTGTCTTTATTGTACAGTATGTGTCTGAAGTACTTTTGCCCACTAAATGTATACTACTACATGTCTATTTGTTGTATGTATAGAGAGTTAACACTTACTGAAGTCAAATAATTTCTATATGAACATATACTTGGCCAGTAAAACTGATTCTGACAATTTCTTTGTAAGAACAGTTGGTGAATGAGGCCCACTTATTTATTCATTAATTTATGTATTTATTATGTAGTTGTTGTTACTAAGATAAATAATAAATACCGTGGGCCTCATCCACAAACTTACAAAGGAATTTGTTTTTAAACCCCATTCATACAATTTTTAAGATTTTGCAACGACCAGTGTTTTTTCGTTTTTTTTTTTTATATATGGTATCTGCTCATCAGTAAAAACAAAATCCACATTATGCACACTCAAGAGCACTTGAACATTTGTGACTGAAAAAATTGGTTGTTGCATTTTCATAAATTTTGCTGTCGTAAAATATTACAGCATTTAACTCTTTTAAATAGGACTTTAAGAACAAATTTAAGAAATTGTGTAAGATTTGTGAATGAGGCACAATTTGACATGTTTATATGGACACTAGAAAGACAGTTTGGGAGAACTGCACATAGCACCAGTATTTACTGTCATGGTTTTGTGGAATAGTCAAATGTTAATGGTGTGCGAGAGCATGTAAGCTAATATTTGTGTTGCTTGCGGAGATCTGTAAATCTGATGGCAAAACAGCTCAGTTTGTTCCAGCTCTGTTTGCTTAGTCTAGAAAAGCTTATGATGCACACTCTTACACTAAAATAGTCCATTTATATCTAGGCCAAAAATAACGGTTACAAGTAAGGACATAGAAACTTCATGCAAGCCTCTCCCGTCCTTCTCCTGGCTGGTAAGCAACTGGTATGTCTTAGATCTGATAATTATTGCCACTGGGAAGAAAAAACATGTTTTGCATTACATCACAGGCCAAGAAAGGTTAATTAAACACTTGGCCTACATACTGATATATAGTTCAGTCTGAAAGGAGTAGAATATTTCAGGAAAAGTGTGGACTTTTTTTTTGGGGGGGGGGGGGGGCGGGGGTCAATCCAGTTCTAAACAGTAAGAAAGAAAAACTGTAGTACTTAATTTCCACCTTAGGGGCTAATTGCTTGTACTCAATTTTTACAGTAAATGGGAATAAGAATATGCTAATGCAGTCTTTGGCAGGCTATAAGGAAGTTGTTGGGAAAAATCATAGAAGTTGTAAACAATCTTGTGGGACATCGTGATCATAATAACCGTTTCTTATCAGATATTTTTTTTTTCTTTTTTGTTAAATGCAGTTTTTAGTTTGTTCATACTGTAAGCTTTTTTGATCTTAGCTTAATTTGTCAACAATGGCTGTGACTTATGCACATGGTGTGGCATTAATGATGTCAAAACTTCTTTTTGCTGATGACACTGATGAGTCATTTGTCTTACTCTCTCGTCTGATGACGCTGTAGCAGGCTACTTATGCAACAACTAAGATTACTTGCTGTCTGTTTATCAAGCATCTTGTCCTTAAAGTCCTTGTGTATGAGGATACCCTTTAGCTAGTGTAATACTGATCGAAACAGAGGCATAATTGCCCCTTTAGAAGATGAACTATGACTCGATAATTAAACTAAGCTGTAATGGTTAGCTACACATGAGTGACTACTCTACAGTTTCTGTAGATTAATATGTAGATTAACCTAAATGTCTTGGATGATGGGGGGTGGAGGGGTAGCTTGGCCGGGGCCTCTCTCTGTCATGGTCTGTTGTTTTGTTTTGCTGCAGTAAAGCACCTTTTCCTAAAGCACTAGGGATTGTGTTGGCCATTTCACCACGGCAATGGAACCCTGACCCAGTACAAGAGCGTTGCCTCATACCAGATTTCATATCCGACTTATCCTCTCAAAAAGCTCTCTCTCTCTCTCTTTCTCTCTCTCTCTCTCTCTCTCTCGTCCACTTGTGTGTGTAAGGGGAAAATGGAGGTGTGTATTTGAATGAAAGCTTCATACTGACACATAGTTGTGGAGTGGTCCCATTCATCCCTTTGATGTGATGTTTATGAGGCCATGACTAGGTGTTTTCTTCAAGTGGAAAGTTGCTCTCTGTTTGGGTTGTATTTAAGCTAAATTTAACCATTATGGTCTGATTCACCTCTTAAAAGTGACAAAAAGGTATATTAATCTGGTGTGTGAGACAGGTATGATGACGTGTGTTTGTTGACTAGTCTGTTTCCTAGCGTAAGATATAACATAAGACCTGTGTTACCCTTTTTGTTGGCTTTTGTCCTCATTGTTAGCCTCTCAAACAGCTATTTCCACAACAGCCGTCTGTGAGTCAGTCTCAACTGTGCACAGCCAGTAAGTGAATAAATAAAAACTCCTCTTGAGTTGCCAGGCATAATCCTTTGTCTCTGCACTATGCTGATGGGTTGGTGGGTTGGGCAGGTCATGCAGTTGATCCACAGAAAATGCATCGCAACTCCATGAAGCTTACAAAGGAAAACAAAAAAGTCATAAATACCTGCCGTGAACCGAAACCAGAGTGAACTTTGAGGGATGGAGAAGAAATATTCATAAGTCACCCAATACCCCCGCAGCTTTCTCTCCTGCTGCTCCAGCCAAGGTGGACGAAATCATATAGCCACTGAAACCGCATAAGCCAAGCCATGCACTACAGCTTCCATCCACCACACAGATGGATACAAGTAATTTTATCTAGAGTATGTAATACCTCTGTCAGTATTGTAAATTGACATTGTGAACCGTTTTTATTTATTTATTTTTTTCCTGGTTTGTTAACAGCAAAGAGAGATTGTTATCTGTCTTAAGTAAAGTTAAGGAGGTGTCGGGGGGGGGCTTTTGTAATGTGTGAAGTTCAGGGAAGGGCCCTGGGTGTCCTCCCCATCCCACCCCTTCCCCCATTGCCCACTGCCCCCCTCTTTTGCCCCAGCAGTTTGGCTGCGTTCCAGGAGCGGAGGACCCTGGCAATGAATGGCGCCCCAGCCCCGTCTTTCTTTGAAGCTGGCCTGGAATGCAAGGCCTTTTCTCCCTCCCCTCCCTCTCTTTCTCACACACATTTTCTTTCTCTTCCCCCCCCCCCCCCTTCTCTCTCTCTCTCTCTCTCTTTCTCTCTCTCTCTCTCTCTTTCTTTTTCTCTTGTTCAGACACTATTATCAACGGTGAAATATTCCCCTTGCTTGTCCCTATTGTGTTCTGGCGAGGAGGTAGACGTCACTGGGCTGTGTAACTGGAGGTTGCTCGCTAACTCAACTGGGTGTCCAGTACAGAGGCAATCAGGCAGACAGGAGGAAGCTTGTATTGTCATTCTCTCTCTCTTTCTCTCTCTTGCGGTTTTCTTTCGGATCCAGGAATCTGCTTCAGCAGGTTTCCGTTTTTAATAAAGTTTCCAGAAATCTTCTGCCTCAGTCTGTAATAAGTGGACCACAGTGAGGGACAGCAAATGGACTACTGCTTACCGACTGGACTTACAGTCATAACAGTTAAGAGTCACTTTCAGCTTGTGGTAAGAGCCTCCTCGGTTGGGATACTTTGCCTTTACTTGTTTGCTGTATTGTTAAATCAAATGAAATAGCTGTTGCTGCTGTTAGTGTTGTGTGTGGTTGTTAAATTAGTAGGTTGTGTAGAGGCATCACTCCTGCTGACCTCTCTGCATGTTTCTCTGAGCTGTTTGTCATTGGATGTCGGTCCAATTACTTCCACTTGAGTCCTGCTATTTGTGTATATGTGTGTTTGTGTGTGCTTGCTTGTGTATGTGTGTGCGTGTATCTTCGTGCACCCTCTATTCTCTGTCACCCTTACACATGACAACCCAAATGTCTACTTTGGACACACAAGGAGGTTTTTTTTATCATATTTTTATTACTGAAAATGGTGAGGGAAGCTGTTCTGAAATGTTTGGTTTGGATTAGTTGGACTTTGTTGTTTCTCAGATCGGCGAGAGAAAACACTTGTTAATCTTTAATAGCTAGGCATTCCATCCAGGGGCTAACTGTGGCAGTTAGTGTTATGTGACATTGTCAAGTAATTCTCTTAAGTGAATGTGAATGTAATACTAGCTTCTGTTATTCTTAACTGGCAAAGCAACATATTCTGTCATCTGTCATTAATTGGCATAGAAACATATTCTGTCATCATAGTCGGTATTAGTGATATTAATTACAATATCAGACTTTTTTTTTTTTTTGATCTGTGCACTTTTTTCTCTTTGGCACCTAAAGCCCATCAACAGGTTAACATCTCTCTTTTCAGTGTTATTCTCTCTTTGGGTTTTTTATGTGTAGGAGGCTATACTAAATTCTGTCAATAGATACTGTCTCCTGTGGATGACGTTTTGTGTCACTACCAATATAATTTGATAAAACCATATTATAAGAATTTGTAATATTGTGATACGTATCGTTACATTAATGATACAGTTGATGCCATGTTAACGTGCTGCAAGGTGGGCACATTACCTGTGGGTCTAGAACCAGGACAAACATGATGACTTGTAGAGGACAAACAGGCAATGAAGAAGAGTTCACTGAATTAAAACTTGCATTGAAATGTTTCCCAAAACATGACATCCTGAGAGCTGAATAATTCAGTAGTGTCTTTTATGTGATTTTGGCCGAACATACTATGAAATATCATGATAAAAATACTATGAGTTTATCACTCATCCCTTCTTTCTGCCTTGCACGGTCAAGACAGGAATGTATATTTTCTCTCTCTCTCTCTCTCTGTGTGTGTGTGTGTGTGTGTGTTTGTGTGTGTGTACACAATATATTGAAAACTGAATCAGTCAAAAAATGAATAAGACTGGCCATCAGTCTTGTGAATAGAATATGTGTTGACCTCAGACAGAGGCTAATCCATTAAGCAAGATCACATGAGTAATCCTAAAATATTTCTCCCATGTTGACAAGGAATTCCACAAATTTTTGATCACTCTGACATGGACCTCAAAGGCCTGAAGTCTTTAAGTCCAACGGAAAAACCAGAGGCTTTTTTATAATTTAAAGGCCACTTATCATTGATCTACTTAGGAAACATTTTTAATCAAAACAAGATGTTTAGTGTTAATTTGTTCAATAAATGATATTTGATGGTCAGAGATGTTTGTTTAATTCATTAGGCCCAATTTCTCTTTTGATTCTATCCTTATCCAAGTCAAACTTATTTTTTTCCCCTCCCTGGCTCGATACTTTAAGACTTTAAGTCATTCTGACAGGGAGCTGCATGGCACAAGTCGACAAATTGGGTCTTTTAAATTCCAAGCAAATTGACCATGAGCTAAAATAAGATTTGCATCCTAATTATTAGGGTAAAAGAAGGAATTTTATGTGTGCTTGACTGTACCAATCCCTGTGCTATGCAAGTATTTCCTTGTGAGTTTGTTTTAAAAGAAAAAAAAAAAAAAAACGGCATCATGTTTGATAAGACAGATATCCTTAGCACCAACAGAATCAGTGTTCCCTTGAATGTTTAAAATTCCACCAAAGAAATGGTTCCCGACTAGATTTGATCTTTTTGGGCTAAAGGGTGGTTTCGTTATGGTTGTGGGAGACATGCAGGATTGGGAATCTAACACAAACACACTGTTATTTTTAGTGAACACATATCCTGGCGGTGGGGCACCTTATCTGTACAACAGACCTCAGTGGTGTGAGTTGTATCAGCCAAGGTGTTCCCTCTCCACTGACCATTTAGTCAGCTGTACTCAAAGAGATCCTGCCTGTGGGTTGGTTCATCATTCACCAACAGCAAATCCAAGCCTCAGACTTAACAAAGACAGGTATTAATGAATCCACCAAAACATGATGATGAATTGTCTGCCTGCTTAAGACAGGGCAGGCTGCATATCAGACGTCTGACAAAGTCACTACGTAAGGGTGTGGTTTAGCACGGTTACTTGACCAGAGAGGAGGAACGTGTTGTGGACTATTGGCCTGGAATAAGGGTGAGACTGAGAGGAGGTGTCATGCATAACAATGCGGTCGACTAGATGCAGAGATGAGGGCTATGGTGCGGTGTGGTGACGGAAATTCAAAGTGGGCAAACCAGTATTAAATTTTTATTATTTGTTGTGCTTGTGTGTGTCTGTGTCTGTGTGTCTGTCTGTTTGTGTGTGTGTGTAGCCACGTGGCATCTTGGAAAGGTAGTTTGCCGTTAACCCAGGAAATTTGTGACAATCTTCTATTTCTCTTTCTCTCTTTCTTCACAGGTCCAGGAGAAGAAAAAAATGTCCTAAGTCTCACATCCATAAATCAGCTTTTTCTAGAGCATCGCTCCTGTTTGCTGGTTACACGCGAGTCCATGTTTGTTCTTTGTGCGGACACCACATGGATTCATTCAGCTTCCCCTTTGAGAGGATGAGTGGCTTGGACATGCACCCCTTGAGTTTCCCCATGAGTAGGTTGTCCCCTGCGAAATCCTCCAGTAGCATCGACCAGTACACCCACCACCACGGCAAGGGCGACTCTGCCTACAGCTCATTTTCTGGTGGCTCAAACGCACCCGATCTCTCATCTCCCTTCTTCCCCGATGACCTGCATGCCCCTGGCTTTCACTATGCAGACTTTAAGTACATGAACTCTGCGTTGAATTTTGGTGGTGAGTCCGAGCCTAAAAGCATGGATCAGCTGTATCGCTCCATGGAAGCCCTCACTAGACAGCGTGATCAGGAAGATGGCGACAACTTTAACAGCAACCAGCAATGTAGCAAAAAACAAACATCCCCTTCCGCCTCTCTCCCACCCCTACCTTCACCACCACCTCCTCCTCCCCCCGCTCGGCTCGAGAGCCTGGTGACAATCAGGAACATGGAGAACCTTCGGGCACGGCAAAGTCCTGAAGGGCAAACAGCCGACAGGTCACGCCAGAGGCCTCATATAACACAAACACCTTTGCCACCACCACCACCACCACCACCGCTGTTGTTTTCTAGCAATCCCAGTTCTGACCCAGACAACTCCTTCTCAGTTCCCCAGCAGAACCAGACCGAGCCAGTGAACCGAGACGCCTCTGCTCCACAGAAGTCAGCAAACACGCTAAGCCGATTGGCCCAGATGTACCCGAGCGCGGCAACAGAGCATGACAGCCAGCAGGATCTGGTCGCCCAGGGAAAGGTGCTGCGCAAGAGGGCGCACTCTGCCCACGCCGCCCTGCCTCCTGCACCCGTGCGCCCAGCCGACTCTTGGCAACAGCCTCCTCCTCTTTCTCCTCCAAGCCCGAGTAACGGGAGTATCCAGCACAAGGGACACTTCTACTTTGTGACGGGCGTTTGCAAGACAGAAGGATCCATGCCTGTGGCTAACATTGTAGAGAACTCCTGTGCTAATGTTCATAAGTCTGTGGAGAAAGAGAGAGTCCTTGAACAAGAGGGTGGTGTGCAAAGAACTATTCATAGATGCAACAGTTATGACATGTTGAGCGAAAGAGAACTTTTCCCCCGTGCCCAGGAGTTGAGTGTGAGAAAGCAAGATGCTGATGGGTACTTACTAGACAATGCTCTTCTTGGTCACAAGCAGGCTACACACATTTCCAATTTCCCAGAGCAAGGGCAGAGACTCTTAGGCAGGGAGATCACAGGCAGACATCATAGTCCTGCCCATCCAATCTTCTACTGTGGTCCGGAGGAAAGTGTTCCGCAGTTGCAGCCCAGCAGCCAACTGACCTCTATCCCTCCTCCTGTGGCGGATCCATCCATTCATGTAGAGAAGCAAGAGGAACAGACAAGGAAGCTCAGGAAGCAGCCTTTAGATGGCGTGCCCCGTGAGAAAATAAACAAGGAAACCACCCCACTGCTCTACCATCTCACGGGGGCCAACCAAATGGCATTCATGAATAAGTTCAAAAATGATTCCGATTCCAGAACGAGCTGTAGGAATCCAGAATGGAACAGTGGAGCCCCACAACACCCAGAGAAGGAGCTGTCTGACTCTAAGTCTAAGGAAGTAAAAGGCACCAACATCTGCAGTGACCAGTGTGAAGACTCTCGTGAAATTGAAACGCCCGTGGACACAAATCTAGACAGCTTCTCTTATCCCTGCAACACACTGGACGACTCCTATAAGAAATACTACAAAGAAAAGCTCAAAGACGTGCAGTCCCGAGTACTCAGGGAGACGTCTTTCAAACGGAGGGATCTTCAGCCTCACAAGATCAAACAGAAGCGCGAGCAACAGCCCCCTGTCCTCCAGGTGTTCCCCTCCACCCAGGACCCGCTGTACAAAGCAGACAGGCCCAGTCATCCTTGGCCACAGCGCCAATCACAGATGTCCAATCCCAAGAGCAGGAATGAAAGTCCTACGGAGAGGACCAGGGAGATGGAGACAACTGGGGGCGAAAGTGGACAAACAGTCAGGAAGGAGCGAGAAAGGAGGGCTAGCCAGGAGAATGACTTAGAACGTGTGGATATATGGGGTGAGGATACAAGGAAGGATATAAGGGTTGAGGAAGCTAGGAAGGAAGTTAGGGGTGAGGAAACGAGGAAAGCACCCAAAGTAGCCCAGCCCCAAGTGGCGCGCATCGGAGGCCGAAAGCGGCTGACCCAGGAGCAGAAGAAGCTTTGCTACTCTGAGCCGGAGAAGCTTCACAAGCTGTTGGATGCTCCTACACACCAACCCTCGCACTCACTGGGCAACGAGACGGAGATCCTACTCACAGACAATGAACTGGGGGATCAGGGTCTGGTGGCCGCCAGGAAGAAGCTGTTTGAGATGCGTGGTCGTGCCATGTCTGCCTCCAGTCTGTCCAAGACCACCCTAAAACATCTCCAGCACAAGGCCCTCGTGGCCTACATGGAGCGGAAGACAGGTCAGAAGCTAACGGAACCCCAGCAGCCTTGTCCTCAGGTGCCCAGCCAAAGGCACTCCGCTGCAGGTAGGACATCTGACTGTGACCCCAGGCTTCATCATGGCAGTGGAGGCCTGAAGAAGAAGGTCCATCGGCCCCTTTCTGCTGGGCGCATACTGGACTCTTCCTCTAGCTCTATCCGCTACACCCAATTCAGTTCCACATCATCTAGTGAGCATTCCCGCCAGTCCAGCTGGAAGGGGATGCCTTTGGTGTCTTCAAGCAAAGCCGCCTCAGTAGAGAGTCTCCTGGATCAGCCCGAACTATCTGGACCCTACCGGGCACGCTCCAGATCTACACCTTATGTTCTCCAGGTCTGTTTCAAAACACACAGATAGTAAACACATGTGTGTGTGAGTGTGTGAGTGAGTGTGTGAGAGAGAGAGAGGGAGAGAGAGAGATCCACATTGTATGTATATAATAACAAAAAAGCACAAACTGTGTAGTGTTTTGACAATCTCAGTAAATGTGGCTTCGTTATCTATAGTATACTAAAAACTTTTACTGAACTACTGTGTGTGTAACAGTTTAACAGAAATGTACTACTTTTTCTTTATATAGGATTCCATTGGCATTAGTGATGCTTCATCCACAGATTCATCAAGGTGAGGACATGCGACTTCCCTTTTTTCACTTGCTATTTGGTAGTAATGTCCAATTAGAGACATTTACAGAATAAGCAGGGTCAGTTCCATGCATGAACAGTGTAATCTTTACATAATGTCATTATCAGGTCATCATGTAACCTTTATATAGAGAGGTTATAATTACTTGATTTGGACTTTGGTCTGACTGATATTTTACACAGCACGCTGAAAGGAGAGGTTAACTGGGTGGTGAGTGTGACCCAGAGTACTGCTGCTGTAGCTGCGGTGGTTCCGGATGACTGTTGCCGGGTGGTGGCCCCTCGAGGGAAGTCAATGGAGGAGCTGGGCGTGTCAAAGGTCATCAGGCCAGCATGTCTGAGCAGGAGCTCTGAACAATTAGACCAGCTTTGCGGAGGCAGCGGCGGTAGTCGTATACACAGTTTAGTGAATCCCCGCTTTTCCATAGCAGAGAGAGGAGAATTGTGGTGACGCCAGGCGAATGGACACAGAGGTGGGCCGGGCACCAGGAGGGGCGGGCAGAGGCCATGCAGATGGACGTCCGGCATGTCAGGGAGGATTCCACGTCCAGTGCTAGATCACTTCCTGCGGGCACTGGGGCACTGCCAGACATAGCACAGTCCTCCAGTCTGGCATCGACAGGAACAGAGGCAAAGCCCAGAGGACATTTACTGGAGGGCAAGCCTTTGTTAAGGTATGTTATACACAGAGAACATATGGCACAAATATACCATGCACAGAGAACATACGTAAAATACACTGTAGAACAAAAAAATTAAACAAACAAAATTCACATTTTATCCATTGAGTAATGTAGTTGTATCACACATAAATGATTTCAGTTCAAGGACAGGAAGTGAGCACTTGGATTATTTCTGTAAACATTTGCAGTTTCTTGAAGCAGTGTTGCACATTGTCATGTGGCATTATTTCTTCCCAGTTTGTGTCAGGTGGAGACGCCAATGCCCTCATGTAGGAAGGACGGTTTACCTGCCGAGCAAGACACGTTGACGCTGCCAGGCTTTTCTCATGAGGTCGCCCTCAGTCATGGAGTCACCACTGACCCCAGTCTGTGGCCTCCTCCACCGGGTGGTGATGATGATGATGATGATGATGATGATGATGGCGAAGAGGAAGATGAGCCCTCATCTTCTCGCAGTGCCACAGGAATGGGCTCAACGCACACGTTGGCCTCACTGTCACTGTCACAGTCTCCCAGGGCAACGCCTGCTGTTGCTGAGGTCAGCGGGAATGTGGGAGAGAAACCTGGAGGGGAGAGGGAGGAAGAGAACCAGCAGGAGGGACAGATCAAAGACCGGGAACAGGAAGTCGTATCAGCGGGAGGAAGTCAAACAGAAGAATCAGGGAGAAACACCCCTCCGCAACAGCACCAGCAGCCCCAGCAGCAGCAGCAGCAGCAGCGGCAACAGACGCAGTGGGCAGCCCTGGTAGAGGAAGTAGCTTCCGCTGACCAATCCCTGGCGCACTTGCTGCGCCCGGTGGCCAATCACAAGACGGCTCTGATGCTGATGGAGCAGCTGCTGTCGGAGGACACCCTGCTAATGGAGGAGCACTACAAGAAGAAGCAGCAGGAGGAGGGGAGAGCCTCTGGCCTGGAGGAAAAGCATCATCAGGAGGAGGTGAAAGAGCAAGAGCAGGAGCAGCAGGAGGAGGAGGAGGAGGAGAAAAGAGGCCAGAGGTGAATGCTCGTTATCACATGCACGCATGTCCCCGACGACTTAAATAACACACACGTCACCCCAAGGCTTTTATGACATCTTCCCGTCCATCCTTATCTTCTCCTGCAGCCGCTGTTGCATAATCAAATGTAACCCAAAAGGGGGATAAAAGCCCCTAATATAGTGACATAAATCTTATCACTCACAAGATACATGGCAGTGTGACAATTTCTACCTGCTCACAACTTCTTAAAGATGGAAGATTGCAGTAGCCTGTATCACGTATCATGACACCATTAGTGCTAGGGCTAGAATGTTATCTAGCAGCTGGTCTCAGTATATGACCTCATATGGTGTGTGTGTTTTTGCTAATAATATGGTTTCTTCTCCAAAGGGCAAATGCTGTTGAGGTGCATTCTGACTTTTCCTCCAGTAACCCTGAGAAAGACTGCTCTGAATCCCAGCAAGAGGTTGCTGAGAGTCTGTCTGAAAGTGATGTGATTGAGAAAAAGGTACTTTTTGGTCATCATGTGTCATCATGTATAAATGACACAATACATACAGTTTTAGCAATATGTTGGAGCACATACTTAGAAATGATTTATTAGATAATATCTATGAAATGCAGAGGTGAAGTGGGCAGAAGTAACTAAGCTAAGTAATAGCCTTTCATTTTAGCTGATTTTTAGGTTCATGCTTGGATATTCTTCATTATATAAATATTAATAATACAATGTTGCTATAGGTCTTAGATCTGGTGTAGTCTGCTAAGCATATCTGATTTGTATAGATGTAGCTCACCTGCTCTGTGTGTGTTTGTGTGTGTGTGTGTGTGTGCAGAGGCAGCTGCTGGCCTGTGTGGAGGAGCGTCTGAGTACTCTAGGGGAGCAGCGCTCAACTTTGCAGGCGGAGGAGGTGGAGAACGGAAAGCGTGGGGCAACCATTACAGCCCTGGTGGCTGAGCGCTGCCCCCAGGCTGAACAGGAACGCTATGCCCTCTTCATCGGCGACTTGGAGCGCGTGGTCAGCCTGCTGCTCTGCCTGTCCGCCCGACTGGCACGTGTGCAGAACGCACTCAGCGCCGTGGATGAGTACACGGACCAGGAAGAGAAGGTGAGAGAGGAGAGGAACACAGGGTATTCACTGCCACTAACAGGAAAAAAACCACATTGTTTGTAAATACCATAAAATGCCACAAGTCAATCTTTCTCTCTCTCAGAAAGGTTGGTGAAAAGGTTAGAGAGAAAAAAGCCTGAAAGAGGTCAAATAAACACATTTGATGTGCAAAAACTGTATATTGAGTTCTGCAGGTGTGTTTCCTTCTCATGATTCCATATGTGATTATACAGTTTATTCAGTTTTGTCATTGTGAAACCTTTAAATGTAAGTTATTAGAATACTGAAGACAGACACTGGTTGACATGGCTTGTTAATCTGCTGCTTCAGTTCTTTGAAAGCTGTCTGTAATCAGCAGCATTTCTGTCAACAATGAGTCATCGAAACTGCGAACCAGTTTCGGTGGATGTTCTCCTGACCACGCTGCCCTCTAGTGTCAGAAATCTGAATTTCATTTTAATTGGCAAATTCCATGGATGACAGGTCAGCCCCCCTGGCCTCACTTATGGTGTGGAATGCTTTGTTCATTATGGCAGTAAACAACAGTACAATAATATGCCTACAGATCAGTGCCACTGTTATTAAAGGCCTTGTAATGAATCTACTATCAGGCCTTTAACTACAGTAATGACAGGATAAGAGAATTCCCAAGACAGTTGTAAAAGTGTGAGACACAGAAAAGGTCTTTTGGGCTGTCTGAGAAAAATGTATTATAGATTTGTTAGAGAGATAGTTTGTAGTGCACTCAGTCAAAATGACACCCAAAGGAATCCCCCAAATCTCCCTGGTGAAATGAATCATGATGTACTTGATCATTTTGAGGCTGAACCATTCTGCATTCTCTCTCTCTCTCTCTCTCTCTCTCACTCTCTTTCTCCTGCTCCTTGTGCAGCAATCTCTGGACAACCGCCACCATCTCTTGTGCAAGCAACGGGACGATGCCAAAGATCTGAAGGACAACCTGGACCGGCGCGAGCGCATGGTCTCCACGTTCCTGTCCAAACACCTGACAGCTGCCGAGCTGCAGGACTACCGGCGCTTCATCCAGACCAAGGCCTCGCTGCTCATCCGCCAGAAGGACATGGATGAGAGACAGCGCCTGGGGGAGGAGCAGAGGGAGGGCCTGCTCAATAGCCTCCCTCTTTAGATGGGTTGGGGGGGGCTCCGTTCTTCACTGGGCTATGCTGCAGTGTTTGCTCAAAAATCCCTTCTGTCCCTGCACATTTTATCATGTGGAACTGTCTATAAACATGACTTATCGATACAATGATCAACATACCTAGTCATGTAAAACTATCAATACTGTAGCATACCCAATATGCATCCACTGGTTTGTGGAGGTATTGGGACTGTTGAACTCAAGGACTTCTATGAGTTTGTATGTGTCTGTGTGTGTGTCTGTGTGTGTTGAGGGGGATTGGTGTCCAGATATTGCCTTACCTGAGTAGTTGTTGCTTCAGTTTGCATGACATTTCAGAACGACGAAAGCTTTAAGGCTTCAAGCGTAGTGCTTCTTTAGTAATATTTTGTAAATATGAACTTGAAATGAAGTGAAGGCACTCTAAACAAAACCAAAAAGGAAGAATGCTAAAAAAATGAAGAAACACGCACTTTGATATTTACATGCACTCAAACACTGTATGTCTTTTTGAGAATATCTCCTCCATACTTTGTAGTGATTCAGTGCCTTTATTTATATTTCATGTTTTAGGTTTTCAATGGCTGTGGAAGGACAGTATGATCATAAAAGATGCAGAAACATGTGTCACAATTCACTAGATTTAATAATCGCATTCTTACAATTTTTCCCGTAAATTAATAAGTAAATATTTATCCTTTTATTTCAACAGTTGCCTTTATATTATACTGTGCTTTCGAATCTCAGAGGCCTTGATGCAACCACAGAAACACCAGTCTCTTGAATGTTTAATGGCATCTGATAATTGAATTGACGTTTCCAGGTGTTTGGCATTAAAACACGAGCCTACTGACAGGACTGTTTACAAGTCTCTGTTAACACATGTAGACTATGTATCCATATGTAAGTAGTTATTTCTGACTTGGGACACAGGAATGACCTCTTGTGTGTCATTTACTTACCATGTCAAACCTAAATGTATGGATGACTAAATATGATGGAAGGCTGGACTAATGTAGCTTGAAAGAAGTATAGAGTGCATGTGTATTCAAAGCTTTCTGAATTCACTGAATTTGGTTGAATGTTTTTTAAGACAATATTTCATTTGAAGGGATTTGTACTGGGCTATATAACCACCCTTCTTTTATAATAATCATGTCCTCAATTGCAGCCATTGCTGAAAAATATCACTATTATGCTACCTAATGCATGTGGTTATTGTGTCTGAGAGTTTGACACACTGTTTTTAAGTCGCACTGTACAAGGACTCGTTTAACTGAATGTTCTCTGTGGTTCCCCTCTCCTTTTTCACAAGCCATTTGTCACAAATGAGTTTTCTAAAATATCTAAGAAATATTTTCCATCCAAACATTTCTCCTGAGATTTATGCCCACTGGCATTTCAGTTGGATAAACATAACGGATGTTTGTGTTGGCCTTTGCTCGGAGCGCGACCTCAAAGGTTAAGTGACCCTACGTCTCAGAGGGGTTGTGTTTATATGGCCACAAAGGAATTGAAGGAAAAAAAAATAACAGCACTGCATTACATATTTGAAGCGGTGCAATACTAACAAAAGCGGATATTCTTGCTTTGAACAAACGCACACTGTTTCCTGTTATGTACTGCACATGTCCACATACACATGTAGTCCACTGATTCATTTCGTTTTGATCTGCACCTCACCATAGGCGTTCCTTTGTTTTGTCAGCATTTCTGAAGTGGGCTGGTGTGTTGTTATGGGTCTGGATCAGGACAATGCCGTGGGCGAGATAGAGTTATGTAATGAAGCTCATGGCAATAGTGTGTCACGTGTCTGTGGCCTTTTGTGTATTTGGATATCATTTCCATGTCACTGTTTGTGGTGTTTGGAATTGACATAAACAAACATCTTTCGCTGTCCATTTGACTGGTCTGTGTATTGTTTATAAAAGATTCTTTTATCCAGGGGAAATATGAATAGATGACACATTTCAGTTTATTATTTATTTAAGACAAAAGTTGCTTTGATTTCACTTTGATACACAAATCAAATTATGTGTGTTGTGCCTAAATAGACTGTGACATTTAATTTGTAATTGACCATTCAGATCCTTGAATAATCTCATATCAGTGTCATCAATTAAATTATATTTATACAATACCATTTTAAAATATAGTGATCTTGTGACGCTTTTCAGACATTAACATGGAGCACCCAAGAGCAATGGGGGCAAAGAAAAACTCCCTTGTTATTTAAAAAAAGAAACCTTCGGCTCAAGGGGTCAACTTAACTGCAAAGGGTCGTGCAGAAAACGACAGAGTCAGTAGTTACCATTATGTGATAGACTACAAATTTGGCTGAAGTTTTGGCTAAACTTTATGTTAACTCCAGAATATAGTTCCACAACATATCTAGCTGGCAACTAGATGTAATGTTAATCTCAATGTCTACAAGCTCATAAATAGATAAACTAGAAATGGATTATAGTACAAATTGCGATCAGATGCTTTCAATTTCCCTCTGATAACCTCATTAGATACCACAGTATCAAAATAAAAATGGAATGCTTGTAAAATACATGGATTAATGGATACCCCCTTATGTTCTCAGCATGCAAATACCAGCAGAATCTCTGCAGGCCTGTTGGCGAACACTGGTGTTATGGTGACCATGTTTTGATGGAAACTAAGCAGGAAAGAAGATGGTTGATGGCCTTATGGCTTATTTACAGGGAATAATTTGCGGAACATCTTCAATTAAAGCATGGAAGAACAACAATTCTTGGGTTAATAAAATGACATGCAAGCGATTGGTTTAGAGTAGAGTGGTTCTTCAAATGTAGAATAATCATCTCTCTCCATTCTAGGTCAGAAGAAGATGATAAACAATGTTTTTAGCAGTTCAGTGCAAAGCAGTTGGTTCATTGGTTCTATAAGTTTATAATAATTCATTCATTCTATCCTGGGTGATACTATAAGGCTTTGCCAGAAGAAAACGTGAAGTGAATTACTGGCATGGAGTAAAATGTAGCACCTCTGTATCCATATCTATGACAGAATGAAATTAAAATGTTAACATGTAAGTTAAATAATGATAATATTGAACTGTATGTACAACAATTTGCGATTTAAAAACTGTAGATGATGCATCTTAGGCCAGCTTGATGAACCTACAGCAAGCTTCCATCTGAAAGCACAACTCCTTGGTGAACTCAAAGGAATGCATTAACTCTTTTTCTTTAAATGGTCTCTGACTGGCTCAAAGTGTGCTGTGAGGTAACGGTTGTTTGGGCCTAGTTTCTGGCAAGCAGCCCCCTCCTGGCTCACGGCCCTCTCCTGGTGCTGTGGAAGCAGGACAGGGACATTTGTTTTACCGCAGGGTGTGTGACCACAAGGCAGCATAGTGTGTGTGTGTGTGTGTGCATGATTGTGCGAGCGTGTGTGTGAGTGTGTTTGTGGTGGCCTGAGTGGAAATGACATCATGTCAGAGTGGGTGTTGTACTTGAAAGGGTGTGAGAGAGCATAACATAAAAGCAAGAAAATTAACTTCTCAGTCTATATCAAGATGGAGACACTTGACACTGATGTCAGTCGACAGTTATAAGGCATTTACTACAGCTCTTAATAATACAACCATTTAGACCCCTGAAAAATGTTAGTTAAAATATCCTGAATACATTCTCTATTATTTGGGCTACATCACTTGTACATCACTTCAGTGTTAATTCATGCATTAACCTCCATCAGTTAATGGATCCCTTATGTAAGCTTTTCCAACAAGCGAAAGGGCCAGAGGCACAGTCTATAATTAACACCATCAAATGAGCTTGAGTTAATAACGGGGACCAGAATCATGACTTTCTTGGTTATAAACCACAATTCTCATGCATTAAAATATTTACAGTATTTACTTAGACACATTTTTTTGTCTCTTACATCATATACAAGTTCCTAAAAGTATGAATTAACACAGCTTTATAGATGACGAGCAGCACGTCAGTATAGACATGACCAAAAAAGAAGAAGTGAATTGAGTTCCTCTATCCTGCAGCCTATAAGTATCACATCATTCATTTTTTGTGCATTTATTTGT
Source organism: Tenualosa ilisha (assembly GCA_015244755.2). Lineage (NCBI taxonomy): Eukaryota > Metazoa > Chordata > Actinopteri > Clupeiformes > Clupeidae > Tenualosa > Tenualosa ilisha. The sequence goes on from PYXC01002064.1 coordinate 1,900,109, forward strand.
CTTGGTTAAGCTCAGCTTTTGTAGTGTGTAGATGTAGTGGTTATCTATCTATCAGTCAGTCTGTCTGTATCTGTCTGTATCACCACAGTTAGAAACGTGTGCTGTAGTAACTCGCGGTGAAAACAGCTTGATGGGTATGGTATTAGCGATATCAGCATCTCTGGGCAAACATAATGATCAAACCTAGATCTGGTCTTTCATGAAAGTTTTGCTGGATATAATTAATCTAGACTATTTGTCTAAGCCATATAGCCTATTCAGTATTCTTATGTAAAGTAAGCACATTTACTAAATCAATTAAGTGCAGATGCACTCAGAAATCTCACAGATAATCAGTGGACACAAACTGCTATTGGCCCTAAATATGATCAAAATGGCTAATTGAACCAAAAGGATGTTTATAATTTTACAGTATAGTACAATGTGATTACAAGTACTGCTGTTTTGCTGGATTTCACATGATTGCTGATTTGAAATTAGTATGACAGTATGTCACAATAACTACACTGCTGTTACTATGCTACAATTACTATTACTACCACTATTACTAGTAGTATTACTACTACTTGGCTACTATTAAAGTGACATTCATACATGGCAAACAGGTCAAAGTTCAAAGTGCTTCTCATTCTGTACATGTCAGGAAGCCAATGCTCTGCAATGATAAGGTAGTTCTTGTTTCACACCTCCAGTGGCTCTTCCGTAACCGAGGACATCTCCTTGTGTCTGGGTCTCAGCTTTAGGTGGCCACTAGTGGGGGGCTGGTGGAACAGGCTGATGGTGGGGGGCTGGTGGAACAGGCGAGTGAGTGTGAGCGTGTGGCCTTTGTGGAGGGTGCTCTCCCCTTCCTCCTTCACTGGAACCACCAATCCCACTTGTCTGCGGATCTTGGGCTCACCAAGCAGCTCCCTGACCTCGTCTCTCACCCCTTTGTGCAGGTAGTGGTATGGCCTCTTGCCACAGTTGTCCCTGACACGTATGTCTGCTCCATAATATTCCACCAGCTGGGTAATGATATACTCCTGATGATGTATGGCTGCGATGTGCAACGGCGTGTATCCACCATGGCTCTTGGTATTGACATTGATGCCATTGCCAAATTTCCTGGACACTTCAATGATCTTGCTGACCATTTTGCTGTTGCCACATTTGGTAGCCCAGTGCAAAGCAGTGAAGCCAGACATGAAGTCCCTTTTCTCCGCCAGGTGTGCATCCTTGAGCAAGAGGGCATAGACCAGGTCCCACTGCCCCGCAGCCAATTTAACTAGCCAGTCATGTTCGGCCTGCTCCAGCGGCACCAACACAGAGTGCTTGGGCTCTTCTGAGGGTCTGACGTTTTTACAGCCACGCCTAAGCAGTACAGAGTTGAGCACCATTCCCTCTGAGTCTACAGAAGGTCTCTCGTTTCTGACGCTGCCTCCTTTGTGACTACTACTGTCCTCTGTGAATTTGATACTTGGGGATTTTGTTGTCTGTGAAGCTGGCAGTCTTAATGGCAGTGCACAGGGTTTGTGGGTGTTTGCTGTGGCTGTCTGGACAGGAAAAAACTCTTCACCTGAATGCTCATTCAAATTCATCACTTGACTTAGAACGAAGCTGAAAGCTTTTTTTGGTTTGATGTCAACAGCTCTGGTCCTCTCCAGGGCCAAGTGTATGGTTGAATGCTCACCAGTATGACAAGGGGAGGTATTTCCATCATTATGTGAATCTGTTGACGGTTCCGTTTCCTTACGATTAAATACATTTACTCCATCTTGAAAAAGTGTCTCATGCTCTTGGACTTTGTCTGTCTCTGCTGCATCTTTAGACGTCTGTTCAGTGAGCTGCTTGGCACTCTCATCATTCTCAACACTTAAATGGCTCAATAAATGTTGATATTTCTTTTTAAGAACAACATATTTGCCATCCTCCAGCTCCTTTACGACAGCGACATCGTTGACAATAGACTTGAAGAGATCCCTGTTTTGTTTCTTTTCAATCGGATCGCTACAGTTAAGTAAACTTTGAAACTTACTCAGAATGTCAGAATTCTTCACCTTTCCACCTTCTTTTATCAATATAGACAGAACAACTTCTTGCGTTAGATCCATTTTCCGGACGAGTAGCCTAGCGCAAGAATGGTGTATAGTTCCAAGTCCTCGGCAAGTTTCCTGCCTACCTGTCTAGCTGACACTCGACCTACCTGTAGTTTCCGGAATGTAGACGTGGATGGGCCTGTCATTTGAGCAGTCTAGCCTATTACAGATCACTGACATCTGAACAAACCTCTTATTTTTACAGGCCTACATAATGTTTTGTTTTTAATACTTGGCCCATTAAAAATTATCTGCATCATTTTAGGTTTGTTTAAAATGTCTAAGCCTTTACCAAATGAAAAAAAATGTTTATAAGTCAGAGCACTAGTCTGTAAGAAGTATAGGATACGATTTAAACAGGTGACCTTATTTATTTCTTTTAAGCTACAGTAGGCCCATAGCTCTTTCCTATGGACGTTATGACCGAGGGCACTTCAGGGCAGTAGCTTAAACGACTACAACTCCCAGCTGTAAAGCAAGGCATTAGGATGGCGTGTGCAGCGGTAACATAAGCGGTGCGTCTGCCATTTGAACATTAAATTAACTTTGTTTTGCTTACTAAAAGGGATCTTAACATTTCCAGTTTGCTTTTCATCGATCTCTTCGATTTGCGTAAAGCTGAGAGGGGCATTCCTGAACAGTCCGGGACCAAGTGGGAGTTTCCAGGAAGTAGCCATATTGAAGCATTTGAGCTTGTTCCACACCGTCAGTCAGTTTACAGACAGTAAAGACCAGAGAGGAGCTCCCTCGCCCAGCTCGCCAGTAAAACAGACATATTCGGCAATATGGCTGCTACCGACGTTGACATATTTTCTGTAAGTGCCTTGTGATTTATTTCCCTGATACAGCACAATGTTTCGACCTTGGATTGCATTGCATTGTTGTGAATTTACGGTATGTGATTTCCCTCGGAAAGTGTACGATACTGCTAGCCAACTGGTTAGCAGGCGAGCTAGCTCGAGGGAGTGTACCATCCAGCTTTTAGAATGGACGGAGTTGTAAGCACAGTGATCGGGGTTTGTTTCTCTGTAAATTTAAGCACAGTTGACTCTATTTTTTATTTGAGGACTCGCCGTACGAATACCGATAGTTTCGACCTGGGTTAACAGTAATTTTCTGTCTCAACAGGGGACATTTACCATCGCTCTATTTTCTCTATAAGCTAGCTTAACATCACAGCTATCTTGTTCATACAGATAGCGACAGAGTGTCTTTATCAGTGACATTATAATCATTAACGTTCAGTGTAAATAGCAGTAAGACAATGCCAGCGTGCGGTTTTTAGAATAACCTGACGTAACGTTAACATTAATCACATTATTCAATATTGACAATTTCTGGGAGAGTTCTCATCCATAAAAACTCTAGGTTATACCAAAGTGTTTTTAATTGTAGAGAAGTAATTTAGCATTGGTCTTAATGTAATGAAGTTTTGTTTTCCTAATCTCAAAGGTAACTGTAGTTTTTTTATTTTAAGTTATTTCAGTGGGACACAAGTGAAATACTGATCCGGATCAACATTTGAATCCCGAATGATAGGTTTATGTGGAGATGTGGAATGCTAGCATTTTAGCAGATATGTGGCGCTATCAGTTTGAGAAAGTTGTTCCTCCTGAAGATTACAGTGGAATCACTCTGATATCACAACTGAATGACCACACAAGTGTCAAGGGCTGGGTAGAAGCCATGGTTGTGGTGTGCATGCACTCAAGATCAAGGCTGATTAACTTTTGGTCAGCCAATGAGAGTTTGTCAGAGTTGTTGAAAAGGAGGGTAAGTGGTATGTTGCAGGATAAGTGGATTAGGCCTATCTGTTGGTAACAAATCCTTTCTTTGGTGAACAGAATGCCAGACACACATTGCGTGTTCGATTGGACTATCCACTGAGCTTGCAACCTATGAATATGGTGAATCTGTAATTGATGCACTTCTTGTGTTGTGTCTGTTGTGTAATAATGGGATGCACTGGGTTAGTGAATCTGTTGTGCTGTGCAAATTGCCATTGGGTGCCTTTTGAAGAAGAGTTTATGTGGATCTGCAGCTCCTCTCTGAAGTGTCAGCCAAAGCACTGTCCCATTGTCTGCTGCTGTTTGTGCTTGGATTACTGATCCACTAATACAAACGAGTCTCTGTTGTCAGACAGTTTGTTGGGACGAACTGTGCTGATAGATACGCTTTGGCTCTGTTTGTTTCGATCCATCAGAACAGTTCCCAAGCGTCACCCAGAGATGCTTTGATGAAATTCATGCGGATGTCTGCACTGGTTCTAGGATGGGAGGGAGAGTGCCATGTAAAAATGTTGAGTGATTAGGCTGTAGTTTAACTTCAGATAGTCTCAGAAAACCGAGAAAACTGAGACACACACACAGCAAGAAGAGTGCAGACCTCTTCCAAATGCCCTGTGCCCATTGTCGAAATGTTAATGAGGCAATTAGTGAAATCGCCACATCACTCTGATCCACTCCAGAATTGAACGGGTTCTTTGACCCATGTTACACCCTTACACTAAGTTTCATGAAATTTGGGCCAGTCATTTGTAGCCAGGCTAGCACTGCCTAGTACCACTGCTCAGTATTGCATTTAGATACAGTCCTAGTCAGGGAACTCTCCAAAGGCTTCAGTTTCCTCAACTAAATTTCTTAGCATCCCGACAGTGAACAGAAATTGAAGGTAGAACCAGTAGGTTAAAAGTTAAGTAAAGTGGCCACCCACTGCAGAGTAAATGCATGCCTATTGTGAGTGACACTCTGCACAATGTGTAATGAAGTGAAATATTCTAGTCCATCAGGGTAGGCCATTTTTTTTTTCCAAAAAAAATCAAACAACTTCAAATAAAACATAGGCATAGGCCCTAAGTGGAGGTAGCCTGATAATTATCGATCTTTTGCATTGTTTGAAAGTTGTTTGCATCACAGAACACACAGGAGTGGTGATGTTCTCTTGCAGTGGATTATGGGTGTTGATTAGATGGTTGGCTGGTTTATTTTTTCCCCTACTGACACTTCACTCCCTGTGAGTTGTGTGCCAGACAGGCCATTTTGATCGGAGCTATTGATTGTCCTCAGTTAAAGAGCTCTATTTTTGTTTCTGTTATGTAATATATTGCAGGGATTATTCAAAGCGGTAGTGCAGAGCTAGGCAGATTACATTACACTGCTCTGCATGATTCACTTAATTTTAATCACCGTTATGTCTATAGGGCGACTTAATAGTAGCGTGTAGTAGCCTAGTCTGCACGTCGCAGTTACACGTCCCCCATTCTGTTATTTCATTAGTCTGATTGTGAGTGCACACACTCAGACAGAAATAGGTTGATCTATCTAGATGCTGTCTTCTCCGCGTGACATGGCGCTTAGGCTGTGTCACAAATGATTCTTAGCATGTGTGCATGCATGCAGGCAGCTTGAGGAACCGCAAGGCATGACTCATAGCCATTCTTAGCTGACGTACACACATGGTTGGGTGGATGTCCCTCAGCTGTGGATCTGTCCTGTGGCTGTCTTGTGTCAGTACTGTGTTTTCAGAGCGGACTGGCAGTTTGTAGACTGATGGTGGTGATGATAGGACTTGGCCACGTGGTGACTGAAGGGACATCAGGCTTCAGTGTTTCGCACTATGCGCACCACGGCTCCTTAATCTGCTTCTCTTGTTTTGGCCCTTTGACTTGTCTCTTCTTGCATCAGGCAGACAGCTGTGCTTTGCTGTCCTTGAAAGCATTTTTCAATTTCTTGCTTTTTTTCCCTCTCCAATCCGTTTTGTGTTTCTTTCTATCTGCCACTCTTTATCCCCATAACTCTCTGTATCCCCCCATCCCTCTATCTTTCTACCTGGTTCTTTCCTTCTTTCTTTCTTTTTTTCTTTCTTTCTTTCTTTTCATTCTTTCTCTCTCTCTCCCTCACTCACTCTCACCCTCTCTTTCAGTTCCCATCTGTGAGTCTCATGGGAGCACTGAGACTACCTTTGTGTGTGTGTGTGTGTGTGTGTGTGTGTGTGTGTTTATGCCATGGCATCCCTCCAGTGTTGTTCTTGTTCGATCAGTGCTGGAGGCAGATCGGCTGCTCAGGTGTGTTAGGAAGCCTAATGAGCGGCCAGGATGGACAGGCGCCACTGAAGGCCCTCCCCACCATCTGTCTTGGTGGAAGAGTAGAGCCCCTCCACAGTGGATTGTACACCCACCATCACCCCCAATTCCAAACCCATTTCCTCTGTACCCCCCTATCTGACACACACAGGCGTCCACAATCCCCGTGATCAAGCTACATCCCCAGGATCCCCCCTTTCTCACATCCATCCCAAATATTCCTCTGTACCCCTCATCCTACCCCACCCGACTCCACTCTACCCCACCCAACTCCACACACAGCGGCTTCCTCTGTTCAGCCTTCATCCCTGTTCCCCACCCCCCACCCCGTCTCTCTGTACACGCACTCTCCACACACATTCCTCCTGATTAAGCTCTTTTAAAGTCCATCTTCAGCAGTCTGTCAGAGCGCTTCACTCTGGAAAGCGAATGAGGCCACTCTAGCTGTGTTCAGGCCCACGTTTACAAAAATATTGGTCTGTACCACAAAACACGCAGCCATTTCCTCTTGACCTAGTGACTCCCCTGAGAAAGTGTAGTGTTTCCTCACCAGGGGGAGGGCTAGGGCTAGGGCTGGGGGGGGGGACGTTTAACTTCTGTCGACTGAAGACATCCTTGGAATCCTCCCTCAAAAAAAAAAAAAAAAAAAAGATGGGAAGAGAAAAATAAGTCCCGGCTGCTTCAGATTTGAAAAGTGTTTGAGCCACTCAACATACCCCTTCTGCTTTGTCAGTCAGGGGTCAGGGGCTTTGTCATTTCACGGGGAGTTCTGTTTGATGAGAGCCTTTAGCCCCTGTGATAACACTGAGCTCTCACTCCGCTTCTCCTGTGCGATACATTCCTCTGGTTCCCAGCTCTGCAGTCCCTCTGTCCCCCCTTTTTTTTCTTTTTTTTTTGCGTTTAGCTGGCTGGCTGGTTCACTGGCTGCGTTCGGCTGGCTGCCTGCGCACGTTTGCTGACATCACCTTCCAAGTATGTGGCCATGCAGGAGAACAAGCCTTTATGAGGGGGAGGTCTGCTGGAGCCTATGGGCCTGAGGTAGTTAATCTGATCTCTGGATCAATACAGGCTACATACAGGCTAAATACGAATTCAGTAGTTCATCCACTGTGTTCTGTAGCCAAGGTGGTTTGCCTGGCTTTGGGCTACTACATGTTATGTCCAAGCCCTAGCCCTATGTTATTTTTTCTTGGTACCTAAAATTGAGTTCAGAATCCAAAGTGGTAGTATCATTGTCATGTCAGTAGTGGGTGTCAGCTGTCGTGGGTGTGATCGTGAAATGAATAGGGTGTAATTATGTAGCATGTATGGTCTAGGGTCACACCAGGCACAAAACACGTTTGAATGTTTGTACTCTGCTCTGCCTTGACAAGGAGGTAGATCAGTGTCTTGAGTTTATACTCATGACTATCGTCTGTCTGTGCTTATCAGGTGTGCGGGTGGGAATGGGCCCATCAATGTGGCCAAACAACATTTTTAACCACAAGATATAGGCTTTAGGCTACGCACACGCACGTATTGTTGAAGCATTATCGTTGTCTTGTCCTGAGCAAGCAAACAGTGTATACAGTATACAGCCCACACAGTTAATGTATGTTTTTGTTTTTGTGTGTGTTCACAGAATGAAGAAAAGCGCAATCTGAATTTGGGCGGACATGTTGGTTTTGACAGTTTGCCTGATCAGCTGGTCAGTAAATCAGTGACACAAGGCTTCTGTTTCAACATCCTTTGTGTCGGTAAGCGCCTTCCTTTTTCTTCCAAACCGCTTGTCCATGTCCGTGTCCCTGACATGGACGTGGAGGTGAAACCACAAGCTGTGAATGTAATTGTCTTCCTGAGGTCATTTCTCTGTTCTTTTCTTTCCTTCTCTCTCTCTCTCTATCTCTCTCTATCTCTCTCTCTGTCTTTGTCTTTGTCCAGGGGAGACGGGTATTGGGAAGTCAACGTTAATGAACACACTTTTTAACACAATGTTTGAGAACGAGGAGGCGAGCCACTACCAGAACGGCGTGTACCTGCGACCCAGAACGTACGACCTTCAGGAAAGTAATGTGCACCTTAAACTCACCATCGTGGACACGGTTGGGTTCGGTGATCAAATCAACAAAGAAGACAGGTGAGATGTTTGACTGAAAGTCAAGAGAGTCAGTGCATGCCAAACATTCTTCTTCAGTGATTACTTAGTGAAATAATTATATCAACACTGTTGGGGGGGGAAACCTTGTATATCCAAAATATGTTTTATGAGCAAGTTGGGGGAAAAAAAAGGTCATGTTGTCAAAGTTGATATTAACATATGATATTAACATATGGTCATTTAATTGCATGTTATATTTGTCTAAAAATCACAGACCAGCATGATGACTGACCAATAGCATTGTTTTATTTAAAAAAAAAAAAAAAACTACCAGACTTGAGAGGTTCCACTTGACAGTGACGGTATAGAAACTCATCAGGGAAGAGTCCCAGTGATCCCAGCACTGTATCAGATCAGATGCAGCAGGGTATGAAGTTCATTATCGATTATAGAGTCGTTATGAGAGCGTTGGATCATATTGTCAACAAATTATTTTGAAGTGATGAGCCTTTCTGACACTGTTGTGAAATTATCTTTGGCATTACACTAAAAATGGAAAAAGCGTAACTGGTTAGTTGCTGTTATTTAGTTTTTTTCCACTGCCTCTCTGATTATGAGTAGAGTAGTCATCATCAAGTTCTGAGTGCTACTGTAGCTTAAGATCAAGTGCAGTACCCACTATTATAAAAAAGGATTTTACAGCCTAATTTCTCAAACTGATTCATTGGGGCCCGGCTGTTGTGGGCTTCATCAGCGAATGAATAGAACGTAATTAAGTAGTGTCTGCATGGCCTGGGGATGTGGCCAACACAATACACATTGAAGTGCATGGAACAGGGACAGCGGATGGGAAAATGTCCCTGAGCCAAGGGAAAGGTCACACATTATAATAAGGCTCTTGGCAAGTATGCACAAGCAACATTTTTTCCCACTGAGAAATCCATAAAATGGATTATTTTGCAAAGGCAATTTTTTTCTGGCGACTACAGTATATGCCTAATTAGAACTATTTTTAGAGATGCATTGTGTCATTCTACAGATAATAACTGTAAGGCTCCCTTTTATACTGATTACTGTACAGAGTATGGCAATGAAACGTCTTAAACAAAATATCCAATTTACCTTCTGTTTTGCAGTTATAAGCCTATTGTGGATTATATCGACACACAGTTTGAAAACTACCTTCAAGAGGAGTTAAAAATCAAGCGCTCCCTCTTCAACTACCACGACACCAGAATCCATATCTGTCTCTATTTCATCGCTCCTACGGGACATTCACTCAAGTCTCTGGACTTGGTCACCATGAAGAAACTGGACAGTAAGGTTAGCTACGAGATAGAATTCAGTTAATTTATCTTTTTTTGAAGGGGTTAATATCCGTAGTAGTCCCGCTCGCAGAATACTACAGCAAGTCACCGATCCATAGTTGTGAATTAAGTTATTGAGCCTGTCCTTAATTGGCTGGCGCGCAGTACTGTGTGTAACCCATGTGAAAAGTGTCGGCGTAAAGCGAATCGATGGACGCGTTAAAGCATGAAGGGTGTGAATGCCAGGGGGAGTGTGGGGTGGGGGGATGGAAATGAGAAGAGGGATGAGAGGAGCGTGTGAAAGAGAAAGAGAGAGAGAGAGTGAAAATGTCAAAGTAGTGTAAAGAGGGAAAGGGGGGGAGAGAGAGAGAGAGAGAGTGTGTGAATGAGTGAGGGAGAAAAAAAAAGATGGTGAAAGAGAGATATGTTAGAGGGGGTGTTTGAGAGGTCAGGATAGTGACTGTGTGTGTGTGTGTGTGTGTGTGTGTGTGTGTTTGTGTGCGTGCATGCATGTGTGTGTAAGAGACAGATGGTCAAGCAATAGGCAGGGACTTCTTCCAGCTCTGAGCGCTCCCTGGTTGGCCGCAGACCTACTGTCTTGTGTCGTATGCAAAAGTCCTCTCACACGCCTCCAAACACACCACTCTTTCAATCAGCCAGCCAGTCAGCCATGGCCGTGCCCATTCCTCTCAGCCATGGGGAGAGAGTACAGTATGCTGTCAGTAGGGCTACTCTCATGTCTTGGTCGCCCATCTGAACTGCAGTCTCTGAGATGCACTTGATTGTGTTGGTGGAGTGGACAGATTGAAATCTGCCCTTTGCATGATGGGTGGCCCGGAGCTGTTGGAATGACAGCCTCATCGGATGATCTCTAGGGAATGCCAAGCTCCATGTTTGTGGTCTGGGACACACATTTGAGTCAGTGACCTGTTTAGCCAGTGTGGATGGGAAGTGTGTGTGTGTGTGTGTGTGTGTGTGTGTGTGTGTGTGTGGGTGTGTGTGTGTGGTGTGTGTGTGTGTGTGTGTGTGTGAGTGCGGGAATGTGCCTGTGTACGCCTAGGTCTTCTGTTGTGTGTGGTTATATGATCTTTCAGTAAGGGTGTATTTGTGTTTGGGGTGAAGTGTGTGTGTGTGTGTGTGTTAGAGAGAGACAGAGAGACATGATCTACGAGCTGGTTGCACCCATGCCTGCAGGCTTTAGTAAGCTGAGTAAGGGGACCATTTAGAAGGACCAAAATAGCATTCCCCCATTGTGTACGTGCTTCATCTCCTTAAAATGCTAAAATACTATACATATGACATTTTACCATCTACAGTCTGCTTGGTCAAATACTATACATATGACATTTTACCATCTACAGTCTGCTTGGTCCAATACTATACATATGACGTTTTACCATCTACAGTCTGCTTGGTCCAATGCAATAGAAAACTGCTGTATGTGGTTAATGAAGAGGGCCGCTGACATTGTGATTGTCTTTCCAGGTTAACATTATCCCAATCATCGCTAAAGCAGACACTATTTCGAAGAGTGAGCTGCACAAGTTCAAGATCAAAATCATGAGTGAGTTGGTGAGCAACGGTGTACAGATCTACCAGTTTCCCACAGATGATGAGGCAGTCACAGAGATCAACTCCTCCATGAATGTAAGGATTACCTCAACACTTGTGTCATATCAACACTTACAGTTATTCATTGACTTTATAGGAGAAATCAAATGTGAATCAATCAGTAGCCCTGTTCTTTGAGTCACTGAGTGATGTGATATCTTCTTCTATTGTTATTCATCAACATTAAGTCAGGATGAGGCAGTCACAGAAATAATCTTCTCCATGAATGTAAGGACTTTACATCTTTTCTCAACATTTGTGCCAAGTAGGTTACACTTTGTAACCCTGGTTCTATGAAGGAGATGAGTGAGACACTTGGGACATGTGCAAAGTACCATACATAGGGCACTTCCCATACTACGATGAAGAGCAAATCGACTAAACGAGAATTACACTTCTAGTAATTCATTGACATAAAGGAAAAGATTGGTCATTTACAGTACATCTTCTGACCTTATTTTGTCCTCGTACACTTTTGATACTCTGTTAGACATTCAGGTATTCTGTGCTGTGATGTTCTGCGATTTCCAGTCCAGCTCTGAGAGGACATCATTTTTTTTCAGTTTGGGGCCAAACTGCTCTGTAAAACTAATCAGTCAAGGTTATGGAAAAATATTGGCAGGGTGTGGAGCTGTAGCTGGGCTAATCAGTTGACCAGACCTTAGCAGTGAGGCTCCTCCCCTCCCATCGGTGGCCTCTTGTTTGAGGGCAGCCATCGCTCAGCTTCTCCTCTCAGCTTCTGGGGTGTGTGCGTGCGTGCGTGCATACGTGCGTGTGTGTGTGTGTGTGTTAAGTATGTGACTTTTGTGGTTGGGTGGACAGGATGCTTACATCATCATGTGTTTATTCTCCCACGAATAACTCTTTGCTCACACCAAGAAGAAGAAGAAGAAGCACTGTTGTGTTCAGCTTGAATTCTTAAATATGTCCACCCCAACCCCATTCTAGTGCATATATGGTTTATTTCTCTTTTATACATTATAGTCCCCAAACTCGATTCTTTCTCAAACATTGAGCTTTTTGGGTTTGATAATGACATGCATTTTTTGTCATGCAACTGTAGATGTGAAACTCAAAGCCTACAGCTTTCTGTTCTCCTTTGCGTTTTTGTGTGTGTCTGTGTGTCAGTGTGTCTGTGTGTGTATTGAATGTGCTTTTTTCAGTCTTTCTGACACATTTTACTTCCCACAAGTTTTTTTTCCCCTATGTATGTGTGTTGGTGTTCATATTGAGCTTTTTTTCTTCTGCTTTGTATTTGCCTCAGGCACATCTTCCCTTTGCTGTGGTTGGGAGTGTGGAGGAGGTCAAAGTGGGCAACAAGACGGTGAGAGCCAGGCAGTACCCATGGGGAGTGGTGCAAGGTTGGTGTCACAGCTTTCGACTTTTTAGGCAGATATTTACAATATATAGTATAAGTAGTATATAGTAGTGTACATATATTTACAAGTGTATTAGTAATATAGTTATATATAGTTAGAGGTATTTACAGTTTACAGCTGTCCTTTCATCCCAAACTATGAATTTATTACTGTGTAATAAGGTCACAAGCTCACATTCATGCATGTCTGCTCTCTGCTACCCACATGTACATGCATACACACATAATTCTGATGGCTTTATATATCTCCCCAGTGGAAAAATGTTAGTTTTAACAGGTTCTCTGTTTTGGAACACTGTGGAAGGAAATTTGTGCATCCAAGGCATGTGTGTATGTGTGTGTTAGTGTATGCCTGTGTGTTGTTATCTTTGAATCAGAGATGATTCTGGCAGATTGTAGTGAGCTATTCTGGCGGTGGCTGGCGGTAATGGAGGCCTGGTCCCCCCCCTCCTCCTCTCTCTCAGGCTCCCCAGGGGACCTCAGGCTGGGGTCAGCTAATTGCTCTTTGAGACGCAGCTGGAAGGCGTTCACATACCAGAAGGCCCATCATCTCCCTGAACTTTTATCTCCATATGTGCACACACAACCACACACATATATACACATATATGAACAGGAAGAATCCCACACACTGCAGAAGACACACACACACACACACACACACACACACACACACACACACAGTCCTCACCATACTGCTAATTAACCCATCATTAATTTTTACTTCATCCTACAGCCAGGCTGGGTGTGCTGTGCCCAGCTTTAATGGGCTCCATAAAGTACATGGTCCATTGTATGTGTGTGTGTGTGTGTGTGTGTGTGTGGATTATGTGATATTTGATTGTGTGATTATTTTTCCCCATTCCAGAGCCGTCCTCTCAGTCCTAGATTATGCAGATTATGTAGCTGTCTTGCTTGCAGCCTCACATCTTAATCGCCAAGAAGCGCCTCAGAGTTGTCATGCCCTGTTAAGCTCTGAGGACGTCTCAGACTCAGTTATAGTTGCATCCTTACACATTCAAATGTTAACACAAAGTGACACCTCGCTGATGTGATGGTGTAATTGACATTATTTGAAATGTGTTAATGAAATACATCTGACATAAGCATACAGTCTGACATAGGCATATACAGTTGAACATAAGCATATAGGTTTGTGTTGTGCATACACATTTGCACTACGTGTGTGTGTGTGCGCTGGCATGTGAGCTTGTGAGTCATTATTATGTGTGTCTAAATGCCCTGAGAAACACTGTTATACAATGTGCATGTTATAAAGAACACTCACAGATGACCCAAGGAACAGACTCTGCTAGATTAGATTAGCTCAGACGCTGCTGGATTATATGTCTGTGTGTTCATATGCATACATAGTTACATTTTAGTGCTCAGTTCTGAGTGGTTTGCTTAACGCAAAGAGAAATGTGTTGATACCATTCCTTTCCAAAACTCCTACATTAATGCACATCAATGCAGGCATCAGTGTACAACCCTTTGAGCATGAGTACGCTTTTTGGCATCTCTTTGTGACGTGTGTTGTGATGTGAGAGAGAGAGAGAGGATGAGTTCTGTGGTAAACTGCATCCCAGGCTGTCCAAACAGGAGTCTGCGGAGATGCTGTGTGAACGTGTCAAAGGTTGTGACTAACCCATGCCACTGCCCCCCCTCCTCACCCTCCCACCCTCCTCCAGCTCCAGCTGGACTCTCCACTGAATTTCCCATCAGGCATCTCTCTCCCTCCCACAGCTCGCTGGATAGGGAGCACTCTTCTTTTTAAACACCCGGTTCTCTTGGTCATCAATCTTCCTTTGGCATGTTTATGCAGTCTATTTTCTGACTGATGGAGCGTACATGAAATGAGATGGATATCATTTGGGTTTGGGTCTCGTCTAACTGATGGTGATGGACTACAGAAACCTGGCTGCTCTGGACAGCACAGAGAGAGAAAAGCAGCGCTTTCGTTTATCAGAGCGTTAGTACTCGCTCCAGACACAGATCCAGCTGCCTGCCTTTGCTTCGGTGTGTGTGTGTGTGTGTGTGTGTGTGTGTGTGTGTGTGTGTGTGTGTGTGAGAGAGAAAGAAAGAGAAAAAACTGTGTGTGTGTGTGTTGGAGAGAGAGAGAGAGAGATTGTGTGTGTCTGTGTTTGGGGGATGTTAAGCAAAGGAATGTGAAGAACAAGTCAGAGTTTTTAACTCTTTGCTGGTCCTCATTCCTCCCCCAGAATCAAAATGGCTTCTGGGATGCACAGAGCTACAGAACAACCAGTCTTTCATCTCACTGTCATCATCAAACAGCTGCCAGGTGTTTTCTACAGTGTGCTACATGACTGAGGAAATCGTGTGTGTGTGTGTGTGTGTCTGTCTGTGTGTGTCCAGACAGTATTTTTTTGTCTGTCTGGTGATCAAAACCATGCATTATCCTCTCTCTGACATCATTGACTGTGAATGCAGAGCAAACTGTCAGTCATCATGGCAGTGTTGAGCTCTTATTCCATCTCTTCCTCTGTCCTGCTGACAGGACTCTTCTCCCACTGCTGGTGCTTCTGTAAGACTCATTATGACTCATTAGCCCAAAGCTTTGGGATTCTCTGCTCTGCTTCTCTGGTGTGGATCTAAACCGCATTAGGGCCAGATGCAGCGGCAGTGGCAGGCTGGCCCCAAGTCAGCTGCCATACAAAGAGTCAGATGATGGAACTGGCTGTAGTTACGATGATGGCACGTGTCGCGAATCGAGACGCAGCCTTCTCAGACACTGTCTGGAGGGGTTATAGAGAATTAAGAGTTGTATTAACGTGTGTGTGTGTGTGTTCGTTCGTGTTCATTCTGCAGTTGAGAACGAGAGCCACTGTGACTTTGTGAAGCTGCGTGAGATGCTGATCCGTGTGAACATGGAGGACCTCCGAGAGCAGACCCACGCGCGTCACTACGAGCTCTACCGCCGCTGCAAACTCGAGGAGATGGGCTTCAAGGACACCGACCCCGACAGCCAGCCCTTCAGGTGGGGACAGTAGTCAAGACACAAACACAAACACAAGCACACGCACATGCTCACACATGCAGAGAAATGTTTTATGGGGCCAAACACTTGCCCTCAATCTGTCCCCAGTTATCTGTCCTCAGCCTGCTGTTAACATCGTGAGGGAAAAGTACATCTTATGGGGGAAAACACAAGCTTGTCTTGTGTGTATGAAGTGACTATATGAATCTGTTGACTTTCCAGAGCCAAAGCCACATGTATTATATATGATGTGCAGCAGTCTAAGTACTGTATACCTTTGTGCTAACTAAAGGTGAGCTATGAGAAGATCACTCTTGTATGTTTGACACACACATACACACACACACACTCTCAAACACTCACACACATACAGAGAAGTACTCTGCTTTGAGGGGGGTCATATGGTTGCCATCAATCTCTCCTTAGTTACTTCAGCCTGCTGTTAATTAACATAGTCAAAGCAGTATCTTGTATATGTGATGTCATGACTATGAATATGTTTACATTTATTTATTCCATAATTAAAAGACACTCATCCAAAGAGGTGCACAAATTGTATCATGCTGTTATGATAAAGACTAGTTATGAAGCTGTGTGTGTGGTTGTGCGCCAGTTTTGCCATTTTGACATGCTTGCAATACTAAGATGTCATGGAGAGTAGTTATGAAGAGTGAACTAACTCTGTGTGTGTGTGTGTTTTTGTGTGCGTGTACATGTATGCGTGTGTGTGTGTGATTGTGTGTGTGGGGCTATGTAGTCTACAGGAGACCTATGAAGCCAAGAGGAAAGAGTTCCTGAGTGACCTGCAGCGCAAGGAGGAGGAGATGAGACAGATGTTTGTCAACAAAGTGAAGGAAACAGAGGCTGAGCTGAAGGAGAAAGAAAGAGAGGTGAGGATGGTGGATGGCTGCGCGCGCGTGTGTGTGTTTGTGTGTGTTGGGGCTAGACCGTGGGTGGTTTCATCTAAGCAGATTCTGTCATGAGATTGCACAGCTTTCATGACTCATTGCATTCTGGAACACAAGATTATTTCTATGCATCAAGAGCTGGACAGAATGCACTAAAGCAATACAGCACAAGATCCACTGCTCATGTTTATCACTTTGGCCCGTGCATTAAGATCCATTCACACCAAGAACGATGACTATAACGCCAAACAACTATCGATCCAGTTATTATGAATGACAAC
The DNA here is from genome assembly GCA_015244755.2 of Tenualosa ilisha. NCBI lineage: Eukaryota > Metazoa > Chordata > Actinopteri > Clupeiformes > Clupeidae > Tenualosa > Tenualosa ilisha. The sequence continues at coordinate 1,916,825 of PYXC01002064.1, forward strand.
GTCCACACAGCAAAGTGTAACGACAACAACATGTGTAATAATATCGTTGGGATCACTTTTAGACTGATTTTGAAAACAATAAAAATCGATCGACAAAAACCAATCAGAAACCATCAAATTTCAGACATTACATTTGTCATAGACATAGACAATCACATGAAGAGAGACCTTTGTTATATTGTGGACACTGTTATAGTTGGTGATCTTTCTAGAACTTTCCCCTTGTCTGAACGGCCCTTTAGTCTAAAGAGACTTATATGGAGATAAGGCTCACAGTTTTCCCACTGTCTGTGCTGACTGGATAGCAAACCCAAGACCTTCATGTCATTTCCTCCCTACTCAGCCAGTTGAACTTGGAGCACATATTCACCATGCAGCCATTTATAGTGAGCAAGTTTTAATGGACGTATTAATCATTTTGTGTAAACTGCAGGGCTATGTGTTATGCAAAACACACACACATATATATATATATATAAATAAACCACCCCTGTGTGTTATATGCAGTTTATTAAACATTAGTTAATGACTGAGTCAGCTTGTGATTTGGTCATCAGTCATGTAAACAAGAATGAATTCCTATGTACAGCTCTTACTCTTAACACACAGCAGGAGCAAAGCTGGCGTATAACCACTGGTTAGTAATCAGAAAATTACTGTAGTTGTCAGAGTGCACAGCAGTCATTCACCTTTTTAAAAAAAATCTAAATCAAGTTTTTTTTTCCTTTATAGGTAGGAAATACTTTTTCAGTTTGTACTTGTGCAAATGTGCGGATACCCTGCTAAGGTGCATTGTGTGTTTTGTTTTGTGTTGTGTTGTGTGTTGTCCTGTGGCGGCGCAGCTGCATGAGAAGTTTGAGCAGCTGAAGCGCATGCACCAGGAGGAGAAGAGGAAGGTGGAGGAGAAGAGGCGGGACCTGGAAGAAGAAATGAACGCCTTCAACAAGAGGAAGGTCGCCGCCGAGACGCTCTCCCTCTCACAGCCGCTCAAGAAGGACAAGGACAAGAAAAAGTGAGTCTTGTGTTTTTTGTTTTTTTTTTCCCCTCTCTTTTACTAACCCTCTTTTGTCCTTCCATACTGACAGCCTGCTTGACAGGACTGTGCCTTTCCTATGCTGTGGAGAAGAATTTCACAGCTCATTGCACACAGTTCAAATGATAGGGAATTTTAGCATCTTATTGGCTCCACCTGGTGGTCATAGTTGTGAATTACCAAAAACAAGCATTCTGGAGCTTTCATTTTCCATTTCAGTCTCACATACATATACATATATATACATGTTATGTGTAAATATTATATAACATGAGGCATATTTGATCAGTGTATGTTTCGTATAGATGTCCGAGAATTATTTTCATTTGCTTATTTTTATGCATGTATTATTTGTGGTAATTTCTAAAACGTAACATAAAACATCATATTGTGATTGTACCATGACATCTGCATGTTATCACTTCACATTTTTCTTTGTTTGGTCATTTATTCTTTCTGTTTTTTGTCCATATTTTTATTTTTGTTTGTTTGTTTGTTTTTTCATATTTTCTTTCAGTTAATTTAAGAGCACAGCATCCAGGCCAAGTGAGGATTTGTCTTCCATCACCATAGCTACATCAGCACATGCGTTCTGACATTCCGGTGACATTTGTAAAGGACCAAAGACACTTGTGCGGGAAAGCGAGACAGAGGGCAGCGACACTGGTGCTGCCATGCCGAAACAAAGTGGCCGAGAGCGTCTAGGATTTTCTGTTCTTGTTTTTGTTTGTTTGACAAATTGGGACTTTTTATACATTTTATTTTTTATTATTACCTTTTGTCTTGCTTTGAGATGCACCGGTGACTTGTAGAACTAGTGTACAGAGGCGGAATAGAAAACAGGAATGGACCTCCAGTAAGCATATGCAATAACGTGTTAATCTGTGTGCAGATTCATTAAAGCCATGTTTTTAAATTAGATTATGTAAGGCTAATTAATTTGATATTATGTCTGTCTGCATCTAGTGTTATCTTGAACTGAGCCAAGTCAGGCCTGAACGATAGCATACAAACCATAGCAATAATACCATCACATTAAATCCATACACCTGGGTACCAATAAATGAGCAAGCTTTGTTTATAAGAGGTCAGTCTACCTTGATGGTGTTTTTTTTTTTTTTTTTTTGTCAATTGAATATTTCAACCCGCTAGAACTACTTTTTGTTGTAGCTGTTGTTGTATTATTTTATGCATTGTAAAACCTGTCAGGCACATTGTGTTAACTGTGTCCTCATGAAGTATGTGATGACCTCCACTGTATGTGTCAGAGGAGCAGGTCACAAATTGACACAGAAAGCTTTTTTTGTCTTATTGGTAAAGTGACCAGAGTCGTTTGCATATGAGATATGAGATGTATTGAGTTTTCGTAAATAAACTAAAAGCAGCACACCTGACCTCGTCCCATCGTGAGAGGGATATTCTGCACGCACCAGTCATGTGAAAGAAGACTGCTATTGTTTGGAGTGTCCAGCAGGAAGTCGACTATGTAATGTAGGTATCAGGTGGTGTGTAGTGTAATATAAGACTAAATGAATAGAAAGACAGCTGAGAACATACACTAGCCTCTTTTTCATCCGATACACCTAATACATTTTTAGCGACAAATGAAGCGTAAAAATGTTTTTTCATTAACTTAGCACAGAAAAAACATTGAGTTGGAGTGAGAATTCTCTTTACATCACTTAGTGTATCATTTTAAATCGAATCATCTTTTTGATGGAAAAAAGGCTACTGAAGATGTAGGCACATCTCTCTGTTGCCAGATCCTAGGATTATGTTGGGTTGGTGGGGGTGGGGCGAGGGGCTGTGTTGAAAGTCACTAATCTGAAAGCTCTGTCCACAATATTGAACAAAGGCTAAATATCATTCCAACCTAAAGTACACTAGAAAGCTAGTGTAGATTAAAACTATTGTGTTGGTTATTTACATGAATGTATCATTATGTACTACATTGATTTTTAGCAGCCCAAACTAGTTTAAGATGTTTGTATCTACTGTACTTGCAATGTGCATAGTATAGCAATGCATCACTGTAGGATTGTCATATTGTGAAGTGTTTCTCAATATCCCTTATTTATAGCAGATATTTGTTCAGTTTGGATTTAGTCTGTCTTCAGTAGAATCACACAAGAGGTCCAGATTCTGTTGGACTAAGTGTCTACTCAATAACAGGATTTAGGACTTCATTTACATACACATCTCATAACTGTCCATTTCTCATTTCCATTAAGAAAAATGTTTTCTAATTAATTTCCCAAACTACTGGAAAAAACATCGGAGGGATCGGTAAGGTTTCAGAGCACTTTAATTGAACATAAGACATGTGAATCTAAAAAAGAAACAAATGTAATAAAAAAAGTAGTAAAAAGTCATTTTAACAGTTTCTCTCAAAAGTAACAAAACAAAAGTAGCTGCCTCTAAAAGGAAACTTTCAGACATGAAACAAAAATACTCAGTTTCAGACATAAAACATAATATGCAAATAGCAACGTGATACAAAAATATTAATTCAGTAACTTCACATCTTTCAAACACATTTGAATGCAAAAAAAAAGTGCAGCGATGGAATCAGAATGAAACAATACAATTAGTTGCATGTGTACAAAATTGAACAGTTGAAAAGAAAGCTTAATCTGTCATCATTCCAAGATCAATACATATTCATAAAAAAACACACATACATACACACACACAAAGCAATCTAAGAGTATGGAAAAAAATAGTATGCATATTCAGTTAGAATAACTGATAATGAATGAAAAACTTAGTAAATAATCAAATGCATCCATAAACAGGCAAGAATGAAAGTGCTTTCTAAGCATAGTAGTGGGGTGGAATCCCCTTCACGTTAACCGACGTGGGGCTGCAACGGTGGACAAGTCGAGATGTCTTGATCCATCACAGCAACGTTCCCAGAAGGCCCGTGGCAATCGCCCTCTGAGGCAATTCCGTCATAAAGGCATTGGAAACCATCATAGAACTCGTCCACCTCCCTGTCTCCGTGGCTACCTGGTCGGTGCCCGTTTCTCTTCCGTCTGGGCTGGTCCCTCCGACGCCAGGGGGCCATCTGGTTTGGTTGTGGGCTTAAGGGTCGGTACTTGGTCACATAGGCACTGTTGAATATGTACACAGCGTTGGCTGGCAGGGGCATCTCAAGGCTGGAGAGATATTCATCCACCATCTCCTTACACTTGATGAACTCGGAGCTCTCAATCTGTGGACAATGACAACATGATAAACCGGAAATTCTACAGAGACAATATAGGCACCCCCTTTTTTAATAATAAAAAAAAAACATTTTTCAAAAATACTTAAACGGCCATACATGTGCAATTTACAGTAAATGGGAGAAAAGGACTTGATTGTAAACAACACATTATATTGAACAAGCACTGACCAGAAATTTCTTAACCATTTCTAAAAATTAACAGGCCAGTACAATTCCTATTCAGTGAGTGAAAGGGATCTAAAACATGAACACTACACACTTGGAATCCTATCTGCATATATGCATCTCTCTTACTAGAGTATCTAGTGGCCTGCTGCAGTTGATTGTGTGCCCCGCATACCTGTGCTTTATTCAGCAGTTCGATGAAAACGGAGAACCAGTCGGGGGTGAGCGCCTCCAACTCCAAGGTGATGATCGCCAAGGCCAACGTGGAACCCTTACACTGCCAGAGCTGGTGGCAGGCCATACAGTGCTGCACCTGCCTGGTCCACAACTCCGCCTGGAAGCAGGGCCTCTTCTGAGCGGCCGGGAGCAAGAGGAGGTCAGGGTGACCCGACAGCAGCAAGGCACGGAACTGTGGGACAAGGAAGGACCAGCAGGTAGGGGTGGGTAGGGTAGGGTAGGGTAGGGTAGGGATGGGATACGGGAAAGGTGCACAGAATTGAAGACCAAAAGACATTAAAAAAACAAAAGAAAATCATCCACTACCCAAACATTTTTCTCCTTACATCACAATGACAATGAGGATGGGTTAATTCGTTGTCATGCCAACACATTTCTCCATCTGCTCGTGAAATTTTGTCCATTGTAAAGGTGTTCCAGGTATTTGAAATACCCCTCCCCCTCCCCTCCCCTCCTTGTGTGTGCAGAGTATGTGAATTCCCTTGATACAGTACACGACTGATACTGTATACTGTATGTGGAAATAGTGACAGGTTTGTTGTTTGGGTGTAACGTTGCCATTTTGTCATTAAGTCATTGCACAGCACTGGACGTATTAAGGCTTACATTTTGTATGTTCCTCTTCAACCAATAAGCCATGTTGTTCAGTGATGATGTTCAGGTTGTAGTGTAACATTAGGAAACAGAGATAGAAGCGCTATGATTTGAAAGATGTCCAGTTTTATAGATTATTATTATTATTTTAGTATAATTTGGGAAAAATTAACACAGACCTAGCCTTCAGCATCAGAGATCACAAGCAGAAGTTGTAATTATATTGATTTAGACTCCACTGAAAGGTGCAATATCCATTTTTTGTTACAGAAAAGACATCACTTTTACATCTAGGGTTATAGCTGAGAAGATATCTACTATAACGCCAATACACTACACATATTTCCAATCTTAGTGTCAGGTGCACGTGCATTTGTCTATGTTTTTAATGAATAAAATATGATACAAATGCTATTTTATCACAGAATTAAAGAAACCAGATGTATTGGACACACATTTTTAAAACCATGGCCATCATACTTTTATGTTATGAAGAACTATTTTCTTCCAGTAGACTAGACCCACAGTATATATAGATTACATGTACTGCACCTTTCAATGGATTCTCACTGGAATGTATTGACTTGGCATATGCCAAAATGTTTATTTAGAGAAGAGATATGTTTTATTAAATTGAATTTATTTTTCTACAATATTAGAGTTTTCACATTTCATATAACACATTTTCTTTATTATTGCATCTAGGGAGTTTTGGTTACACTGGCATATTTTTGTTACAAAAGTTACACAGGGTCAATAACTAATTTTACTCAATTCAATTTCCAAAAAAGAAAAAAAAAAAAAGTAAAAAAATGGATGGATTGTCTTAACACCCCAAATTTTACAAGGAAGTGTTTATGACAGGCCATTGAAGTCCCACTCTAATTCTTATTTGTCCACAAGAACTCTTTAAGAAAATGAAGCATGTCTACTATTAATTGGTAGTGCTTCTGGTCACAATAATGTAACTTGCTATTACTGGCAATGTCAGAGTAACTCTCAAAATGGCAACTGCCTAGTCGTAATGATATATTTTGTTGTATAAAAAACTGCTGTTAAAGAGCAAATGATTTATTTCTGAATTCCCTATTTTACACAGAATTAGTTGTTTTTCTTTTATTCTATAGCTTCAAAAGACAGATAAGTGCCTTGGTCAAATATGCATCGCACTTCACCAGTCATGCTGACAGCTTGCTTGTAGTGTTCTGCGTTTATTTATCAACTCGGGCCAACTGTTCGATATGGCACAGAGCACACTTAAAATCAATGCACAATATCTAGGACCAAGATAATTTGGCTATCGACTGCAACAGCCTGGGGCTTGCTAACATCCCCTTTGTCACACACACACACACACACACACACACACACACACACACACGGGTTACTACTAGTACATGATTTCTTGTGATTACTTTGTACAAGTGTTGTTTTAGTGAGATCAAAGACGATAGCCCCTGTGTGTAGAATGACTTACGATGTGAACAAAATCGATGGGTGTCGCCGTGTAAAGATCCCACTGCAGCTTGTCCAGGATGATCCGTTCCATGCGCAGGATCTCGCGTGTTGAGAAGCTGCAGCCACTCTGTGCCAAAAGGTCTTTAACTGATGCAATTACCTGTTACCAGAGACATCATGGAGAAGACCAATAAAATATACTGTACTGAACTTCACACTGGCTCCTGACCTTGTCTAACCATGTCTTGGATCATGATTTGCAGTTTCTTTGAAGACCCAGTATATGAACCCACAAGTAAACTGGATAGCATTTGCATTACACGTTATGCATATTCTGTATATGCTGTACTGTTTTGCAGTGTTTGTAATAGCCAGAAAAATGAATGCAAAGTGCCATCAATACCTCATCCTCTTCATTGATTTTTGCGGCAAGAATAAGTGTTGTGATGGCAATACACTCCAGGTACTTTGACTGAGCCTGCAACAGGAGACATAGAGAGGTATGTAGATAATGAATGCTTAGTGGCATTACTTCAGTGAAATTTCATAACATCAAGTTGACTTAACGGACGCTTACCTTTACTGTAGCCAGCAATCTGTTAAGAACACACACAGCGAGTGCATACGTTTCCTGACAGAACTGAAACCCAGTATTCATCTCTCTCAACCACAGAATCACTTCCTGGTGCTTAATAAGGGATATGTCTGTGCCCTAGAAGTCACAGAACAATAGTGTTGAACAACTTGCCATATGAAACAAAGACACTGTACCATCCCTACATTAATGTGATGTGTGTGTGTAGGATATATATATACAGTGTGTGTGTATAAGAGTGTGTGTGTGTGTGATAGAGGGAGGAAAAGAGCTTTTTTTTTCACCTGTATCAGATCATTCTCCAGGACTGGTGCTTTCCACAAGCGAGTCTCACGTGCCAGGGCATCTTCCAACAAACTGCTCAGACGCTGACTTTCCTCCGATCCACACAACTTCATTGTGGCGTCCGGGTTGGCCAGCCTCTGCAGATTGTGTAAATTTAGATGTCCGCAAACTTCATCAGTTAAGTCATGAGATCATGCAGTAGTGCACCGTGCAGCAGATAGGCTTAACATGGTAACAATGACGCAAGGGTCTTAATACATTTCAACCATCATCTAGTGACTTTTGCCCATTTAAAAACGGTAAGTTCAGGAGTTCAACTAGCTGTATTCATGTAACAAATGTGACCTGGCAGGACGTGACAGACGTGCAAACGGACCACTTCATAGGGGACAACAAGCTCAGCGCCCTTTAAAACTTAGTGCTTTACCCATAGTGGTTCAAAAATCACAGACAGTAGTTTGCATCATTGACCTATATACTATAAGGTTTTTGTGTGCACAAAATGTGGAATATCGTCCAAGAACATCAGATAAACAAACCTATCGACAATAATTCTCTCCGCTAACCTACCTAACCGAACACAACGTAACGTTAGCCTGTGGGCGGGCGATTTCGAACAAGCTAGTAGCTGCACAAAAGCCAGCAAACAAGAACAACCACATAGCCCAAAGTTGTTTCGGTGGCCTTACCTTCGTAGGAGGTGAAATTATTTCCTTTGAATGCGAGGCACATAGGTATTCCAATTATCTGTGTTTTCAAACTTGCATTACATATAAGCACCGAGAGAGGTCAATGGGTCCTTTTGCCTTGGGTAATAGGAAACGAGAAAAGTAACAAAACAAGTCAAATCTTCACATTAATTTTAAACAGCTAAGCTATTACGATGCATCCTTAGTTATACAAAGCAACTGTACAGACAAAGTAATTGTGTTCAATCTCTACAACCAACCTAGTTTCAAAAGCAGATTGTGTTTTTGAACGCACCCAGCTCCGCCCACATTTTTTTCGTCATTCTGCAAATGTGTTAGTGGGTCGCACATACGGGTTCTTTTCTGACAAAATGGGTGATTTTGGCAAGGATTGTGCAATGTCAACAAACCCTCAAATACAGGAATTGAGGCTAAATGTCAACAACAACATTTAGGCCTAGACCTTCTTAATAATATTAGAATTTGTCGGCCTATAATAAATTCCATTTTTCAATTCCAGTAGCTTAAGCTTATTTTTTGAATTTGTGATGGATTACAGATAACAGTTCAGACTTTTTTGGAGTGTTCAGTGGATAGCCTCATCACATCACAATTCACTTGCTCTCTCCATGCTCAGACCTTTGACCTTATGCCAGGGGTGGCCAAACTACGGTTCCGGGGCCAGCTGCAGTGCAGCTGTAGAGGGAGCTCAGAATATTACTCTCTGTGGGGAGAGAAGCTCTTCCCAGCTGTCACTTTGAGTAGCCAGTCTCTGCCCCCTCCTCTTTATGAAGAATGACCACTTGTGCACAAGTCTTTTTTTTGTTTAAACACATGGCATAGCCTACTGTCCAGGAATTGAAAAAAAAATTGCCTGTATGTAATTGGCTGTAGTGTATGCCGTTCAACCTTTTCTCCCAAATACATTCATGGATCATACACTCAATACCTTATGTTTTATTTAAGATGGCTGTCTTGGTAAAAAAAAAAAACTTAGTAAAAAATATGGTGCACAGTCACAAAAGTGTTTTGTGAATGCATTCTGAGTTTAAGGCAAGAACTGGCCTATTTCACTGGTGGTGCCTTGATGGCATGTGTGGATTTTGTGAGCAAGGGGAGAAGGACAGACTATACGCAAAGGCTGAGCACTCATGGACTGAATAAGACATGGTTAGACTGGTGTTTAGAACTGATGCATTTCCTTTGTGAGAGACAGCAAAAGGAAGCACCTGCAGTGGCTGGGTCCAACTGAAACAGTCATCTGTACACAGCTCTTTACTCCCCAGCAGCTGGCTTTGGAATAGGTCGATCTCCAGAAGCACAGAATGAAGGCCAAACACATTCCATAATCAGCTCATGTCTGCATGTATAATGGCAGCAGTAGGTATCCATACCGCTGCTATGTAACTCTACAAGAGATCAATCATAAATCATATCTGGACTGAAGAATCATCTTCTCTTTACATGTCTCATGTCTCTTTCAGTGGTTGGGTCTACTCCTTCTCAGACAAAAGCTGTTCTAGGTCTGGGTTGCTTGCTAATTGGAAAGTGTTTGGGGGGTGTTGTATGAATTAATGGAAATGGAGCACAAAATCCTCTTTGGAGGAGTCTTTGTCTGGAGAAATCTCTATTTCTTGCTACCAAAAGCTTTGAATTTTTCTATGAACAGCATAGTGCCAGAATTCAGAGAGTACTGGCAAGAATTGTCTGCAAGAAACAAAACAAAAAGGAAAAACAATGCTCTAGTTCTAGGGAGAAGGAACAAAGGCACAAAGAAAGCACAAAGGAAGCAGTGGGAGAGTGTTGCTTTTACTCTTTTAGCAGTGATATCACACCGTCAATCAATGACACATAGCCTCAAATCTTAGGTGTGTGTGTACGTGTGTCTGTGTTTGTGTGTGTGTGGTGAGGCTGATGATGCTGGATCTTCTGGCAACCTGCGGATATCTGAAGATGAAACTTGGCCTTGTTAATGGGGGTTAGGTTTTCACAGGTTGTGATGAAGGCATGGGGTCCCCTGTTTTGTAGGCTTGGGAGGTGTACTCTCACTTGGCAGCACTCCTGGAGCCTTGCTGTGACATGGAGCCTAAGACCAAGGGTGGCAGAACCTGTCTGAGACAGAAGGTTTTGTGTATGTGTGTGTGTGTGTGTGTGTGTGTGTGTGTGTTTGTGTGTGTGTGTGTGTGTGTGGTAGTGGAGAGGGGGGGGGGATTGTCTAGCTGAGTTTAACTTTTCAGATGTGCTACACACACTGTGAGCCACGAGATGTCACAGTAGTATCTTCTGAGTGGTGGACACTTGTCTGGGGCCTCAGTCTTACTGCCTCTGTAACTGGCATGACAGCTTTCTGAACTGACTGAACTTACTGACTTCCTGTAGTCCTCTGATTGTGTCTCTTCTACACTGCTGACATGATATGACATTCGTTAACAGATATGTTAGATGTTATTCGATACTTGGAAAGACAAAATACAGAGATCTGTTTCTAATGCACATTCTCACAAAGATATCAAGGATCACACAATAAAGCAAAAAACTTCCAGAATCCAGAGTCAATCAACTTATAGCCCTGTTGTTCGATGTTGCAGAGGGCTAGTGGTAGGAATCAGAACGAGACATTCTGGTACAGTATTTTTGCGAACCAGTGGCTAACGCTAAATGAACGGGGCACAGCGGTTAGTGTTGGCTGTCACAAAATTTCTTGTTCTTATTCCTACCAATACCACTCAGCAACCTTGGGCTATGGGTTGACTGATTCTGGCCTATTCTTTTAATGTCAGTTATGAAAAGAAGCAAATGAAGTTTACCAGTACCCCTGATTGATGGAATATGTCAGTATACCCTTGCTTATCACTGACTTTGCTCACTCAGAAAGAAGCAGGCCAGCAAAAAATTCTCTTCAAACATAAAAAATATATTTTTATGATGTCTTATTTATGCTTCTCTGTCCCAATACATGGAGGAGTATAGAAGAATCTTAGTGGTCACTGCTAAGTTGCCTAGTTAAGAGAGAGAGTGAGAGAAAGAGAGAGAGATAGAGAGAGAGAATGACTGCAGGCCCAGGACAGGGCAGGATTAAAGTCCTTTTGGTGCACTACCCTCAAGCAGTGAAACATGCCCACTGGCCATACTACCACCAGCCTGTGCCTGTATTCAAGTCCTCATGGATGATTTAGTGTGCCGAAATGCTGGGTTCTGCGTTTACTAAAAATTACACCCATCACCTCTGTTCTCCTCTCTTCTCTTTTCTTCTCTTCTCTCTCTCTATCTCTTTCTCTGTCTCTTCTTCTCTTTGCTGACTTTCACATGAACTTCTAGACCCTAACCCCAGCCTTCCTCCCATGTCCACCCAAGATTTTTCTCCTGTAAAGACCATTTTGGAAAATACATGGCACAGTGGCTTGTCATGGGTGCTACAGTTATGATCTACCGGACAATACAATCTATTATGCCATGACTGGATACAGAACTATCAATGCACTTGCTCACCCATTATCTTCCTCAGCCTTCTCAATGTGTCATAATAGGATGATGAACAGCTTGTGATGCCGCACATAATCTGATAGCAATGTCAGTTTTGGTGATAGACCATCAGAAAGACAGTCCAGGACTGATCGACCAACTGACCAATGTTGTGATGTGATGTTAAAGCTGTGCAGCATTTAGTGTGTCACTCAAGGCCGCAGTGCATATTCTTTTCTTCCATCCTCATTCCGCAGTGGTGGAAAACCAAAGTCAAAAGTGCCTCACACTGTCCCAGTAATGGCTGCAGCCCCATGCAGGGCTTGTGGATGACCTCCAAAATGCCTGATCTGCTGTCACCCTTTGTGTGGTGGAAATGGACTATTGACTTGACACTTGATTTTTCCCCCCCTCAAACTGTCAATACGTGGCTCTCTGTATATGCCTGTGAGGGCTTTGATACAAAGCAAGACAGTGCTGACTCATATTCTTCTCAAATCAATGCCTAGAGATCTGACTCCTACAGGCTCCCACTAAACACCTTATCAGATAAAAAAAAACAAAAAAAACAATGCATGTATTGAAATAGTCAGTCTTGAAATACAAAGTACTGAAATACAAAGGTGAAATAGTATGTAAGACTCTGCTAATCTATACCCCTTTATTGTTGCACCTATGACATGTACTTGCTCACTATTGTATATTATTTCACAAATTCATCAAACTGTTTTGTTATTAATATTTGGAAAAAATGGAAATTCGTCACAAGAGTTCATTACATGTTTCTGAAAACCCCTCAGATGGACCATAAAAAAAAGATTAGCATCCAGAAATGATAGGAGCAGCTTTATTTTGCCAAAATAATTATTGTGCTCAGATAATGGCGGCCAAATCAACAAGCATTTTATTTTCGTTGTATCATGGAAAGAGCTGCTTTCATAACACTATAGATTTGTTTTAGTGTTTACGCTTTTTTAATTTTTATGCGTGTTGTTATTGCTAATGACTAGGGCAAGATGAGGAACGCAGTGTGAGTGCAGAGTGTGGAATGCAGTGTTACAATTGTATAGTGAACCACACTTGAAATATTATTAAACAACTGCAGCAGGCTTTGTGTTAAGGTTACTTTTTCTCTAAAGGCTTTACATCCATTTTTTACCAGCCTAATATCTAAACAGCAGAACAAGCAACACTGCAACACCATAGCAGATAACACAGTGATAAAGCTTAGCAACCATAACTTATGTTATTTTTCTCATGTATGGTTGTCCTACACAATCTCACATCATCTCATCTTTATATAGAAATGTCTTTTTCTGGGAAACTACCGCCCACATTGTACATCCAAATGTGGCCTCTGTTGAGCAGCTGTATTGTGGCATTCTTTTTGGCTAACGTTGACCAGCTGTATTGTGGCATTCTTTTTGGCTAACGTTGACCAGCTGTATTGTGGCATTCTTTTTGGCTAATGTTGACCAGCTGTATTGTGGCATTCTTTTTGGCTAACGTTGATCAGCTGTGATGGTTGCAGTATAAAATTTCTGCTGTTCAACACCGCAATTCCACTTTCCCAGACAGTCGATTGAGGCAACCCACACACACACACACACACACACACACACACACACACACACACACACACACACACACAGTCCCATATTGTCAACATTTTTGGCCCCCAAGCAAATCTACCTGGCAGTTTTGTTTCATTTTCTTCCGCTGGTTACTGAATGATATGAGCTTGTATCTGGTGACACCCCTAAACTATTTGTTGGTATAGGATCCATGGCTCTAAGCAATAACAAGAGAGCCAGGAGACTTGGAGGATGATTGAGTTGGAGACAACTCTGAGTGGGCTGAATAGTAGAAAGAGATAGCGAATCAGAACAAAGATGAAAGACAAAATGGAGAGAAAAGGGAAAGGTGAACTTCAGAGAAGTCTCCTCCCCCCTCCCTTTCATTTCATTTCTTGACAGATATGTCTTCTCTGAGCTGGCAGTGTTCACAAATATTCTGAAATATCACACCTTTTAAATCAAACCTTATTCATATTGTGTGAACAGAGGTGGAGTTTACACTACAAAGTGACTTGCTGTTTATTTTTACAGGTTGCTTGATTATCTGAATTGTAGGAAAATGGGAGCGAAATAGACCAATTAGCAGACAGAGAGATGACGGCTGATCAATCAGCTCCTGTTTGAAATGTCTTCATTCTCTCATATTTAATTCATGGGAGGCAAAACTAGCTTTTCATCTATCTCAGTCGCAACGTACAGACACGGCTGAGGGACAAACTTCAAAGAAAACGTGTGACAGGAAAATGTCTATGTGAAACATCAATCTGAATGATGACATTTAAAATTAGAGCCTGGCTTCTTTTGAAGCTGCTCGGTGCGGACAGTTTTTAATTGCCAGGGGTTAACAGGAACATAGCACTGAAATTTACCCAGAATGCTTTGTTGTGGCCGTGAAGCTCTGCCAATAGATTACAGATCTACAAAGCCAGGTGAAAACTGCCCTCCAACCTTCAACAGTATATGTATATAATGTGTATGTTTCTCTTGACCACCCCCCCACCCCCCTTGTGTGTGTGTTTGTCTGAACGGAACCTCCCTTCACCTATTATAGGCTTCACCTACCCCCATACGTTCCCTCATCTGATAACATACACTTCTAACCATAATCATTGTCATTTATCATTGCATTTAAATAAATGCCTGAATATAATATAATATAAAAGGTAACCTATATAATTTATGCAGAGCCTATAGTGTCTATAAGCTGAAACTGTTCTTATAGGGGCCACCAGTAGATGGAGGCACAAACCGTGATATTCCAGATGACACTGCTGTCAAAAGAGACTAACAATGTGGCCAGCTGTTTCAAAATCTGAAGAAAAGCATTCATCCATGTGCCGCTGGACCAATACAAATAGTATAACAGATTCATATTCAAAAGGTCTTTTTCTCACTTTATCTCTTGCACAGTGTGAGTGGTAGAAGTTAAAACATGACTCACAACCTGTCAGTGCAGCCAGCTGCTTGCCTTGCTCTCTGTTTATAGTGTGTGTGTGCAGGCCTTGGGATCTTTGTAGCAGGGTGTAAAGCACGAGCCTTCTGATGTTAATATCAAAAGATTCTCCTTGGCTGTAGGTCTCATTTCTCGGCACATGGACTTCACACATCTCGCTGTAGCCCTAATCAGTAGCTGGAGCCCCCCATGTGTCTGAAACACGTGTTTGGGCAGTTCCCCTGTTCCCGGATGGGTGGCAGTGTTGCATCAACAACAAGTAAATGAAAGGAGGAAAACTAGGCGCCTGTTTCTTAGTTCTCACTGACAAGGCATGTCTCGGCATTCAAAGACGTTACATAATCACATCATGCTTAATGTTTGAGAGCACAGACAGGGAACTCATCAAATGGTAAATGATTCTTTTTAACTCTCCAAGCTGTGGCTGGCAATGGCAGTGCATTTCAAAAAGAGCCCTGAGGTGTCTTTAAAAAATCATTTAAAAACCCTGTCAAGAAAGCATTTAGCCACATCATGCTCAGAGGGTGGACTTAATTAATCCACATTGTATAGCTTCAATCTTGCCATGCCGCGTCTTCTTCAGCTGGACATTCAAATTATGTTCTGTGAAGCTTGAAAATGTATTGATTTAACGTTGGCCGGGAGCCCGGCTTGAGAGGATGTGTAGGGCGTGGTGCCAGATGTACAGTTTGCGATGGAGATAATGTTTATCTCCTTTATGTATGTTCATCTTTCATTTTCTGTTCTCTTGTAAAGGCAAAGCGTGCCCACCAAAGGAGAGGAAAGCAAAAGAGAAACGGGAGCAACTCTGTGTACATGTGTCAAAAGACTTTGTTATGCCCGCAAGATTGAATTTCTGTCAACATGGCAAGTCCTCTCAGATGTTGGCACTTTTATGCTGCCTGTGACATGAGTCTGGTGATGAGTAGGGATAGGCTCGATATTTATCCAGAGGGAACTTCTGTACAGAAACACTGTTTACCACCCCAACTCTAGCTTCTGTCCTCTGGTTACAGACACCATCACAGACATCATTTCTGTGCTGTTTATCAACACAGAAACCTAAGTCAACTTTTCATACTTTCTGTAATTGTAGGCCATCATTGCAGCAGTCTCTTTACACATATGGACAGTGAGTGTGTTACAAATAACTTTAGATAAAACAAATAGAAACATAAAGTTAATGTTGGCTGAAATTAAGCAGATACTTTTAAGCAGATACTTTTATGCAACAAAGCAGCAGACTCACAGTGGTTCAGGAGTCAAACCCAAATGACCAATGGCCTAGTGGTGACATACCACCGAAAGGGAAGGGGGCGCACTGCTCTTGTGGCCACCGACAGCAGGTGTCCTCTGTGTCCTGTGTCTGTGTCTTGAACACAGAGGTGGAATTTGGAACTTGTGGAAAGTTCTGTATTATGTATTGGTCATTGTCTTCATGTTGGTACTTGACTTTGACATTTGATATTGTATCTATTGATTTTTACTGTGTTCTTTTTAGATTCCTGGCTGCAACTTAATTTCCCCTGGTAGGATAATTTGATTTGAAAATGAGTTTGTGCACACCATTCAGTGGTTGTTAGCTATTTGGTCTGTGTTGGTCTACTGACAGCACTTAGTGACCTCGAACAACAGGGAGAGTGAGAGTACATTAGGATGTGCTTTGAATTGAGCCTTACAAAAGTCAGTTCTGAATGGTGGCAGCCTCATCCTTCTCAAATGAGCTTTTCCCTTCAAACCTAAACAGATGATGCCAATACTACAGTAACAAGACCTATTCAGCAATGTGTTTACTTCAGTGTGCATGTCACCTGTCTGTACAAGTACTTAGTAGTAGACTCTATGCACTCCATAACCAACTAAGTAAAAGTAGCTGCTATATATCCTTATGTTTGCTTCCCTTCACATAAGGGAAATGAAGCCCATCTGTGCTTCTCTCATCAGACTGGGCCCATTACATGCTCTGGCTTGCCCGCTAGTGTTTGGCTACGCTAGCATCCCTCTAGGCCTGATATATGGGGCAGGAGCATGGCCCTTGGTGTCTCCTTCCACAAGCAGACCCACTCAGGTAAGTCCTCAGTGGCAGTGTAATGGGTAGGGAAATAGCCAAAGCCAGCAGTGACTCAGCTGAAAGAGACCCCGCCAGACTTGACTCATGTTCCTGTACTTGATTATAATGCTGAAGTTGTCTTCAGTGAGGACAGTCGTCAAGTCAAGTAGTCATGTATTTGGGACATTCTTAGGTTATTTTATACAGCTGTTAAATAAAATGAGCAAGATATGTAGTATACCATTTATATAAAATAGACATATATACTAGATAGACATTTAGAATAGATCAAGTTCGGTGTTCAAACATTATTAGGTTACAACCAATCAAACAAATTAGACCATTTTTAAGGTTATACCAACATTTCTGTTGGACTTCTTAACAACAAAAGGGTCCACAGAAAAAAGGATCCTTTCTCTCTTTCAAGCCCTGGCCTGTGCTGGTGGTGTGGCCATACCTACCAGATCAATTCATAAAGCTTTGTTCAAAAATGCATCTGCTGATCCACTTGTCTTATGTTAAGACTATCAGTGGCGGCTGGTCCTGATGTCCCAAGGCCCTTGTTTTTGCCCCAAGTCAGAGACAGAGTTACTACCTGAGTCACTCTTTTCAGGTTCTGGGAGTGGTGGACTCAGGATCAGCATGATCTGTCTGGTGAAGCTTTCCGGATCATTCTGCCTCTAAGGCACATAGATCAGGGGTGCCAATAGGGCAGCTGAGAGCAGAAGAGATTGCAAGTTTCCATTGTTTTTTTTTTTTGTTTTTTTTTTGGCTCGTCTCCTGCAGAGATTTTGCCTCAATAGCACACACTTTTTAGATGCAGGATAATGGGAATCACTTAGCTTGCTTCTCACACCTTTTATACTTGAAAAGTAGTCCTTAAGCAGTTATCGATAGAAACTGGAGCAGACAATAATGGCAGGGGCTTCTCCTCCAAGAACAAAAAAACTACAGAACTTTCTGCACTTGCTCGGAAAATTCCATTCTCTGGATGGCGGTCATCTTCTGTTATAGCCCCCAACTGTCTATGAACTCATTTGACCATTATCGTTTTGTAGAAGTTGTGGACAATTTGTCACCCTTCAAGATGTTCTCTCGAACTCAACACAGACAGGATGTGAATTCTCCTCTCCTTTACAGGTTGCTTTCTGTGCACTTGTAAAACACGCTGTAAGATTTCACCATGCGTTCCTTTAGGTGTAAAAAACAAAATACTGCATTTAACTGCAAATGACCAGCAAACAAGCCATGGGCCATTTCTCACCCTTTCCATAAGTATTATTGATTCCCAGTAACCGACAGCTTCCTTTAACAAACCCTATGAACCCTACACTACATCAAGGTCCCTTGTTTATAAAAAGGAGATGGGGTAAATGGCCCCTATTCTAAAATGGGCAGAAAAAGTCTACTGGTTGTGCTGTGAGAGAAGAGCATTTTAAATCTTCCCAGAGTTCTGTTTATGGCCAGTTAATAGCGTGCTCCAGTGACTTAAGAGTCTTTATCACTTTCCACTATTCAGTGTTGAGCCTCACTTCAATCTCCACACAGAGAATGGACTGGGTGAACAGAAGCTATAAGCTCTCTGTATATTGACAACCGCGCTACAGAGCTCTGGCAAACAGAATGGCAGACAACACACTTTGAGTAAACCAGGACTATATCTCTATGCATCATGACTGCAGGATCAAACAGATGTTTGTCACAACTTTCTATGTGATGAAGAAGCCAAGTCATCATACATAATACAGAGACTTTTCTTCAAGCATACTGTGGTCAGGAAAGGATTTCCATTCACAGTATGCTTTGTTCTGATTGAAATATTGCTCTGAAGTACTTAAGGCTTCATTGACAAGACAGTGAAGAGGAAGAAATTAGGCAAAACAGAGAATGTGTTGAGAACAGTGCAATCAGCTCTAACTGGACTAACTGTATGCTGTACAGAATTACAAAATGCAAAACAAAAAATGCAACACACACACAACACACAACACACAAACAACACACACATCTGACTGACCACTTCTCTTCTTGTATAGCAGGGTACAAGGAACACCGAACTCATCAAGGTCATCACAACTTAAAAGTCAAGTAATTGTTATGTTTACCCTCTGGGAAAACTGCGCTTTGTGCTTTGCCTTATGACATAAAATGTCTGGAAAAGCTAAATCAGCAAAAGACAGCAGTTGTGGTAATAAGCGAAAGGCCACTTGACTGAAGCCCCTTTACTGGGTATTCTTCAGGGCATGAGAAAATCTTCATCAAGAGAATATCATCATGTAGTTTGACCTTGACACTCCCACTGTGGTTCCACATGACCTTGACTAAGTGTGTGCTGGAGGTTTGAAGCCATGGGCTTGTATAATTAGTGGTGGTAGTCCAAGTAGTATCGTTCATTATTAACAATATGCATGGCTTTGTCCCCAGAAATTATTTATGTATGTTGCAAAAGCTCCACTAGTCACAGTAGTTCAACAGAAGATGTTCAAGCAGTGACACACAAGGCAGGTATAACTTTCAGAAAAATCATGTTTGGCTTGCCGTAGTAATAATAATAATATTAATAATAAATCATATGTTACAGGTTTTTTCATATTTGTTCTGTGTTCACCTGGTGTTCTCAGCTGGGATAATGCCAAAGCCCTTACCATACCCTATACCCCATGCCCAAATGACTTGGGCCCAATGGCAGGGCATCAAACCAGCTCATGTAGCTGTGCTACTAGGTGTGCAGCCTTCATTCATTCATCTCCATCCATGCACCACTAATGCGATTTACTTGTGTTTGTCTTGGCATGGTGCTTTTTTGGAGAACCCTGCATGCATGCATCCATCCATCCATTTATCCTCCATGTGTTTCCTCGACAACAGAAAACAGCTATAGTGCCAGGTGGAGACATGCTAACGGGGCGTGTAATTCTACATGTGTTTGGCACATTCGGCATGCGTGTTTATATATTCACGCAGGGTTCATTGAAAAACAAATTCACTGAGACCTGATGATATAGTACCCCCCCTCCCCCAGTTGCTCTGAGACAGCTCACAAGGGGGGGGGGGGGGGTGGAAAATCAGGAGATGCTAATCTTCAGCTAGTAGGCATGGAACTGCCTTGGGCTTTATGCTGCATGCATGAGGAAATGGCCATCAGAGTTAGCTGCGCTGCATGTGGGAAAGGCATGTGGGTGTATTTTCTGGGTAATCCACCGAGAGAGATGCAGCACATCTCATGCCACTGCTGGGTGGATGCTTGGTTGCTTGGCTGTTACCAAGTGATGTGCGTTTGGGGGTTGGGAGAGGGGTTATGGAGGGGGAGCTCTGAAGTCATCAGTGTACATTTGCTTGGGTGGGAATGTTTGCCGGCATTATTGTTTAATGTCCTTAAACCAAATTAAACATTTAAAAAGTGCCAGAGAAACATGAACCAGGATAAATATTGATGAATGGTTCAAAGTTGCTAAAGTCTAATCTCGCTCCATATGGAGTTGTTTTTAAAGCGAGATTAGGCTATATATATGTATATGCTATTGAGGTCAGACATGCAAATGGGCACTCCATCAATGGGAAGTGCTGAGCATGCAAGCAGGGGCAGGCCTGAGAGTGTGAGGCTGTGGTCTGATTGCAGGCAGCTCTTCACTCCTACACACACTTTACACACACACTTTGCACCCTTGCCTCAGTGATTGCAAAGATTTTCAGCATTATTTTTTAGTCTAAGTCTAATATAGGCAGCATTTGAAGAAAAAAAATGGTGTAGTCTCTGGAACTTGTCTTGACACATTCAGCGTGGCATAAAAAATTACTCAATAATGCATTGTGTTAATACACAGTCACATTAAGATGACAGAATATAACATTGACGTTTAAGGGAAGGGGAGGATGTAGTTTGTCCTAGAATGGGATATAAGCAACCTTTTACTGTATATAAAGCTACGCATGTATTATGAATACATTCACATTCCATAACATATAGAGGATAAGTCTAAGCTGATGAAATATGAACCTACTTGAAAGAACAGGAAGAAATGGTCTTAGAACCACGTGGACTTATATACATGCCAATTACCCTGATTCACATCCAAGTTAGACATCATCCACAGACCTCTTAGTAAACTGCTAGCAGAGACTTGAGGTTTTTGTATGTGGGGATTGTTATGTTGCTCCTTGTAATTTTCACCTTGTACATACAGGCCTCGCAAATGGGACTTTTGAAGAGAATTCAATTACCTGCAACCAAAGAATGTGTGCTTCATTTGTGCGTATTCGACAGTAGCTGTTCAACATCTGTCTTGTCTTGTTAAATTTTGGTCCTTGTTACCCTCACATGGGTGGAGGAGCTCAGGAGACTGTGTTGCCATGGAGATCTCTCAGCAGGTGTTCTAGCCAAGCCTGAGGCGGTACTGGTCGAGTTGACACAGGTCACCGACCTATCACTGAGAATGCGTTTTTTGACCTCCAATAAACAGCTGTCATAACCACCATATACAGTAGGTCTGGATAGGGGTGTGGAGAGGAATTTTCACACACGCACACACACACACACACACACACACACACACACACACACACACACACACATACACACACTCACAACACACAGAATTTGCAGGCATTCCAATGCTGTGCTAAAATTCAATTCCCTTTGTGTGTGTATGTGTGTGTGAAACTATAAACCAACTTCAGTGTGTGGATTGATAAAATTTAATTAAATTCATTTCTTTAATTAATTCGTACAGTGTAGGCCTATGTCTAATGAATTAATCATGTGCTCTGTAAAATCACATTCCTGCAAAAATGAACTAAACACAAACTATAACCAATATGTTCTCCCATATGAAATGACAAGTATTGATGGACTCTACCATAATTATCCTCAGCTAGCCTCTCTTTGTTTGCTCCACAACATGCATGTGGTTGTTGAACCAAAGGAGCACTGCAGCATTTGCGGTGATGAGACAGTTCATATCATAAGAATGAGGAGGAATGGTCTGGCCTTGAAAGCGGGTATAGAAGGTACCACATAGAGAATGTTTCATTAAATCAAGTCTTATTAGTATTTCAGTTTCACTTAGATGGAACATAAAAATGAATTCTACCTTTTGCTGTTATCAGAGAATGGTTTGGGTGTGCATAATGAATTGCATTACATTTTATTTTATTTGCATTTATAGTAGTTTTGAGACATGAAATTTAATTTCAGCCTCAGCTGTATGCATAATTGATTCATCTTTTTGGAGTTCAAATTCATGATAATGGCTGTGGCAGAAGCATCTTGATTTTCTTTTGTTACATTTTTAGCCCTTAGAGTTTAGCTTGTTTACTTTGTGGCTTTATCTGCACTCGCTACCCCCGACATCATTTACAAATGTCATTGAAATGAAATTGCAATGATTGAATGCCTTGCGATGTTGACTGTAATTTCATGGTGGCTAAGGATTTCTCTGAATATATCTCAGGACCTCATTCTCATGGTGGTCCATGCGCTAAAGTTTTCTGCCAGTGCACGGACAGGCTGTGCAATTATGGAGGGAAATTGCTGTAAGTGCTGTGCCAATGGCTGAGCTCCGTCTGCATTTGTCGAACACCACCGATGCTTGTTCTGTGCTGTAGCGAAGCCCCTATGCCAGCTATTCTTACAGTGTCTCCTTAATTTAGGTTGGATCTCCCTCCAACTGACAGGCTTTAGCTTTTTGATATTGTGATATGGACCTAGGAGGGCTCCAAAAAACAAGTAATCAGACAAGCCTCTTATGTCTGTCTGGAAGTTGACGCAGAGCGGTTTCAGATCAAAGGGCAGATGGTGTGAGATTTGTGTCTTTTGTTTGTCTCATAGCTGCTACACTGAAGAGAATAGGATTGGGAAACAAAGTATAAAAAAAGGCGTGACAAATAAAGGAATATGAATTAGAACATGAAACAATGAGTTTTCCACATAAACAGAATAGGCTAAAAGCCATTCAGCGAATTAGATTATTCTAGGCTACACTGAAGCTTTTTATCATTGCATTGGGCTGATCTTGGATAATGGGCAATGAATTTTCTGTTCATGTGTTTTCCCACAGTATAATATATGTTGATATACAATGACTGCTGGAACACTTAGGTTCAGGGTGTCTTTTTGTATAACTATAGACAATTAAAACTTCAATCACGTTGGTCTCTCAAGAGTCCTATGAGGTCGTTCTGTACTGTTACACTTAATATCTTGTCATGTCATGCCATGGAACCCATGTCTGGCACCACCCACACCACCTGTAGCCATTCATCTGTCAGAGGGCAATGACATCTGAATATGTTCTCTGCACTCAAAACATTTGAAGCCTATTGAAATACCAACTTGAACTGTACAATGGGGGGTTCACAGAAATTAATAAAACGCATGTTTCAAAAACTACTTTGCCACTGACTGAAATCAACCCCCAAGAGTTAATCACAAGATAAAGGTGTAGTGTACAAATCAAGTAAAAGGTTGTTGACATTTGAGCTCAACACCCTGTCAACACTCACTTCTCCCTCCTGTGGCCCTGGAGCTGCCTTTTGATTGGCTGGAACAGTAGAATAGAAAAGCTTGTTTGAGCCTGTACACACACACATATCAGACCACTTGAGGACCATTAGGTTAAAATTCTGTGAATCCGACTGAGCAAAAGAAAAAAACTGTATTGGGTTAGAATGCCACACCCTGTTTTTAAATTTCATGTCATTGCTTGACTAAACAGACATGAAAGCATTTTGCTGTCTTTATGGGATGGACCCCAAAGTGTTAAACTTACAAGCCCTCTAGTTCATGTAAACAGTTTGCAAGCTGGGTGATTGGCCTTGTATAACCCAGCCTTTGCCAGGCTTGAAGTCTTCTGGGCAGATAGAGGGGTCATCTGTTGGTCAGTTTTAAAACATGGCTATTTTTTGTAATATCCAAAACCCACTAGTTTAAAGTGTCCACTGAAGTAGAGATTCTGCCCTAATTGTTTTAATTTGCATAATAATTTACATCCGTACTGGTTGGAGAAAGTTGCCTTTAGGCTTACTACAATCAAGCCTGTTAAATGCAAATGAATTCAGTTAAGTTGTAAATGAGGCATGTAATTCAAAATAACACACAGCATGATGCCTTTCTCCATATTTTGACTGGCATCAATGATCATGTTACAAAAACATCTCAAGGTCTAATAGGACATTTTTGATGTCTTAGACGCAAACATAATGTATAAAAAGATTTTCAGACTCCCTTAGAGGTACAAACTGTGACGTTAGGCATAGCAGTTAGCTTAAGCCAGTCAGGTCTTGATCCCAAACATACAAGAACACTAACTTGTAAAAACAAGGTCATGGAAATTTGATCTTCTAAAGTGATATGACAAAAGAATGGGTTGAAGTGCTTGTGGTTGAAACTCTCTGCAAAATGCCACAGAGCAAGATTCATTAAAAGGAGTGTAGCATTTACTGTGGATAGAACATTTATGTGCAAATGCGCAAAATCTTTATTTACATTTAGACTGTGTGTGTAGTGGTTAACTCAGGATAACGCGGCACATATTCACAATGTTACAGAACTATACACTATGTGGATCATTGATGTGTGTCTAACATTATATAATTTTAAGAGGCTGATTCTGTGTGGCATGAAAACGTAATGGTCAGTAGAGCTTAGACACGTGGTTGTGCAAATTGTGGGATTTTTTTTTTTATTTTGTGCACATGAGGATTTTTTCAGATCAGAGAGGGGGCATTTCAGAAAAATTGTACAATGTACAATCGACAAATAGCCCACAGTTGACCCATACCGTATTTCCATGTCCCTGTGGGCCTAGAGAATGAAAATAACAAAAAACAAAACAAATCAACAGTTAGAACAGAGGGGGGAAAGCATGACAATATGGCAAAGCATGTTTGTTTTTCTTTACGCATTTCAAAGGCTTAGGGAAAATGACGTAAGTTTGGTGAAATAACTGGGGGCATCAGTGTTGTAACAACATGCAAAGGTGACAACGGAAACTTTTTAATAGTTTGAAGGCTTGTTGATGCACAGCAAAAGTTTCACCCTAACACGATAATGAGAATAGGCATTCAATTTGTCAGGAGCCTTTTGATATTGTGAATGTTTGTCAGTGCAGTGAAAAGCTGATGTCAGCCATGACAATGAGAATGAATATGGGGCATTCATTTGTTACAAACAGTGAGAACCACCACACCATCAAAAAGCAATTCTGGTCAACAAAGCAACAGAAATATGACCAGTGAGTCATTCTTGGGTCTGATGAACATTTTTTATTCATCTGAATACTTTTTTAAAAAACGTTTTTGTTGTTACTCTCATTTCCATTTATTCAGTCTAACCCGCACACCTCTTGACTACACTCAAAATAAACTTCATCAGGCGGTTTTGGCCAGTCACTGCGTGCAGAACATACAAATAATCGTGGCCCAATTTCACTGATAGCTGTGTCAGTCAGAGGCAGATCAGATTACGTAAGCGTGACAGCTCCCATTTCTACTACGTGCCAACAACCTATCACTCAGGGCAATAAAAGAAGTGCCCTCTGCCCATCAGAGACAACAACCTTGCACTAAAAATGGCTCAATCCACAGTTTGTATATATGTGTGTGTGTGTGTGTGTGTGTGAGAGAGAGAGAGAGAGAGAGAGACAGACAGAGAGAAAGAGAGAGAAAATGTGAGTTAGTGGACTTTTCCATCAAAAGAGGGTTTGGGCATTTCTGGCATGTCTCCTATTTGGGTGAACTATATTTTCGACCTCATTTTCAGCCTTCCTTCCAAACTCTGTTTAAAGGACATCTTTGGTGTCACTCATGTAAACATCAGTGTGATAAACATATCAGATATATGAATTTGCTCTTATCATGTCACTATTTGTTGTTAATTCCGGACAAGTATATCATAATATGTATTTGAAGAGAGTGAGTAGCCTAAGTGATTGCCCTAGGCATTCACTCAATCCTGTTCTTATCGATCTGTTTACCTGGATAATTTCCTCCTGTCTATTTCCCAAATGAGATGTGACTGTCGATTGGGGAGTTTAATACAGGTACTAATGCAGCTTTCCCATGGGGCCACAGCTGCGTGAGCAAACCAACTTGCAGACTTGTCCCCAGTAATACATAAAATATTTCTTGGGTTGACATATGAGATAAAATGGTATTTCCATCTGCTGATAAAATCTCCCTCTTTTACGCTCTCTTTCTAATTCCACATAATTTTCTCTCACCGGAATTCATGTCCCTTGTTTTCCGATACCTGAAGCGCCATTTGAATTTTCCATCATAATGTGAGCCGACATATCTTACAATGCGGGTGGAGTGGAGCTGTGACACACTGTGTGCCATTTCAAATTGAAGCCATATTATTAGTGATTTTCTGGCTCTCTTTATTGCTTATTTTCCCCTGTAGTCTAAATGAGTCAGGGGAGAGTGCATTTACTTAGATCAGCGGCTCTAATTGCTTTCTAATTCACCGCTGGGTGCTGTTTGCAGCTTGTGACATCTGTGGTCAGTTGCAGTGAGCATATTGGACATTTTACAGAAACCTAACATATATTTAACTGCTTTAAGTCCTGTGAAGTCATGTGGATAAGGGATGCTACACTGCGATGCTCTCTGTGACCTTTGTGAAGGACAGCACTATAAATCTGGAGTGTTGTCTGTAACAAAACCCTATTGTAAGAGTTCATTACCCAACCTCTTTCAACAACAATCATGCTTACCAGCTCTTGTCTTTCAGTTGGTGTAGAAATTCTACCTGTTTCATACTTGAGTAAAGGATAAATGAAAGAAAAGATGAGAGACAACAATGAACGTAATTCCTGAATTAACACTTGAATTAACACTGTTATTATCATCTAACATTCACAGACAATTCATTCAGTGTCATTAAAAGCACCTCAAAAAATTAAAATGCCCCTGGGCAATGGAACAATAAGGAAAGTATTTCTGTCTCTTTTTCTTTCTCTCGCTCCTCTAAGTAGAGGGCCATTTGAACTAATCGAAACACTGGTTACCAATGTAATTAAAAGTAATTGACCATTCTGTAATTAAAACTAAGAAAAATGAGCTTGTCAGTATCGCCGTTTGCTTCATTGCGGCGTTTTGATTTTAACTCTCCCATTTGTCAACTCATTAGGGCCTGTGCATGTTGTATAACACCGCCAAGTGCAGTGGTTCATAGCGTCTTGCCATATTGCAACTGGCTGTTTTGAAACTAATGAACTTCAATCACACCAGATGTGACGAGCCGGGGAGAGAGAGAGAGAGAGACGTTGTGGCGGCGGCTCCTGGCGTAATGTTGCCACGGCGCTGAACATCACGGATGGCCGGTCTCTGCACGTGGGTTTGTTATTCAGCAAGTCCTAACCCTCGGCGGAGTCCATGATTGATTTTTACATTTATGCATCGTGGTAGTGGAATGAGCTCAGGATTTCTGGACAATAAAGCATGGATTATTATAAAATGCCCCACACTTTAATAATATTGATGTTGCACAGATTGTAATTTCTATTATCATAGTTCTGTAATGCATAGTCCATTTCTAGCCAGATTTCTTGGCTGCAGATTAAGAGGTATAACTCCTGGAGGAAATAGAGCTCCAGCAGGTTTAACAGTCACTGTGGACTTGGAGCGCCTGCCAAAGTGATGCATGGGTTTGGGCTTTACAATGGAAACTCCTATTGCTGGTACTTGTTAGGCTGATGAACAGTGTCCTTAAAGGGAAACTTTAACACAAATCAACCCATAACCTTGTTGTTCAAGGTCACTGAATGGTTATGGTAGGACGAGAATAAATAAGAGAAAGATTTGAAACAATGAGAACCAGAAAATAACAAGTTAGCATTACAGCTAGCAATTCACAGTGCTATTCACTATTCACTGTGCTGGGAAGCAAATGGGAGAGAGAGATGGGGTTAATGTGAGTTCAAACCAAGAGCTACTAAGACTATATTTACACGGAGACGGGCATTCATGAAAACACATTTATTCTCCTCCGTATTAAAAAATAATACTAAAGGAGCCAGGGAAGACATAGAAAAACACAGCAAACAAATAGATACCCAACCAGATATCTGAAAACTGAAACCGAACAGGGGCCATCATGTCTCAATTCTAAAACTCTGTTTTCCCCATCTACACGTAGTGTCTGTGGCTGGAGTTTGCAGAGTTTGCCACTTTGGCCACTTTGGCTGGAGTTTTCTAAAGTAGTCATTTTCAGTGACTTAAACCTCAGTTTACATGTAGATGATAGGCACAACCACATGTTTTTAGAGATACCCAGCAAGGACTGACTGGCAATCTGTGTGATCTGGAAAAGTCCAATTCCATGGCCATCAGCCAGGCTTACTGATCTGCCAATTTGTCTAGCTCTCCAAAAATGTGCATCACTTAAGCCCAATCAAAGCTATGAATATGCATACAACATCAGCCATCAGTTACCATTTTCATTTCATTTCATTTCTAAAAAACTGCAATCATTTGTCTATTCTCGGTTCTGTTTTCAATAACGTAAGAATTCATGCACTGACAAGAACACGCGTTCACTCGTATACACAAGTATTGGCAGCTATGACAGCAGAGACTGATGTGACAGCCTCAAAACGAAAGCAAAATTAGACATTGTTTCATTATGACTGGCGTGGTGCAGTGCAACTGGTCATCATACAGGTGTTACTGGAATTGCTTTCTTCCTTTTTCATAGCAAGATTTGGCTGATGACTCCCTGGAAAGCAAGGGGCCTTTCAAAGAAGGAAGGAAAAGGAACAGGAGAGACAGCCAGACAAGGAAAGTCTCATGCATGCTCTGCAAAAACATGCAGATCAGGGTTTAATTAAGCAGGTCTAAATTTGTGAAGGGGCAACAACCCTAACCCTAACCCTACTTTTTCATATAGCTCTAAACAGTATGAGCTTCACACCTTTGCACAACTTCGTGGCTGTTTGATTTGGTATAACATAGCCTATGCTCTCTAACAGTGGTGATGCTTTGAAATAATCTATTCACCAATTTAACTGTGTGTGTATATATATATATATATACACAGTTAAATAGTTATATACAGTTATATATATATATTTGCATGCACGCTCTCTCACTCTCTTTACTACATCTCTGATCCTTTCGTTGTTGGCAGACCTAAGATCCACATCCATCTTGATATCTACAGTGAAAAAGAGACAGAAGGGACTAAAGCAACAAAAGCTAGGAGCGACAAAGTTTGGACAACTAGAGTGACTAAAAAAAGTAAAAAACTGCTAAACTTTAGGCAAATTACCTGTGATACTTTTCAGCTATAAATGAAATGGCAATAGTAATGTCATGAGCAATTAGATTGACATGAGCAAACACAGGTTAGCAGCGATGCTTTATAAGTGACAAAAGCGATTTTACATCTTTAGCAGCTCTTGGTGCAAACGCACAGTTTCGAACAGGCATGACCATAGGTGGGGCTCGAAACCGCGTTCTCATGGGTACTTGGATCTCAATGTAGAATAGGCTCTGCAGTCACTTCTGCAACAGCTCCACCTAAATATATATATTTTTAAACGTTTAACTCATTCTTTGACATGAAATGCTTTGTAGGTTATCCACCTTGATTGCATTTTTCTGGTATTATAAAAGTATCCAACTAACCACACATGACATTAACCAAACCACAACACTGACCATGTTTGTCTTCACTCACATTTAGAATAGTGCATTTTCTGGTATCGTTCAGTAATCAACCTTGCCTTATGGTGCACTAGCACTACATATCTGTCTGAAATTTGACCCCCACTGCTGCACTTATGGTAAAATCACCTCTGAGCAGATGTGTGTGTGTGAGTGTGTGTGTACTTGTGTGTGCGTACTCTAGTGTCTGTGCATGTTTGACCATGGAGAGAGGGAGAAAGCGTATATGCTAATTCGGAGCCGGGAGTTGTGGTGCAGTTTAGAGAGCAGGGCCAGTGGGATACTGGGAATGGAGAGTAATTACGAGGTCACCTGTTGGCCCCAGGTCTTCAGCACGACTCTCCTTTCTCTCTCTCACTCTCTCTCTTTATTTCTCTCTCCTTCTCTCTCTCTTCCCAGCTTGGGCAAAACACCACTGTGTTGCAGCAGCAGCAGCAGTAGCAGCACTTTAATCATGGCTGTAGGCCCAACAGATGGCAGCAGCAGAGAGAGCCAACGCCAGTCTCTTTTATTTAGCCTTGCTTTAATTGTGATGTTGATGCGGGCTGGCAGAGGCTTTCAGGGTCCCACCACGTGTGCACAGACCGACGGACACGTTTACTCTTTGCTTCCGTGGAGCAGCAGGAGACTGACACAGATTAAGGGTGGTGAAAAGTTAATGAAAATAGAGACAGAAAAACGTCAAGGCATACAATAGATTTGGACAGAATGGTGAAGTTGTCAGAACAGTCTTGACATCATACTACTACTACAAGTACAGTTTCTTACTAGTATTGCTGTTGTACCACTGACTGCTATTGTTAATTACACTTCTCTTACAGATAACACTGCTACCAACATTACTCGGGGCAGTGGTGGCGTAGCGGTTAAGGAATCTGGCTAGCACGCTAGCAGCCTGGAAATTGTCGGTTTGAATCCCAGCTGCCACCATTGTGCCCTTGAGCAAGGCACTTAACCCTAAGTTGCTGTATGGGAGACTGGCTCTGATGTAACTGATAGTTCACAAATGTAAGTTGTTTTGGATAATAGTGTCTGCTAAATGCATAAATGTAAAATTACAGTTACCATTATGGATGCGAATACCACATGCTATGGGTAATGACACTACCAGCAGGTCTCATAAACAGACATCATTCATTATTTCCACAGTCATTGACACAATCAGCTTGCAAAGCTTTTTATTTGATGACATGGGATTTCACTTTTTTTAGACATTTTTTCCTGTTATTTTCCAATAGGATCAGAGAGTGTTTGTATGTACTTCAGTGTTATTTGCTAAATATGGTTTGGTTTGATGATCACTCTGCTACACAAGATAAGGCCCCTACAGATTGGCGGTGGACTGCTTTGGGCTGGCAGCTGCTCCTAACTGCAGACAACTCCTGCTGTGTCGAACACAGACTAATCATCGTTCAGACAACACTGCCAATCAAAGGTGACTGGAGGGCACTGTTACATGCCTGTCTTGTTATGTTGTCATTCTGTCAGAACCCGCGATTGATTGGCACATTCAGTCATCAGGGAAAAATAAACTCAGACTCAGAGATCTGATATTGTTGCAGCAAAAAGTTTCTCTGTGTGCGTGCCACTGTAAAGCAGAGACTTTATTTCAGAACAAACCTTCCATGGTCCAGACAAAACTGGCAGTATTTTGTCATGAGAGGGTTACAGGAATCCTTGAAAATACTTATCTAACACCATCAGCTGTCAGCTGTTGAGTGAGTGAGAGGGAAATTGGG
Organism: Tenualosa ilisha; assembly: GCA_015244755.2. NCBI lineage: Eukaryota > Metazoa > Chordata > Actinopteri > Clupeiformes > Clupeidae > Tenualosa > Tenualosa ilisha. Next base: position 1,948,057 of record PYXC01002064.1, read on the forward strand.
TTTGTTTTGTTGTAATTTGATAGAGACCAATGTCGCTGTTTTTCTTCTTCTTTCTCTCCCTCTCTTTTAAAGCTGTCACTGCTGAGATTGTCTGTTGCTAGGTTACTAATATTGTGTGCTCGTTTTCCATAGGAGCGCTCATAGAAAAAAGTCACCTTTAATAATTACTTGTGTGCATTCAGATATGTAATAGCAGTAATGCAGAGGACTGAGCTCCTTGATATCCCATAGACTTGTCTGGATCACCACTGGGTGTAAATTGAATTAACTCTGCAGCAATGTCCATTTAGGCATGAATCAGGTGCTCAATGCCTTCATTAAAAAAGATTTGAGTCTGTTTTTGAGTTTAGAAAGAGGACAAAATGTGTAAGGCCAATTTAGACCTCCTGAGAGGTAGCTAAATTAACATAATTATCTAATCATCAGGCACAATCTAATGTGCTTTAGTTGTATCTCTAATTAGTATGGTGCTACATGGGTTCAGTGTGACTTTTATAGCTGTAGCTGGTGTTGCCCTCAAAACCAGAGAGAGAGCATGTAGGCCTCCCAAACAAAACTCCATCAAAGAGTGGGGTGTAACAAGCGACACTTTACCACTTTAATCATGAGAGTGATGTCATAAATGTCATAAACATTTTCCAACTTTAATTACTGAATATCATGTCATAAGACTGATATAACCTTGTCATAATGGCACATAATATCAGATTTGATTATCAGTAGCTGGGTAAGAATTAAGAATCTTGAATCGAGTAGTATCAAGAATTGAATTTTTTACTTTACTGAAATTGTATGTCTCTGACATTAACAATCTCATATACCAGTGCCGGCATAATTTTCAGATCATGGTCAATGGTGTGGTACAGAACATTAAAACTGTATGCACTGGAAAACTCTGTAATTAGACATGGAAAAAGCAACTCTGTTGACACTAGAAACCTAGAACTACAGCTGTTCCACAATAAATGAGTCGATACGGTTTAGGCAAACTGATTCGAGTCGCGAGTTGACAGTGGCACTGATATAGATAAAATCATATCAATTTCCACCCCATTGATATGGAGTTTGATGAACAACCCTGAGAATTATTTGTAATAATTCCTTACCAGAGCATCTTAAATGTTTCATGTATGGAAATGAAGTCGGTTTACAGTGTGGCCTGTACGTTGGCCATTAACACATAGAACAGAAAGCCCATCTCCCAGTTGTACATTGCTGTTGACCACAGCTGCCTGAGGCAATAAAACATAGCAGTGAAATTGGTCAGTATGCATGCCTATTCTACAGCTATTCTACCACTATAAGTGATGTATTACCTGAAGTGAATATTCAGGCAGTATACTAAGAGGCTATAAGTATTAAGAGGCTTACGGTACGTACCACATGATAGTTAGGTTAGATTGCAGCCTACATATTTGTTATTAAAGCTCTATCAAAAATAAAAGCCCCATATTTACTATGAATAAGAAACTGTGGCATACCCGTCTTATGTGTTAAGCAACATCAATCATTTATTAGACGGGCCGTCTAATAAATGATTGATGTTGCCTAACACATACCTTATGAGTCATTAATACATGTAAAATTTATGTGTTAATGGCAAACGTATTATTATTAAAATAAAGTGTTACCCCTTGACTACATATAAATACATATAAATTGCGGCTAGACTGAGAGATGGTAATCTGTGAAATTATGAGTTTTGTGGATGTTGGCTGTATTTTTGGAGCGTTTGACTAGCCTCAGCTCAGTATGTCATCCAATCAATATCTAACAAGAAAACATAATTGACTAACAGTGCTAACACCGATTGACTGAAAAAGAAAAAAACCAATGCAGTTAAAAAGTTAATGTGTATTAAATGATGTGTACAGATAATTCCAGGTCGTTGACTCAGAGAGGAAAAACAAATCATGTGTTCATATGGATTTGGGAATCAGTCAAGGATCAGAGTACTTTTCAAAGGATTACGCAGCATGTTTAAAAGATTAGACAACAAAACAGTTGCAGTCACTGCAGTGCAATGCAATGTATCAGTGTTTACCTTTAAATACTTAGCGGATGCAGTGATGTTTAACTACAAATACCAGTACATTGTACAATTTTACATTTGTTCCCAGTGTTTCAGTGTTGGCTATCTAACTAATAACCCATGTGTAGTGTGAGGCATTAAAGACATAAATTCAAGTATTTAAATACACTATACTGACTGAAGAAAACACACAGTGACTTGCAGCTGCCTTATACTTACATTCCTTCATTCAGCTAATGCTATGTCTGTACTCTCTATAATCTATTTACAACAATCAGTGCTCTGTTAAGTCTACTTATGCCCTGTCTGTTTTCTAACGCACTTTATGTGTATTTATAATGTATGTGCACTAAATGTAGCCTAATCGCACTAAATGTAGCCTGTCTCAAATGTCTTCTATATATCTTAATGTGGCACCATTTGAATCCATGATGAAACGTTGTTTCGTCTAATTATATACAGTGTATATGGCTGAAATGACTTGACTTGACTTGACTTTACTATGGTGTAACAATACATATGCTTACAATATGTATATAGTTATAACATTAGTATTATTAATATATTATTATATTATTACTATATTACCCTTTATTTCCTTTATTGATGTGTAAAATGACCTACATCGTCATTCCCTAGGACTCAGTTTAGACCAAACACTAGCCTACTCAGTTAATAATGCCAAGAGTAACTTAGTTCACTTGTCATGGTAAGGGAATTTGAAAAGACTGCTTATTATTTCTCTGTGGCTTTTGAACGAAAGCAATTTTGGGGCATTAATTTGTCTTCTCTCCATGTAAGGAGGCATCAAATGGCTTCAGAAATCAAATAAACAGTATTGTGCAGCAGCCTCTTCATACAGTTTGCAAGCTAGATGACTCTGTTCTAAAATTGTGCCTGTGCAATTGCAACAGAATCAAGTACCAGACTTGAGAACTATAATTGATTATACTCTATATTTGTAAATATATGTATATCACTGGCAAATAAATGAGAATTAACTGCTGTTTGCTTCTCGACTTCTCCTGCCTCAAAGGAGGAGACAGGGGTATGAGCACTGACCACTGCCCTGTCCACTCCCAGAGAAGTTCAACTTCCCTCAAAATGATATTTCTGCATTTGTCCTCTTAAGAACAGGACATGTTAATGAATTTGAATGGGTCATGCTGCTATAGGATTTGTAAGGGGGAGAAATTACATTAGGTTATGATCAACATTAGATAAATTAATACTTAGCAATCTAGCAGAGCTGAATATTAACCAGCAATATTGATAGAATAGAAGTAAATATATGAGGAACTTTCTAGAGACATTGTAGCAGAGGCAGAGCTTGCCTTGTTGTATCTTAGAACAAGCACCTCTGGTATAGAGCAGTGATGTATTTCAGTGGTAGGTGTGTTTGGAATGAAATTCATGACCTGAGTTTGTTATCATCTGGCCTTACCCGATGAGCAACAGGAACCTGTAAGCACTTACATAAATATACGTGTTGGCTTGGCTTGTTTGATTATACGGTGAGGTATGCTGCTACCCTTCCCTGGCAAAAGCCTGAATACAAGAGTGCTGGGTATTTGTGCATCCTACGGGATGACTCACTGCCACAGTATGTTGGTGTGAAGACACCAGAAAACCATTATGAGGCTCGAGGGAGAAAAGGGGGGCTTGGTGTCCCAGAAAGGGTCGTGACAGGAACAGATATGGTCCCGCTCAGGTTCCGATCTGGTTCAGATCTGGCTCCCACCCGGGGCTATGTTTCTGAGCCTGTTCCAAAGTTAGCTGCCATCTGGGTTATTGCTTGAGGGAGAGAGGGGCCGTTATCGCAGATGTGACGTCCTCAAGAGTGCCACCCAAAGACTTGCCATCTTCATCCCGCGGAAAGAGACTGCTCTTCAGCTGCAATTAGTGCGTCACTTCTCTGTGCCAGCCAGCCCCCACTGAAATGAGCTGAAATGAAATGAACACATTCTGGCACCGGTGCCCCCATGTCTGCTGCCATACTAAGTATCTAAACACAGACTGAATTTAGAAGTGACGTTCCTCTCTCTCTCTGTCTGAAACACACTTTCTTTGTAAAACTCTCACTCACTCTCTTTCTCAGAAGTTGCAGTCAGTCTCTGATACTTTCTGTTTCTGAACAAGGTCTGTGTTTCTAGCTGACATCTCACTCTCTCTCTCTGTCTCATTTTCTTTTTGGAATCTATTTCTAACTGACATCTCTCTCTCTCTCCTGCTTGTGATGGGCTGGGACCCAGCTTCTACCTGAGAGTCTCCTGAGCACAGCCTCATTCTGACGGCTTCAATCATGAAGGATTAGCCTGTGGGCCCCACAGCATCTGGAAGCTGCACCAACTGCATGTAGTGCCCTCATGGACAACTGCTATCCAGGGGGGAAGGACTGTTTCTATGGCGTCTCATGTCGTGTGCACTGTGAATTTAAATCAGGATTTGTGTTAGTGAGTCAAACGGGTGTGTGGTTGGACAAGGGCAATGTGGTAAAGGGATAGGATACCTTGGTTTCAAATCTGGGTCTCGGCAGTGGCTAATGGCTGAGCATACTGATCATAATTCCAAAATAGCAGAGCATCAAAACATATAAGGTAATCAGGGCACATATGCAGCTTTACTGACAGTCAGTCAGGTAGGCAAACATTTAGAAACTGTGGAAAGTCAGCGCTCACATCCCTTGTTTGTGATCTCAAAAAATTCAGTAAAGAGACATTGTTGACAAGCTCAGTGCCCATGGAGACTACTTGAGGTAAATTCCCAAATTCTCTCCCTGTCTCTCAGGGTAGTTCCTGGCATAGGTGGCCTAGTCAGTTTTTCACTTGCTTATTTTGAGGAAAGAGGGAGCAAAACTCAAATTTGGCCTTGGGCATCAGAAAGGTTTGAATTGGCCCTGCCGTCTCTCCCTCTCTCCCATTTTTTTTACCTATCCATACTTCACTGTCTTGACCTGTCAAATAAAGACTGAAAAGACCCCATAACAGCATAACAGCATACCAACAAATAGACGTTGCTGTTTGTATGGTATGGTAGAGAGGTAAGGCTACTCTTTCGTCATGCTGTTACTGTGGTGATGACTCCCACAGGCAGAATGAGTAAAATGCACAGTGTGCGCTGAGTAAGTAACACAGGTCCTTGCAGTGCTGGGTAGGTTTGTGGTGTTGACTGGATGAAATTAAGACAGGTTTATTCAGATGTGATGGCAGTCTGCTCGAGGTTAAGAGCTCTTTGGTTTAAATTCAGTGGTCTCTGGTAAGGGGGGTGGGATTAGTGCATGTGTGTGTGTGTGTGTGTGTGTGTGTGTGTGTGTGTGTGTAGATGTATGTGTGTGTGTATGTGTGTTGCAAGGGGAGGTGAGTGAATTCATCTGACTGGCTAATAAAACAGGCCCTAGTGAAAGTCATCTGAAACCAGAGAGAGAGAGATTACCAAAAAGAGAGAGAGATTACCAAAAAAAGAAGAAAAAAAAACAGTTTGGCACTGGGACGAAGATGCCCTTCATCTTCTCTCTTCTTTGGGTTCCTCTGCCCATCCCTCCATCTTCCTTTCTGCATTCCTCTTAATCTCCCACCACCCTCCACATGCACACACCCGCCTGCCTTCTCTGCACCCTTGAGTTTTACCATGGCCCCTTGACACAATTAGTCCACAAGTACATCTGAATTGATGGCAGCTGAAGTGTGTGTGTGTGTGTGTGTGTCTGGGTATGCATGCATATGTGTGTGTGTAATGTTTGTGTGCTTGCACGCATGAGTGAATAACATGTGTGTATACTGTGCATATGTGTGTCTGTGAACGTGTGTGTCGGTGTGTGCATGTATGTGTGTTTGTGTCTGTATGTGCATGTGTGCATGAGTGAAATACTGTGTGTGTGTGTGTGTGTGACTGTGTGTCCTGAAGGGATGAGGTTGAGTGGGAGTGGTGGTGTGTAGGGAATGAGGATGAGGATGATGTTGGTTTGAAGGGTGGGGGAGGGGGAGGGGTAGGGGCGTGTGTGTAGCCCTGCGTGGGTGTAGCGGGTGCCTGGGGTGGTTTTGCGTAGGGGGTGTGTGTGTGGGGGGGGGGGGGTGCAGATAAACATGAGACAGCTGCTGCCAACCAGAAAAACCCATCTGAAGTCGTTCATGCCCTGCTTCTGGGCAACCATGCCACACTTAACAATTTCCCCTTCCCCATTATATGAACCAACGAGTGGGCGCAGAGCAACCCTTCCTCTCTTCTCCTCCCCTCCTTCTTTTCTTCTCCTCTCCTCCTTTCTACTCTTCTCTTCCTCCCTACACATTGCCACACATCGTGCCCAAACCGAAACAGATGCTACTTGACAGCATCTGCATCATGACTCCAAACCCTTCCCGTCAATGCTGCCGCCATTATTACCCTTTTGTACATTGGGCACAGTGGAAATGATTCGCGGTTGGGGTGGGGGGTCCTACACATGGGCATGGCAGCAGCAGGAGGTCTTTGTGAGTCCCTGTGTGCGTCCTGGAGCAGGAAAGTGCATATGCAGCCTGAATGAGACCATTTTTACACAGGCACATGCAGCTGTAATGACTGGGACTACTCTGCTGAAATCTAACAGGGAGCTGTGCTGCTCCGCGCTGTGCCAAGGGGAGGCGAGCTGCGTCCTGCTGTGTGGATGCCCTGGGCTAGGCAAGGCAGTGTCAGCCAGCAGGGGGCAGCAAAGGCCTTTGAAGGGAGGACAGACCTCTGGCCAGGGGGTTGCTGGCCTTCAGAAAGGCACTCCATGGGGTGTTATGGACAAGGAAAAGACTGCAGAGAGTCTCATGGCAAAGAATTTTTTATTTATTGTATTGTTTTTTTGAGGAATGTCAGAAGAGAGAAAGAGAGAGAGAGAGAGAGAGAGATGACATGAAGTGTCATGTCACACCTGTGGTTTGGAATACAAAATGTAAGTGGAGCCACATTGACCATGGCAATATTGGAACCATTTTTCTCATAGATATTCGGGAAATTTGCTAATTTGACAGCTATTTATTTTGGCCGGAGAGGTCACATTTGCTAATGTTGCCAAAGGACCTCAGTTATTGTCAGCTGTCTGATAAACAATCCTGGACCACATTGCCCTCTACCCACCCTCCCTTCATCCATCCATCTCTTCTCTATCATTTGCTCAGCTCACCCTAAACTGGCTGCCTAATTAATGCCTTGCTATTTGAGCTGGAGATTAGATCAGGTTGGAAATCAGTGGTTGACAATAGAAACAGGGGCCAGAGGGCTGCAGTCACATTTTCACCCCAGCCATCTTAGGGGGTTAGTGGTTAGGATGGGATGGGGAGAAGAAGAGGAGGGGAGGAAGAGAGAGAAGGATAGGAGTGAGTGAAGGAGTTGTGGGGAGGTTTTTATGACAACTAGGTTCCTGAAACTAGCATGCTAACCTTTACATTACTGCACCCCTACTACGGACAATGCATGAGAACGTCTAATTATAGGCGCTCTGATCCACATGTTTTGCATCTGTTGGAAGAATCAACAAGACCAACACCCCATTCCAGAGCCTCTACTTCTCATTTTAAAATAGGGGAAGAGAAGAGGCATAAGAGGAGAGAGGGGAGTGGGAATGAAGAGAAAGAAGAGGGGGGAGAGCTGAAAAAAAAGCAGAGGATCAGAGAGCAGAGGAGAGGAGGGGAAAGGAGAAGAGAAGAGGGGGGAGGATAGGAGAAGAGAAGGGAGGAGAGGAAAGGAGGGGAGAGAAAAATGAGAGGCAGTTTGGGGGTGATGATAGGATTTAGGAGGCGGGGAGAGTGGAGGGTGATGAGGGAGGTGAGAAATGTGGAAAGAGAAGAGGGGGAGAGAGTGGAAAAGGGGAAAGGAGAGAGAGGGAAGTAAGAAAGTGTAAATGATAAGATATAGGCAGAGAGGAGAGTGGATGGGGGTGAGGAGGGTGGGAGGTGTCCATGATCTACTGTCTAGGCAGTGATGGATCAGGAGGAGCTCATGAGCCCATGAGAAGAAGCAGGAGTCCCCCACCCCCACCCCCAGTGGGACACAAACACACACTGTGTCATCTCTCACTCCTCCTCTCTCGCTCTCTGGGTTCACTGACTCCAGATGAAGCCATTTAGGCCCCAGAAATCAAATAATCCCATGACATATTCGATGTATCATTTAATGTGAACAAACCCACAAGCCACTGCAGTATGGAGCATGACTTGTTGTTCATTAGCGTTGTACCAGAGTTCATTGTCTGTCCATGTAAGCAAATGAATTTCGCTTGACATCCAAAATCTCTGCACATTAATGTTGTTCATTGCATAAGATATAAACAAGACTGCATTAACCAACTTTAAATAGTATTACTTGCTCCAGTGAACACAGAGTCAGTGTCAACTAGATAGTACATTTAATTAGTATTAATTAAAAGGAACCTAAGCTGTCACCCTGAGTCTTGTGTTGGTTCCAAGAGGATTGTCTTTCAGACTATTTTTTAATATGCTCATCTGTTTCCCAATCTCCACCTTCATAACGATTTTATAACACTGTTTTTCAGACATGCCTCTCGCAAAACAGTCCCAGTGTAAACAATCTCAGTATGAGTCACGTAGACCTACCAACCAGCTCAAACTGTGCATTGCCTGTCAATGAAATGCAACCCTAAGCATGACCCTAACATTCACACCCTAACCTCTGACCCGCCCCCGATAAACACACACACACACACGCAAACACACACACACACACACACACACACAGCAGCAGCAGCAATAGCTTTAATCATAACTAGCGTTTCACCCTAACCCTTACACACAGCTTATTTATATTCCATCCTGCTGTCGATTCTCTGGTGTCAGCACATTCTCTGTTTGCCAATGAAACAAAGGGCCACTGAGGGAGAATGAGGCTGATATCTCTGTGTGTTTAATGAGATAGGCAAGGTTTATGGCAGATAATGTGAAGATATTTCTTTCATGAACCATAGCAACAACACCATTGACAGTTAGCTTGAGTCTTTGAGATCCGTTAGGGAGGGTCATAATTACAAAGTAGTATATGTCAATGACTTCTCAAAAATAGTCTATTAAAAGGTTCCATATGTATCATTGTTGAATGTATGTTGATCATTCACATGGTGATAAATTACTACTTCAGCTGTGCATACTGCTACTTTCTTTTTTTCTAGGCTTCTAGTGCATACTGTTCTAGAAGCTTCCGACAAAGATGTTAAGAGAGACTGATGTACACAGGGCTCACTGAGTGTCCTAAGATCCCACTGAGAGGCGCCCACTCTCTGTGTTCTGTGCAGATCTCCTAGTGGAGGGCCTGCTTTTTCTATCTTTTTTTCCACCTCTCTTCCCTATTACTCCGAGAGATGGCATGAACAAATCGGAGGAGGAGGAGGAGGAGGAGGAGGAGGATGGGGTGAAACATGCAAGGAGAGCCAACAGGGGAAGGCCAACAGTGAAGATGGCATAATGAACCCAACAAACTCCATACTCTCGCCTGGGAGCAGAGGTTTGATCTGTCACATGAGTGTGTGTGTGTGTGTGTGTGTGTGTGGTGTGTGTGTGTGTGTGTGTGTGTGTGTGTGAAAGGGAGAGGGAAATAGAGTGAGACAGAGTACTACCGAAGAAAGAAGAGAGAGAAGGTCAGAGATAAAAGCAGATACTATGACTGAACTGGAGAGGGGGGTGTAAGGACAATTACACAGCATCTTAAATACACAGATCATTGTGGCTGTTGGAATTGGCCTTGTTTAACTCTGCAGTGTGATTGCCATAAGTTTGTCTATGTCTGTATATGCTGAACATATGTGTGTACATGCACATGCACATGGTACATATGACACAAATATATGTGACACACACACACACACACACACTCATACACCCACCCACCCACAAAAATACCAACCCCGCAAACCAGAATATGCTCATATTAGATGGTTGACTGACTGAGCATAAACACATGTAGATACCCTGAGCTAGCTGTAGCATTTCTGAGGCACTGGAGCAGATCATCATTACTAGCACATGGGCTCCTTGTGGAGCAGTATGGGGCTAATATCTGCCGATAAAACTTGGCAGGTGCAGGTGAGATGTTCTAGAAGTCTACGGTGCTCTGAGGAGTCCTTTATCTTCTCTCTGTGGTGCTCACCCACCAACTGCTCCTCAGCTTTTCATTATCTTACTCTATCTCTCTTTCTCTCAACCCCTCCTCTCTTTCTCATGTTTGTTCTCTATCACCTTTTTTTTTCTCTCTGTCTCTTTGCGAGACCAACCGCTCTGCTTTTCATTATCTCACTCCAGCTCTCTTCTCTCTTTCAATTTTTTTCTCAAGCTTCTGTGTTCTTCTCTCACTCTTCTTTTTCTCTCTCTATGTATGTCTCTTTTTTCTAGTTTAATTTCTCTCTCTCTCTCCCTCTCTGTACTTTTCTCCCTGAACATATCTCAATTGTTCTCCTTTCTCTCTACTTTTCCTCCTCTCTCTCTCTCTATCACTCTCTCTTTCTCTCTCCCTCATTCCCTGTCTGTGGTGATGGAGAGCGGTTAGCTCTTTGAAATGTAAATGGACAGCTGGAAGTTCTTTTACCTCGGCGACTGGGAGGAACCGTGTTGTTCTTGGCAGCCGTCAGTCCTCCTCATGCGGTCAATAGACCCTGAGGCAGGGGAGGCAGGCAGCCTTTCCTCTGCCAGTCACTCTGCCCCACTCCAGACGGAGGAAGGAGAGTGAGTGAGAGAGTAAAAAAGAGACAGAGAGTTTAAGGGTAGTGAGATGGAGAGACAGAGGAAGAGAGAAGTAGAGACAGGGAAAAAAGAAAAAAGTAAAAAAGAGAAAGTAGAGAGGAAAAGAGAAAGACAGAGAGAGAGAGTGCCAAAGGTCAAATAGGAAGTTTTTTATGGGAAAGAAAAAAGACTGCATTTGAAAACAAAAGAAAATAGCCAAGAGAAAAAGAGAGATGAGAGACTGAAGAATAAAGTGGATGTTCTGACAGAGGAAGGATTGAGCTGAGGGAAATGCAGAAACAGCAACACACTGGCAAAAGCCCAAAGGTCATCATTCCTGTTGCCCTAATTTGAACCCAGCTGTGATCAGACAAGGAACTCATATTAATGGACCATAAGAAAACATCTGTCACTGTTCTGAGTCTGGTTATGGGCCTTATATCTGAGCTTCTGAATAGGTTCTGGATCAGTCTGGTTGTGTGACAGACATCTGAGACATAGTGAAACACTAGGTCCTACTACTACACAAACACCACACAGACTTCAGAGAACTTAATACAATATCAACAGACAGCTGCTGCTGCTGAAGGCTCTGTTATCGATTTTAACATGTTACAGACAAGCAAGCCAGTAGAGGTCCGCCAAAGACACGCAAATGCCAATCGACGGGCCAGACAGACATCCAACTGTTGGCTTGGTAAGTGTGCTGTAACTCCGTATTAGTATGCCTTCTGAACCTGTGATTGCTGAACCAAAGCCTGCTGTCAATGTTCTTAGTGATAACCTGGGTCTTAGACTGGGAGACCAGGTACAGAAAGGAAAAGTCCACCCAGATGTCCCCTCTGTCTAAACACGTGCACCTCATAAAGGTGATGCAGGTGAAGTTGGTACACTGAATACAGGTGATGCCTGGTTCACTGACTGGTTGGAACAAATATTGAGAATGACTTGTGAACTGGGAACACACACACACACACAGACACACACATGTTGCAGAGCCCTGGATAAACTCCCTTCTTAGGCTCACCTTCCCACATTAATGCTCATGCATTATGTAGTCCTTTATCCACCTGCAACTTTGCGGTATTTTTGTTATTGCGGCTGCTGCTCGAAGTGTTGTTGTTTTTGTCGGTGTTGTTTTCTTCTCCCACTCCTCGTCAGGGAACAACTATCCTTGAGCATACCAGAGTCTGGTTGTATAATCTTACTGCATGTAAATTACTTTGCATGAACACACTAGCACTCTCTCTCTCACACACACTTTTACACAGGCACACAAGCACACACAGACATACATAGAGAGAGAGAGAGAGCGAGAGAGAGAGAGAGAGAGACAGAGAAAACAGAATAGCAGATAGGCAAGGTTTCATCTCTTCCTGCAGGCCACACTGAGAGTTGGTTATGTGTGCAGCATAGCCCAGCCCAGCCCAACCCAACCCAGCCGGGCACACATAGGGAGCACAGAAGCCTGCCAGTGAGAGCCTTTGCCTCTGCCTGCGCTGAGCTGCTCTCCGCTGCTCTCTGGAAATAGTTCAGCTTGTAAATTTTATGCCCTACTTAGATGTGCGGCGGTATGCTGTGAGTTATGATAGCGAATCATGCACCTCTTGCACGCAAGGGGGAAACACACACACACACATACACAGATGCATTCACACACACACACACACACTCACACACACTCACACTGACTACACAAGGGGAAAGCTGTGCTTCAGGCTAATTCGACCATGAAGCAGTTTTATGCTTAAAAGAAAATCAGTGAAAGCATGTGATGATAAACTAACCACGATAATATTTAGATTTTTGTTTTCCCCGATCAGACAGATAGACGTTGTAGATAACCTGAAGTGACCCTCATGACAAAATACACCAGAAAGTTGTACATTTCTTTTTTTAGGCAAAGAAATACAGTAATGAGGGAGAATGTTTTTATCCACAAAAAAAAAATTTAATTGTTGAGCCAACCATCAGGAACCTTTGTGACAGCCATGAGTCATAATAATAACCATGGATGGAATCCTCTCAATCATCACAGTCATCTGTATTTATGAATTGATGAACAAATTTATTACTGTTAATAGGAATTAATAATCTACTCATTATCAGAATTTACACTATGCACTTCAACCATTATTAAAATTTATAAGCACAATACTTCTTCTATTCTTTTATAATATTAGCATCGTTTAAAATGAAAAAACATAGAAGGCAAAAACGCAACTATTTTTATGTTCTATTCCACTGGGCACCTCCAGTTCACGGCCAGCTGTCCTGTCCTGTCCATTCAGGCCCCAGTCTGACTTGATGAATGAGGACAGGAATGGCAGCTGTGTCCAGTGACACCTTTGATGGCCATAATTATCTTTGTCTCGTTGGCTGGCAGCACAACTCTTATGGAGAACGAAGGGGTGGGGGTAGAGGTCAAGTATTTGTCCTTCACTGCCCCCACCCACATACCGCGAACACTTGACTTGTCTTTTTTTAAATCTGATTTTGACAGTGGCTTTGTGCTCTGTCTATGTGTCGAAATCAATCACGCCAATGGAGGATGGCCACGGAACGCAATTAGTCATGTGAGAAATCGATAAAACAGGGAGGCACAGTTTTGACACCTTGACAAATGGACGATGAGGGAGAGGGGAGAGGGCGAAAAAAAAAGAAAGATCTCCACGATATGAGGATGGACATTGACTTCTGATGCTGCGGTAGTCACTGCTATGGTTGGATGACTTTGTCTGGTGACATTGAGCCTCTTCCCCTGGGAGAGGCACCACCTGAGAGCCACTCACACACACACACAGACACACACACACACACACTCACACACATACACAAACACACAGACCACAGCAAGTTTGGAGCTGGTCTGGAGGCCAGTTCGACCCTAATCTGACTTGGTTCTCTCTGGACTAGTCAAGATTCTGCCTAAATCTGCAAGCTTTCAACTCTACCAACAGGCCACAGGTGGTTGTGCGCAGTGGTGGCAGTGGAACTCAGTACTTAAGTAAAAGTATAAAAGTATAAAAGTATATACTCAATAAAAGTAGAACTACAACAACAACACATCACTACTTAAGCAAAAGTAATAAGTACTTGCTTTTAAATGTACTTAAAGTACCAAAAGTCTATATTTCAATACTATATATACATATATATATATAATATTGATCCCTTACATGCAGTCAATAGTCTACTTTTTGGGTCTCAAAATGGACAACAACCTGTTCATCTCCTTACTAGACAGGCTGGTCAGAGAGATTATGGCTCATTCTACCATTGGCTGCTCCATCCCATCCATCTCCATAATTGTTGACAGCAGTGTTAAAAGTAGAAGACAACAATAGCAAACCTGAGATGCAAATTCATACGAGTGGAGCAGCATGTCTCATAGTAACAACTGGACTACTTATTCACATGAGAAGGCCAATAGTCACACAGGATAAGCACATCAGGTAAGGTGCATTATCCATAAAAAGACGTTAATTGATCTAGCAGATAGCAAGCTGTAATTAGCAAGCCACAGCTAACAATGGTGATGCTAAGCCCAGAAAAAAGGCACTTTGGCCCAGACAAGAGTGCTTCGAGTTCAAGATGACAAAATGTAGCAAAACATTTTATACATCACCCATTGAGATGAATGGGAACCTCAGTGTTGCAATCTGCAAATTGGCTTCACACAAACAATGTATCTGTATCTGATATTCTGAGACAGCCACGCAGCCAAGGCGACTTCATCAAAAAAGTGATAGCCTAATAAAACGTGTCGGGATGCATTTTGGAAATGTAGTGGAGTAAAAGTACAGATAATAGCTGCAAAATGTAGTGAAATAAAAGTAAAAGTATTCATAATTATTTCTACTCAAGTAAAGTACAGATACATGAAAATTGTACTTAAGCACTGTAACAAAGTATTTGCAATTCGTTACTTTTTACCACTGGTTGTGCGCAGCGTAACCAAGCACAGCCCATATCAGTGATGTGTTTATTACCTTATTACAAATTTGCTTTTTATAAGGCTCTGGTCGGAGTGAGTATTTACCCTGCCATTACTTTACCTCTCCTCCTCCTCCTCCTCTTCATCACGATTTTGGATTTGATGTCTGGGTCAGGTCTGTTCTAGCATCATCTTTTTTCTGTGTCATTTCATCACTCAGTAACATTTCTGTATACATATACATCTTAAACTTACTCTCTAAACAGGCGCTTTATCCAGTGATCTATAAGTGAGAAAGAAACACTTAGCCTTTAATGAGGCAAGAGACCTTGGAGGAAGTACTAAGCAGCAAATGTATTCAGTGTAACAAAGCGCATGGAGATTTGCTCTGTAGTGCACAGTAGATCAGTGAAGTCATGTAAGGACCTTGGGAAAGTGTTAGGAAAGGGAATACTGAGAGCAATGATAAGTAACCCAATGACTGTTGATGGTAATAAGAGACGCCTCTGCTCTGATACCATTTAATAGCTATTTCCACCATTGGGGGCACCATAAACATTAATAGTATAGATTGAAATTGTCTTGTGTGTAGGCATGGCAGTGCCAGACACCATGAGTAGATGGAAGACATTGAGCTTGCCTCCTTTAGAGGCAGCTTTGACGAATACACAAAGACAACAGCACCTCCAGACGATGGTTATCTTCTAGTCAGATCCAGCTCCAAACCTGACTGGACACGGCATGGCACATCAGACTATGGTCCAGAGAAGTATGAATGTCAGAGATGTGTGAATGTATGAAATTGTACACTTTGTGCTGATGCAACCTTGTGTTGGAGTGACCTCTTCCCCTACCATTTGTTTCTCCCTCAAACCCACACAGTCCAACAGCGCATCTCACTGGGCTCTGATTCAGCCCAGGGATCTCCCATCTCTGGCCCAAAGCAGGCCCAACTTTGGCCCACACCCGCTAAAGACTCAGTCAGTTTCACTCTTGGGTTGACCCTCTGCCTTCTCTGTATCCTTGCCTGGGGCCTCCTCAGCCTCCCCCGGCCTTGTTTCACCCGACTGGACAACCTCACGCTGTGTGAGCAGAATGTTTATGTGCCCAGCCCCATGGCTGATAAAGTCTCTACACGAGGGCACTTTAAAATAGAGACACTTTACAACAGAGACGTCAGAGACCCTAGTCAACCCACACTGTACAGACAAGCATGCACTGAAGTGCTATAACCGTGTCATAAACATGTTATACATTACAATACATTTCAAGTACATGATGTCTAATTTCATTGTTTTTCACCAAAAAAGAAATTTCCCAGAGGATTGTAAATGTGTCACACAGTGAAATCATAGACCTTCAGCTTTGAGTGGAACTCCCTAGTGTAAAAACTGAAGGGTGATTTGAAACTTTATTATGTTGTTTACTGTAAGACCATAGAGCTTTACAGGTCCATTCTTTATAACAGGGGAATTCAAATAAGTCCACAGGGTCCGCACACAAGATATTCTCTGATTCGAGGATCCAGACAAGCACAGATCAATTGCTTAAATTACATAAAAAACAATTAAATTAAATATTGTAGTTTTAATCGGTTTTTGCTGCATATCTTCAGTTTAATGGATGTCTAATTGTTTTTCTCTCCAGCTCTCTTTCACTTGTTTTATTGCCAGCGTTTGAGATTGACAACATTTCAGGACAATGTCAGGACAGACGTTTTATACTTGATTCAGCATGCTACTGAAACCAATGGCTGATTATGCACAACTAATTGACAATATCGGACTTGAACTGAAACTGTAATGTTGTCTTTGATGCAGCTACAGCTACGGATGGAAGAGGATATGGGAATCCGTCGAACAGTGAACAGTGTGCAGAAATTCACGAAAATAGCTGGGAATCTGTTATTGTGCCTTGTGAAAATATCTCATATTTGACAAATGATTAGCACGCAGATTATTACCCACAATGGGATAGGTCTGGGTCTGAATGAAACCTTATCTGTATCTGTATCAGGACCAGGGTCCACCTGTAGAATACCATGGCTCAATAAGTTGGTTTGAAGGGGCCCATATAAAGTTCTGTCTGAGATAGAGTATTGGCATTAAGCAACATCAGCAGTATATACTCCAGTGTTCTTGCAACTGATTATGAAGGGGGTTTATTGGAAAAGACAAGCACAGGTTTCACTTTCAAAAAAGTCAAATGAACAGAACACGTCCTAGTTCTAGAACTAGTTCTAAATAGAAATATTGAACTATGAACGTAAATCTATTCATTTAATTCTGTGACTACACTTTGAAGTAGCTCATGTGAAGTGTGAACTTGCTCAGCTTTCGTATACTCTGCTGTGATTTTTATGTAACTCATACACACATTTGAATTCATTTCTGTGGCGTGGTTCTGACACAGTTTCCCTGTCACATGGGCGTGAGCTTTGCTCTTCTCTGTCACTGCACACAAACTGTTTTTAATCGAGCTCTCTCCACTTTTCTCTCAACTTTTCTAGTTGTAACTAACCAAGACCCCTGGGATACCCAGACCCATTCCCACACCCCCTCTGACTTCCACCTCCACCTGCACACCTGCGACTGAACTCCATCACTTTTGAAAGTTGCCAGACCTCCCAACCTGTAAAAAGTTAAACTTCACAAGGTAAAATTTCTTATATCACTTTGAGGCACCCTCCTCCCACACCCCCCCCCCCCCCCACACTCTCTCTCACACACACACACACACACACACACACAAATACACACAGACACACGCTTGCACACGCCCATCTCCATGGTGACAGACGTGTCCCAGACGTGCGTCAGACACATGGTGGTGGAGCGAGACGAAAGCAGCAGAGGCCAGCGGGGGGCCGCCGTAGAGATGGAGGAGATGAGAGACAGACAGACAGACAGACAGAGGAAAAGACATTCAGAGGCTAATCTGAGGTGCCTCAAGTACAAAGAAACACTGAAAATAGCGTGACATGCTGATACGGATTTAATATTGAATATCACACTCATAGACATTGGAATGTCACTCTCCTCTGTGTGTGTGAGTGAGTGTGTGTGTCTCTCTCTCTCTCTGTGCTGTGTGTTTGTGTGTGTGTGTTGTGTGTGTGTTTGTGTGTCTGTCTATGTCTTTGTGTGTGTGCATCTCTCTCAGAAAGAAACAGACTGACAGAGAGATAGAGAGAGGCAAAAAAAAGACAGCATGTGTTTTTAAGTCTGTCTGTGTGTGTGAGTCTGTGTGTGTGTGTGTGTGTGTGTGTGTGCAGGCCCAGGTGCAGTTGGGACTGTGCACATGTCACCGGTTAGCTGAGGTGAGAGTAGGATTGACTTCTCCTGCCGGTGCAGTCACACGAGGCTCCATGTGAGCATTCAAACAGAGAGACTACTAGAGAGAGAGAGAGAGAGTGGGAGAAAAAGAGAAAGAGAGAGAGGAGAGGGAGAGAGTGGGGGAGAGAGAGAGGTAGAGACAGAAAGAGGGAGGGAGAGAGTGTGGAAGGAATGCAAATGTACCTCCTCAAGTGACACGTCACGTTTCACAACTGCACTGCGTCTGTGACATAGTACTGTGCTTTGTGTGTGTGTGTGTGTGTGTGTGTGTGTGTGTGTGTGTGTTGTTTATTTATTATTGATGATGCATGTGTATTTATTTGTTGTCTCTAGTGTTTGGGTTTGTTCACCGCAGTCTGACATGTGTATGGCTTTTCGTACGTGTGTGTATGTGTGTGTGTGTGTGTGTGTGTGTGTGTGTGCATTACATACATGTGTGTGATGTGTGGTTCTGTCTGTTCCAGTGTGTGTGTGATCCATCAGTGACACGCTCTCAGCAAACACCCTTAAGAGAGAAAAAAAGAAAAGAAACAGCACTGAGAGGCTTGACACAAGTCAAACTGTTTAAAAATCTTTCCTTTTCTCTTCATCTTTGTCAGTCTCCCTCTGTCTTGCCATCCTTCTCTCTCTCTCTCTCTCTCTCTCACTCTCTCTCTCTGTACCTCCCTCCTGCACCCGCTTTCTCTCTCTCTCTCTCTCTTGCGCGCGCTTGTTCTGCAACGTGCCTCTGTTCTTCTCTGCACTCTCTAACTTGCTGTGTTTCTTTCTCTCTCTCTCTCTCTCTCTCCCTCTCCACGTCTCGTCTTCTTGCTCTGCTTTCTCTCTCCTCAGTCAGGTTGCATGCCTTGTGAGAGCGCAGAAGGATTTGCTGGTGCGCAGGCGCATTGGCGAGAGTCGGGGCTCGGCTGTGACTGATCCCATTGTGCAGCTGAGGGAAGAGGCATGCAGACAACGTGCTCCATCCCGACAGGGACACAACTCTCTGTCTCTCCCTCTGTATCTTCTCCTGTATCCTCTCCACCCCCCCCCCCCCAAAAAAAAAAAATATCTTAAAAAAGAAAGAAATAATAAACAAGAGCATCTCGACCTGCTCAGCATGCATTCTTTGCGTCTGCTCAACCTCTCATTCTCTTTTTCCGTACCCTGTCTCTCATTGAGTCACTCACTGTCTCTGCTATTTTTCTTGTTCCCATGCTCTTTTCTCTACTTCATCTCCTCTCTCTCTCTCTCTCTTTCTCCTGGTGTATATCATTCACCTGTGTTTCTCATCACCTGCAACTTTCCTACACCTTTCACTAACCCTCTTCTTCTGTCTTCATACCTGTCATTTCCTTCCCTTCCCTTCTCTCTCTCTTTCTCTCTCTCTCTTACCCTGTGGTGTTGTTTCCTTCCTCCGGTATCTCTCTCCCTCCCTCTTTTCCTCCGCTGGCTGGCCCTTGGTGTTGTTGTTGTTGTTGTTGCTGTTGTTGTTTAAGTGCAGGTTGGTGGCGTTGGCGCGTCTGGGCACTGCCGCTGCCGCTTAGCTGCTGCCTGTCGCTCTCTTCCTGCCACCGCTGCTGCCGCTACTGCTGCCTCTCTCTCTCTCTCTCTCTCTCTGTTTCTGAGCTCACACTGCCCTTCAGGTGGAATCGCTTCAAGGCAAAGTCATTTGTCTCCATAAAGGCGCTTCAAGAGGAGCCGCTGAAAGGACACACACACACACACACACACACACACACCTACACGCCCCCTTCCCCTGACACACACGCACACACTACTTTGTTTTTTGGCACCCTGTGTGACGGCGGCGTGCTGATTTCACTGGCAAAGCGGCCCATAATAGAGCAACTGCAGGGCTTCCCTCAGGACAACTCACAATCCTCCAGCACAAATTTATTCTGTTCACAGGCTCATCTCTCTCCTTCTCTCCATCTATTTATCCATCTATTGCTCCTCATTTATCTGTCTTTCTCCTGTTTCCTCTCACTCTTTATTCATCTTACCATCTTTCTCTCATTTTCTCTCACATTCTCCCTCTTGCTATCTATACCTGTGCATCTATCTATTTATCTATCTATCTATCTATCTATCTATCTATCTATCTATCTATCTATCTATCTATCTATCTATCTTTCTCTCTTCTCTCAGTTTCCTTCTTTAATTCTGTTTTGCTCTGCTCCTACATCTTTAGCATTGAGGCTGTATCCACAGTAATAAAATTTTGTGTTTGGTCTTCCTATCCCAAAGTGCTTCTCCTCCCATCTGATCTCCCGTCTGTAATACAATCATCAGAAGGAGATGGAAACTGAAAAAAAAAAAAACACTCACAGCATCGGCAACCAACCAGAGCAAACTCTATATGTGCTGTGCAGCACGTCCATATTGTTGGGGCGTAATTGCATTTGACAGTATTCCTAACCCGTCGTTCATCCTTTACCTGTCTCCCAGTCGTTCTCCAGTGGCCAGGCTTGGTGTAATGAAAAACCCATAATGCTCTTATTACCTATTAGCGACGGCGCAGTGCTGGAGAAGAACCTGCTGCCCGGTATGGATGGCAGCCAGGCTTCCAGTGGGGGCACATTTGGCCCCGAAGTGGTGAGAGCACGCCGGTTCTGAGCCAGAACTCATACGAAGGTTGGGCTGCACTCTTGGGCAATGATGGCCCACGCTCAACATCACATAGCTTAGCAGGAGGCCGCACTTATTTTATTATGGTAATGCCGTCCTCGTATGGAGGCTTCAGGCGCTGCATGCTTGGCGGATGGCTATTTGATATGAGGAGAAGAGAATTATTGATGCTCCTACAACTTAAAACTCCTTTGGCTTTCCCCCCTCTCCCCGCCTCCTAACTACCTAGCCACACTGTCAGTGTCTACTAATGGTGGTGGGCATTAAGCAAATCTGCTCTGGGCTTTGTTGATAGCTTTCTCTAAGGCCATTAGTGTCAACCTGGAAGTAAATCTTACATTTGTAATAACAAATAGATGTTGCAGGGCAGTCGTTCTCATAGTGGTGCTAGATGCTCATCCGTCACTCCGTGTGACCTTGTAATAAATGTGCTGGGGCTCTTTGATATTTCATCTTTCAATCATCAGTGGAGAGAGTTATTGTTTTGTGCTAAAGGACTAGCATTTGGTGCTAACGAGGCTGGAGGAGGATCGAATCATCCATCCTGTCTGCTCCGATTCTTGATGATCTCTCTCTTTCTCTCGCTCGCGCGCTCTCTCTCTCTCTCTGGGGCGTGACTGGGGCGTGGAGGTGCAATCTTCACCTGATTGTGTTCAAGGTTAGGCCCGCACCGATCCACTCCACTCCACTCCTCCTTGTGAAGGACAATCCTTCTCCTCATCCCCCCTTTTCTCCTCATCCTCCTCCTCCTCCTCCTCCTCCTCCGGAGCCTCCCATCAACAGACAATCCATTTCATTACCCGAGAGTGTGGCGGCAACCATCGTGGTCGTCCTCTGTGCCCCTGGCCCCACTCGATGATTTCGGGGACCCCTTCGTGGTCCTGTGGGCCTCTATAACTTCATTCTCCCCCCCTTCCGCATCCGGTAATGTTATTAATACGATTTCTTAAGGGACAGGTAGAGTTGGAAATAAGAGTGGTCTTAACCTTTCTTGAAGGAGGCTAAGAGAGAAGGGGAGAGAGAGGGAGATTATAAAAAGAAGAGACATTTTCATGGCATAAGAGAGAGATGCAGTAGCGGACGAGACTAGCAGTATGACAGAGAGAGAGAGAGAGAGAGAGAGAGAGAGAGAGAAAGAGAAAAAAAGAGGGGAGCCTATAGATGGAATGCGAGGGAGAGGAAAGCAAGCCTGTGGAGGTCTTTTGTCTGATAATGTAATAACTATGACGCTGGTATGTGGGCAGACAGCTGACTATAAACAGATTTCAAATATAATTGCCAATGTGAGCCTGTGAGTTTATATTTATCCCCCATGGTCCACAGCTCACAAAAGCAGGGAGCCCACATGTAATCATATCTATTGCTGAAAACGTGGGGTCTTGTGATCCAGCAATTGAACTCATCAAAAGAAGCGCTCTGCAGTGGTGAGAGAGAGATAGAGAGAGACAGAGGAAGAGAGAGAGATCTCTCAAAAAATAACCAGGTAAAAAATACAAACAGAACCTTCAACCTATTGCCGACACATGGATCTGTCTGCCCATAGGCCATTCTGAATTTTGTGAGTGCTCATTTTTAGAAGAGGCGCTCCATTTTTGAAGTAGTGCTTCATTTTTGAGTATTATCCTCTTTTTTTTCAAGTACATGCAGTATGGTATTTTGAAAGGTGCTACAGATTGAAATCTAGCTGAATGTGATCACAACAGTCAAACAGTATGGCTACCCTGGTAATAGAGTCCACAGGGTAAAAAAGAGGACGCAGTCAATGTTTCTTTATCTGCCAATGGCAAAGTGACGTCAAACATCCCATATAACCACTACAAGCAACTATATACTGTGTTATCTCAAGGAAATGAGATGTAGTGGAGCTTTTTGCAGTTTCCTTTTTACCGTGAGGTTTATTTTTAGCTGAAAAAAGCCTTTTTAAGAATGAACTGTCTACAACAAGCCAGATGTGAGCAGAATACTTCGCTTACAGATAAGAACAGCATCAGTGATTGCTTTGGCTTGACAAAGTGGTCATTAACCTTCATACGGTCAACGTTTAAAGATTTCATTCACTCACTCAGTTCCCTCCCCCCTTCCTTCTTTTCCCCACCTCTCCCATTTTAATTGGGAGACTTCATTATGGTTTAATTTGCTTAGAGACAATGGTGTAGTATGGTTTCTCCCAGGCCTGCCCAGATAGTCTGTGAGCTAAGGGTCTAGCAAGACCTATAGATTGAGTCAGACTTTGAGGTGTTCACTTGCAATATGTCTCCCCACAATATCATCACCACCACCACCACCACTTGTATCTATGTCTGTGGTGCCTGTCCAAGCTTCTCGTTTTGATTACAACAACTTTATGAATGATTTTCCACTTACGGGTAATTGCCCCCGTTAAGACAGGCAATCATCTGCACGACTGGGCGGGCGGGTGGCTGGTGGTCTGGCGACTGCCGTCTGGCCCCTCGATTTGGAGAGCAAATCTCTTTATCTCCCATGATGCTCCTGGAGCCGCTGCAAATTAAGTTAGGCCTCCCATCATCAGGGAGAGCGGCAGAGCTGAAGTGGTTGCCTTCGCTAGTCGCTGGACTCTTTCTGGTCTAGAGAGAGAGAGAGAGAGAGACAGAGAGAGAGAGGCATTTGAGGCACTTTTGACAGGGTCAGCGAGGAGGGAGAGCCATTTAGTCCACCAAAGAGAGAGAAAGAAGAGAGAGAGACAGAGAGAGAGAAGAGAGAGAGACAGAGAGAAAGAGGGGAGTGAAATAATAAAACAAACTAGAGTGCAGGCAAACAAAACAGTGATAAAAAGAGGTAACTCCTTACTTGAACTCTCTGTCATGAGAGCAATCCAACCTCCAGCCTCCATGTTGTGGCAGGCACAATATCCCATAATGGCCTATAATGATAGCGAACATCTCTTAATGTAGTATTATGGTAGCTTTTTCCATTTTTGTTGAGATTGAAAGCAGCTCGAGCTAGCCTTGGGTGAACTTAGATGAACCTGCAAGCAAATCTGGGCATATGCTCTGCATGTCTGTCTCAAGGTGAGGTCAAGCCCATTTTTCTGAATAATCAACAGTCCAGAAACCAATCACAACTGTTTGTCCAGCTTGGGATTTGTGTAAGATGAGTAAACATCCGGGTCTTTCTTTTTGCCCTTATAGTGGCCTCCTTGATACATGCGTCTTCTGCTTCTTTAACCTCCTGCTAGACGACCTTTAGCATTGGCTATGCTTTCCCAATTAGTGGTGTTAATGGCTGGAAGTTCTATGTCTGTCTTTAAAAAAACACCTTTGTAGCGGAGGTGATGACGGCCTATCAGCCATGTGCCTCAGCGAGCTCACCATAAAATATGAGCTGCATGTTTTTGTATGGCTTTAATGCTTCAGTGTAATTTAAAGCTGGTTATGTCTCTGGAGATGTGATGCGAACCACCCAATTCAGGGTCCACTCTCACTTGAGTTGAGGTGTGGTCTGGGTTTATAAGTCAGAAAATCCAAACTGACCCCGTCACACGTTGTTGTTATTTCACTGCACATAGAATTTCATGGTAACATACAGTATACACACACACCAAACATATAGTGCATACAGCGCAACAGTGAGACTGTGTGTGTGTGTGTGTGTGTGTGTGTGTGTGTGTGTTGTTATTTTACTGCACATAGACTGTCATGGTAAGAAACGTACATATATATATATAGGCTACTTCTTAAAGCACAACAGAGTGACAAAGGATCTGAGCTGAGGCATTGGGGATTCTAACTTCAAATCATTGAGCACCCAGCCCCCAGAGCTACAGCCATACAGCTCAGGACCCACTAACAGGCTTCTGTGCACTGTGTCTCTGTGTCTGCTTTGGAAAGTAAAGATGTAAAAAGTCAAACACACAGCTTTTTCCCCCTCCATCTTTCTTCAGTGTATTCTATCTGTAGCCTGTAGTAGGGGGTTGTGGCGGTGACTGGTGAGCTGTTTGACATTGAGAAATGTTGTGCCTGGTGTGGTTTGCCACGGAATGGCGGCTTCGGGGACCATGGTGTGGCTGCTGTCCTCGGCCGATAAGACGTTTTTAAGAGGACAAGCGGGAGCCTGGATGCATCTCAGCAACAACAATAACAACACACACACACACACACACACACACACATACACACACACACTGTCTCACTCTTTCTCCCATTTGTTTCCCCAGTGTTTGCCAGGACACAAGGAATCAACAGCAGTAAGCAACCCTCCCTCCCATCAGATTCTCAAGAGGTGCTCACTTTGTTTCAAGAGTGGACTGAGTCGATAAAAACCTAGACAGTAATTACTTCTCTGGAAGCTGTTATGAAACATTTGAAACTGATTTTCTTGGTAAATACAGTCTTAAAAAGGGGAACGATGTTTATAAACCTGGAATTACAGTAGTTTCATGCCTATTCCATCACATGGACTGAAAGTACTGTGTGCTACTTTGATTAATGATCAAGAAAACACACATACACAGCCTACATTCTAATTCAGAGACTGCAAGATGTTCTCTTCTCTTTTAAAACACAGATGACAGTTACTTCCCTTTATCCTGTGAGGTGGACCTGTGAATGAGAAGGTTCAGTGAAGTCTAATTGGTGTTTCCAACAGAGCAGTTTCAAGTGGTTGGCTCAGCATGCCTGTCAATCCCCTTGCCTTGCAATAACTGCCTGTCATCTTGCTTATGGACCCAACAGTTCATTTCAGTCCTAACGGTTCCAGTTACATCACTTCACACATATATGACAGTAACTCAGACCTAAGTATTGTCAATCAGTGCATGTTGGTTTCAGAAGTCACATTTGAGCTCTTGTTTTTCACCTCTGAATGGAAGGAATGGGACTGAGGTGGAATGATATGAGTTTTAATTTCAGTTTGTGGGACACCATCATTGCTGTGGTATCATAAAGTGATAGCCTGCAGCCTTTCTTTACTAATTGGATTGCGTGTCTGTTATGTCTTCATAAGACGTCTCAAGTCAGCTTGGGTTACCTGCTCCCAGTGCAATTATTTCTTCTGTTCAGTGTTAATAAACAGGCTGTCAAATCAGATTCAAATTTAAATTCATATAGAGGAATTCCCATACAGGTGTTGACAATGATTGAAAGTGATTCAATACTCTAAGAGGAGTGTACATCTCCAATCAGATTTTCCAAAGCATTGCAATGCTAAAACCCCATAGCCACTGGTAATGGGAAAGGCAGTCAGGTGTGTTAGAGGTCATCGTGTAATAACACTATGTTTGTTTTAGGGGTGGGACTTTATTGCGTTAATTACGATTAATTAATTACAGAAAAACACAAAACGCAAAAAGAAAAAAAAACATTTAATTGCAATTTATTTTTGCACTCCAAACAGCGCAGAATGTTTCTCATTGCACGAGTTCCCAGTATACCCATAATACTGATGCACAGGACACAACAAGAGAATAACCATGGAAACTGATGAACAGAAGTTGTTGCTGGGTTAGGTTTGGTGAAAATTTACAATTTTGAACTACATTCATCAGCTTTATGACGCTGAAAAATAAGCAAAAGTTGATTTTTTGGAGAAAGAAAAAACGTTTTGATGTGACTGGGGATCATTGGACCTCTGTAAGCAATACAAATTACATTGGTGTGACAGCACACATTACTGACATCACTGACAGGGAATGGCATCTTAAGTCTTTCGCCTTAACTGTGCAGAAGATGAGCACCAGGCACTATGCTGAAAACTGGCAGAAGCATAAGCCTGGGGAGCACCAAAAGGTCACCACAATTTAGTCATGTACCAAAATTCATTTAAACTGAAAAACATTGCTTCTCGTGTCAAATAGTGATATGCGATTAATTATGTATGTGGTAAAACAGAGATTTTATCTGCAAATAGGGCATAGGACAGATCTATCCAACCATCTCCAGCTGCATGTTTATGGAGTCTGTACAATTCCACTGTATACGAGGAGAGATGAACGGGCATAAGATAGCCAAGGTGGAGAGCTTTGTGTAAACTGGGAGTGTTTAATTTTCTGCTTTTCAGAAACAGTTTCTCGTCTCTTGTTACAAGATGCTGTCAGTTTCAACTGATGGTGCACGTATCATTTCAAAGTGTCATAATGGAGTTTTCTGGGGAGGTTTACTGTGTATATGGCTAGATGGCTCATTTCTGTTTTGTTTTGTCTTCAAAATAAAAGACACAGAGCAAACTTCCTAGTGAAATGGGCTCGGGAGGACATAATGTAAGTTGCTTGCTGCCCCTGCGGGTCTATACCGATTGGATTTTTTTTCTGACAACGACTTTAGCCCTTTGATGTAATGATTGCAAGGTTATAAGGACAATAATAGTGTGGAGGACCGAATTTATTTTCTCACCCCAGGAAAATAAGATTTTATTTCTGGATTTCACAGAACCACAGACTTTCTGAAAAAAAAGAAGGGAAGAAAGAAAAAAAAACTGCCAATTTCAGCGTGTGTCTGCAGAGATGTCTGTTCCGCTTCCAGAGTACTTCCCATGGTCTCCCTTACCAAACATAGCAGACTCGAAAGCTGAAGCATAGGTATACGTGGTTCAAAGAGCTAATGAATATAAATTAAAATCATCAATGAAAATGAATGTGAGCTGGACAGGAGATCAGAGGGGCTTGTAATTGTGATTATGCATGCATTCTTGTAGGCATCGAGCGGATGAAAGATATCAATCGATAGGCCACATCAGCACTTTTCCCCCCCCAAATTCCAATAACATCCTTTCATCTTGCATAGTGAGAAATAGGACAAGTTTTTTAAATGTGTGTGTGTGTGTGTGTGTGTGTGTGTTTAAGGGGAAGAGAGGTCAATAAGAGTAAGTACTGTATATGTACGTGTGTGTGTGTGTGTTTGTGTGTGTGTCTTTGAGAGTGAGTGAGAGAAAGAGAGAGAGAGAGGTGGTAAGGGAAACAAAAGCTGTTTGTGTCAGTGCTTATGTTCATTCATCTGTTTGTGGATGTATGAAATAGAAAAAAAAGTGTGTGTGTGTTTGGGGGGTGTTTAAGGCCATCTGTGTGGATGTTGGTGTGTTTGATTGAGAGAAAATCTCTGTGTGTGTGTGTGTATGTGTGTGTGTGTGCGCGCGCATGGGTGTGTATCCTACGTCTGCATATGGGTCTGTGGTGTTGGATCAAACACATCACACACATGAGCATGCATGCACACACACGCGCAAACACACAGATATACACACACACACACATACAGGGGCAGGTTTAAGGGATGCTGTGCTCATCAGTATGACAGTGAGGCTGGAGAAGGTGTTGATTGGGGAGCACATTGCCTGCCTAAGTACCTCCAGCACTAGGGCTTTGATCTCTTCCCAGAGTAAGGGGGATGGGGGGATGGAGAAGGGGAGTGAGGGAGGGAAAGAGCCAGGGCATTCCAGTCAAAGCCCGGGCCAATGGAAGTGAGGCCCTTCAAAGGCTCGGTGAAAAGAGTCACCCAGTACACCAAAAGCGAGTGAAAGAGAGAGAGAGAGCGAGAGAGAGGATGAGAGATGGTACATGAAAAAGCGAGAGAGAGAGAAACTTCTTTAAGGCTCAGAGCCTATTTACTTACACTCAGGGATTACATTAACTCTCCCTTTTTGAATGTTTCTTGTGGAGCCTTTTCACGGGCAAATCCTACTTTGGGGTACACCATTCACGTTATAGACTATTTTTTTCGCCTCTCCTGTGTGGCTATTTTTATCGTGGCGCTGCTCCGAGGTTCGTCATGCTATGCGGATCCTTCTGTTGAGTTTTCAGCCTGCCTTATCACTTTTGAATATAGTCTCAGGATTGCTAAGATCGTTATCAGCATTCACAAGATAGCAAAGTTAGCATCTGGAGAGAGAAAAAGGAGAGAGTAACTGGAGTTTATTAAAAAAAATGGAAGGACAGAGACAAGGATGACAGACTCTATAATATGTACTACATTTTGCCATTTATTTCCCCAAAGCCCAGATTATTTTTGGCGGCTAAAAGCCAAAGTGCAAGGCAAGTCCATCCCCAAATTTTCTTGATGCAGTCCTTTTATTCACATGTGCGCTTAGTGCACTTTCACACGACTTCCCTCTGACCTCACAACTACACTACCTGTGAAAAATGAATAGCAGAAAAGAAACAACACGTACAACATCAGCTAAAAAGTTAGCTTAGGCTGTTGTCTCACCACAAAGTGCACACACACACACACACATAAAGAGAGAGAGAGAGAACAAAAAATAGCACTAACAGTTAACTAACTTGTTAACTGATTTATTGTAAAAGGTAAGATAAGTTTAAGGTGAACATACATGATTAACACTGCTTAAGCCTACTCCAGGAGAGATATGTAACTAGCCCCGTTTACATGGACACTTTACATTGGAATAGACACAGAATAATAGCTCAGTCAGAATAGAAATGACATGTAAAAACACCCTGATCGGAATAGAATTTCTGATCCGATTACATTTTTTTATCGGATTGAAAAGGGTGTTTTATTCCGTTCCTATTCTGATTGATCAATCATGTAAACACTCAATTGGATTTAACTTTTTTCACGCATTGCTCATCTTTTAACATGAACAAGCCTGTGTTTTGTGGAAATAAAGCCTCTGATAGCTTTTTCACTGTTGCTGTGATCATCCACAACATTTCACTCACACGGACAACTATAGGACCATGTAGGCTGGCGATACCTTTGCCAAAATGACAGTAGTTTTCGGAGACAACTGACAGCAGTTTACTGTGCTCACCTCTCATCCAAAATTCGACTTCTTCAGTGTGATGAGTTACCCTACTTTGGTTACCTCCTAGCCGCACCGAAAAGACGTCTTTGATTACTATTTTGAGGTGATTTTAAAACAGGCTAAATGTGTGCCTACATCACAAGACCACTAATGTCTGATCGGAATAGGATGTTGATGCATGTTAAAAGACGACCCACCATTTTTAATAAGAATAGTTTCATCGGAATGGCAGAAAATCTATTCATGTAAATGGAGCTACTGTGTCCACTAACAGTAGTCCTTGGCTCCTCTCTCTGTGGTCATGCTGGCTAAAACAGCTTCTCGTCTCTCAAGGAACCATTGTCATTATCCCTGCTGTCATGGACTCCTTTGTGTAGACCAGTTATTGTCAGAGGCTCAGTGAGGAGTTTGGTCAGGCCTACTGTGGGACATAGGGAAAGCAAGTAGACACAAGTAACCGTGAGGAGTAGATGCATGGCACTGTGAATCAAGGCAGTAGCAC
This sequence comes from Tenualosa ilisha, assembly GCA_015244755.2. Classification (NCBI taxonomy): domain Eukaryota; kingdom Metazoa; phylum Chordata; class Actinopteri; order Clupeiformes; family Clupeidae; genus Tenualosa; species Tenualosa ilisha. The sequence goes on from PYXC01002064.1 coordinate 1,977,869, forward strand.
TTTATCAGCACAAATAGAATCTTGTTTGCCTTGGTTCGTATGTGTGTGTTTCAGCAAACCTGTGAGTGTGTGTGTTTGTGTTTTGAACAGGAACAGGATTTTATTCGTTCTGTATTCATGGAGTCGTTTTCCATTTCCTTCTGGGCGCGGACCCCCTTACATTTTTTTGCCGGCGCCGGCCGGGCTGTTTGTTTTGATGTGTGTGGCTGTGCAATTTTCTCCCTGGCGGCCGGGCCTGTCCTTTGGCATGCTGGACAGCGCAGAGCCAAACTGTGCAGGGCTGACAGGAATGAGGAGGGGGAGAGAGCAGAGGAGGAGCTGTAGACAGAAAGCTGCCCCTGATGCTACATGCTCATTTAGATTCCACTCAGGGCACTTACAGCCCTTCTCTCTACTCTCTCTATCTCACCCTCTCTCTTTTCTTCACTTGTTCTCTTACTCCTTCTTTTTTCCCTCCCTCGCTCTCATGGATCCCCTCCGCTTTTTTGCTATATTTCTCTTTCTTTTATATATTTTTTGTCCCCTTTTCTCCCTCTCCGGTATACATATAGTACGGGTGGTTATGACCTTAAATAACAAAAATCTAGATTAATTGAATATTTTATCTTGATTACGATAAATGAATGATTATTTCACTTTTTGTTTTGGCCTCATAGGTCACAATTAACTTTCAAAATCTCTCATATTATCCTGTAGGACAAAATCTCAAGGCCCCAGTAATTTCCTAGTCTGTGCTGCATCCCTGACCAAAAATGCGCACCCACACACATGGACACAGTGTTTTTCTTTGATACTAGTGTCTTATTTGCTTTGCTGTGTTTTTTTTCTTTTCTTTTTTGAGAAACAAAAAAAAAACTAAAAAAATGAAAAAAAGAACATACACACACAAACACAAACTATTTTTCACACACACACATGCAAATAAACAGGGATGTTGCAAACCCTTTTTGTGTTTACAAATTATTTTGACACAATTTATTAGATTTATATTTAGTATTCCTGATTCACAATAATAATTATATGGACCTTGAATTTATTTAAAAATGGTTAAGACAATGTTTATATTTCATGGAAAACAGCCTAATTCTGCTGAATGTTACCTACGGTGATCAGTTGACCAGGGCAGCAGCTCGGTGAGCTAACTGTAAAGAGCTGTGCCCTCTGGATGTAAAACCAGTGACGAGCCAAATTTCAGTGTGAAAATAGGCTAGCTGTGTATTGAAGACTAAATGCTGTTGATAAGCGTTAGCCATGTAGCTAGCTTGCTACTGTCAGGAGTTTTAGGGAAGGTAATGCCCCATTCGAGTGGGAAAACCTGTGACAGTATCTCCGAAACCACTAACTTGATCATTTTGTTGTGGAGACATTTTGTAGTGTATGGCCAATAAAAGATTAAATGAAAAAGACAAATTTATGTTCTACAAATGTGTTGGAGTTGTTTAAAAAGATCAAGAAACTTTTTTTCTGTAACCAACAGCTGGTTGCTTTCAGTCGTTCTCAAAAAAATCATCTATTTTTCTGTGCATGCATCTAACACATACAGTACATGCATCCACAGCAACCCGACAGCATGACAGGGTTTATGAGAACCATGATGACTCAGCTTTCTTTATTTGAAAATAATCCCCCTGCTCATTTATTCTCTGCAAAAGTCATTTCGGTTTTGAGCTCATTCTAAAATCCGCTTTTGGGTCACGACTGACCCAATGAGAGACTAAAGCAATGGTACTACAAGATGCCTTAAATCCTTGGCCTTGAGTAAGATTTGCCAACATGAAACAAACAACCCTTGGCAAGCAAAGTTAATGGCTGCTAGCAGAAGACTACTCGCATTTACTGGTACCCCCCAGACAAATCCAGAGAAGCCTTTGGCCACTGTTTTTTTCAATAGATTATGTCTGCCTCATAAAAATAGAACGATTTTATCAGCATGATGTGTCTGACAACCAAAATTAGATTTCCTATTCATTTGGACTAATGAGGACATGGGGGGAACTGTGGAGGTCAGAGCTGAGAGTGTAGCCTTATGGAGAATGAACAAGATTGGATCAAATCACTTTCCTCTTCTTTAGGGCTCGTGCTATACTGTTTAATGAGAGTGAGAAGCAATCAGCATATTTGAATCATATCAGCTCATAAGTATATGCAACAAGATATACTTTATCTATGATTGATTTAATTGTTCAGGGAGGTGGTGGACATCAAATACACACACACACACACACACACACACACACAGACACACCTTTTCCAACACCCCTGAGCCCAGACACGCAAACCTGGCCAAACATACACTTATCTTTCCTGAGTGCCGTTTATACCCAGGCTAGCATTGCTCACAATCCAATGGGCTCCGAGGGGAGCCAAGCAGCAGCAACAGCATTTGTGTAAGGTTTGGAACTGGCTCTGATCCGGCCCTGACCCAGCCCCTAGTCGTCTGTTACCCGCAGCGGGAGCTCCCAGCTGGGAGCGGAGTAGGATCCGGCTGATGGAAGGGGCTGCGCACAGCAACCGAGGGGGGAGAAAGATTTTTCTCCATCACACTGAGGTAATTTGCCTCCACGCTCACACCCATATCGGTAGTAGATTTTTTGGAGTGTATTCATAATATGTGCTCTGCACACTGAGCTGTTTGAGCTGCACTGTGGGTTACAGAGGGAGAGCACAATGTGAGTGTGCTTCTGGGGCTCAGGAGAGCTGTTTGGCTTTGCTCTGCTGTTAGTTACAAATACGAATGACAAACACGCTCTCAGAGATCATCGCAATTTGGAGCTGTCTCTGTTAATGTGCATCAGCTGGCATACCTTTCTGAGGCAAATTCAATGATTTATGGCAAAGTGAATGGAAAACTACAGTCCCCATAGCGTTACTGAATTTCATGAATGCAAATTGTTTTTCTCTTTCCTGTATAGAGTGTTATGAAAGGGTTAAAGGTTTTTCTGTGTTAAATTGTATGGATGTGAGTGGTCACTTGAGAGCCTATTACCTGTCATTTTTTAAAATCTTTTTTTGCCATGTTTGGAAACAAATTCAGCCTAAGGAAACACACTATACTGCAGTTCTTTCACCTTAAAAAAAAACTGTTTCTAACTCAGTTTCTAACGCTAACAACACTGGCTTTCAATAAAGAGAGAAGCCTCTGAGATTGCAAATGGGTGGCTAGAGCACCAAATATTTCGTTGTCATGGGAATAAGGACTTGATCATTTTTTGTTGATCTTTGACAAACTCAGTGTTCCCTTTGCACTAAATGGTGTACCAGTGTATTATAGAGAATTTCTACATACTACATACTTTCTATTTTAAGCTCAAGGCAGAAGTTCCATTGGAGGTTAACCTTTGTAGTTAGAAAGTATGAAACTCAGCATGTGTAACTTTCTCTTGCTTTCAGAACTTGAAATTGTAGGGGAAAGTAATGTGGCATCTGTCTGGACGGAAATATGACATTTACCACGACTTTACTCAGCATTATTTTTTATGTCATGGAGTCCTTTAGCTCGGCCCTGAGCATTGTGGTAACAGTGGAAGATGTTTAACAGCTCTCCTCCCCTCTCGCTCCCCATTACAAAAGAATCTGTCACTCTCCTCCATTGCTGAAAGTCTTTAGTGGGTGACTCAACCTATAGCATCACTGAGGAATGAGGGGGTTGAGGATCTGAAGCAAGTTGGAAGTGGGTGTCCTTCAGCCATCAGTGAGTCACAAAGACAGCGGGGCTAGAGGTTTGCACAGGACAAAATGGAGGGAAAGCAGTACAGATGAGGGGAGGACAGGAGCATTGTGGAGGACAGGAGAAGAGAAAAAAACACATGATACAGGAGAAATGAGGAGGTGGGAAAAGGCAGTAGCAGTGACCAGACAGTAGTAACAAGAGGGGGGCAAGAGGAAGAGAAGTAGACCTTTGAAGAGGAGAGCAGAACAGAGTGAGGATCGATGGTGTGTTTGTGTGTGTGGGTGTGTGTGTATGTGTGTGTGTGTGTTGAGGGGGGGGCTCTGAACACAGATGGAACTCACCATCTCGAGCTCATGCTGGGGACTGCACACCAAGCCTTTCTTTACTACTACTACCACACACACACACACACACACACACACGCACGCACACACACACAATCACCACTTAAAGAGGTCAGTCGGTCCATATCCCTGTTCTTTGAGGCTGCCTGAATGCTGCCGGTAGGTATAAGACTGACAGCATTTAGTACAACGTAGACCAAATTTGTGAACTGGCAGCTAACGCTAACAGGCGGAGGCATTTCCTTGCTGTTACTAGTTGGTATTGGTTGCCATTTCACTATTCAACATTGCACCAAATTCTGTCATTCTCAAGTTTTGCCGGACAGGAGGAAGGAATAAGGGAGAGGGAGAAAAGAGGAACATGCGAACGCACCAACCTCGCTAAATGAAGCCAAACACACACTTCTGCATTGCCGTAATCAGCTTTGGAGTTGGAGATGAGACGGCTGCCCCCTGGGGACACTTTTGCGACGGCATTACGATTTTCCATTATGTCTACATTTCTGTCCTTTAATGGGAGATTTGGAATGCTTGTCTGGTCTGTGGGGGGAAGCCCAGAGCGGTCGGCTCAGTGACAGTGAACACACACACACACAGACCAACACACACAGACACAGTCACACACAACCCCTCAAGATCTCTAAGAACTAGGCTAGAGGGGTGGATTTCAAAGAATCAGAATTAGTGTGTCTGAGTGTGTCCCTGAGAGGATACATATAAATGTGCTTGTGTGTGTGTGTGTGTGTGTGTGTGTGTGTGTGTGTATGCATCTGTCTGTTTGTGTGAGCATGTGTGGTCATGTTTTTCACCATATGTGTATGTGAGAGTGTGCATGTGCTTGTGTGTCGGAATGTTAATGACAAGAATTGTCCGCATTGTGCCTGAGATTGCATGTGTGTGTGTGTGTGTGCGTGTGTGTGTGTGTTGTCCTTCTGGGTGGCTGTTCACAGGATCACACACACACACACACACACACACACAACACACGCACACACGCACACACACACACACACACACACACACACACACACACACACACACACACACACACACAGACACACGCACACACGCACACACACACACACACACACACAGACACACACACACACACACACCACACGCACACACACACACACACACACACACACAGACACACGCACACACGCACACACACACACACACACACACACTCTATCTCTCTTCCCCTCAGTGCAGCACTTTCTTGAGAGCCCAATCAAAACATGACAAAAGAGACACTTCAGTCATTAAATCGCAGGATCAGACTTTTAACACACCATTTAAAGAAAAAAAAAAAGTCTGTCTCCTAGGGGCATTGGAATATGAATCTGTGAGAGGAGGCGCCGTGAGCAGCAGTCTTTGAGAAGTGTAGCTTTCCTCTAGGCATTTAGGGTCAAGTGTATCTGCCAGACATCATGCACAAATTTTCAGTCGTCTGGTCACAGGCCTGTGTCACATTTAGTTTAGCAGAGCCAAGTTTATTGGATGGAAAATCAAAGCTTGCTTTTGTTGGTTCTACCATAATTTCCCAATTATTATAGGTTATACACTATAACACAAGGTTAACACTGTAATACACTGATTTTGCAAACTTTCTTCATTTATGAGGTTAATACATGGGTGAAGGCTATATACAGGATTGCATTTCTTTTGATCATTCTACTTGATCTGATGTGACTGTGATTCAACAGATAATGCTTAAACTGAGGTTAATACATGGGTGAGGTTAATACAGAGGTGAGGTCAATACATGGCTTTCTTTCTCTAGTTTGCATAAAAAACTGACCTGAGATTTATTCATGGTGCAGCTTGTATTGAGGAAATTACTGTATTTTGGTTGCATGATTACTAAAAGCTTTGGTCAACAATAGAAGATTGTTGGTTAGCATGTAAATATTGGTTATTGTGCCCTGAAAATATTTTGTATACCACCAAACATGTCTCTGATTATTCCTGATTAGGTTTGAGAAGCTTCTACCCCCTGCATTTTGGCATAGAACTGCTCAGTGAGGAGAGAGAATGCCACTTAAAGAAATGAATAATATCTCATATAAATATATTTTCCTCCCTCCTCCCTGTCTCCTTTCATTTATGCACAGCATATATCTGATTTAGGCAGATTTCTCTGTTGATGTGCAAAATGTTTCCAGACCATTAATTGATAGTGATGTCTTCTTTGCAGCTCCACACATTTACAGCTCAAAAACTGTCACTGCCATTGCCACTAGCTTTAAATAAAAGTCAAACAAAGTTAACAGGAAGCAGAAGAAGCTCAACATAAATAAGGGTCCCTGACTTTGAACCAAAGGTCTCAGTGACTTTGACAGCAATGCTCTTTGTGTTGTGTTCCATATGCAAACATTTCTGTGCTGCTCACCAACTTGTTAGAAAGATCATCTCCCATGTCAGGTGGATTTAAACCCTCCAGATGAAGAGAGGACACACATGAAAGTCAAGAGGACATAAGTGAAGTTAGCCATATCTGACCCAAATGGAGGCCAGAGTCGGCCCAGACGCGGTCCCTGGCTTCTCCCTAATCAGTCAGCTAATGTTTTTCCCACTGATTATAAACATTTGTGTATGTACATTTCTGCTTAAGTCTTTATGGCTGGCCAATTAAATAGAGCTGAGCAAAGGCCCCGCTTTAATCTCATTGCAATGAAGTCGGCCCCCATAGCAGTGTTTACTTGTGTTTTCTGTACACTGGCTCGGAGCATGTTGGCGTAAAGTGGACAGGAGAGTTTATGCCATGTGAAGGTTAGTTAAGACAATAGCTGAATTGCTTGCACTCATTGAGAGTACTGTATCCCTGCTGCAAGCAATTGAAAAGTTATGATCATAGAGAAGCACATCTATTAGATGTTTAGTTCCCCTGCTGGTGTAATATTTACTGAGGATTAGTGCTGAGGAGGAGCGCTGGCAGTTTGTTTATTTGTCTTATTTGGCTTTAGCTGTGGCGTTGTCATTTCTTCACTAACAGAGAGTCCAAAGTCTGAAGCTTAATTAAATCCAGAGTCGTTCCTGCGTGTTGTTTCTTTTATACAATGTGAAAGTGGGCCTCTATCCATCAGTGACTGACTGCTGAAGAAATTTACTGCCTCATTTTTTCTGGTTTCTTTTTTAGTTTTTCTTTTTTTTTCATTTCTCTCACTTTCACTTCTCTATCTTCAGCAGGAGTCTCCCTCTCTGTCTATCTCTCTCCCGCTTCTCGGGGTTCATTCTGTTTCTGACATTGCCGAATCTGGCCTTTACCCTCTCATCCGCTGTCGTTAATCCTCCTCTGGGCAACATGATCCTGTTCTGCCCCACGTCCCCCAGAGTCGTTATCTCACCCCCCTCAATCCTGCGGCGGCTGCCTTGCCGGTCCACATGCCTCCGGTCAGGGCTCAGCCCCCAGTTACTCAGGGTGTTATCTGGTCCTCATCCAATGTTCCATCATGGTCCCTCCAAAAGAATCATTGGTCATGCATGAAACTGTCCATCTACCAAATGTCTGATCACAGACAACTTTGAGCCACTGAGTGAACAAATTCTTACATTTCTGCACTCAATACAAAGGCATCATACAGTGACAGTAAACAATATCTGATATTGTGAATACATCAGGCAAGTGTAGCCTGAGTGCATGCTACACACACAGGGCGAAAAGGTGAGGAAACAGAGAGAGTCTTATGGTTGTGGAGCAAAATCAGGCCAAATCTGCTCCATTGGAGTTGCATTTAGCTTTTTAGCCAAGGCTAAATGGTCAAACATAAGCTGGTCGTCAACAGTGTTGGGGTGCACTGTTAGAGCGAGTAACAGCATTTCAAGGTTAGAAGATCTCAAGAGAGCACAATGTAGTTTTATTGCATAGTATTTAGCACAGGCTTTTACATACTGATACCCTCTCCACCTTCAAGGAACTCTTGAAGACCCACTTCTTCCAAGAATATCTCCTGGCGTAAATTCTGAGAATGCACTTAACAACTTATACTTAATTTCTCTTTTGTACTGCGCTTTACTACACTATTGCACTTTCAACTTAAAATAGTGCAGTTTTTATGTTAGCATATGCACTCTTTGTTAGTTTCTTTCATTGTGTTGTAGCTTGAATGTTATCCTCTTTTGTAAGTCGCTTTGGATAAAAGCATCTGCTAAATGCTTAAATGTAAATGTAAATGCACATTTGTTTGCGTGAAATCCTTGAAAAAAAAAAAAAAACAGTACAAGCAACTTTGAAAATACAAACTCAAATACACAATACCCTCTCCAGAGCTCCCATACCTGATAACAGTTGCTTGTTTACGTTTTGAGAGACAAATCACATTGTTGAGGTTCCGCATTTGTGCGGATCGGTTGGAATGATTAGATGGGGCTTTAGCACTGCTTATTCCACAGGTGACTGACATTTCTTTATTTTGATGTCAGGGGGATTTGATAAATTGACTCAAGGTGTGAAAAGGTTTCAAGTTATTCAGCAAAAAAAAATGCATCTGAGCTTCTCATACCCTATCGTTAACTCATAGGGTTTACTGCACCAGTTTAGCTTTAATTGTCATGCTAGTTATGCCCCAGAATGTTGGAGGAGAATGAACTAATTCCAGACCATTCTTATTCTATGCACCCCTTTTTATTCCCTTACTACTGTAGTGTGGCCACTGAGATAGCTTGCTGTTTATCCTGAGAGAAATCAAGAATTATTGTTTTTGAGGCTTGTTAAGCTTTAACAAAAGTCTCATCTTATATGAAGGAATGTAATATATAAAATCCTGTGGTTTCTGATTGGATCTGATTGTAGCTTTTTATTGTTCATGCATGAGACACTATGTTTTTTGCCCACCCTTAATGCTTTGTGGTCTAACATTAGCTAAATTAGGGTCCTTGTCTCCAAAGGGCTCACTGGTCATGGACTGGTTTGTATGCTTCATTTAAAAGTTGTAAAAACTAAATCATGCAAGGACAGCCTGATCTGAGATTGTAAAGGATAGGATCTCTGCTAGATCTGGGTAGGGTATGTTCATCAGGAGTCTTCTCTGGGGCCTGGGCTCTCAGGCATGTGCTGAGAATCAGAGCGTGAGCCACAAGTCTCCAGGGCGCTACATTTAATGGCTTTGAGTCCCTCTGTCGCATCATTAGCAGCAGGCTCCAAGTTTTTTTTTTTCCACAAGCCAAGAAGTTAGACAGTCAGCTTCCTGGATGTTGGTCTGGTCTGCAGGCAGAACTGGCGCTGTGATCCCGGAACAGTCTACTCTGGCCTTTTCCTCTCCACGGTGTCATTACCTCCTATCTTTTGGACTTTTTTCTCTTTTTTTTCTTTTTTTTCCTTTCCCCCTTTCTCTCTCTCCCACAACGTGTCTTCCATTCTTTTGTCTTAATTAAGCACATTCCCTCACACACGGCGAGCCACACATTCTTTTGTGTGAGCGAAATCCTCTAATTACACCTGTCATCTCGGCAGACGTGAGGTTTTGGAGGACAGGTTACTCTCTAGTCGCTCCGCTCAAATGTGAAGGGACAGGCAAACAGAAACGGGCTCTTACACTTAATTAAAATGGAAGCAAGGAGATTCGCCATCCAATTGCTAAAACAGCACTCCAAATCCATAGCACCATTAGCAGCACAGTCAGTCCAATCTTGCTGGCGCTAGTTAGTCAACGCTAACTGAGGAGACATATTTGCCATATTTGTTGATTTGGCGTGTATATTTATCCTTAATGCACCATAAAAATTAATTAGAAGGTGACACCACTACTAAAGCTGTTCATCGAATAGTTTTCTTCGAGTGGAAAATGTGTCATAGTTCTCAAGTGTGAATTTGGCCATAAGCAAAAATAAACTGCGAGTGGAGTTTTAAAATATGCTCTATTTCAAAGAAAAGTGCTGTCAAAGTGGCAAACATAACATTTCCTCTAATTACATGTTTCCGCGATAAAAAATGTATTAAAGGGACTTTCTATTACAAAACTACAAAGTAGAGAAATTCTCTCTCAAAAACGGAATTGTGCATCAACCCAGAAGATAACTCAAAGTGAGGCACTGCCTAAAGCTGTCTTTTTAATTTCAGTGATTCGTTGGCCTTGTTTAGATTCTCAATTTCCCCATAATTAAAATGACATAAAGAAATGGCACTTAGGCTGGATTTTGCAAATGTCTGATCTGGTGTCTCAGTATTGAGTTGGGTTGTCCAGACACTCAGTAGTTCCTGTTGCACAAGGCTTACACTGAGCCCTATTCTCCTGAGCCCTCTCTCTCACTCAGCAACCACCCCCCACCCCTGTTAGTCTGCTTCTCTCACAGCTTAACTTTTCTATCAATCTCCTCAGTGGTTTTCTAAGTAGGAAATGTCCCCAGAAGTCTTTTGTTGGGCTTGTAAAAAAAATTAGAAAAAAAAGAGCTGCCATAGTTGCGTACAACCAACTGTTTCTGCACCAACTGTATTTTTCTGCAGTTTTAATTTCCAGTCATATGTGGCCAGTAAATATATATCCAGTAAATAAACATCATCAAGATTACATCAAATAAGTTGAAATACATCAAATGTGAGAAAATCCAGGAAAAGAATGTCCCCCATTGTTTGTTTTTGTGTGAATCAATGTGTCAAACCCCATCCATGTGTTTGCAAGGACTTGGTCTCTCATGCAAAGTGTCACCCAACAAGTTCAGTGCTCAGGCTTCTCAGTGTGAGAGTTTACCTGACCATGAGGTGTGATTGGCTCTAGGTGTGATGCTGCATCGCCCTCATTACCTCTCGGCAGGTGTGAACCAACTCTGGCCAGTCCTGCTGAAGGAGACACAGCAGCTATCTTGCACGTAGCAGCATGACCATGCAAGTATCTCAAAAACAGTGACTTTTTCACGCTGAAATAAACATGGCAGTTACTCACCAATTTTCACATGCCTGCCAGCATCTGCTGTGTGCTCTCCAGACACCTAAGTTCATTTTCTGTTATTACTTCTAATTTCACCAAGAAAACAGGAATTAGAAAAAGACAAGAGATGAGTAGGACAGAGAGATGTAGAAATGTAATGGCTTCAGGAAATTACCTCAGATCAGGCTTGAACTTCTATCTCCATGGCCACTGAGCCCATTGGCAGTCATTGCCTGCTGTTTAGGGCCTCGGATGTGGGATCGAAAGGTGGCCGGTTTGATCCCTGAGCAGTAGGAAAAGTGTGGATGGGAGAAGTGATTGAACACCGCTCTCCCATGTCCACATCCACAACTGAGGTGCCCTTGAGTAAAGTACCTAACCCTTCACTGCTCTGGGTTAGTGCGTGCTTCACCTCACCATAGGTTCACTGTGTGCACGGATGAGATAAATGCAGAGACGGTATTTCCCTCATGGGACCAAAAGAGTATATATACTATACTTATAGTATACTTACATATGTTGTATAAGACCTTGACCAAACTTTGAAGTTAAGAGGTTTGAGAGCCCAACTGCATGCCCTGCCTGGAAGGCTCCTTTGGAAGCAAACACCTGATACTGATTCAGCTTGACTGTAGTGAATCCAAATGGATTGGTCAGGGAGCATCCCTGTAAAGGGTCATATAGCATCACTGTAACACTAGAGGTCTGGACAAAGGCAAAAATGGAAAGACAGAGTTCGATTCTTTTGGCACTCAGTTCCCCAGCCCATTGTGTTAAAGTACAGCTAAGCTCCCAGTCGTTCAATCATCAGCTTAATAGACCATTAAACCAAAGTAGAGATCTCTGTGCAAATATCCTCTGTCTGAGCTGCTCTCCAAGTCACTATTTCTCTCCATTAAAACAAATGTTACAGCGGATTATTATCAATTATCAGTCATAACAAAACTCGCTTTCATCTTGACATTCTTGTAAAATGTATGTTGTCAGACAGTGCAATACAGTTATTTGATCTGGTGAATTTTAAAGCACTATATGACCAAAGCAAGCAGGGAGAGAGAGAGAGAGAGAGAGAGTGAGAAGGAAAGCAAGAAAGAGAGAGAGCGTGTGTGTATGTGTGTGTGTGTGTTTGAGATAGAGGAAGGTCTCTTAGTTTGGGTCCAATCAGAGCTGCAGTCTGGGCTCTGTGGCTGTAAATGAGGCGGCAGGGGGCTTAAAGTTGGGCTGAAGAGACTTGCACCCTCAAAGGCATTGCACTTCAATGCTAAACCAAATCCCAGCGTTGCCTCCACAACTCTTAAAACAGACAGCACACAGTGCACTTTCAGTCTCGATCATTCTCTCTTTTACTCCCTCTCTCTCTCTGTTCTCTTTGTGTTTCTCTGTCTTACTCTCTCACTCAGTTTCTCTTTTGCCCTATCTATCTCTCTTTTTCTATTTCTCTCATACATTTTCTCTTTCTGTCTTTCTCTCATCCTCTCCTTCTCTCTCTCTCTTGTTCTTTCTGTCTGCCTATTGCTCTCCCTCTACTCCCACCACAACTCTCTCTCTCTCTCTCTCTCTCTCTTTGTGTCTCACTCAGTCCCTGACAATCTCCTTTCCTCACTCAATCTCTTTCAGTCTCTCTCCCTCTCCCTCTCAATCTCTTTCTCTGCCCCCCCCCCCCCACACACACACACACTCCCATCCGTACTCTCTCTCTCTCTCTCACACACACACACACACAGACACACACTCACACACACACACACACGCACACACACTCTCCTCCCACCCGTTTGTCTGCAGCAGTGTTTTTCTGTCCTCTCTGCTCGTTATCAGCCAAGTTTAAAGTTCTCTCTGGTTTGGGGGTCCCATGCAGCCGAATCGCCTTAGACTGATTCAAAGGAGCTTTGCGTGTGTCTTCTCCCACCCTCTTTCCTTCGCTAGGCCTCTTATATAACTTCTTCCACAGCCACGGCTGCAGCTGACCTGTAGGGGGCAGTGTTGGCATACACCTCGACCTGGGTGCCGGTGCCGAGGACCTTTTTGAAAAATCCCTTTCCTGGAGTAGGGATCCATTCCTTTCTTCCCCCAGTGCTACAAATGCCTGTGTGAAACCTTGACACCATTAAAGCAGCTTCGGCGCTGACGGATGCGAGAGTAATGCACTGAAGAGTAATTAAAAGAGTGGTCCGCACGGCCAATCCTCGTGCTTCTTAACACCCCCACGCCCTCAACACACACACACACACACACACACAAACACACACACCCTACTCCACCTTCTAGTGTGCAACCCCTATCCACCCTTAGATATCTCCCTGCATGTTCAAACTGAGCGCTATTTATGTGTGTAAAAAAAGCACATCTTCATAAATTCTAAATCTGCAATCCGTGAGGAACATGCACTCAATTATGACGGTGTTCTCTCTTACTCTTCTCTTTCACTTTTTTTTTTCTCTCTCTCTCTCTCTCTCTCACACACACACACACATACACACACACTTTTTCCTTTCCATCTGAGAGAGAGGGCATAGATCTAAGTGAAGCATTTGCTCAGTGCCATACTTGGAGAGTGGCACCAATGCAGTTGTCTTATGATGCGTAGGCCTTTGTTTCTATATATACTGCTCCTGGAGAACATTTTATATATGCCATGTTGGTGTGAGGCCTGATGCAATCTCTTGTAAATGCAGGGCTATTTTGGATCCACACCACTGAATCAGATAGTCCATGGCCATGCATGTTTCAACATCAAGATCAGATTAGAAAAGATTTCACCACTTGGCAATATTTCACACAAGGGTGATGATACAGGATTATTCAGAAATTAAGTGTTATGTATGCCCATTTCAAAATGTGAAAATGCACACACAGAGACAAGATAATATATGACAGTGGTTGGCTACGATTTCACGGTTTTACTTTGTAATTATTTTAGACTGCTAGTCTGCTTTGTGACTGTCTCTGGAAGAGCTCCTGTGGATTGGGTGATTTCAGCCAGAGGTTGGACAGAAAGAGAGAGAGAGAGAGAGAAAAGCTGGAGACAGCCATACTCTCTCACTCTCCTTTTCTCTCGCTGACTGACAAACCTCATCCCTGTGGTCACCCATGGCAACAGTGAAGCAAAAATCCTACAGAATAGGATAAATGTGAAAATAGAAAACAATCAATGTACTCTTCTCTCTGGACACAAAAGGAACACATAACAAAGACCGAAAACAAATAAAAAAAACAACAAAAAAAAGAAAGAAAAAAAAACACTCTATTCTTCACATAGTCCTGGTTTTTCTTGTGTGCAGAAGCCTGGTGCCAACTCCTATATAAAGACACTGACCCTGTGACCCTGTGCCATTTTTGAATTATGTGAGTAGTGTCTACCTTCTGTGTAGACTCAGAAAGAGTAAAATTACCTAAATTACCTTCTGTGTACAAGTATTGTCATCATCACATCAGTAATGGATGTCTGTGGGCAGGGAGTATCATTAGTTCTTACTTGCTTGTGTTATGGGTTTGGCAGTCTTGGGAGTACATATAATGGGGATACTCTCCTTCCCTTGTCATATTATAGGACTGTAATACATGGACAGCCATTGTCCTTTCTGATTGAGCCCATTAGAAGGTTTATCGTTGTAATTGGGTCAACTAATGAAATGCCAAATGGTAATGGTATCAGAGGCCCTGTGGTCCCTCCCTTCTCTACACACACAAGATCGTGCTTGTGCTCGACATGGCTGCACATCACATGTGCAGGAGGCAGAGGAGGATTGCTTGCCTGCTGATGTGAAATTTGGAATTTAGAATGCTATACTATTGGATTGGTTGAGACAGTTGTTCTCAAAATCCATCTGAGCCATAGGCATTATTGTTTAAAGATGGTGTGTGTATGTGTGTGTGAGTGTGTGTGTATTTTTGCATTGACAAAAAAGAGAATGTAAAATCAAACTCAACCAAATCATGTGCGGCTCAGTACCAGTCAAAATAACAACACCAGAAAAAAAGTCACCAAGCTCCTGACGTTTGTTTGTAGGTTTTTGGCACATACGACACAAAGACACGCCTTAGCTGGGCCTGACAAGTGCAGAAAAACAGCGGTCGTATCAATGATTAATCAAAACTAGAAATTTCAGGTTTTCCATCGAGTCTCCAAGACAGGCTCCACTTTGGAAGGTGGCGGCTGGTTGATGAAATGGGCTGTAAGCTTTGTATTGAGTCGAATTTGGTGTGAAATCTGCTTGGGTAGCAACGGTTAGTGCCTCAGGGCAAAACAAAAAAAAAAAAGTTACAAAAGAAGAAGGAAGAGGAAAAAACATGTAGAAACAACTTTGAAGAGTAGAAAGTTACACTTAAGTTGAAATATTGTCAGGGGGACGTTAGAGATAAAGAAAGAGAGAGAGAGTGAGAGCATTTGTGAGAGAAAGATAACAAGAAAGACTTTTTTGGAGATAGAAAAATAGATTGAGTCACTTTTTTGCAGATATAAACGAAAAAGTCAATAAAGTATGTATATTATAAAAGTTTGTGTATTTTAAAAAAATGACCACAGCAAGGTATTCAGGCATAATTTGCTAGTCTGAATTTGACCAAATACAACCAGAAATAGACCTTTTTTAATTATTATTTTAATGCATCTTTTTCATAAGCAGTATGTGGTGTGCAAATACTTCATTGATTTGAGTATTATACCAACACCGGAACTTATGCACCTACAAGGCAGGTTGTCACAATACCCATTCAGCCATATACTGTGCACCTAAACCAGCACATAAGTATGGCCATTATGGTCTCATATCCGGCACATATCATTAACATTCGCCAGAGCTCATGGAAAAGACTGATGTGGGCATTTGTGAAACAAGCCTGTAAACATGATAGAAGATTGACATGACAGATATGTTATACTTTGCATAGCTTTAACAGACTAGGTCATGTGAATGAGTGACTGACAGACGGAGTGAGTAAGTGACTCTGAAATGAATTATCCAGTACTTCCTTGGCTATGCCCTTGAGGCAAACTTTTAAGAGTGACATCTCCTAAAAATCCCCACTCTTTTTTTTTTGCATACGTGGTCAGATTGGGAGCAAGGGAGGAAGAGGACCAAATAATCCCCTCCAATTCTCCTGGAGGTCTTTTCTGTATCCTTCTCCTTCACAGCCTCATTGCTGTCCATACATTGCAGGGAAGTCATCTTCCCAGTGCCACTAGTGTCTATCACCCACCTGGCTAATGTGATGGAACTCACTATGTGTCAGCAGACCCACTGAAAATTGGCTACTGACGGCTGAAACGAGATGAGGAAATACTCAATTGATCATTAAACCAGTATTGTGTGTGTGTGTGTTGGTGATTAGGAGATGACTTAAAAAGCCATTTTTGAAGATGCTGAGACAAACTTTGTCAGTTTCGGTCTTTTTGATAAAGCAGCATCTAGATATACTTCTTTTTTCCATTTATTTTCCTTCAACAGATGGAAGGTTTTAAGTGAGTTTGATTTAAACTAGCATTTGATTCCACAAGAATGTTGTCTGCATCAACAATAAGTCGGACTACATTAGGAGACTTGATGGACAGGAATTCATCTGACAGTATAGTGACTGTAGAGGTCATGAGTCTGTCAGTGATTTACTAATCACCAGTTTGATCTTACCATGAAATTTAATACCAAGATTGACGTGCCTGATAGCTGACAGTGTATCTGTTATTAAATGGTTATGTTATAACCATTATATTATAGTTATAATAATCTAAAGATTGCAGTATTTATTAAAGTATTCAATATGTATTATTTGATAAATTAAAAATTATGATCTTGTGACATTATTTAGGATACTAAATGTTTAGGAGACTAAATGTCCAAGATTTAAGAGGTGCTCAATTAAATTCCTGAGGATGCATACTATGAAAATTCATTATTTGACTTCTTCAGAGGAGGGTTCAGAGAACAGATAGAGGTAATTCGGATATAATCATTGTTATGAAGTGTCTTAAGAAACACAACATTATGGATGTTCTTTCTCCACATTAGGAGTTTCTGTTCATGAAGAGGCCCAACAGAGCTCCTGCATGTAATAAATCAATGCTCATTAAATACTGTGATGTTCTTTTTCTGAATGTCTTTTTAGACATTAAATGGAAATCTTCTGAGGATTTTTTTTTATTAACTTCACAGGAAGCGATGAGCGATAGAAGAGAAAGTTCCAGACCAAAAGGTGCAAACTTCAGACACATGAACAAATGGAAATACAGACAGACAGACATAGACGGAGAGAGTGACAGACAGAAAGAGGGAAAGAAAGAGAGGGATGGAGTGGTGAAGAGAGTAATGGAGAGAAAGAGAACAGCCCCAGCGTTGTGTTTTTCCTTTTCATGTGTAACACTGAGAAATGGCTTGAACAGAATGTGTTAGAGCGGAGCGGGTCTCCACTAGACAATCACACACATGAAAGTGCTGCAGTATTAGGACTGGCCTCTGCCATGTCTCTCTCATAACTACAGCACTGATGGTTCCTTCAAAAACACACACACACACACACACACACACACACACACACACACACACACATTCACATAGAAGGAGAAAGAGAGAGAGATAGGAAAATCAAATGCATAAACAAAAACACACTTGCAAATACACAGTTACACAGTCAAACACACACACACAAACCATAGGTACATACACACACACGCACGCACGCACACATGGACACACACACACACACACACACACAGACTCACTCGTGCTGTGGTTCCTTTGCTGCCTTTTGCCTCCCTACCCAGAAAGATAGGCTAGCAGGTCCCTGTACAGCCGTGCTGATGGGCCATGATGGATTCACATGAACTTTCATGTAGTGATTACTGCCTTACACACATACCAGGTGTGTTTGTGTGTGTGTGTGCAAATGTGTGTTTGTGTGTGTTTGTGTGTGTGTGTGTGTGTGTGTGTGTGTGTGTGTCTGTGTGTTCTCTTTACGAGGCCCTATGATGTATGTTGGCCATGTGCACACATAGGATACACATGGTGCACATGGCCCCATCATCAATCTCCTGAAGCCTCAGCTGGCAGGCCTCTTCACGCGCCACCCCTCTCTCTGTGAGGGGCCAAGGGGCCGGGGAGCAGCTTCTGTGCTGCGCTCGGCTGCTTTTCATCGGTCCTGCTCCTGGGTCTCATCCCTTGGCCCTCAACCAGGTGGTCAGCCCTGCAATGCAAAACCCACACATACAGTATACAGTACAGAACAAGAGAATCTGATGCATTTCATGATCTGATGCAAAATGAAATGTAAGTTTATTTGCCTGTCAGATCAGTTAAGCAAGTTTTTTTAAATTAACTACTAAATTTTATTTTTAGCAATAAGCCCCCATGGTGCTGTGGTCTAATGTGCCGTGTATTGTAAAACAGCTAAGGGGTGTTATTAGACACAATGTGAAGTGTAGTACCAACCACTCGCATCTGCAACCCTCCAGATACACACCCACACACACGGTGCCCCACTAAGTGAGTTGTTGGAGCAGTCTCTGCTCTGCTCTGGGTCTGGGCTTCTCCTCCAGGGTCCCATTCATGGGCCCTGACCCAGCTCAGCAGGCAGCACCATGGACAGCGGCCGACTGGTTGACTCTGCTGGAACTGGCTGTGCTTCAGCACCACGGACAGCTACTGCACTCAGTGCTGAGGAGTGGCACAAGCAAAATGACTGCTTGCGGCCCCAATGGCTGTCCCTTAGTCTCTCTGCTGCCAGCGTAATAGGCCTTAAATACTGCCTTCCACTGCCTGACCTCCCCCTCAACACACCCACACACAACAGACCCATTACCACCACCTCCCCTCCACAAACACACACATACAGACCCCCCTCCCAAAACAGGAGACACATCCGTTAGGCCTCTGTCCTTGTCCCTGGAGCCTTGTTAGTTCTGCCTCTGCAAGGCCTGGCAGATTTGCTCGCTGTGGATCTTGTTTATTAGTTTACTGCCAAAAAATACTTTTCAAAAAGCCAAGCTTGGGCACTGTGCAGTAGTCCACAGTGGGAAGGGGGAAGAGGACTAGCATACCCCCCATCCCCCACATCCCAACCCCCCTCCCTCCATCCACCAACCCTTCTCTCTCACTCTCTGCTTTCTTCCCACAACTGCTTGTAAGCCCTGGGCTGTCTCCTGTGGTGTGGTGTCTTGCCTCCCTTCATCCTCCATCCACCACCCCCAAACCACCCCACCCCCTGCAACCAAACTACATCGATTGATGGGGCCAAGCAATCACAGTGGTCTCCTAAATCCTATTTCTAAGCATGATTACTTCATGGCTAAGGAAAATGAGATCGTACACTTAGGAGATCCCTCCACGAAAGGGCCTTCGAGTGTTCTTAATACAGTTGCAGCGGCCTGGCAATGTGTCACGCTGTATGGAATAAGCACAGCTTTCCTGGGGTGACTAACATTCATAATGCCCACTTGCTGGTGTGATTTATCATGTTTACATGTCAGAGATGTACTAAGAAATACACACACACATACACACAGTGGCAATTTGGATTCCACATACAAATTTTCTTCATGGATTGTGTCGTGAACCAGATTTAGAGCTTATGCATTATGCTTTAACATAGAGAAAAATCCTTGAGAGTGATTCCTAAACTTCTCAGCTCTTGATTTGTCGGTTTCTTCCGTGAAAATATTATTTGTTGACATAAACAAATGATTTATAAAGATTCTAAAACAAAATAACCACATTCTAAAACAAAATAGCCATAGTTTTCTTCCAAGAACATCTTACATTTCTTCATTTGGTGTCTTGAAAGAGAAACGTACTACGGACACTCTGTCCATCATATGTTTTTACTCAAATACAAAACAAATAGGCAATCATGCAAGCACATGCAAAACACGTTCGTATTCGTAAGCAACCACTGATGCAAAATGCATTCAGTGGATTAACTGCCTTAACAGATCCAAAAGCGCTCTTAGGTTTTTGGGGTTGACTGAAGCAATGAACTTAATATTTCTGGGCCAAGAGGCCCTGGCTGTTTAGTTATGCAACTCTGGGCAGGGTTATAGGGTCAGAAATCACTTGGCTTAGCCAATTAGACGCCTGTTCCGCCCATCAACTCCCATCTCTGCCCACGGTCCAGTGAGTCATGCGTGGGCTCAGGGAGAGTTGGGGGTTGGGTAGGGCTGAGAGTGAAAGTGATGGATATCTGCGATCAGATAGGGCATTCCTCGGAAACCAATGATCCACTCGCAACCAAGGGAGTTGCATGGCCAATGGCCTAATGACGCCTTGTGTGCTGTGCTCTCTCTCTCGCTGTGAATTCATCCAACTTGGTTCAGCCCTCAGTATTATCTGTATCAGTCATTTACAGGTTAATGTCGGTCATGTCATACTTCCTCAGTAATAAATAAAGTAACATCAACAACATATTGAATTTATTAGCCCATTTTCTAGGCCCCTGAAGTGCTTTACAGTGAATGAGGATGTCTCAACTACCATCATTTTAACTATACAGTACTGCTGAATATTAAAAAATCAGTTTGCATTTTAAGTTTCACTATGATGTTTAGAGCTATACATTCTGCGATAGACCATTATACTGTTGTATTTGTTACAAGCACTGTATGGGCCTGAACACAACCATAATGTACTGTGTGTGGCTATATTGCACCATTGATTTTGAATATATAAAAATGTCATGCTTTTCAGACTTTCCATTCAAAAGTATCTGACAGGACTGAGACTTCAGAGTGCTAATTTGATGCCTGATGTTATTTTGCAACTTAGTAAAAAAAAAAAAAAAAAGCTGAATAAAAGACAGCAGCCATAGGAGAGGGACATGTATGGTTGTGTAACAATCTCTCCCTTGAAATCCTGCCACCCAGACCAGTTGGAAACTGGAGGTCCACAGGAGGTGTAACCCCTCAGGCAAAATACACTTATCCAGCATGGCTCAGTGTGGGCTTGGATCCCCTGGTGCATTGCTGGAAGGCCCAAATGTCAATTACCCCCCATGTTAAAAAAAAAAAAAAAAAAAAAAAAAAAACCCACTGAGAAATAAAATAAAACTGCCCTCGTCAGCTGAATCGTTGGTCAGGTGGAAATCCTGTTCGTCCCTCACTGTCCGGGGATGTCTGTGGGCAAGATGTTTCCTCCAGACCACACGTCGCCATCAGCAGTGCTGCAGTTTGATAATTTCAGCAGTGCCGTAGTGGAATGACATGGGGATTAAGCTGCACTCCCACCAGGTGCTCTATCAGCATGGGCCGGACCATTTTGTATTTTTTTTTCCCCTTTGCCCTGCCCGAATCTCTTGCCTCACTGGCCTACTCATTTTACACGCAAATGACACTAGATGCAATTATAGATGGAGATGCAATGTGCAGACCACACCACTCTGCACCGGGACCCAATGATGAAGAAATAATAATGCCCCATTTGTGAGATACATGAATTCGGCGCAGTCATTTTTGTCATCGTTGCGGTTCACCTTTTCAGTCTGCTGCCAATGCACCTTCAGTGTCGCAAGGTTAGTTTGGTAGTTTGGTTTTGACTGCCAGTTCAAAGTACACCAGACTCAATCCTGTACTTTGCACTCTGAGACACAGAGGCCCAATCTGGCTGCCTTTGTCTGAATGGCTCTGCGTGTGTAATGGACTGTGCCAAGCATGCTAATGTGTTTATCGGTTGGCGAAGATGTGTTCCGCGCCGCACCTGAGGGAGAAGGCGATGCCTCTCCGCATGCATCACCTCATTATCCTTCATTCCACTTTGATTTGAATGCCTCATCGGTCAAGACTTGCATCCGGCCCATTTGTGGCACAAATGGGGGGGGGGGGGGGGGGGGTATTTGGGGTTGGGGGGGCAGAACCTCCCGGCTGTGATTGAAATGTGTTTTAGGCCCAGGTATGCCTCTGATCTCAGCTGACTGCTTAGAAGGGCTCTTCCATTTAACTGTCCATTTGCATCTAAGAGGTCTGGGTTCAAAATGAAGCTTGATAACACCTTAGTGTCTTACTCTGGACTTCAGGGATTGCAAGTGGTGATGCCGAGGAAGAAGAAGAACACATTAGCCTCACTGCGGCAAGTCATCTGACAAAATAAACTACTGTTATGCTTTCATGCATGTAGAACTCAAAACTCATCCTAAAGGACGAAATGACGATGCAAAGATCAAAACATTTTCCACAGCATGTATTATTTAGTTTCAGTCAAAATCCATTTCATCACACACAGTATCTGTTAAACCACTTCTAAAACACATCAGCTGAGTTCATGTGTGCATGCGACTGGTACTAGTGATTATCGTCCCAGACCTGCTTTGTTGAGTGTGGGTGGGGGGATGGGGGCGGGTGGGGTGTTTTTTTCCTCCACAGGAGCCCACTCTGAACAGTCATCTTCTGCGATTAGCCCTCTTTCTGTCTCTGCTGTGCCCTCCACCAGTTCCCATTCTCCTCATGGAAATTGAAGCAAAATCATTTAGTTTTCCCCGTCTCCTGAGCACAATGGTACTGAAGGTAAGCCCCTTATGGACTCTGAAAGGTAGTGTGTTTGCTCTGGAGTGCAAGGTTACAGAAATCCTTCTTAAGTCCCATTACAAATGGCAAGCCATTGTTCGAGGCAGAATAACACAATACACCCAACAGACACTTATCTGGCTTGCCATTTAGTTTGGATCTATTGTGAAACTGTACAGACCGTAATTGCGGCACTCAGTCTATTCACTATTGCAGACTGTAGTGGCCATTTTCATTAACAGCTGTTTGTCTATGTGATATAATACTTTATTTTAGCCAGTCGTCTCTTAATTATACATGTTTCAATAATAGTGTTTTGCAGCTTATGAACATTCTAGGTACAAGGTGAGTGGTGTGGGTTTAATGGCAATGGCCATCATGAAAACGTATAATGTGCTGCTGGATGGGATGCAGAAATTAAGCACTGACTCTTCCTGGAGACTTTTCCAGTGCGGTCACTCCGGAGTCTCATTGGAAACTGAGGTTAGCCTCTTCAAACAGACTTAATGGCGCCACTTTTAAGCTCATTTGAATGAGTGAATGAATGAATGAATGAATGAGTGAATGAGTGAATGAGTGAATGAATGAATGAATGAATGAATACATACATACCCTCTCCTGCTTCAGATATGTTTTATTACCCCTCCCCGGGCACAAACAAACACACACACACACACACACACACACACACACACACACTTCTATCTCTGTCCTGGTGTAGAGGACCAACTTTGGTAAATTGCTTTGTTGCAGTGACTGGGGAGACAGATGGCTCGAGTGAGATGGAAATGTGGAACGATGTCTCTGTGGCTAAATTACTTCTGTGCATCTCTTTACTTGCAAGAGAAATTAGAGGCAGACTTTTTAAACGAGACTGTTTTTGAAAGGCTTGCCCTGAAAACAAAAAAAAACAAGTGGTGGGCCCAGGAGTCTGTCACCTAATTAAACCAGACAGAGGAAGAGAGGCTGTCTGAGGAGAGATGGGTAAAACGAGACATGAGAATCAGAGACAGAGAGAAAAAAAGAGTAGACTGATGCAAAACAAACATGATCTAAGTTCAGTGACACAAAGCTTTTAGCACCTTGTGCAGCCCGGCAGAGAGACCTTGTAAAAATGAAAGAGTTCAACGGTTACTTTCCACATTATGTAGGTGCACCGCCTGGGATGTGGGAAATGAGCTGTCTAAAGAAACAGGTCAGATACCAGGTAAGTATTTGCTGCAGCTAAATTTAGTTTAGTTGCTGAGAAAGTGAGGAGGACAGGCAGTATAACTACTAGTACTACTGCTGCTGTTACTACTGCTACCACCACTGACGCTGTCATACCACCACTTCTATTGCCATAGCAGCAACAGCAACAGCAACAGCAACTGTTGTCTACTTCTTCTGCTGTTGTTGCTGCAACCCCAAAAGGAACAACATCAAGGATATCTAAATGCATGCCTAAAGAGCTTAAAGGGATATGCCACTATTTGTTGAATGCACTCCATTTTCCATCTCACCTCGAGTTAAACAATCGAGTTTTACCTTTCTCCAGTTCATCCAGCTGTTCTCTTGGTCTGATGGTAGCACTGTTAGCTCCAGCCTAGCACAGATCTTTGAATCAGATTAGATCATTAGCATCTCACCTTTTAGCATTTTGCTCAAAAGTGACTAAAACTTTTATATTTTTTTCTAATTAAAACTTGTCTGTGTGGCTCTCTGTAGTTGCAAAGTTCACCAAGACCAATGGAAAACGAGAGATTTTTATAGGCTGATACAAGATAGAACTATACTCTCACTCCAGCATAATCCAGGATCTTCGCAATCTACCGTGACATCAGTGGCTTGCACTACTTGCCTTGGAAACATGGAGGGACTATTTTCAGATGTTGTATCAAATTTCCTTGATTACAATGCCGTAATGAGAGTATAACTGTTATTTTATAAATGACATTACAGAAGACAGATATGAAAAATTTGCCAGTGATAAAAGATATGGCAGAGTTGGCTGCACTGCTTAGGAGAATCAGATTGATCTGCCACGGACTGAACATCTCTCACAATCATATTACTGGGACTGGAGAGAAAAGGCAGAGAGGAGTTGAGAAAAAAGCTCTTCAGATCAATTCTAATTGATACTGATAGCTGCCGGACAGATTCTGGTCTGATGTGATTTTGTCTTCTGGACGATGTGCATAGGCAAGATCCTGGTTTTCTGGATACATGGCAGGTTTTGAATGATTTATAGGTCAGATAAAATTGTAACGCTATTATCCTGCCTAATTGAGACATGCATACAAGCATGTGTGTGACTTTTGAAGACCCAAGGTGCACTGTGCCATAAATATTCCTAGAGGATTTTTGCATGAACCCCAAGCGAAAAATTACTCGGCTGGCTAGCAAAAACCAAACAGATTGATGTAAAATTAATTCCTGTTTGTTTCCAAATTAAGCCTTTCTTAATAATCCTTATGAATTGCTTCATGGGTTTTAATTAAGATTAATTTATATTTCTTAGGGCTTATTATTAGCAGTGCTAAGCTGTTCTGGAGACAGAGATGACATGCCGCTTGAGATGGTCACAAACTACTCCTTAACTGTTTAGAGACTCTTTGGGCTGAAGATTTACTGCATTGGGATAATGTAACAGAACACCATGCAAGCCCCAATGGTATGTTAGCCCACTGTGACCCAGAGTTAAAGTTAAACTTACTAAGACTTACTGTTCATATCTGCCTGAAAATATGACAGTGTCACAGGAACGCAATCTTTTCTTATTCGTGCATTTATTCGTACATTTATGAAAAAATTGAAGGAGAAGTGGAAACGAGCAGTGGTGGCCTAGCGGTTAAAGAACTCGACTACCATGCTAGTATTTTGGAAGTTGAAAGTTCGAATGCCGCTGTGCCCTTGAGTTAAGGCACTTAACCCTAAGTTGCTTTAGGCTGAATTGGCCCAGATATAATTGACAGTTGGCAAATGTAAGTCACTTTGGATAAAAGTGTCTGCTAAATGCCTACATGTGAATGGAATATCACACAAAGACATGGGAAGAGTTTTTAGGTACTCTGGCATATGCACACATCGGTTTAGTAGTGAACATTTCCTCTTTTTTTAAAAGCAGGTGTAATCTGAATTGCAGTTTAATGTATCTCTCTGAGACAAAAAAAATACTTCAGAGTTTCCATGAAGTTACCACACACTCTTAACAAGTTTCGAACAAGCGTCTCTTCAAATTGGTTTCCATTGCTTGGGTAGAATCAGTTGGGTGCATCTTCTTGTGTACACACACAACTTGTATTAATCAAGCCACAGGTCCTTGAGCAGTACTCATATTGACACTGGGGGGTGTATGACAGATTTTGTTCAGTTGAAACCTGGAAAGAAACATTTACAGATCTCTTTGCGGTAAGGGTAATCTGTTTGATGATCAGTTCATCATCTAGTGGAGTGGAGTTCATGCCTTCAATCCCACAAGGAGAACACAAGTGGGCACACTTACAAGTCCAGCACCCCAGAAGTGACCTTTTGCTATCAGAAAACTCTACAGTAGGCCAGAATTTCAGCTGGTAATTCCACATTGATTTTTGTTGCAATGCCCTGAATTTCAATGGTTGCCCTGAAGCTCAGAGCCTTAGATGAAGTTGTTATAGACTTATCTGCAATGAACCCATCATTTCAGTCTTAAGAACCTCGGTCTGTAGGTGAGATATTTCACAAGTGTCTGTTTTTTGTTTGAGTTCTTTGGTCCATCTCAATTGATCTTTAAATAAAGGATCAATCCTTGGCTGCTGTCTGTAATGTCTTAGGCTTTTTTTCAGAGTAGGACAGCAGAAGGGGAAAAGATTCTCTGTTGCATCTGATTCCTACTCTTAATGCTTTCTGGCAGTTTAAAGAGACACACACACACACACACACACACACACACACACACGCAAAACAACCTAAGCACTGTAGTCCAATTCAGTTGTGCTTTACTTTTTCTATGACAGAATGTCTGCACTTGAAGCCAAATCGCCACCAAATGCTTCCGTGATGGTGGACAGACCTTTCAGACTCCTTATAGTTTAGGCCACGGCCCCACTTTTGGAGATTACCCTTGTGCCAATCAGATTCACCCCAGCCCTACAAATCAAACCCCTCACCCCACCCACACACACACACCCACACCCACACACCCATACAAACCCACACACACATACCTACACACCAATCTTCTCATTCCTTCACTCCACTTCAGGATAAATATCTCTTTTAGTGGTTCCCATATCTTCCATTGTGCAGCTAGTGTGGCTGATTGGATTTCTCTATTAAGACATGTCAGAGGAAGAGGCAGCCCAGGGTCTGTGGGATCCGGAGGGGGGGGTGGGGGCAATGGGAGAACCTGGAAAAGCACAGGCATGAGCAGAGTGTGTATATGTTTGTGTGTGTGTATGTGTAGTTGAGGTGGTGCCAGGGGGCTGGGTCTCCAGGCAGCATCCCTGAGAAGTAATGAATCTCATTAGATGACACTTGGGTTGGGAGGCAAGCCGGGTCGAGAGGTCACCACACCAGAGAGTGGCCTCATTACCGGGGAGAGGGAGGAGGGCTTAGCATGTCCAGCCATGCAGACACCCCCACTCTCACCATCTCTTCCGTCCACAACCCCCATTCCCAACACCATCCCCCAGATCTGCACCACCCCCATAACCACTCGATGTCCACTCTATTAACTTAGTCAGGCCTGGATCCGAAATCACTGGGACCTGTCACTTTTAAGGTTTTCAGCTCGCTTTGCTGCTTTCGGATTGCCTAGACTGACTGGGCCCAGGCATCTACGGCCTACTGAGATGGAGCCACTCTGTTGAGTTCGGGAGTTGAAGAAGTAGCCAGTTGCTAAAGAAAGCCTCCCTTAGTTTTTGTTTTGCTTTTGGTTGTCAACCTGATCCTTTCCTGAAAATCTCATCTGTCTCAATACTGACTCAAGACAATTTCAGTGTTTGTTCATTCACTAGCTGATTGTGAAAAAAATCAATTAATTTTTTAGACACTAAGGAGGTAGAGATGTCATGAATTCTGGAGACAGCTCAGTGTGATTTAGAGGAACTACATATATGTATGACTGGGCTGGGCTTTCCGTTGGGCTGTTGATGTGGAGAAAGACCTCAAAAAAAGAAGAAGAAGAAGAAAGGAAACAAACTCTATGGAGTCATTCCCTCAGTCTCTGGAGAGGTTAACTGCAGTACTTGAAGGAAAAAAAAAACGATTAGGATTATTTAAATGTCAATTCATTTGCCTGGCAGTGCTAATGCATATTGGACTCTGAGGAGAGGGGCCGTGAAAGAGAGGGTTGTAGTGCACTGCTCATAAAGGAACAAATTCACTTTCTTTTAGGCAGCCCACACTGCAGAAGAAGTGAGATGGTTCAGATGTGCGTGTGTGTGTGTGTGTGTGAGAGAGAGAGAGAGTGTGTGTATGTGTGTTTTTTGTGACTGTGTGAGAGAGCTTGAATATGACTGCGAGCTTGTTAGTGACTGGATGCGTGTTGGGGGGTTGTGTGTGTGGGAGACAGAGAGTGTACATGGGAATGTGTGTGTATGTGTGTGTGTGTGTGTGTGTGTGTGTGTGTGGTGTTAATTATCTCTCACAGACTCTGTGACTGATGCAGTGTGGAGGGTAAAGAGCATGGGAGCATTTAAATGAAATATTCCTCCGTTACACTGGGGTGGGGTCCACTGGATCAGGATAATGCTGCTATCTCAAGTCGAACGGTAATACAGAGCATAATTTTAATCCTGTGTAAAAATAGATACATTACATTTTACTTTCTCAACATTCAATCACAATTCAAGAAAAGGATTTTTTTTTTATTTCTTTCAGTGAACTGCTCTGTGTCATTGGAGAATACTCTGCACTTGAAATTTATCATTTTTCTACAGGCACACGAGCGCCCACTTTGAAAAACCCCAGAGAAGATTCTGGAGCTGTCTGTGCTTAAATACCTCTGCAGGACCCAGTGCTGTAATCTGGCAGGCGGGAGTGCTGTCAGCTGTATCCGGGAGCCTCGGTCCGAATGACAAGTCAATGACTTTGCATCTGTTCGCCTCTCTGAATACATTTGTGTGTATTTGGTTGGTCCACTGAAGCGTGGGAGCAAATAAACAGAGAGATTCAATACTCACAAACAGAGGATAGGAGAGAGAGAGAGAGCAAGAAAGAGAGAGAGAGAGAGAGAGAGAGGGAGAAAGAGAGAGAGGAAAAAATGTGTGGAAAGTGATAAATAGTGAAAAAATGAGACTGGAATGACTGACATTGTTAGTGACAGTGACTAATAGATCTCTGACAACTGAAGTTTTGCACAAAAGAACCACAAGTCACAACAATGATGAGGTATAAACGTCTTATCATTTTAAACACTGATATGAAAAACACATAAAGCACATTCATCACCATTCACTTCAATCCAAAATAATAAAGGAGCAAAAAATTTGTTTGGTAATTGCACACATAAGAGCAATCCTGAAATCCGGAGACCTGCAGTAATAACATGCAAGCCTGGAGCGTCAGGCTAGGCGGCGAGATAACTACATTAATCTTTTAGCGATCAGCAAAATGTCTTTGGAACTTCGGTGTGTGCTAATATTGCTAGCGTCGCAGCGGCTTTGCCCCAGGTGGTGGATGCCGCTCTCTCTGAAGAACCGCATAACTCAGGGGCCAGTGGGAAAAAAAAAAAAAACCTTTGGCAACTTTCTCTTTTTGATGAGTGCAAAAAAGAAAAGTAATAATAACAAAAGGAAATATATAAATAAATAAATAAATAAATACAAAAAACAGAACTCCTTTGGCAGTTAAAAAAATATCATAGCTGTTGTGTTCACTCACGCACACTTGCAGACCGAGAGAGAGAGAGAGAAAGAGAAAGAGGGAAAAGTGAGATGGACATACACACAAACACACACCTTGTCTTCTCTCTTCTAGAGTGGCCCTGACATGCTGGCAGGGATTTGGCATTTTTTCTCTGCATAAAAAATCTCCTCAAATATCAAACAGTGCACCTGCACATCCTTGACGCCAGAGACCAATGCATTAGTTGCCCCCGCCAGACATTTCCATTTTCACCCCCGCAAGTGCGCGCGTGTGTGTGTGTGTGTGTGTGTGTGTGTGTGTGAGAGGGCAGTTTGAAAGCTATCTGACAGGTGGTGCTTGAAAATAGGATATGGAGTGGCCTGGATGGTTAAAAAAAGAGGCACTTTTTTTTGTGAGAGAGACGTCTCCCTGAAGTCTAGCAGACTCTGCCACAAGGGGAAAGCAGTCACAGTCTGCTGGCCAGGCAGCAGTGGGTACTGTGTGGTCTAGGGCGCTCACTGGCAAACAAATCTATCGCCTGATTGACACAAAAGAAAAGGAGGTAAACCTCTTCTGATCAGATGAAGAGATTTAACAGCCAGTGTGTTTCAGATCCTCACGTAATACTGTCATCCCCATGTTTAAGAGGCTTAGTGCACTTTTTCTTTTTTTTTTTGAATGTTATTGTAGCTTACCAGAGGCACAACACAATGATGATAATGAAAGGAAATTAAATTCAGGTTCAGGCTAATTTCGGCTCATACAACCTGCAGTTAAATGGCCTGACCAATTAGAGTCCTCTCTCTCTCTCTCTCTGAAGGCCCAGGCCTGATGCATATTTCAAACCAGCGAGCTGCATGCATAAGCTATGAGAGAAGCAGTCCTTTTCTCGTAGCCTCATGCTAGCTGAGACTGAAGGGGGAGAAGTGGGTGAGTGTGTGTGTGTGTGTGGGGTGGGGGTGGGGGTACTCGGGACAATCGCAGCGGTCCACTCGGTCCCAACAGAACATTTGTATCCATGGCTACAAAATCCCTGAAAGTGCAAATGCACTGCTTGTGTCCTTGTGTAACCTAGAATGTTACTTCTTAGTTCTGTTTTGCAGTGCAAATAATGAAAGCCGCAATCAGTGGTGGAATGTGAGTATGTTGATGGCACACTGGCTCCTGCGCTTTTAAGTGCTGATTAAAAGACAGGCGAGGAAGCTTCTGCAATATTGCCTGTCGCCATCAGTTCTAAGTTGAGCATATTTAATTACTTTTATTCGAATGATTTCTCAAACGCTTTCATTTCATTATACTGACCCACGCAGACACACACATACACAAACACACACACACACACACACACACACACACACACACACACACACACACACACACACACACACACACACACACAGACAGACATGCATACATGCACCCGTAAAGAACTGAACTGAACTGTCATATTGCCCTTTCATCCCCTGAATGCATATGGCAACAAGCACTCCTTCAGAAACTGCATGACTCAAAACTCTGCAAAACTTTCTTTTTGTCTCTTTTTTTTCTCAGACAGAATGTGGCAGAGTTCTGCCTGTGGTGGCCAAAAGAATGGCTAAGGCAGAAAGAGAGAGAGAGAGAGAGAGAGACAGAGAAAGAGAGGGAAAGCAGCGGGTGATGGATTGATGGTATGAACAGTTCTGGAGCACTGCCTGTACAGTCAGATCCCTCTCAAGTACTCTGGGCTGGGCTATTTAACAAGGCAATTGAGTCTGCATTTAAAAAAGGGTCAGAAATGGCTGCTGTGGCACCTTTGCTGTCTGTCGTCTGTGGACAACATGCCTTACCTGGAAACACGATACAATTCATCTTTCGAGAGGATTTTAAGCTTTCTACTGTGGTCAAGAAATGTCCATGCTTCCAACTGAATGTTTGTTGTCTTCATTCACCTTTGTCTGGTTTGTTTTGTCGAATTGGAGTAGCACTTTATTGCCTGCAACTATTTTCTTTTTTGGAAGCAACTGCGGCAGGTGTGATCGCTGACTGACTCTGGCTCCCGCTCAAGCTTCGGCTCCAGCTCGCTCCACTGTCTGTCAGCACTGAGGATTGGTGGCTGGTGGAGAGCCAGTGGGCCTCCGTCTGTCTCCCAGCCATCCATCTTCAACGTCCCAGTTTGTTTTGCCCTCACATTCGCAGGGGGATTTTGAATAAATACCAGAGGGGCCCAGCGTGTGTGTGTGTGTGTGTGTGTGTGTGCGTGTGTGTGTGTGTGTATGAGTGTGTATGTGTGTGTGTGTGTGCTTGTGTGTGTGCGTGTATGTGTGAAGAAGAGAAGAAAAAACAGACTATTGCAGTCAGGGTGTGGTGTGTGTGTGTGTGTGTGTGTGTGTGTGTGAGGAGTGGCTGTGGAAACTAGTGCTTCTGCTGACGTGAAATAACGGCTTATCTGCACATTGTGCCTGGAGGGTGTGAAAGGAAGGGGGGAGTTGTGAGACCACATGAGGTGCCGGAAAGTGGTGTTGTGTTCGAAGCACCACCGATGTGTGTGTGTGTCATTATAAAAGTGTCTGTGTACCTGTCTATGAGTGTGCGAGAGAGAGACAGACCAAGAACTAATGGTGGAGGAAAGTGTGTGCATGTATGTATGTGTGTGTGTTTGTGTGCATGTGTGTGTGTGTGTGTGTGTGTGTGCGAGCGCGCGTGCATGTCGGTGTATGTGTGCGTGTGTGTGTGGGTGGGAGGTGTTACCTGCTGCGCTGGTGCTTCAGCTAATAAAACATCCAAACACACCCTCTGGCACAAACAAGCCTGAATTGTCCATCATCAGAGTGGTGACCTGCATGTCAATGGGCCATTTTTCTCAGGCTCCAGTTCCACCTTAGGTGTGTTCTTTAGACAGGAGACCTAGCATCGCCCTATCAGACGCCTTTGTTTGATTGATGGCTCAGAGTGCCAGACACCTATTGGCCCCAGTGAACATCAGTCAGCCCCGTCAGCCCTACGCTGGGCCAGAGGACAGCTGTCCATCCAGCTGGTGTTTGAACAAGTCAGAGTAAATGTCAGCCAGTGCTTCTCAGTGTCCAAGAAATTGAGAGCAGAAACTTCAGTATGTATAGATTCTCATTCACAGCAGTGCTTTGAGTCTGTGTAAGATGATGTCATGAGTAGTTTATGAAATGTCAACCACCTTTCCGTACTAACAGTGAAGGCATACAATATTTGTGTATATATATATATATATATATATATAAATATACACGACAGGCACTCACAATGCCATATATCTTGTTTGTATAAGGCTTCATGTCAAGAAAGTCAGATTATTTTTGGTGACTGTAGGTGATTTAAATTCATACTGATGTTTTGAAAAAAAAAAAAAATGAATCGTACAGTAAGATGAATTTGATGGAGCTGTGCTGCTCTGTTGGAGCATTTATATTGTACTCTCTGAGATTATACATGCAGATTCTTGAGGTGCTCCGGGTGCTTTATGCCTCCCTCAGTGACAGGAGAGCTGAGCTGGAAGGAGATTTCATAGCCTCGCTTGTCAACGAGGGACCGATGAAAACTTCCTTGATCCTTTTCTTTTGTGAAAGTAGAATAATATGCATTTCGGAAACCATCCGCACAACTGTTTTGCATTTCAGTCTTGGCAAAAAAAGTGTTTCGGTATGCAATGCTCTCTTCCAAACTGAATAATCAACATTGTGTGTAAAAGTGCCTTCAATGTCAGGCCATAGACATGATGCTTGTGTTGGTCCCCTGGGCCTGCCGAGAACCGCAAGTAAACCCTCCAATCCCCCCTTTCCCTTGTGATTTCAAAGTGTGACCCTCTGGCAGGCACTGCGTGCTCCCTTTCTCTCTCTCTCTCTTTCTTTCTCTTATTCACCCTATCTCATTTTGCCTCCCTCTGTCTCTCTCTCTTTGCTTTGTCCTTCACGGACAATTTAACAAGAGTGACATCCATCTTTTTTCATGTCCAAAGCTTTCAGCATTCCAGTCTCAAAAATTTAGGGTGAGGTGGATTGTGTGGTTAAAGGAAGTAGTTAGATATCAAAGCTTGTTTTGGATTAATCCAAGAAAAAGGGATAGAATATGTATTTAAAGGATAAGATTGGATAAAAAAAAGACCCCTGTGAAATGTCAGAGGAATTAAGAGCATTAGAAGAATCTAAGAAATCGTCAATAAAATGTAGGCTATCAAAATGAATGTATTTTCTTTTATATTCAATCGATTACATTCTGAAACGATTTAAATATATTCTCAGTCAGTTTTGTTTTTCAATGACATTTGCTTTGGCTATTATTATTTTTCCCAATTAGTCTGTAAGTCAAAAGGGTCGCCACAACCACTTGGGAAGACAGATTCTTTTTTCATGACCCCATGCAAACTCAACCACTGAGCCAGTAACAACAACAACCTAAACTGTTTGATATAGAGATACAGAGCTTTTGGAAAGAGTAATAAATCCCCCCCCACCCCATCCCAAGTGGTGGTAGAGCCCTTGGCTCATGCCTGCCTTTAATCATATCCCTCCTCTCCATTGTCCTTCAATATTTCCTCCCATTTCCCTCCTATTCTGGATGCATCAGGTAATCCTCCACATGTAAATGTTTCATTTGCGGTGATTTCTTATGTGAAGGTGGAAGAGGACGGCTAAGGTGAGAGTCCGCTCTGAGTCCTTCCATTCCCTTGCATTATGCATTCAGCAATGACAGCTCTGATTGTTCCCCATCAGCTTATTCATTTGCTGCTTCACAGCTACATTATGAAGCCACTGAATCACTTCCCTGACTTAGAAACCAAAAATGACCTCCGGTCACTAGATTTCAGCGTCTCTGGAAAAACTTTTGAAGGAAGTGTCACTATTTCTTTTTAGGATTGGTTTCTGGTGGGCTGTTTTGTGTGGATTTTAGGCCACTCTTGTCCAGCCTAAGACAGATCTGACATGCTGCGGTGGAACAGCAACACCCCCGTTCAGCAAGGCAGGTGACAGACGTTGCTGATGGGCTTTTTCCAGCATCTGTAAGGGGAAGAAGAAAAAGCTTGAGGCTGTACCAAGGCCATACCCTCTGTAGCTCAGAGGCTGGTAGAGAAGCCTGATCTGCAGACTCTACCCCTAAAAGCCGTTCTTGGCTATCCAAGCAGACTGAGTCTTGAATGAATAGCCACAAACACACGCAAAGACACACACACACACACACACACACACACTCACACACTTCACTTTTCCTACCCCTGAAAGCCAGACATGACCCGTTCTTGGCTATCCAAGCAGACTGAGACTTGGCTCGGCTTGGCAGGCAGGCAGACATCTGGTGGATTTTGAGCAATGTATGCTGGAACATCACCACTCAATAAATCAAACCCCGGTGCCTTTGCTATTCTCTGATAATCATTGGCTGCGAGAGCTCTGCTCTGCCTATTAGTGTCACGCACAGCCTGTGTGGGCGTCTCATTGACCACTACTCAATCAATTATGTTGCTGCAAAGGCTACATCTGTATATGGAAGCCAACACTGTAACCTAAAACAAGCTGAAGATGGCAGACAACCTAAATGTGTTTGGGTGCTTACTATGGGGAATGAGCGAATGGGTGGAGGTGGGTACATGATAAGGCTTTTATTTTGATAGGTTTACTAGACCCATACTACAGTTAGTTGTTTTACACTGAAATACCAAATTGATTATGACACCTTTCTCAGAGCAGTGAACCATGATAGAAGGCAGATTGTAGCACTAAACACACTGCATCACTGTATGTGTGACTTGTTCAGAAATACATGTTCAAAAATACATTTGATGCAAGAATGCTTACTGAGTTTTAACAAGGCTTGCACCTCCTTCTGTTGTAGTATTCCTACAATACTGGAAAACTAAAAGTTCCTCAGATTCCCCAAATTTTCCCCCAGATTTTCTAACATCCAATCAGTGAACAGAGATTGAAGGCAGAGCTAAGAGTTTTAAAGTTCAAACATAGTGCCCACCCACCGCGAAGTAAACACAGACCTATCAAGAGTGTCCCGACTCTTCACACAAAGTGAAAGAGTCTGATCCATCAGTCTAATTGTGCTTCGGTGCTGTTAGTAATTTCAGGTACAAATCCAACATTACTGCAACATTAATATGACATTACTGTCCTCGTCCAAATATGTTAACAAAAACTTTACATGCAGGAACAAACCTTTGCTTGCGCCCTAAAATTTTTATTTCAGAAATACAAATTGCCTGTCAGTTTTCATGATTGGCTTCATTAGTTTCTAATGAAACCATCAGCAGTGAAAAACAGATCAAAAGAGAAATTTCTGATGCAGTTCTTTTTTAGAACCCCCCCCCCCACCCAAATCTCTTTTAAAGACGGCATGATATTTCATCAATTTTCTGCAATCACGCTAGACATCTAGGGGAACCAATTAAAGCATGAACCAAAGTGAACCTATAAACAGATAAACACTGTATGGCTTTGTGACAGAGGGCTCAATCTTTTTTCCCCAGAGCCGAATCACCTGCAAGTGCAACTCCAGCAAAGCAATTTATACAAATTACATGAGTGCTTCTCGCTGGTCTCCCCTGTCTCAGAACTTCTAATGAAAACCTGGCATTGAGACATTCATCTAGTGCTTCACCCTGCCTGTGTGTGTGTGTGTGTGTGTGTGTGTGAAT
The DNA here is from genome assembly GCA_015244755.2 of Tenualosa ilisha. Classification (NCBI taxonomy): domain Eukaryota; kingdom Metazoa; phylum Chordata; class Actinopteri; order Clupeiformes; family Clupeidae; genus Tenualosa; species Tenualosa ilisha. The sequence continues at coordinate 2,013,678 of PYXC01002064.1, forward strand.
AGCCCTGGCACCAAGTTGGAGAAATGGGCTCTGAGACTCGGGCAAACTGGCTTTCAGGTGACCAAACTGAAGCTTTATTTGTCCACTTCAAGCATAAATCACACTCAACTTTGGTTGTCAGTGACCCAACTGCAGATTTACCACCCTACTACTCCCCGAGCCCTGAGGAGAAGGACTTCCTCCTCCTTCCTCCTGTCCCGTCTCCCCACTTTAAACAAGCCAAGCTTTCTGAGATGTCCCAATCAAGCTATTAACTTCACCTGGGTCTCTGCTAGGCTGCCCAGCCTTATCACAGGCAGGACCATGTTAGCTTTGCCAAATGGGAGCCAACCTGTCACCCTCTCCATGGCAACACTAAGCAGCCGTAAGTCCTGTTTATCTACTGCGACAGTCAGCAATTAGTGTTTAGAAAGCCTTGACGAGAGTAAACCATTAGAGTCACTTTCACTTTCGCTAACTCCTGACTGGGCTAAAATGTTTTTTGTAGCCATTTTCTTTCACTACTAAGTTTCACTCAAGTTACGGTCTGACAGAGCAGTATGATTACATTTGACTCAAAGTATGGTGTATATTGTGACTGTTTAAGAGTACATCCTTAGTTGTAGGGGAAGAAAAAAAGAAACTATATCTATATATATAGTTCTCTACTATATATAAGAAACTATATCTGTGTAGCTGAAAGCCATTATGGATCTGGTTAAGGTGGCTCCCACTCGCTACTGCTCTTTGTCACAAGGCGCAGGCTGCATTGACACTTCATTTGGACCGCTGCCACCGTGTTGGTTCTGCCTCACCTGGCCTGGGTCAGGATCCAGTCACGCATGGACACGAATGCGATAAAAATGTCCATGCTAATTATGGGCCTTTTTTCTCATGCATTGCAGTACTGGTGACCTCACTGTCTCTTGAGTCTGAGGGAGAGAGAGAGAGACTTATTGATAAAGAGGGAAAGAAGAAAGAAAGAAAGAAAGAAAGAAAGAAAGAAAGAAAGAAAGAAAAAAATAAATGAGACAATAAAAAGGGCTTATGCTGTCTCTAAGTCAGTGAGTCTTTGGTCTTTTCCATATCAGTGGACCAGAGGCAGGACAGTTTATCATTCAGCAGAAACACATTTGGTATTAGTAATCACAGCAAGCAGTTTGTCTGTGATCGGCATATATCCAGACGAAGCAGCAGTAGCTTTACTTTGACTCCTAATCTCACTGCTAGCTCAGACTGCCACAGTCCATCAAGGCCCCAAGTAGCCCCGACAGGCAATCCCGCACTTTATTTACCTAGCGTAGCATGTCGTCCGTGATTGAACTAAGCCTTAATTAAAAATGAAGCGTCCGTCATAACGAAAATTGAGAGCGCCACCGAAATCCGAGCCAACGTGAGTGGCCTGCGTTCCCTCCTTAGTCACACTGGTCTCAGACTCTCTTGATGCCTCTGTGCAGGGACTCGGGCATCTGATTGCAGTTCCCCCTCCTGCTGCGTAAGGCCCCTTTAACTTCCCCCGCCCCTCAAAACTGATTTTCCCTAATCAGCAGAGACGTGTCGGCCATTTGCATTCATTTTTCGGCTGGAGTTAATCCACCAGACGAATGCGGAGCCAGTCCGAGTGAAATGACTGGTAAATAAAGGCCTCATCTAAGTGTCTGACTTGAGATAATCAATACATTTTTCTCATGTAAATTTCGACTTGGGCCTCTTTTGTCGCCCTCGCCAAGCAAGACACTGAGCATCGAATTTCCATACGCATTTTTTTTGACTAATTTCCCCAATGAATGTCAAGCCATTTTCATTTATTTTGATGATTATTTGGCAGTGGGGGTAACACTGACGGAGCGTGTGCCGTTCAGCTGGAGATGCCTGCCGCTAGAAGGTCTCGCCCATTTCAAAGTCTGTTTCTTTAGTTAACAGTGCCGTTCCATTAGGACAGGGTGGTGTGTGTCTCTCTGTGTGTGTGTGTGTGTGTGTGTGTGTGTGTGAGTGTGTGGTGTCTGATGGCGAGGCAGCCTGCAAAAATGGGGTTGTTATTAAGTAAATGAGTCTGAATTTAGGACATCAAGCACTTTGAGCAAACAGCAGTCACAGGCACCCGTGCAGCTGAGGCAGACAACCATGAAATAAACTCGCAAATAATGAATAAACTGGGCTTGTGCAGAAAAGCTATTTTGGCTTCATTTCTTACCATCGTGCATGAACATTATTTTTTTTGTTCCAAATACTCATTAGCATAATAAATAATTTTCTAACAATAATAATGCATCATTCTGAAAACTAATGTTATTCCAAGAGCAGTATTTGTGTGATTCATGGGAGCAGACCAAGCATGTGTGTGTGTTTTTGTGTGTGTGTGTGTGTGTGTGTGTGCGTGTGTGTGTTTGTGTGTGTGTGGAAGGTGGCCATGGGGACAGCCAAGACCTGCTTGTGATCTTCCTCCTCCGGTGAAGGTGAAAGTGACCAAACCCAGCCAAGTTCGCTGTGGGTGAACAGGAGCCCCTTGCCACCCTCTTGCAAAACAACTTGCGCATGCACCCACACACACACCACACACACACACACACACACACCACACACACACACACACACACAGTGGGCTCAGCCAAGGCTCTGCATATGGACAGTGATTAAAGTCTGATCCCAGGAAATAAAGAGAGGTTCTGCCAGTACATCGGCAGCCAATCTGAGCCTTCAATTAGATATGAAGGATTTCCTTTCAGACGCCACCCTCACAGGGCAGCCATGACAGCAAAAAATTACAAGTGACCTTGGGTGGTAGAGGGCTGTGTGTGTGTGGGTGTCGTTTGTGTGTATGTGTGTGTGTGGGTGGGTATGTGTGTGTGTGTGTGTGTGTGTGTGGGGGGGGGGGGGTTGGGGTGCTCAGTTTTTACATTCACACACACACATACAATTTCTTCTCCACCAAAGATCACAGTCTCTTTCTCTCTCTCTGCCTCCCTCTCCCTCTCTCTCTTTCTCTCTCTCTCGCTCTCTCTCTCTCTCTCTCACACACACACACACACACACATACACACACACAAAAGTCTTCTTTGTTCTCCAACTCTAGACATAGACCACACACCTAGACAGTCTGTTGTCCTCTGACTGTGGGTGTCAGTGTTGTGTATGTAACTAGCATTGCTGGGTCGTTTGGTTATTTTGGCCAGCTCCCTGGAGCCTGTAGGTTTTTTTTTTTTTTTTAAATAGCACCTCGATGCCGTGCGGGCAAATCGATGGACGCACGGACAGAGCATGTGACATCAGTCTGTCTCATGAGGGGGGACCACTCCGCCGCCTGTCACGTCAGGTCATGCTGCGTCACATGCTGCGGTGTGTGTGATTTAAAACACCCGAGGTGTCATATGCACACACACCCCCCATGCCCCCCTGTGCTGCACCAGTATGTCAAGATGCCCCTCTGCCACAGGAGATAAAGCCACTTTTCCCTCTTCAGCTCTGCACCTGTCTGCATCCAATCCCCGTGGAGAAAGGGAGAGGGAGAGGGGAGGATAGAGAGAAAGAGGGAAAGAGAGAGAGAGAGAGAGAGAGGGCATAGGCAGTTAAAAGGAAAGAGAGAGGGATAGAGAAAGAAAGGGAGAAAAAGGTCTGCTGGCATCTTCTTCGTCCTCTATCCTCACGGAGAAAGAGAGAGAGAGAGAGAGAGAGAGAAAGGGGGGAAGAGAGAGAAAGAGAGAGAAGGGGAAAAAGGCCTCATGGTGAGCTGTGGATGAGTGCGAGAGGCTAACACGCTAGCGTCATACTGTGCAGGGACTCAATGTGACTCCGGTGGGCCAGCACTTAGCAGAGAGGTGTCGGGAAACAATATGACACATCATGAGGCATCGTCCTCACTCCGTCAATCTCCACGCAGGGAGCCTGTCAGCGACAGACGCGCCTCAAAGCAGCAGGGGCCTTCGCTGGTCCAGCCCCTTGAGAGAGGAGATGACATGGGACTGTTTCTGGCCCCGGATCCTACCCGAGACTGTTCCTGGATCAGCCATCATTTATTTGCAGATCTACACTACACTATCAGCCCCTTAGCATGTTGCTCACCTTCTTCACGTCTGTCACTACAGTGAAGTGTTAACAGGATTATCATGAGTTTAAAAGAGTTAGTACAGAACTGTGATTTGTGGAATCCTTGGATGTGCTTTTATTTTTTAAAAAAAAAGAGAGAATTATAACTGCCACTTAGCAGATCCTTGTTCTGGACACATTTCATTACACACACTTAATGAACAGATTTACTCAGGGAGCATAAAAGTGCTGGCTTTATTTTGGGAGATCTTTGCTGGATCCTTTCCCAAGTCGGATGTCATTTGCTGATGACCAGCCTTCACAACCTCAACCCCTGTTCCTCCTTAAAAAACAGATAAATTAAAATAAAACCTAATTTAGTTAATTTGTTGACTGATGACTCACTGACAGATTTTACGATTAAAGAATGACAATTTCAGTTATTTCAAGTGACTTACTGTATGTATCACAGCGACTTGTCTTTGTTCTTGTCTTTGATTTGTCACTGACTGGAGACAAATGCGGGATAGCCTTGGTGATCCACACACCTGGAAGGTTCTTCTCACCTGGGCAACAATGCACAGACATGCCACTTCACTTTCAGAGTTGTTAAAAAAAACAAAAAAAACAAGCATGAACAATGTGGCTCCAGACACCCATGTACATCACAGCTCTTTCTCTGAGGAAAAGCTATGTGAAGTGACTCATGCTTTTTAGAACAGATATATTTGGATCTGAAGGCTTTTCTGGCAGGGGAGTTAGAAGAGCTTCAGACAGGGAGAGAGAGAGAGAGAGAGAGAGAGAGAGAGGAGAGAGAGAGAGAGTGTCTCCTCTTAAAAGGGACCAAGCTGGGTCACCCATGAAAAACTAAACCTTCCCTTGAAGTACCTGCTGAGGTTAACTCGGTTTGCCCAATGGAAAATTTGAATGTCTCTCTGCGTGAGGAGATTCTGGCACTGATAGCGTTGTGAGATTGGATGAAAGCCGAGGGGGGAAGCATCACTCACGATCGCTCCCCTCAGTAATTTTGCAGTTTTCTCTCCTATTTCTTTTCTCCTTGCCCTCCTTCCTTCTCTTGGCTCGGGTGTGTATGTGGTGAGCAATCAAAGCGCCGTGGCCGTGGCTTGGGTTCAGCCTGCTGAAAAACCAATTATAAGCTTCCTCCACAACCTCCGTTTGTCTGTGGGGTCTCGGCGGGCGCCACCTGCTTCGCTGTCTGATGGATTTGTGTCTGGGCATGTCAAATGAGGTGCCTTGTGCTCCATGTAACCTTTGGTTAATGCCACCTTGGGTCAGTGCCATCTTGGCAGTGCCACTGTTTCATTGATCTCCGGCATGTTGGGAGAGAGAGGAACGTTATACTTACATACTGTGTGTTTCCTTCTATAATCTGTATTTCGAGAAGCTTTTTGTAAATTACAGTATGTTGAAGGGTATGAAATCACCTTTCAAAACTTGGTATATATGTCCTAATGTTTCCATTAATCTAATTTATCTTGGGAGAACTGTTGAAACATTTGTTACATTCATAAAAGGTAGTACTTGCTAGAAGGCAATTATACTATAAGGTTCACTTTAATATACTGACCAATGAAGAGTGATACTTTGTAATTATTTGAAGTGGAAAGTACTATTGGTATCACATACTGGTAATGAGTTTATTGAAGACCACTTAATGGTATGGATAGAGTGAAAGGGTACCATCAATATTAAGTGTAGCCAAATGTCTATAGCATTACTGTGTGATTTGTAATGCAGTAATGTGTTCTCAGCAAGCAAGGACAGGAGAATAGGCAAGATATTGGTGGAAACTACTTTTGAGTATAATGTTTTATGTATATATATATATATATATACAGATTTATAGTATATACTTAAATCATTTACAATCTTTAATTGCTAATCTAAAAGCTTTTGTAAGTGTTTTAAGTATATACTATAAATATATATATATATATATATATACTTAAATCACTTACAAAAGCTGATATATCAGCTTTTGTAAGTGATTTAAGTATATACTATAAATCTGCAGCAGAACATAATGACATTATGTATAGTTAAAATCTCTCTCTCTCTCTTTATAAATATATACATATATATAAAGAGTAAAGCATATGTGATGGAGCTAACTGTATACATGTCTATAGTGTGAATAAAACAGTTTGAGAGACATGGAAGACACAGAGTTGAGAGTAATGTGTGAGTGTATGGGATGTATGCATGTCTCCCATCTGTTCACGGTCTCCTGCACAATCTCATTGCATCCTGCATGCATCCATGTTAGCACACTTGGAATATTTATGAAATGCATAAATCTATTAGAGATGTATTATTAGAGCCAGTCCTGGGGTGCTACATCATTTGGCAACTTTTTTTCATGGTGCATTAATCGCTCACATTTTTTTCCCCCAATGAAAGCTGTGTAATGTCAAAACACTAGGATTTTTAAAAAGGTCACTGCAGATTCGGCTCTTTCTCTCCCCTCAAGCTGCTGTGTCACTGGAAATAGATGCAAATTCACCAATCACACTCATTTATAGGGGTTGTCAAAGGAGACATCTAAAGTTCATGCATGGCTTAAGAAAGGCTTCTCGGTAACAAGATGGCTATTAATACCACCATCAAACCAAATGGAGAAAAAAACAAGTCAAAAACAAACAAAAAAGACAGAATCGATGTCTCATGTTCTCAAACTTGGTGGATACTTTCTAATACTAATGAAATAATGTCGCATCAATAATTGATAATTGGTAAGACAGGGCTTCAGGATTAGACTGCACACAGATTGGCTGATCCAAAAATACCCAGTGGTGGGTGTAAAAGGTGGAGAATAGGGCTGGTGAGCTTGTTAGCAAGTTTTGAGAACAGATCTAAGACGTTCGCGCATGTGCTGTGCTGTGCTGTGCTCTACCACACTGCCTTGTGCTACGCTGTTCGCTCAGTTCACGTGTGCAGGGCTCTGTCTCCAGGCTCCTGAGTCTGCTGCTGATGGCGCTGCCTACTTTGGCTCTGTTTGCCACACATCACAAAAAAAAAGCTGGGGGTTTGGTTTGTGGCTCTCTTTGTATGCTGCCAATTCCGTTGTCATGGAGATGAGTGTCGATCGAGTAGCATTAGCTCACCGTTCTCCGAGTCTCGGCCATCAAACTGTCCCCTGGTTCAAATAACAACCCGTCCTTGGAGGGTCTTTTAACTGTGTCATTAGTTCCTGTGGTTCCCTCTCTCCCCTAAATGGTTCCTGGCTGGAGTTCTGGAAATAATTGGCCTTGTGTGAAATCATCCTTGAGAGTTGAAGTTAATAAAGCCTGCTCTCGAATCCCCTAAAGACATCTCTATTGGATAATTTATACCTCTGTTCCCTCATAAACAAGTTAGCTTTAAATAAGTAATGGGCCTCTAATTAGTTTTGGAGTGTCATGCTCGCCACAGCAACACAGACTTGAATGTGACGACACAAAGCAGAGGAGAAAAATTATCCTGACAGATACAGTCAGCCATAGTTTAGCGAACCAATATTCTTTGCTCAGAAAATCATTTGCCCTAAAAAAGGCAAACAAGTCATTACAGCAACTCCAGGCTGCCAAAGATGAAAATGGCACATTGAAAGTTCCAGAAAAAATGGGAGGAGAGAGATGCATATTTGCTCACCTAGCAGAAAGGGATAAACAGAATAAGTATCTGTATAAATAAACATATTTACATTATTTTGTAAGAATAATGAATATCTATCCCACCCTACCTCTGTCTGGCAGAATAAACCAAAAAAAAAACATCAAGAAAGGAAAATATATAATAACCTAATTTAAAAATCGCAGTCTTCACATGATCACCAACAATCTATGCTGTCCACATACTCCTCTCTGTAACTAAACTAAACTGTAACTTATTGCCTTCTTAATAACCTCCCCCACAATCTTAGTGAGAGTAAAACTTACAGTTCACAGTGAACCCAATGACCCTAAGCGAGCACGTTTCCACCAGTCATAGGCAGCTCTGTGTGCAGTTACCAGAAAATAGAGACCATTAAGGCATAACGTCTGACGGCACGACCAGTTTGACGGAAATAATGGTGAGGTGGAGGCGAAGGGTTGCATCAGCCATGTCAATATTTCCATCAAACTGGTCACCTTGAACATACATGAATTACAGAAAATAACCTATTATAGCTACTATTGGGGGGGTGTACAGCTTGAAATACTTGACCACAGTTGTTATGGTTACCTTTCATTCAAAGGTAACCAGTTACACAAAGTTATTTCCCTCATCATCAGCCAGTCAGAAAAGAGAATCCCATTGTTAAGGGGGGCCATGGTCTATATCAGTAGCCTGTGTTGGAATAATGTTGTGTAAGGGTGTGTTGCCACTGCTGACAAAATGAACGACAAAACACTGTGTGAAAACAGTCCAATGCATGTCCCTCATTTTTCTGGCTGTGCTGGGTAGGCAGAGCTGGGGAGACTGTTTGCTATGTTGAACGCACTCACTGGATGTTTGCTATGTCTAACGCTGCGGGAGTGTGTTGTGAAACACGCGTGAACCAGTTTCTTATCAGCATGTCAGTCAGCATTTAGCTTTTTAGGCCTCATTCACATAGAAATCGCACATAACCGGCTGCCCAAGCTCCACTTAAAAGTCTATGGAGACTGCGTTATACCATGTGCGACACCCGAGCAAATCGTGGGAACTCGTTTCTATTTCAAGAGGACAGTGTGGGAGCTGTGCGGTGCTGGGTACTGTCGCACGGAAGCCGCACGGAACAGGCATGCGGTGTGCATGGTTTACTCCTTTAACATGCATTCTTAACGAAAATGGACCAAAAACATGCCCGCAACACATGCGCACCGTAAACGCACATGTTGCTGTGTGAATGAGGCAGAAGCTACAAAACTGATACAACAAAATGTAACCACAGAAGTTTGTTAGTCCTATGTTGATGTACATTGTATAGAAACGCAAAGGTTTCCTTTGGTTAGTTCAGCTGTTTTGCGTGTCAGACAGCACACCCTTTCCAAACAGGGTAGGCAGTCCTTGGACAAATTCATGCAGGGTATTGGCCAAATTTCATGCAGAAGTCCATTTACATTTATGCACTTAGCAGACGCTTTTATCCAAAGAGACTTACATTTTTTTTATCATCTATCAATTGTTTAGGGCCAGTGTCCACTAGAGCAACTTAGGGTTAAGTGCCTTGCTCAAGGGCACAACGGTGGCAGCTGGGATTTGAACTCACAACTTTCCAGGCTACTTGCACACTATCTAGGTTCCTTAACCCCTATGCCACCATCGCCACGTCCAAGTCCAAACATCTGGTTCCCAAAACAAGAGGACACTGGTTATTGGTACAGAGCCGGGTGTTGAGCCCTCAGCAGGTGTCCTGTGTTGAATAGATTTATATGTAAAATAAAGTAATTAAAAACTGTTGAAGGAGTTTTCAGAATTCATAATCCCTGTGTAATACGCTTACTGGCCGCCATTTTAATTGGTTCGTTTTGGAAGGCAAACTCAGCCATATGGACCAGGGCTCATAGAGATCTGTGATGGCCCTGGCTACTGGCCTGCTCTTGGGCAGAGAGACAAGTGGTCTGAAGCAGAGGGCCAGTGCGCCTCTCTGACCAGCCCACCATTGCCAGGTGAGGGAAATTTCCATGAGATCTGTATGTGACATTAAACTACTTCAAAATTTCCTCTTTTTATTGCCCAAGATAAATGTGACAAGCCACTGAATTATTAATGTCTGTCATCTCAGACATGTGTGTTTAAAGGCCGGGGGGGGGGAGTCAAGTTGTCGGGTGATATTTTCAATCAACAGTCCTAAGATCGATCAAACCGCAAGTGCTGCTTGGTTGTGCGGCAGGTTTAATAATCCCCATTGGACTTAAAGACATGAAAGCCTTAAAAGCTTAGAGACGCAGAGTGAAAGCCCACTCATTAATGTTACGCTCAACCTGGTCTGACAAGCTGGTCTTTGACAGCCCACTGGTTAAACGATTTCCATCCAGTTTAATATTTCACCTGTCCAGGTCTAGCGTGCGCGAGGTAAAATCATGAGCCTTGTGTGTGAGAGTGTTTGTGTGTGTGCGCATGTTTGTGTGTGTGTGAACAGTGTGTGTGGCAACACGGTGCTACGGTATGCGTGAGATGTAGGCCACACGTGCGGGACTTGTTCATTCACTCTGCTCAGAGGTGAACTCCTGTAGGAACACCAAAGTGCACACGTACACACAGACTCACAGAAACACACACAAAACATAGTATTAGAACGCATTGCACATATGCACACACACACACTGACACACACATACACACACACAAACTATTAGAACACATTGCACATTTGTACACACACACTCACACAGAAACACACACACACACACACACACACACACACAGATCACCCTGGCCTGTCAGACACCTTGCACAGCTGGCACAAGCAGTCCTCTCGCTGCCTGTCTCGGAGCGTGGAGCACAGCAGAGCACAGCACAGCGCAGCGGGCAGGAGACTCAGCAGGCAGGAATGACAAACAGCACCGACCCCCAAGGGGAAAACTGTAATGTATACAGCACAGGCATACGACCATTTGCAGGACCAGGGAAGAGAGAGAGAAAGAGAGAAAAGGAGAGAGAGAGAGAGAGAGAGTGAGAGAGAGAGAGAGAGAGCACTCCACTGCCGCTACAGTACTCTGACAATATCTTACATTGGTGTGGGTATCACGGTGTCACTGCATAGCACATGCTGTTTATGCCCCTGGAATAACAATGGCTGACTGCTGGGGCTGCTCCATTTGAATGGGACTCATGAATGGGTGGTCCTGTGCCTGACATGATGGCCACAAGAACCTGGGAAACTGAGAGGAAAAGCGGTGGCTAATCCAGCATGAACTCCGACTGCACTGGGTGACCTCATCCAGAAACATCCAGTTGGTCCAAATCCAATAACTGACATGCATAACATTTGTAACATTTGTAACATTTATGGGTCTCCTAAAAAATCAAATACTTTGCATCCAAAGTTTAGCACAATTAAGGCATTCAAGATACACTTATTACATTTTAGTTTAGCTGTACAGTGTTTATGCACAATTCTATGAAAGCTCTAAGTAATTCCTCCATTGTGAAAAATGCTTTGCATTATTTCGCTTGGCATTCTGTTACCCAGAAAGTCTCACAATACCACAACCTACCAGCTTTTCTGAATATGTATTATTTCAGTGCTAGAAAATGCATTTTTGTCTTGTTGGTGCTCATTAGTTTGGTGTGAATGCTGAATTATGACGTTCTGTGCCTGAATGGAAAAATTCTATTTTTTTTTCTTTTTATCTTTCAATGCATCGACTGTAATACAGAAAAGTGGTCACCAGTAGACTCCCCAGATTGGATGCATCAGGCTCTGTTTGTGGTTAAATGGGAGTAAGTGTGCAAATACGCAGGGAAGACTGCCTCTGTGTTAACCTCTCAGCATTGTTACAGAAGACCTAACATTTCCAGCAAATTGTTTGACCCTAACATCGAGGCCTCTTCCTCGGTCCAACTAATGGAGTCCTCGCTGAGGTCTTTGTTCGCAGCAGACAAACACACACACACACACACACACACACACACCACACACACACACACACGCGTGCACACAGCTGAAAGACGCAGACAAATTACTGTCGCCATTTAAAAGGCCATGCAAACAGCTGGCGAGAAGCAGTGCAGGTGCCACAGCAAGCCAATAAGTTTGGAGGGGAACATCTGCCTAAGTGCCACACGGTTCTCGATGGGGAGGGGGGTGTTTGGGTATTGGGGGAGGAACCATTGAAGTCACTGACTCAGAAAATTTGGAGGCAGCAGGCTGTGATAGTGGAGCATTACAGTTTTTTTTTTTTTTTTTTTTTTTTTTTTTTCGTCGATATCACAGAAACTGGTTGCAATCAGGTTCAGCATTTACATTATACACTTGCCATATCCAGTTTTTCACTTGTAAACCCAATACCCTGCCTGGGGTATTTATGATCATCTGACTGGCTGAACCGGGCCACTTATGAAGCTTCACCTGCATTGCTGAATTGAGCTTTTATAGGGCTTAATGTTACCACAGACTGGGAGATATACAGCCTGCGGGTTCCGTCTGTGGTAATGGGTGATAACTATAAAACCTGGAGTGTAGATGAGCCTGATTTACAGGTAATAGGGTTAGACAACTGAGGTGATTGATGAAGCTCCATTGAGGCGCAGATAAATCTTTGTTGTGTTTTTAATTTATTATTTTTTACACTTTATGGCCTTGTCTTGTGCTGTGCTGCTGCTCACAGACAGCGGGAACAATGACGCTTCGAAACAAAATTGTATCCCATCACCCCTCCATGGACAACAAACAGGGGGTGGGTGAACAGGAGCAGAATCGAAAGAAATTCATTCTAGAAAAGGGATTAGGGTGGTATTTTTTTTATTTCTTGTTGGATAGAAGCTTAATTAATGCAAATGACAAGATAGGACATGACACAGAAGATGCACCTGCTTTTGCCTCTCATGCTGCATAACACATCTGTTGGAGGGGAAAATACAATGCACAGATACGTACAGAAGGAGCTATAGCACCAGTCACAGTGCAGACAGTATTGATCGGACCCATTGGGGACTATTATATTGTAGTGTAGTGTACAAAGGCACTAAATAATTGTATTGATCACTGCGTTTGAGTCAACACCAAGAGAACATGACATGGCAGCTGATGTCAGAAGATATGAGGCATTATTTATAGAATACAAAATGGCCTTTAGCACCTAAAGAATCTAAATGATACAATCTTTTTTTTGTGCAGATCTGACTGTACGCTCTTATTTTGACCTCTGTGGACTACATTTTCCTCCAAATTTCACTGGAATTTAATACAAAAAGCCTAATAGTAATGCCAATGTACTGCTTGCCTTAACATTACTCTCACTAGAAATCTTAAAAGCAGTAAGTGCTCAAACAATGTCCTCTCTTGTTCAAAGCATTTACATCAGAAGGAATTCTGTCAAATTGTGGCCTACTACTTTGACTACGTTGAAATTTGTGCTTTTGGAATGTTTTCACCAAAAATTCACAGACTTTAATAAAGCTTTAATGTCTACTTTTTGTAAAGCAAATGGCTTTCAAAATGACTGGACAACCTCACAACCTCCCTTTCACAACCTCCCTCTAGTAAACTCAGTCTCATGATGAAGCTGTGCATACCTCTATAAAGTGTTTATTAGGCACCAACCCTCTTATAGGTTTGTTGGCTCACTGACCCCAGAGCCAACAGAGTGCGACCGAGTTCAGCCATGTCGGATGGACCAGGCAAGATGATATTTTAAGATATGACCGTGCCAGTACAAACAGATGACTGCAGTTGCAACACAAAATGGCTACCGATAGAAAGTGATATTATGTTTTTAAAAAAGTAATTTACCAGGATGACAGGCTGGCTCAAGGTAAACAGCACTGTCACAAAAGGGGACCGTGGTTAAGTTGGTGGGACGAAACAGAGCTTTTCAAATTTTCACGACAGGCTTAACTACTAAAAGCTGTTTCTGCTAAATCAATAATTACATCATAGGCAGTGGCATACAATAACTCTGTGTCAACAAAGATACGTCCCTTGACTTGATATATATAATAGTTCTGATAACATGTGACTTTAACAGTGCTTTTTATATTGTATTATAACCGTCGGAACTAAAACATTGATTAGAGTGATTCATTCTGATTACTGAAGTGTAGCTTGGTGACAGCTACTAGATTTGTTTGGTTTTGTGACATTTGGTGTGAAAAAGGCTCAAGGCAAGCAGTCACTGCAACACCTGTAAAACAACATCTCAGTCCGAGGCGTCCTTGTGCATCCGGCGGCGTGCCACTCATCTGATGTTATTAGACTATGTTTGCTGCAATCTCATCTCTTGGCCGCACTGCATCTATATAGCATTATGGGTGACACTGACACCCCACTGACTGCCAAGGCCGCTTTTCCTCAACAGAAGAAAAAGATCGGTAGAGTGAAAGAATAGGACCAGTGGCTACGGGTGGCAGAGTTCAAATGTGTTCTGATTTTTGCAAGGGAAAGGCCAAAACCTTGGGCCAAGAGATGATAGAGAGACAGAGACAGAGAGAGAGAGATTTTAAAACAAGTTTTTTTTTTCAGTGATTCTAAATGTCCGCCAAAGTACTCGACTTATTCTGTTTAGCAGCGGTTAACACCATAAGTAATGGGCACATCACCGATTTGCAAGACAGTCATGCATAACAAGGCGCACCGCGCCGAAAATTAATTGAACTCCCTACGAAAGTCATACATCATGCTTTGAACAGATCAGTCTGAGTCGGGAGTCTCATTTTTTACCTCACAAAGCAGAACAGATAGGGATCTAACGCTGACCCTCAGTGTCCAGCTATGCAGATCTGTTAGCCAGTGCTGAGTGCAGGGGATAGAGAATCTATGATCCACCCCCCCCCCCCCCCCCTCTCTCTCTCTCTCTCTCTCTCACACACAGACACACACTCTCTCTCTCTCCTTAACACACACTCTGTCTGTCTGTCTCTCTCTTTGTGTCCCTCTCTCTCTGCAGCACAATGACAAAAGGCCAGTTGTCTTGTTTTTTTTTTTTTTTTTTCCTGCAGCAGTGCATTTATCTCTGGGTTGTGTTAGGTCAGGTAAGGGTGTGCCTACCTGCTGTGCCTGCAGTATCTAAACACACAAATTGTGGGCAACCGTGTAAGGGAATTAAGGATAATAGTCCTTCCAGATCACTTTAACAGGTATTACCTTATCCATTATACTGTATCATCTTACACATTATCTGATATTGTAGTGTTTACAACCATTATCAGTATTTACATTGCATACACAGTCTAGAGGTGTGAGTGTTTTGTAATTATTGTGATAATGCCTAAAGTGTCTGAGTTGTTAAAAGCTTTGCAGCACTCTCTAAATGGACAGATTGTCCTGCAGATATCGCACCTGTGCAGCCAAGGCCGGGGAATCACATCAAACTGAGCTGCAACCAGCTCGTTAGTTCCTGCCAGGAATTCTTAGGTTGCTGACAGAAAACAGCCACTGAAAGACATGCAGGCAACTGAAATCTTGTTAAAAAGTGCAATATGCTGTCACTGTTGTGAATAATGACTCTTTCCAGACATACCATAATGATGTCACTTTAAGTAAACACTGGAAACACTGACATGTCCCTTTTTCTGTTTGTTTATTTAAGGTGTATTCTGCCGATCTGCAATCTTTATTGACAGTTTTTTTTTTCAAAGGATGAGAATGTGTTGAGTGCATCAGAGCATGTTTTGTCCTTGGCTACACACAAATAGGTAAATGGACAGTACAGGACAGGACAATTGCTTGTACAGTGAGGCGTGGTCCCCTTTGAAAATATCAAGGCCTTTTTGAATAAGAGACTTCGTGATCTATTCTATACACACACATATACAAATCCTGAGATGTAAAATTAATACAAAATTCACATGTTTAATAATTACAGCATCATACATAGCATAAAAAAGATTGATATGTTTAAAATCTTTATGGAATAGTATAACTTTTATTTTATAAAATTATTTTATTTTATAAAATATCCTCTTTTATAAGTCGCTTTGGATAAAAGCGTCTGCTAAATGCCTAAATGTAATGTAATAAAATTGCAGTCCATATCTTATCCATATCAATAAATAAGCATTCGATTTAAGACATAAACTCAATACACCCCTAATCTAGTGCATCCTTATATATCCTGGTGATTCCACAAGAATCAATAACAATTTCTAAATGTCTTACCAACAGCACAGTTTTTATGATATTTAATTTAAAAATTTGTGGTGAAAACAGATCCATCCTCTAAGTAGATGAAGTTATGAAATTTGCCTGTGCAAATGACTGGAAGAATCCGGAATACATCTGAGGCCATATTATAATGAGTTGTGGCTCTCTAATCCCACTCTATTGCTATTCTGGCATTGGTGAAGACACAGAACAAAGTCTAGTCCCACTGAGTTAAATCTTGGTATTTGAAGTTTATGCGTTATATACAGAAAGGCTTTATGCTTTGTATAGAGAGGATTTTTTTTTCTAAAATAACCAATTTGGCACCATTATCATGTTGTCTACACCTCTTCATCCTCTATCATATTATTAAGTTTATTAAGTGTCGTGGTCTGTTTGACATTGCTCCCTTTGAAAAACCTGTGTTGGACAGCCCACAATTATGAATCCTCAGTCAAATCCCATGCTGGACAGTCTAGCTTCTGACCTTGCAATTTGAAGGGTGAATTGGTTGTTGTGTGGGAGACAGAGGGCAGAGAGGGTTGAGCTGATGCCCATCACTTTCTCTCTCTCTTTCTCTGCTCTATCTCCTCTCCCTGGGTTCCTGCTGATAGACTCCAGCTATGTGGAGATGTGCAACCCCAACCTCCCCAAACCCACCTCTCATATCTGATGGTGGACCAACAGCCTAAACATTTAGCTTTCGTTTGGCTGTCTATCACCATGGTTACCACTGCTTTTCAATTTCTGTTCACACAGGTAAAGCTTGCCAGGTCATACAAAAGGTGTAGTTTTTTTGATTAGGCCAACCTTTAAGAGTCTATTCAGCAACATGGATGCTTGCCCCAGTCCAGCCACCAAGCATGGAAACAGATAAACGTCTGAGGTTTTTCCACAGACCTTGAGGTTTTAGCCCATAATGAAAATGTGCTCTTCAGAGACAGGAGATTGTGCTTTCTGACACTGCTAGCTACCAGCGTATGTCTTTGGTCACTAGAAATTGTAATGGAGACAGATCAGTCTGAGCACCCAAATGACAGGGTAATAGCAAAGAGAAGAAACTTTAACAGCCTGTAGGGAGGACATGTGGGAGCATTTCTGAACAAAAATATTCATTAAATGCATGACAGTGTAGCGGCGTGAAAAAAAAAAAAAAAAAGAAAAAAGTTAAGTCAATAGCACCCCGAGCCTCAGGGAATACAAATGGGCCCATAAACTCTGGCTCCGCTCCCCGCTGGCAGTGTGATGGAGGCTGCAAGAGGAGGAAATGTATGCGTTCATCTCCATGTTGTGCACAAGGTGACTACACCTGTTGGTGGCCTCCAGCTACGGATGCACAAACACGCTGTGCTGGAGCAAAGCCGACTCTGTAGCTGGAGGAAAGAAGCGATGACTGGTGCAAGGACACTGATGAGAGTAACAGTGTATGTTGAAAGATGCTATTGACATCCAGGAATGGCTTAACAGTGTGAATACAAGGTTAGGGACTAGAAGGCAGTGAGTATTATATAGGCTACCCTATAGATCAGGGAACACAATATATCCACACAGCTTTTTTTTCACAGTTTTTGGCTGTATTTCACCCTCAGGGATGGAAGTAAAAAATTATGACCAATCATATGACTGTAATAAAGTATGTTTTTGGGATACTAATAATTTTTCACATCTTTCACACATCCATAGCACTGAACCGCTCACTGTTCCTTGGGTATTGCAGCAGCAAGCTGCCCACTGCTCCAGATCAGTGTGTGCTTCACCTCACAATGTAGTCACTATTCACAGATGGGATAATTGCAGAGACCGAATTGTCGTGATGGGATTGAAAGAGTATGTGCAAAAACAGTCACTTGTCGCAATGGGCCATCCTGAGCTATTTTGATATATAAAATGTATGCGTTGGATGGGTTGAATTTCTTATTTCAACATAACATGACAGTATAACATCTACACTTTCACATTTTGAATGAATGAAAGTCATACCTTATACTGTTTAAAAATGCTTTTGCTGAGAAAATGTATTCATGTCAGCTTATGCTAGCAGTCTTAGCTGTTTCATAAGTTTTTTTGCTACTGAGGGGTTTACGGTTGCATATAGTGCAAGTTTGTTGTACCTTAGAAAACATGTTGAGGGATATTGGCATTAGGCACAAAAAAAAAATAGTTTGGTTTCAGTTTCCAACCAATCCTGTCAAATTATGTGTGACCCAAATTTATTTCATGAGCTAATCCAAATGAATAAATCCACAAATAAAAAGTTTGAGGCGAACTATAATTATGTTTTTGTACTGCACCCCTGAGCTCATCCTGAGCGCCTTCTCTTTTTTTTAAGAGAGAATCAAGATTCAACATTCATTGAGCGGGTCATCCTTTTTTCTCCAAACCACAGTTCACTGGTGCCAGTTTCCATTTGTGTGGGTTGATGTGTATACACATGTATGTGTAGGCAGGGGGTCACTTCTTGGCCTCTCAAGGTTATCCTTGTTATCTCCCTCTCTTCTCCTGACTATTCTCTACTGACTGTTTCTTTCACTTGTTTATACATTTTTAATGGCTAAAGAGGTTAACTGATGCCTTGTAGCTGTTATTTGACAAAAAAAGAATATGCAACTCATCTTCACATTAATTAACAGATCATCATAGGCCTAATATTAATCAGTGTAGGTTAGGTTGCCATTTTCTCCAATGAATTTCAGTAGGCTATCTACAGAGATGCCGGTGATTTTTTGCCAACATAGATGCTGTTTTAAGAAGTTAGTTGTGTCTGAAATATGGTTGATTTGATACAGTGATTATAAATCTCATCAACTCTAGAAAAAATACCAAGGACATGACTTCTGTGTCCTCAACTGGCATCCCGGTAACCGTCCAATGCTCATGTAAACATTGCTATTTTGATGCTTTACGGTCACCATTGACTGCGATGACAGAAATTTAAAAAATGTCTGGAACTTGCGATAGTCTACCATTCTACCTTGATCATGCTCATTCAGTCAGAAGACCTTCATGCCAAGAATGAACAAGATTAGCCAAAAGGATCTCCAGAATATGAATGTATATGAATTTCAGGTGCATGCATTACAATATGTGACTTGTGGCTAATGCCAAGCTATAAGTGGAAGAGCTATCTGTCCATCACTCTGTGCTGGGACTTCTTATGCTGTCGTTATCAGAACTGTAGTGCAAATATTAGATGCTCTATTGTAAATCTTGGAACTCCCAAATTTTTGAATTTTCTTACTGCTAGTAATCTGTCCCATGGATTAGGTTCATTCTTTCAAATTCGTTCCTCTGTGTGATGGACTGTATTGTCAAAGTGAAATGGTTTGTAGTTTCAAGTAGTTTCACCAGATATTTTGCAATGAATAGTCAGTGGTCACCATAATTCTTCTAAAGGAGTCGTCCTCAGAAGCATTGGATGACTACCGAGATGCTGATGTGTCCTTAATGGTAAATATGATGATGGTGGCCCATTACACCATGACCTGACGCACAGCTACAAGATCTGGCTGTGCAAACATTGATTAATTCTATGGACCTTTTTAACCAAGCATGTTATTATCAACACATGGAATATGCTTCTAGTAGCTACATGTTTCTAGTATGTTACCTTAGTTGATTGCTGGGTGTTTAACTGTTGATTCAGAAGCAATTCACTAGTTTACTAGGCTTACTGAACATAGAACATATCACTCTTTTTGTATACGCAGTGATAAAACTAAAATAATCAATTTATCAAAAAAATAATCGCTAGATTATTTAAAAATAATTGTTTGGGACAGCCCTAGTTTGAAACAGTTACAAACCGCATACACAGCGAAGTTTGCATAATATGTCACTGATGACAAGGGAAGCTGGCTCTGCCAGCAGCAGCACAGCAATTGTACCGAAAATCTTAACCCAAGTGTGATGCAAGATCCCTTGTCTTACACTGCATAGCAGCTCCGCATAACTTAGCCACTTAAAACAGCGTAAAACTGCGCGGGCGTTTACAAAGACAATCGTTGTTGTCACTTACAATGGCACTTACAACTTTATATTTGTTGTGCTCTGAATACTCATTAGTAGGTGGCAAGAACAGAATATGCACAGTAAATACATTAATGTGTAGAAGGAAAGTAAGAGTTTGAATCCCCCACAATGTCTTCATACATCATTTTCAACTTATGTCTTTCTTTCACAATGATGGACATGTATAATGTGTCAATAATTTGATCATGTAACACTAGTGTGCCAACCAAAATTTGTGTGGTTGGGTTTCAAAACATTTGAAAAAATGTTTTAAGATGTCAAAAAGTGCCCTTGTACAGAACTGACAGCTGGACAAACATCACCAGCGATGTGGTGTCGACCCCACTCACAACTTGGTTTGCTTGTCAGTGGCGTCATGTCTTTATTTCAGTTGAAATATTTAACATTGAAGTGCGCACCAGAGCCAGGATCTGTGCACAAGCTGATAGAGTACATTTAGCACAGGTAGGCTGTGTGAAAAAATAACATTGCTACAGTAAAGGAAAATACATTTTTCTATCCTTTGCTGCCACTGGAAAAAAAAAAATCCCTACCGACCAGTGACCTTAACTGACTGAAGCAAAGAAACCAAAGGGTTTTTTTTAAGCCTTAAGGCAAAGAATCGAAAGAGTTCTCCAATGTTAGATGTGACAGCCATAAAACAAATGAAGAGATTGGTTCCAAAAGCTATAAATGCATTTTTAAAAATATTTGAAAGTCATGTTTTGTTAATTGTATATTTCAGTAATTATTGATCAGACTTCAATTATGTGGATTTTATTGTCTAAAAATATATTGAGTAAAAGCAGTCCTTTTCTGATATATATGAAAAGCTATATATATATATATATATATATATATATATAATTTTATTTTTTCTGAAAATTCATTAAAATAGCGTTAACTCTTCAAATGCATACAGGTTGCACATAACGTTAGCATTGACTTGCTAACAACATAGCATCTAACGCAACTATCTGCACTTACACAAAAAACCTGTGCTTACCTGACATGGCAACAGAAGATTTTAGTTTCAGGTTTTGATTCCATGTTCTTGAACTTGGATATTAACAATCAGGAACATAGATGTGCTGTTTCTAAAGGTGACTTTTCGCTACTTTGGTGGTCTCTTCTTTAATGTCTGACGCTAATGATATAATCCAAGTTCGAAGTTCAGAGTAGAAATAACAGGTTTTTGGTGTGCTCTATCAGTTAAATTATTCATAAAACAGTGACATCAAATGGCATGCTGGTTTAATGACGCCAACCGTTGAGCAATCCACGTGGTTGCATCTCTCCTGAGGACGTAGTTTCTCACACTCTGTGTCTGTTGCATCAGGGCTGTTCAATGCATAATTGTTTGGTGGGTTTTAGCACATATTGAATTACTGCAGTGATTAGTTGTAAAACAAGCTGCCATGAGAGCAAGGGCTTGCCATGGTTTATTGCTTTAACTTTGCAAACCTGGGCTGTAAATGCTCCATTGTAATTTCATTTGTTAGATATGGCTGTTATGGGCACTAAGGAATTGTCATAGCTTGTAATCAGTTTTGAAACTGAAGGCAGAGCATTGCTTCCTGTGTGCTGAATATTGCTGAGGTGGTTGGATACAACCAAAGATGTGGTCATGTGGATATTTGCTTACAGCACTGAGCTGTGTCATAGTAAGTAAATTGCCTAGAGTGACCGCCAATGACCACATGACCTCCACACCTGGATAATTTTGACTGTAGCTTCAGTAAACTACTACCACTGCTAATGAACACATGAACTAATGAACACATGAGCAAATCATGTTTGTGCATAGTTTATTGGGTCATCATACCTCAGAAGGACCTTTGTTCCCACATATTTTTTTTTGTAGCTGTGCTGTCCTCTTCAGTATTTGTCTCTGAAATTACTGCACTATCATCCATACATTCACAAATCAATCATTTGTCTATACCTTTGGTTCTCAAAGTGTAGAGCAAGCTGCCCCCCCCCCCCCCCCCGCCAACCCCCACCACCACCACCATGGGGAATAGAGACATGACAGATGAGGCAGGATGGACAGGAAGAAATCTTTTCTTTGAAGCAAAACAGGCACATGCCATCAAAACGTCAATAAGTAATCAGCCTACATATAAATTAAAACCCCAGGGGACTAGAAGGAATATATCATGCAGATCCATATGCACAATTAATAAAGGTGTAGGGGTGGGCGGTTGGATGGGGTAAAGTTTGAGACCCAAATTTGGCCCTTTTTTTCCTTTCACTGTCTGCCCTTCCTTATTTCTGTCTTTGAGTGTCATTGAATTGACACTGAAGTGAAACTCGAAATGAATGTCTCCAGGCTCCAAATGTTTTCCCCACCCACGGCTAGGGCTCAAGCATTGTGTGTCTGTGAGGGACACGCTGGGCACAGGATTGATTTTCAACACTTCACTTCATCTTTATCAAACACTTACAAGATTGGACCTGACAAAAACGGGAGGCCATGCTCATTTCTCTCCCAATTTTGGCTAGACTGTCAAAGCTAGTTGAAGTTACCTGCAAGTGAGAAAAGGTCTCTTGATCGTGTTTTTCAAAAGGTCTCATCTTGTCATTGATTGATGTTAGAGAAAAAAAAATCCTTTGAAGAAACATTGAAATAATGGCTATTAAAGTTAATCCACCTCAGTGATAGAAACATAAAATAAACACTGCCATTATGCTGACAGATTTTTGTTCAACGGACTCTGTTGGTGGTGCATTAGAAGGAAAGTGAAAACAATTTCTTCTCTCTAACATTTTGATGTAATTGAAATGGATAAAGAACAATGCCGTAGCTATTTTGTGATGCACTGATATTGCAGCTGAAGGGGCCTGTCTCATTGAGGTCATTCTGTTAATTTATGTAAATGCTTATTAAAATGCCCTCTGGGATGTGGAGACCTATGGCGCTCGTACGGAGTTGTGTGCTGAGCTAGCTTTCCGCTCAGGACACGTTAGCCTGAGGAGAGAATACCAGCACAATGCAAAGCAATTATTCACCATCATTAGCCGTCTTCAGGTCATTTATATGCTTTGACATTTTCTCATTGTAAATCATACCTGAGATGCATTGCAGTTTATTGTTTGCTGCTCATATTAAAAGATCCACATGTACAGGCCTTGCAAAGAGAGGTTTTATTGTACAAGTGGCCAACATTTCTAACTGTTGTTTACTGTGGCATAAAGGTCTCATGGAGCTGATTCTATCTATTTTATTTGCATCACACTGGCAATCACTGCTCCCTATTTCTCTGCTTTATATTCTGTTTGTAAACCACTGGGAGGGGGCCTTTCACAAGCTACACAGCCCATGCCCATTAGCCATAAAATAAATAAGAGGGTCCATGCCAGTGGTCTTCAAAATGAAATGGTTTCTGATAGTAATCACAAAATATTTTAATATTACATCAGTATATTGTTGTTACTGTTTGCTGAATGAAACAAAATACTGTGTTTGTTTCCTTCTGTACTCTGCTTTCATGGTGATAGTGTTTAATGAAGCACCATAGTGTCTGGCTGCAGTTCCATCAGATTCCCAGTGACCTGCTGGTCTCACCTCAAGAATCTGGTGTCCATGGTCTGAGTCTCCCATATGAGGTGCTCTGAGTAAATGGGTTTGAGCCAATACAGGTTTCAACAACAAAACAACAGTGTGAATAAAATCAACCTGTACTATACTGTTGTCCAAGTGCACAAAACATGAACCAAAACATGCTGTATTCAGTATGCCGACTTCTGAATGAGAGGCCATAGAGAAATTGTAGATTAATCTATAATTCACTGACCACCAAGTATTACAGTGTTCTCTCACGTTAGCAAGCTTTTGCAGTGTAAAATGTTACAAGGTACAGGTATATATTCACATTTGAATTTGAGTTTGTTAGTGTGTCAGCAGAGCTTGGGCTGGAGCATATAGAGTAGCTGAGACGTATGAGCATAATGTAGGTCTGCAGTGAAAAAAGTCTCTGGGGAATTCCAAGTCATGAGGCACCTTAGAGCCCTGCAGTGTATAAAAATGTACAGTAGAGCTCTGAAAACAGGCCTAAAGATAGTATCACGCAGAGAGCGAACAGATGGCTCTGGATATTAACTTCTCAACAGGGACGCATTGGTTGTGTCTTCTGATCGCTGACCCCAAGCGGCGGTGTGCATAGGAATGAAAATGGCGTCCCTCAGAACCAAAGAATACGTTGTCTCCAGGGAAATTAGCTTCTCTCTATTCATGGCCTCACACCTCTGAAGTGACCTGTGCATAAGGGGATGAATATGACCAATCAGGTGTGATCATCTAGAGGATGTGTGACAGAGAGCCAATAACAACTTATCTGATTGGCCCATCAGTAATGCCTGAGAGTGTGATGTGCACTGATTATTAAAAAATACTGTGTTTTCTCTGACCCCAAGATTAATATGGAAAGTCATCAGATAATAACTTGTATGTAGCATAAGACAATTAAACATTTTACCCAGAAAGGATGCATGTTTAAAGGGTGCTTTGATTCTTATTAAATGTTTCTCGTTCGACTGGTTGAACTAGGTAATATAAACACCAAGGTCATGGGTTCTGAGAAATGGGTTCATGGGAAAAGCACATCTGTACCAGACTGAAGTTGCTTTGGATAAAAGCATCTGTTTAATGAATGCATGTGGTGATTCTAATTTATTCATTATGCACTGTTGATTTTTATGAAAGTGCTCAGTCTGTCCGGACTAAGCACAAACATTTTCTTGCAACAAATGTCATGCTCACATATTCACCGTATTAAGGTAAATAAATAGAGTGTTTATGAATTCATCACTTTTGTATTCATTTATTCATATTTTCAGTTTTCATGACAATGACTGTTCTTTTGCTGACTTCATGTGCTCGCTCAAGAAAGCAGTGCTGTGACGTACAAGCCGTGGCTAATGACTGCGTCTATGATGGTGTGAATTGTCTGTTTGATTCAAGAGCGGAGGCCAAACATTGCATTATCCCCAGCTGAACAGATCCTTGATCCGTGGTGGGCGAATGTTCCGAAGAAACATGCTTCAGGAAATATGCTCACAAACTCGACCAACAGCACATCTTTTGAATGCGACTTGTTTTATTTGATTTAAAAAAAAAATATATATATATATTTTAACCACCCCCAGGGTGATATATATGTAGTGACTTCTCTTCCTCCAGTATATGCTTAAGAAGCATGAAACATCTTAGGATCTGAAATGGCTAATTCGGCCACGTCCACTCTTCCTTCCTGCAACCTTGAGAGATGTATTGTGACTGTGCTTTGGCAGTAAATGGATAAGAAGCATGACAAATTTAATGCTTGACTGCCTACCCCTCCCTCGGGGTTAAAAATAGTTGTCCGAGTCCAGTCAAAACGCAGAGATATTATAAAGATGAATGACGGTTTTCCCTTTCATCCCAAATCCTGAAGCGTGTGTTAGCGGGGTCGCTCTGTAATCCCTCCCCCCAGTTCAGTATCACAAGGTTGATGAGGTATGTGTTAAGTCCTCTTGGGTTGCCTCTTTGAAAAACACCTCCTGCATTTTAGAATTTTGATCCCCACAGCCTACATGAGACTGGCACTGTGGAGTGGGCTATTTATGGATCGTAACCACAAATCTGGGGAAGGGGTAAGTAAAGGTCTCAATGAACTGTTTTCTTCTCCTTGATTTTATACTGCAATGATGATGTATGCGTGCACAGGGAAGCTCTTGTTGACATAGGCAGGGTGGGCTTCAGTCCTAACATCTGATGTGCATGTTTTCCAATGTGGGAAGACTCAGATTCGCTCTAAAGACCACTGAGGTTAAATATGCACTCCACTGATCACCTACACCCTGTTGTCCTCCCTCTCTCTTTCTCTCTCTCTCTACTTCTCTCTCACATTCATCTCTCTCAGATCTCACTCCATCTCGCTCTCTCTCTTTTTCTCATTCTTTCTCTTCCACACGTTCCACACTCATTGACTTGCCCCACCGAACTGTTTCAGGGGGAGATGGAGATACACGGAGAGGCCTTTTTCCTAGTAGGCGCGTCTCGATCTCTCTCTTTCTCCCTCCAGTGGTATGCTCCAGTCTTTTCAACCATGGCGTCTCATTCATAATGCAGCCAGCGGGATGAATGTTTAATGCAGAGGAAATTAAAGAGGTCGACAAAGGAGCCCACAAAGGGGTACACAGACGCCCTACTTGGTGACGTGGCTTCACGCAACCATGTTACAACTGCCTCCTCCTGTTAATCCTACAAGGAGTCAACAAAATCCCTCTGTCTCTGGGAGTTCAGTAGGGGTGTTCTGTGTGGGACAGAGAGAGAGAGAGAGAGAGAAAGAGAGTGTTTGTGTGTGTGTGTGTGTAATCCCAAAACTAGCACAACGAATTCAAGATTTGGCCTAAGTCTAAGAACGCTCCAAATCATTATGTAGCCTTTTTTAAAAAGAAAGGTATGGACAGGAATATAACATGAACTTGTCGCTTCGGGGACAAAAAGAGAAAAGAAACAAGTCATTGCCTGGAGTTGTCACTGTGGCCCCTTCCTTTTCAAATCTCATCACCACACACTGTGTGTGAAATCAACAAAGGGCCCCTGTTGGGACCCGCGATCACTCTGCCTAGGGTTGATGGCCACACCTTATTAGGTATTCCACCTGCATGTGACATTTGGAGTTTGGGAAATTGATTTGCGCTCATGGCTCTTGCAGACAACGGATGAAATACACAAGTGAAAATCAAAGCAAGCAGATGCCAGGGCAAGCCTTGCCAATCGGACAATTTGGCATTCCTGGTGACAGGCCAGTCTCCAAAACATTGTCAATCCATTCAGTCTCCCTGATAATGCCAACAACAGAGGCAAAAGATTTTAGTATTACTTTGCTGGTAGAAATCCAATACATCCATCCAATCCATGACAATTCCACCTTTTAATTATGAGCAGACTAGAATTACATTTAGTCATCATGTATGATTCAACCATTCCCATGTCACAGATGATATGATAACACAGATGACAGATAACATTCAACCATTGCCATGTTACAGATGACGTCTTTTAGAGCAAGGTTACATGAATACAATCTTACGGTAGTCGTAGCCCACTGCCTCTAATGAATGTATCTCAATATAGGCAAATAAACGGAAAGCCATATTCATGAGGCTAATAAAATGGCATTTGTATGGCATGGATGACGACAAGAAATTTGAGCGTTTGCTATTTTTAGCTGTAGAACATACAAGAACATTTTTTTATAAAATATTATGACACTATATTTGCTCATGTTCTTAATATATTCTTATTAGTGCTCATGAATTGCCCATATATATTATTGAAACTATAGGTTTACATTGGGTTTGGCGTTTGTGAGAAGAGAAGAAGTTGATTTCTGGCTGTGTGTGTGTCTGTGTGTGTGTGTGTCTGTGTGTGTGTGTCTGTGTGTGTGTGTGTGTGTGTGTGTGTGTGTGTGTGTGTGTGTGTCTGCGTGTAAGACTGCATGTAAGTTTTGTGTGTACTCTACGAGTGTGGCACTGCTGTGGAACATTAGGACCACACTCGGCTTAATGACCTGTCTTTGCTAACGATGGGCTTTGTCCGTCCAGCAGCGCTCATTTAAATGGCCAAAAAACACTGGCTTCCAGCTTCCAGGGACCTTGGCAGGCATTTAGCTCAACATTAGTCGAGGCTGCTAAATGTGTGTGAGTGTGTGTGTGTGTGTCTGTGTGTGAACCTTAGGTCAAGGAGACACACACACACGCACACACACACAGAAGCAGACATGGATGCACACAAAAGACACACACATGCGTGCACTGCACATACACGCACGCACACACACACACACACACACACACACACACACACACACCGTGCGGCTTACTCAGTCAGTCAGTCAATCACACAGGCTGTATGTGTTTTCCTGCAGCCTGATTATGACGCATGGCTTGGGAAGGCCTAATTGCCAGCCCGGCCTCAAGTAAAGAGACCATTTGCCGTAAAGAATGAAGCCGCCATGCCGAGGGCGAGTAATGGGCCTTTTATTGCCGGATTAATCTCAATGGCCCACGCCGTCCATCGGCTCGGCCAGCCCACCATCCATCACGGGCTCGTGCTCAGATGGAGACCGGAGACCCTGCGATCCACAGGATTACCCCAGTCCACTTCACTACTGTTGACATTAGGGCACACAGTGTTAGGAAGCAGTGCGTGTGTGTGTGTGTGCATGCATGCATGCGTATGTGAGTGTGTGTCTGTGTGTGTGTGTGTGTGTGTGTGTTTGTGTGTGCATGCATGCATGTGTATGTGAGTGTGTGTGTGTGTCTGTGTCTGCAAACGTAAGTAACGTGTGTCTTTGTGTGTGTATGAATGAGTGTGTAAAACAGCAATGTGTCAGTGTGTATGTGTTTATGTACGTGTGTGTGTGTGTGTGTGTGTGCAAGCATGTGTGTGTAAACAGTGAGGCAGAGGGTTATCTGGGCAGGTATTGACGAGCTACCCTGCCATTAAGAGCTCCTAATGGGAGGAGTGATCACGCGGTGAGGCTGAGGATGGCTGGGTGCTGGGGTTGAAGATGTGCCATGACCCTCTGCCAGGTCAACCACCAGGGGGCAGCCTCCAGCCTCTCAACCCATCTGCAGCTGTGGCAGGAGACCTGTCAGCCCACCGATGGTATCTGTCAGAGGAAATGTGGCAGTATTTGTGAGTATGAATGTGTGTGTGTGTGTGTGTGTGTGTGTGTGTATGTGTTTGTGTGTGTGTGTGTACGTTTTATATAGTCTTTATCTTGGATGTACAGCTGAAGGTCAAACATGTATCTGAATAATGGACCACGCAAAATATGCCGCTACTTGCCAATAATGCTTGCAGGAAGGTAGGACATAGGAATTTGACGTATGCTGTGTGTTTGTGTGTGTGTGTGTGTGTGTGTGTGAATTGTGTGTGCTGAATGTCTGACATCATGCTCCTGTTTGAAATGCACAAAACTACTAAATGACTTTAAAGGGAAAAAAAAACAACATTGCAAGATCTATTTTCAAGCTCCAGCAGCTCTGCTATATCAGGAAGGTGTTAAGGTGTTTCTCTGCGAGGGAAAAGGGTGCAAAGCTGAACCATCTGGGGTGATGGGAGAAGGCATGAGAGGTGAAGAATTCCTGACTGCACTCGGGAAGAAACCATCTCGTTTCTCACTCCGAGCGAACGAGGCTGGCAGGCTGAGGCCCTCTGGCAGCATGCATAAACAGGGTTACATCAGCCGCACAGCTGAGGACGCCAACCCCGCCGATTATTTTAAGGCAACAAGAACGAGAAAAAATAGATATAAAAAAACACAGGCAAAGATTACAGCAGTATGCTGTTGGCTATGGGATGTATCTGTAATCTACCCAAGATAAAAGTAGCATGTCTTTTTCCACTGTTGATGTGTAAAACTATGTGATGTCAGCTGATTAGTGGGCTTTTTTGAAAGATCAAGAATATGAATACTTCTGTGAGGTTTAAATATATTAAGCTGCATGTCCCCTTGTGTGAACTAGATTCATGTTTACGTCCTGTCTGTGCGTGTATGTGTGTGTGTGCGCGCGCGTGTTTGCATACGAACATGTTTATGTGTGTGTGTGTGTGTGTGTGTGTGTGTGTGTCTGTGTATGTGTATGCGTGTTTGCACATGAGTATGAGGGGCCCTCAAGACATTATTCATTCTGGCCCTCTCACATACATATGTTTTCACTCTCACATACATACATTCTCCTCTTATGTACATATATATTTTCACTTTCACATACATACATATTTTGCACTCACATACACACATTTTTCACATTCACATACATACATTCTCTTCGCACAAACATATATTCTCCTTTCACACACATACATTCTACTTGTACATACATACATTCTCCTCTCACATAGGCCTACATACATCCGCCTCTCCTCTAGTAAGGTAAGGTAAATCAAGAGGCAATCAATAATGACTTTTTTTACAATTCACTTGAACAAGACAAAAGTGGACTAAGTACTGTATGCACTTTATTGTTAGTGTCTTGATAACTGTATAGCATTGCAATTTGTATAGCTACACAATACAGGTAAAGCTTCCCAAATTAGAATATTGTTTTTGTTTTGTTTGTTTATTGTATTAAGAGTTTGTTGTATTAATAGTTCATTAATTTCAGTAACACAACCGCAAAAAATAATTATGAAAATATTGTGCCCAACCCGCTTCCAGATCCCCATATTTCTGAAAGTAGCCCAGTCCATGCTCTTTATTAACTTATAGCATCCTCCTCTGTAGAACAGTAGTATTGGTTCCTCATCTTATCTGCTCAGCAGACGAGGATATGTTGGCTAACAGGCCAAAATCCCCCTCAGGACCACAATGGCTTTGTTTAGTGCACCTGCCTCGAGTTCCTCCATAATACGTTGAGTTGCATTACCTTCGCCGGTCCCATTAGGATCAGGACAGGACATTTTCAGCCAATCACAGCTTGATAAATGCCTCGCCTTCCCTTTCCACTATACTGCTTCCGTTTCAACTATACTTTCTTACACACACATATATTCTTCTCACACATACATACATTCTTCTTTCACATGCACATATTCTCTTTAGAGATGACAAATATGAATGTATATGAAAGGAAAATATGCGTATGTGAGAGTAATATATATGTATGCGAGATGTGTACAATATATGTATGTAAGAGTAAAAATACATGTATGTGAGAGGAGAATGTATGTATAGGAGTGTGAAAATACATGTTTGTGAGAGGAGAATGCATGTATGTGAGTGCAAAAAATGTATGTATGTGCAAGAAAAATGTATGTATGTGAAAGGAGAATGTATGTATGTGTAAGAAGAATGTATGTATGTGAAAGGAGAATGTATATATGTGATTATATGTATGTGAGAGGGCCAGAGTGAATAATGTCTTGAGTGGCTCCTCATACATGAGCATGTGTGTGTGTGTGTGTGTGTGTGTGTGTGTGTGTGCGTGTGCGTGCGTGTGCGTGTTTGCACATGAGCATGTGTGTTTGTATATGGGTGTACGTGTGTTTGCACATGAGCATGTATGTGTGTGTGTGTGTGTGTGTGTGTGTGTGTGTGTGTGTGTGTGTGTGTGTGTGTGTGTGCATGTGTTCAGGTGGAGGGCATGTGAAATCATGTGTAATGTCATGATGGCTGAAGCAGTCTTGTGTGAGTGAATGTGCAATAGACCAGGTGATAGTCATGTACTCGCCCTGTGGCCCATCTATCAAGCTTATGAAAGAGTAAGTGCAGGTTGTATGTTTGCGTGTTTTACGAGAGTGTGTGTGTGCATGTCTACATGTATGTACGTGTGTGTGAGTCAAAAAGACACCATAGAAGAGGGGGATTTATGAGCGGATAGATAGACAGTTAAACAACGTAGAGTTGTTGTTGCATATCAGTTTGTGATAATGGTTCACGGTTCTATGCAGGTGGCTTTGGCACCTTTGGCACCTTTGCAGTTTGTGTGTGTGTGTGAGTGTGTGTGAGTGTGTGTGTGTGTGTGTGTGTGTGTGTGTGTGTCTAAGTGAGGCATACAGCTGATAATCACAGTCTGTGCAAATCTCACGCTGTATCCAGGTGTGCTCCTATTCCCTTGTCCATTGCCCTGTTCCATATGATCAATTGAACTGCCCTAACAAGCACTTCTTCAACCTGTCTGTTGTCCTCAGCACAGCCTCATACTAGTTCCACCTCCAAGGAATGCAACCTTGTTTCTTGTTTGGCATGACAGAGGGAACACGTATACACACACACACACACACACACGCATGCACCACACCCCTCCCCACTCCCCAACATACACACACCCACACACACACACACGCTCAGTCACTCTCAAACAGCGTGCAGCCTGGTGCTGTTGTTATGTTGCTGTGACAGACTGCTTGGGTTTGGAGGGGAGGTGGTGGTGGGGGCGGAGGGTTGCGGAAGCGTTTTCATTATTAATGTTGTTTGAGGTATGCACAGCAAAGCAAGAGGCCCCTTTGATCTCCCGTTAGATGTGTCCCACACACTTACACCTAGACACAGCATCTCCCGTACATCTAGCGACCCGGCATTGATCATCCAAGTGCCTGACTTCATTGCCAGGACTTAAGAGTAGTCGTGGAGAAAGAACAAACAAATAAACAAACTAACAAAAAAATTAAATAAATAAACATGTTTAGACTTGTGTTTGGAGCAGGGTTGCTGATGTGCAACAGACTTTTTTTTTTTTTTTTCATTAAGCACCTGCATTCACACCTTTAGATTACCTTTCTTAATTTTCTGGGAAGAGGCTTGTGACGCAAACAAGGTGGAGATTGGGGTGGGGGATTTGCTACCAATTAGCTGAGGCTTTTTGCAAGGTATTCTTATCTCCAAAACTTCATTTATATGCAGAGTGTGTTGCGGTGTGTGTCACGGTGGGACATAATTGCAACGCACCGCCAAGTTAGGCATGCAAATGAAGCTTACCTCTAAATAAATTTGAAGAACCTCAATAGCTCAGTTATTGTGCTCAGTTCCTCTGCACAGGGTTAGGAGTGAAAGCTAAATATCTTATGCATTAATGTAAATCTAACACAAGACTTTAAAGTGTTTAATCACACATTGTGCTCCTTATGATACATATGATGGCACTAAAATCGCAAATTGATGTTAGCAAATAAGAAAGAGTTTAAAAATGTTCAACATATATGACTTAATGACACAAACATTAATCTGCTTTCTTTGGGGAACTCAATTAAAACTCAATTAAACATAATTCAGTTCAATTAAATACGCTTAGATTTTTCCACATAGTTGAGTGTGTATCACTATGACTTAAGTGTCACAGGACTTTGTAACAGACTTGTCCTCATAAAGTTTCATTGAGGTTTTGATCGACTCATTTCTTATGTAATGTGCAAATGGCTCCATCCATTCTAAAAGAAAAAGTGGACGACAATACATTTGACCAAGAAGACAGATGACTCCCTCTATTGCAATAATTGCTTTTGCTCTGGTTCCAAAAATGAGGCCATGTTTTCTGTGCCGTGCTGGAATGGCTTACGACACGTCCGGCCTGAATCCTTGTCAGCCTGAATCTCAAGTGAAGCACACAGTCACTTTGTTAGGAAGTTGTGATGCAATAGAAACCTATGTGTGTTAATATTCCACTTGGAGGAAGGCATATCGAGTGATATTGGCTTTAATCATAAACTGAGGGCATATCGAGTGATATTGACTTTAATCATAAACTGAGGGCATATCGAGTGATATTGACTTTTATCATAAATGCATTGACATGTGGGGAGAAGCCAAGTTGGTTTTATCATTCGTCATACTGATGCCTGCATGCTATCGCTACGCGGCATGAGAATATACTTCCTTCAAATGGACTGTGAGATTAAATTTATGCTCTCTACTGTTTCAAATGTCAACTTGGGCTCTTATCAAAATAAAGTAAAATAAATCAATATGAAAGCAGAATCATCCATCGCTGAACAAAGCCAATAAGTCTGTTATCAGTGACAACACCTGCTGTTCGTCTGACTTTTATTCGTTTCCCCTCTTCGAATGCGAGACATGGACATATCAGACAGAGCCGCTCTGTGTGACGGGCTGTTGTCAGCGCTTTTTTTTGGCCTCTTTTCTATGGGGTTCAATTTTCCACTGGTTTCCTTCCCTGACCTTCAGTGGTCAATCTACAGCGGCGATCGCAGAGCCATTCTTCCGCGCCCCGCGGATAATGTGTCTCTCAGATCTCCATTACTGTTTACATCTCTGGAGCGGGGTTTTTGCACAACGTTCTCAATCGCGCACGCTCAGCGACCTGTGTCCAGTCTATTTCGAGGGGCCTTTTGGACCGCCGCACTCCACCCCCCCACCATTGTTGGCCCTTATTTGCCGTTCCCCTCTCTCTCTGTCTTTCTCCCTCTCTTTCTCTTCTCTCTCTATTGAGCAAGCACATTATTTGCTTTGAAAGAGACCTTTGAGGCATCGTAATTGCAACAGCTGACCCTGCTGATATGGTACTTTAACCTTTGGAATTCCATCTCACGTTTATAGCATAAGGACAGATTACCTTATGCTGCTATTTGTCCACTGGGCCATTTTATTTATCACCCACAGAAACACGTCCCATGTTCCTTTGAACTGAAATGCACTCTATGCCATGATTTTTGAAACATGAAAGTGAAAAGAAAGATGTAACACAAAAATACACATTTGTAGGATCATCGACATATGTGATTTTTAGGGTAAAATGTATAAAGATAGATTTCTTCCCAGACAGAACAGTGAAAGCTATTCCATTAAAAACGACTGAGTGAAACAGACAGTCAATGTAAAAAGACAAAAAAAAGAAAAGAGAAAGAGATTTGAAAATGAAAAAGAGATATGATGCAATGTTCCAGTCTAGTTGTGTGTCGTTGAGTATATGGGCCTTCCCTGGAGCGTGTATGTGATGCGGTGACAACTGATTGGGCAGCTGCTGGGAAGTGGGTGCGTTGTGAGGACAGGCAGCGGGCACTCTGTGGGCACAGGAGTGAGCAGGTGCACAGGCACGACCCACGGCAGGCATGCTATACGAGCCCATGCACACGCACATGCACACACACACACACACACACTCATCAGAGATATGCATACATACTCACTCATGAGCACTTACCATTGCACCCACAGAGTCACCATATGATGCACACACAAATACACTTGTGCGCACGCACACACACACACACACACACACACACACACACACACACACACAGTCCTTCACACCTCCCTCTGCTGCCAACAGTCCAGACAGTCTGGAAGTAATCACGAGCACATGCTCCCACAGGTACAAATACACACACACACACACACACACACACACACAGACACACACAAACTCTCTTACACACACACTTGTGCACATAAATACACATATCACATACAAGCTCTCTCTCTCTCATTCTCTCTCTCTGTCACACATACACAGACACACACACATACACACACCTTGGTGGTACCTCCCTCATCTGAATAATACACTACACTGGTGATCGAGCACGCTGTGAACCAACAAAGTCCAGTTACCCCATTACTGTTCTATTTCAACAGCAAGCATAACAGGGGCTCCTCAGGGAAACCTTACAGGCTGCTGAGCACCTGAAACAAAGTGAGGGATTGAGAAAGGGAATCGTTTTTAATTATTTTATTTTTGTTTATTTTTTAAAGAACTAAATAAAAAAGAAACAATAATGCAGCACATTTTGTATGCATGACTGATTGCTTTCCCCCTCCATGGAAAATTAACCGTCATAAGAGCAGTGTCTCTGCAGTGGATACATTTATGAGTAGGGGTTATAATAGCACTAATATGTCAGGTCATGACCCAGTGTGCACCATGTGCTAATGGCTGAACTCTCAAGATTAAAGTGAAATGTCAGTGTGGACATTTTTGCACCCACTCCCTGTGTCTAGAGAGTATGTGTTGAAAAATGACTGCATGTGCATTTCTTAATCATGCGATCATGACTTCGCTGTTCATTACCTGTCTGATCTTCACACCATAGAAATATATATCATATTTGATAGCTTTATTTACTGTTGCCACAATCTCAGTGACATGGTAATCACCATTGCACACACAGAAGGGCATACTTTTGTCATGATCATCTTCTTTTGAAGCAGAGATGCATAATCACTCACATGCTGTCATGTAACAACAGTGTGCCATCTTGAATTCTGAAACTATGCAATAGATCTCATAGTTCTTGTTCACTGCCTTCTTGGCTGTACTTTTTCCCTAGTTCTTTTGGCAGAGGAAACTTTAGGCCCCTTCATCA
Source organism: Tenualosa ilisha (assembly GCA_015244755.2). NCBI lineage: Eukaryota > Metazoa > Chordata > Actinopteri > Clupeiformes > Clupeidae > Tenualosa > Tenualosa ilisha. The sequence goes on from PYXC01002064.1 coordinate 2,049,275, forward strand.
CCTGCCTACGAACTCTGCGTCCCCCCCAAGCAAACTCTCCTTCATAGATATTCAAGGCCAGAGTCCCCCAGGAACGAAGCCAGAAGGGATGTCGGCTACAGATACGTTATATTTCAAATGGATGCTCTGGTAAATCCTTCCCCCTGCAATCGTCCATCCACACACCCAATCAGTGTAGCGCTTGAAGCACTTGTCTGCCAGGACATTGCCGACTAGCTTGGCTGCCAGGTCTTCTGTCCGAGCGTCACACTCATTCACACTCATTCCTCTCTCTTTCAGTCTTCATCTGATCACTCTGTTGGCCTCCGTCAATCATTATGCATCTCTGCCTCAGGAAATGAAGGTTTCAGCAATTCAAAGGTTATTACTGTAGTTCTAGCATCCACTCTCTTAACTTTTCTTAACATTCACCGATTCATTTTGTAATGCTGTACTCATCATGTGTAGCCAAACAAACATAAAAGTCTGAATCCACAATCAATCAAAAAGTGGCCAGCAGCACTGGAGCAGTAAGGCAACAAAATGTTAATGAGATCCAGTAACTTCTGGCAATGTAACCACTGACAACATAAAACAAAAAGTAAAGCTATAATCTCTGCTCTTGAGGCGACAATCGTTGCGAGATGGTCTGAATGCGGTTTCACTTTTCTGTTTTACATAAAGATCAAATTGTCCTCATCTGAATTCTCTTCACTGCTAGAAATCCTATTTAATCTAGCGCTACAGTTCAGACCCTTATTTTGGATCTTGGCACTACAAGAAATATCCACGCCAGTAAGAAACCAGGGAAATGTATGTATAACTAAAGTCCACTCGCTAACGTAGTTATTATGATCTTTTTGGGTGTTCAAGTTGAATTGTTGGTTGGTCAGTGAAAAGTGTTCCAAAAGTTTTTCACACATAAAATAAATAAACTTGTTTTGCCCCATGGACCTTTTCCCAAATTTCTGTGATTTTTTTGTCATTGTGGTTCTTGTAGTGAACTTCTTAGTGCTGGTGCTTGTTTCATGAAGAAAAAGTTTGTCTTCCACTAACTGTCACTTGCATACAGACCTCCTAGTACTGACATAGCAAACAGCCTGTCTGAATGCTGCTGACAGCTCCTACAGTGAAGTGTCACAGACTGTCTTAGGGGCACAGACAGAATGCAGGGCTGGTCTTTTCTGTGGGTGCCACTGTTTCTTCACCCCAACTACTTTTGCTTACAGCACAGTACAGGTCTGGAACATCTGCAGCTTTGATAAAAGTTTTCAGGCTGTTTAATGTCCATACTAGTTTGAGTTATGATTTGTGTACACAGGATATGCAGATCTGGGTACGCTGCTTTGGAGTCATTCTCCCATACAGATCAAGCATAGCTGCAGGACCAGGCATACCAGCTGAACATTGCCAGTGTCTGAGCCTCTATTCTCTGAATTGTTAATTCATCCAAATATGTTTGAAGCCGTAATTGTTGTAACGAAGCCGAAAGAATTGTAATGTTGCTAGAATTACATTGTTGTAAGGTTTTGTCAAAAGGAAATCCTCGATCTAATACATTTTTAGAGACAGTGTGCAAAAAGAAAGAAAATTGACACTGGTAGTTTTGAGTTAAAGCTCACGTCAGCTCTGTTGACGACCGTGTCAGAATTGGATGAGTTAAAAAGTTGTCCATCCTCATCTTCACATCAGATTGACCGTGTTTTCTGTGCACTGTGTGGACAACTGTTCTTGGGGATTGTTCTTAAACTGCTGTTTTTTGACTGATGTTGATCTTTACCAAAAGGAACAAGAGCACTGTATCTGATTGTCATCTCTCTGCCAGTTTTAGCTTTTGCAGTATTGTGTCCAGCCTCAAAGCCAGAGCAGATTTAGTTCATCAGTTTCACTCAGCAGGAGTCTGTTATCGTTCAGATTTTATCCATTGTGCAAAAGGATAAAATGGATGAAATGTGGTTTTGGTTTACACTGTGTGTGTGTGTTTGTGTGTGTGTGTGTGTGTGTGTGTGTGTGTGCATGTGTATGTGTGTGTGTGTGTGTGGGGTGGGGGAATGTGATTTCATCTTTACACAGTCTTTGATTTACTTTTACAGTAAATACTGACCTATTGTAGGCTTACGAGCAGCTTTAATTTGTTCTCACATTTGTAGAACTGAGATGTCTTCAGACAGACACACACTACACTCACCCTTTCATAGTGAATCTGATCCCTTATATCTACTATTTATATGTATGTTGACAGAACAAGACATACCCATAATGGAGAGTAGTAATGAATGGTTGATAAAGGAACATAACAGATATAGAGGTGCAATTAATGCAAAGTGGACTTTTCAAATGGTAAGTATTAACACAACGTAGACAAGACATGATGTAATAGATTGCAGCAATTTCCCAAATGTAAGACGTGCCATGTATAAACTGTGACGACAGTGTTTAAGAGAAACTTCAAACAACACCATGTATCATCCACACACATATTAACTGAACACATTTATCAACCACAGTTTATTAAACATTAGCCTACTTATAATAAACCAGAAAGATCCTGATGTAAGGAGAAAGTAGATGAAGGAAAAATTTGCATTCATGCATTGTCCTCCCCCATATTAACCTCATAGCTGAAGACATTTTGCAAAATCAATGTATTAACATAGGCAGGAAATTTATAGTATATAAAATTGTGAGGATTTGCTGACATTTTGTGTATTTTGGCCTCATTATTCAGTCATAGCACTGATACTTCTGACAAACAGGGATAAGGACAATGATACTGTTTACAATAATACTGTAGCATCTTATAAAAGTACTCAGTTGCTGCGATCATTTTGGCCCCTGTGGCTCTATCCAAAACAGAAGGTGTGATTACCTTACAAACCATTTTATTTTCTCTTAATTTCTAAACATCTGGTCATTTTAACTTTGTCATCTTCGCATTAGTGGTAAGTATACTCCTCATCCACCCAAATTGCCAGTGTTTCGAGTCCAAGCTGGGCGCTCAATCAAATGAACTGGTCACATCCGCTGACCCCCTTGGCTAGTGCTTGTTTTCTGTAAACTAAGTTTGGGAAGTGATGATTATCAGTCAAACAGCCATTAAGCGAAGGTTAATTGAGATTGCTTCCCATTGATTACACAGCTTGAGAAGGAACGTATTGACTTGTTGTTGGCAGATGGTGTTTGAGAGAGCAGAATGCAAAACAAATCCCGACGCTGATGGGAATATTATATAATATAATCCTAGACATACAAGCCAGACTTTTGCCTTCGTTTTTAATTAGACACATTGTTTTGTTTTATGTGTTTTTTAAACTGTCACACTTACAAGCCCTTGGATTGAATCAAATTTATATGTTATATATATATATAAAATTTGTCTGGACACACATGTGTTAAGTTGAATTGTGAATGACCATTAATTTTCAAATAGAGGCTCTGGCTGACATGGCCCTGTCTGCCCATTGCCTCACCCTGGCACTGACTACTCATTTATTCAGTCTTTTGTTTGTGAGCGTTCATCCTGCTGCTGCTGCCACTGGAGGTGCCACTCCTGCTGTTACTTTTGCGGCGACCTGTCTGCCACACGTGAGAGCGTGGGCACCTGACAGCCTTCAGCACACTCATTTACCTCCAACTCACCACCAAAAGTTGCCAGCCTTCAAGAGCAGAGAGTGGCAGTGCTGTGTGCCAGGTGAAGAGAGAGAGAGAGAGAGAGGGAAAGGGAAGGAAAAGTATATATGGAGAGCTAGAGAAATGGAGATGAAACCGAGATAAAGAAGCAGGGATAAAGAGAAGAGAGACAGGGAGGGAGGGACAAAGAGAGAGAGAGAGAGAAGGAGAAAACAAAAGAGGGAAAGATATAAATGGAGAGTGAGAGAAATAAAGATGAAACAGAGACAAAGGAGCAGTGATGGAGAGAGAGAAAAGCTGACACAGAGAGAGAGAGTAGAAGAGAGAGAGGCAATCAAAGAGCCTCTCATCGGAGGATTTTGAAGAAGCACTGCTTAGCTCTTGATTGCTCAGACACCTATCAGGTGATTATTGTGGCCATGCAGAAAGTCCCTCGGGGAAAAGAAGATGGGTGGCAGTCTGCCTGCGATGTCATGATCCAGTACCGTCACCTAGTATATAAGGGATACATCAGTGTCACCCATTGTCTTGCATTGCCTTTGCCTTTCTCCCACACCTGTCTGTTCGTTCTGCAGAAATACTGCACAGAATCTGTCCTCTAAGATCAGAAAGACTACAAAGATGTAATACACGCAAATCTGCAGTGGTGAACCTTTTATAGATGCACTGTACTTTTACTTTTAAACTCTGAAATAAAACCTATAAACAACTTTCAAAATGTATTTCAGTGCTGCTAATGAATGGTGCTGCATTCAGATAAGCTGGGAAGCGCAAATTAGTATAAAATCCTATTGGTTGTTAGCACACAGGAAATATGTAAATTAAAATGATTATGGAAATGGGTAGTAAGCCTTCCAAAAAATGAATGAAAAGTAAAAAAGCAAACATTATTCAAATCTCATTGGTTTTTCATCATTCAACCTTCTCTGATGTTTTGAGAGACCAGCTTTTCTTTCCCTCATGTTCTACCTGTTAATAACCTAAGCGGGTTATCTTTCATGGTATTTCTCCATGCAATGCTGTCGGCCTCAGTAAATATGATTTCTTCTGTTTCCTGTGTTTTCGAATAACCCAGTTCACCTCCAACCTTCACCTGTCTGAACTGACATTGGGATCACAGACTTCTGATTCCATTTGTATTTGCAGCCTTTTACTCAAAGAGATTAGCACATGGCGTACGGCTTGTTCTGCCCCTGTGACGTGCCATTCCTTGGGTCGTGGGCAGTTTCCTTCTTTTAGCTACACTTTATCTTTTCTTGTTGCAGGTTTATCTTCATCTCTCCTGCACATAGACAAGCCTAATCCTGAGCTCAACTGTCCTGGACAGTCTGTCCTTGAGACTTACTGCGATAGCATATTGTACCTCATGGCACAGAATGTCCTCTGGAATTTAATGCATACGGTATGGGCATATGCTTCTCTTTTTGAAACAGTCTCTGGGACTAATCGAAAGTGGTCTCCCTCCATAATTGTAGGAGGTGTTTAGTCAATCCCCTATTTCTCTGTCTGATCGTTTCATTCCCAATTGTAGATCTGTAGAACTGTGATGTATACCTCTAACAGGCCGTTTTGACAGCGCTTTTAGTAAAGATAATGTTTTGCAATTTCTTTATTGATTTGCTTTGACTTCTAGTATCATGATAAACAGCCTTATTTATGCTGACTCATTTAAAGTCTCTGAGATCAGACCATAAAGACAAAACCGAGCTGCAAGCATTACATCTCACTGTATCCCAGAGGCTGTTCTGGTATCTTGGGCAGTCATGGGAACCTACACACAATAACATAAACACTTGCTGTGATAAGAGAATACATGTAGTTTACTTAATTAATTAAGAATTTTCTTCAGAAATTATTTCAGCTGCTATTGATACAAATTAGATTTAAATTTGACTGATTGTTTTTGATTTTTTCACACAAACCCTGCTTTCAGTATATCAGCAGACAAACTGACACATCACATCATAGTCCATATATGGTCATCATAGATAGTCTCCAGTCATTTTGATACTGATGATATGTCAATAAACAGAGATAGCTAATCAGGAGTGTGCTGGAACTGTGGTGACTTACACATCAAATTCCCAAGTCCTGTTCCTGTTATTCAGAATAAAGTTGCCTGCTAAATCCCATCTATTATTACACCTGTCTGTAATATTATTGGTCTTTTCATTCGCCTTTGCCAATTCAAGATATCTGCTACTACACGTTTATAACATGCTTATGACAGTCATAATATCGAGAGTGCAGAGTGCTGGTTTGTATTTTGTGCACATATGTGCCGCAGACCATGCCCTGTAACATTTTCTGCTGGCGGATGCCACATTATCTGATATGTCAACTGAAAAACAAAACAAAAAAGCAAAAAAGAATGATTGTTCATGAATCATTGAATCATGTTCCCGACATACACATCAGTGCAGATCATCACAGCAAGGTCTTATATAAGCTAATTTCCTCGAATTACTGTGCAGCTCTCTGAGGCAGAAGAAGATTTTGGAGCTGCATGTCATCTTATTATGAACAGTATTAAATATAGCTTTAATACATGATCGGTGATACGCAGTGGTTTGGTATGTGGCTGTGCTATTTGCTTTTGCATACATGTCCCTTGATAATGTGATGCAAATAAAAAGATAAAACAAGTGCAAAAGGACATGCATAATGAGGACTCTCCACTGATGCGGCAGATTACCATGAATCAATGCGCTGCTTCTACATAGGAAGCCACGAGTGTGTGAAATTAAAATGTCTCTATGGAGACGCCATTGACTCCGCTGGACACGCTGGCTCCTGTGGGGGTTGGGGTGGGGGGGGGGGCATAGATGTCGGGCAGAATCTGGGAGGAAGCATCTTAATTGAGGCTTCATTTGGCACTGTTGTCGAGATGATAAGGGCTGATGTCCGGAGGATTAGCGGCCGAGGCGACAGCATCTCCTACTGGGTTGCGGGGACAAAAGGGTCACTTAGGCTTTCATTTGTGCTGCACTTTGGGAACGTCAGTCTCCAATACCTTCCCATACAAAAGGCAAGGGGATGACAGCAATGCTGAAGCTTTATTAACTTTTAATTAAATCAGTCAGCCTCAATTCAACCACTTAATCCAACAGTGACACACACAATCCCTACCCTTAAAACAATTATGACACGGGGTATGCGTGTCTGCGAATGTGGTAAGAAGTTCTATAAAAGTTTTCCTATCATTATTGCTTCAGACTAATTTGTGACATAAACTCTATTAAGCATGGTGTTCTTCTATCATGCCAAGAAAAAAGCTAATGAAAGAAACCAAATGATATTACTGTCTCCCTCTGACTTTGATGAAGGCTTGAGACCCTATCATTATTTTAGGAATGAAAATACATAACAACGTAAAATTAGCTTTGGTTTACTGTCCAATTCTTCATTAAATTACATTTCATTAATTCTCTTGGATTTATTCATGTGTGAAAAGAGTCTTTTAAAAAGTAATGACCTCAGTGATTTTCATTTACATTTATTTATTTTGCAGAATGTGGCGCCTGTCTAGATGGAGAATGTGCAACTTGGTGTCACACAGCAAGACAGAATCAGGGCCATCAGAAATTGTAGGTCCTGTCAGGAGACAGGTAATCACACAAACTTGCTTAGTTCAGTGACTTAGGTATTTAGCTGAAAATAATTATATACAGAAAGACAAAGATCAGAAGCTTACATTCAAAAATAATAAAATAAGAAAGTTAAATCAAAATATTTCCCTTCAATCCTATTCACTTCAAGACTCGCCCTTTGATGTCCTCTGATATCCTCTGATATCTATTCATTTTGGGTCTTATTTAGTCCTAAATTAGATCATATTCTTTCCAAGTTTAAAAGAAATTAATAGTGAGAGTAATTCTCTTATAGACAGCTTGCAGAATCTTTAAGTTAAACTACGTTCGTTAATAATAGTTCAGTTTCAAAATTTTCTAAATCAAACTCAGAATTCACATTAAATTCTCATCAAAATGTCTAAGTTCAAAGAAACTGTAGCCCAATTCTTAGGCATGAGATGCAAACAACTCACAAAATTTCAATATGCTCTTTTCAAACAAAACATTCAAACATTCAGTTTGTTATGTTTCAATCACAGTCTTTCAAAACAGTCTTTCTTACTTAGTTGAAAAGTAGTAGTTATCCATAGAAAGCGTGGAGAGAGCCGGCCAATCAAATGCCATTGTCTCGTATGCCTCCGACATTCTTGCCCATTTAGCCAATGAAGGACATCAAAGCATAGCCACCGTTACCAAGAGTATACAAATCAATCGAGATCCGAGAACAATGGGAAGTTTGAGTTTCTGATTATAGTTACCTTTGCAACTGAAATGGTTATAGAGGTTGATATTACTGTTAAAACATGTTACATACAAACACAACACACAGCCCTAAAGCCTTCTGCACTGAAATATCAGACACTATTGAAAGTAGTTAGAGATGTGAAAGAGACAAACCAGTCACTGTCTGGTTGTATGCAGGACAAATCATTAGAACGAACAAACAAACTGAACAAATGATTTATTTTGTTGAACTGAACAAGGAGAACTGGTTCTCATCAAGTGCTGTATTCCCTATCACTATTCTTAGCTAATTTCGCTTTTATGTTCCTTCCCCTACACCCTGTAAAGGGAGCTTTAACATTAACTTTACGCATGTCTAGCCATGTAAAGCTATGCAGATCTTTTCTAAAACTTCAGTGAGTAATGTTTTTGGCATATTTCCTGGTTTTAAGTGCATCACTCAGTTTTCAATAAAATATGAATCTAGAAACCAAATGTTGCCTTACAGTCTATTATTATTCATAATAAGGGGTTTCACACATTACTCTGTAAACCTTGCTTACAAGAAGTTTTGCATTTTATCCCAAATCTCTTAAAGTACAATGCATATATGTCTCTTTCTCTCTCTCTCTCTCTCTCTCTCTTTCTGTGTGTGTGTGTGTGTGTGTGTGTGTGTGTGTGTGTGTGTGTGTGTGTGTGTGCTTTCCAGGTTTAAAACACATCAACTCCCCTCTGCCTTCCTCTACCAGTTGCACTAAGATTTAACATACCTGGATGGAACTTGACCCAGTAAACTAAATACAACGATGCAGGAGTGAGGAAATAGATAAATACAGTTGTTGCTAAGTCTGTCTGTCTGTCTGTCTGTCAGTCAGCTCTGCTCTGTTCATTTTAATGCTGTTTCAGGGTCACTTACAAAAGACATGAGAAGAGTTTGAGTCTCTGCGAGTGCTCAGCTGTTGCATCCACTGTTTCAACTTTAAAGCAGGCTGCAGGGCTGCAGAGCAGACCCACAGAGGGTCAGTCCAGGTTGTGTGCCTGGCTCCACTGTCGTCCAGGAGGTCTCTTATCCACAGAGGCATTTGCCCTGGCCTCATGTTGTCCTGTCAAATGAACACACACATACATCACACACACACACACACACACACAAACACAGTTAAATTGAATGCACACTGAGAAACACACATGCACATTATCATAAGTGCAAAAAATTTCACACATCAACATTTAACCACCTATTTGAGTCTGAAATTCTTAAAACTGATAGCTGTCAGCAGTCAGCGACTTCATTCCTCTTCATCCCTGCCAACATTAAGCATATCTCTCTCTCTTACACACACACACACATATGCACATACACACGCACACACACTCCTGCTCTCCGTCTTCAAATCCATCTCAATCACTGACTCTAGTATATCCTAATGATTCCGCTTCAGTCCTCCTGCAGTGCCTCCTCAGGATCTCTCGTTCTCTCACTCACTCACTCACTCACTCACTCACTCACTCACTCACTCACTCACTCTCCTCCTCCTCCTCTTCACATCTTCATCCTCATCCTCTTCCTCTCGACTCATGCTCTCACACAGAATCTTAACCAACCTGGCCCTGGCAGCTGATTACCAGATTCTGTGATGACTAGCTTCAACTCCACTTATCCTCTACTATCAAATCCTAAATCTATCCCCTCTTAATAGCATTCAGATAACCAGAAATTGAAAAAAAAGGGTTAGAAACTCATTCCATTCTCACTGCCATTTTGCCAAAACTTCACTGTAACACTTCCCTCTGTTTAGAATGCATTATAAGCACATTTATAATGCATTACTTGCCATGCATAATAAATTACAGTTTGAATTTAGAGATTGTATTGCCCATAAACTTGTGAATTTGTTTTGACTGAAAACTTTTCCGCCTGCTCCCAAGGTCCCTGAGTCAGTGTTGGAGCTCCTGGTCAATAACCTTGGTCCCGTTGTTGTAGAAACAACTCATTCCCTCCAGTCTGGTGTCAAGGAAAATATCCCACAGGGTCTGTCCACCTTTGAAACATTGCCTAGATCCACACTCTCTTTCTCTCTCTATTTCCTTCGCTCTCCTCTGTTTCTGTCTCTGCTTGTAGGCTTACTGCCTAACACAATAAACCATGATTTGTAAATTCTTAAATCTAATGTGTCAAGCATACTGGACCCAGCAATATTCAACAATACACAAACAACACATAAATAATAATTTGGCACAGCCTGTCATTCAAAACTAGACCCACCATACATTCTCTGCTCTTCCAACCCACACACCTCCAAATAGCTTTCTGTCATACACAATTCTTCTGCAAAACGGTACATACACACTTTTATTGTATCAATGCTTTATTGTTTAGACTATTTTTTGCAGTTACCATGTACAAAATGCTTTAATCACTTGGAAAGAGAGAAGATGCTTTGTTTTAAAAGCTTCCACTTGTACACAGCTGTACTAGTAAATGTATTCCACTCATACATGAATTGTAAAAAGTAAACAGTAAGAGACAGTGTTCACTAGCAAACAGCTTCCTCTAACAGAGTGTTCACTAGCAAACAGCCTCCTCTAACAGAGTGTTCACTAGCAAACAGCTTCCTCTAACAGAGTGTTCACTAGCAAACAGCCTCCTCTAACAGAGTGTTCACTAGCAAACAGCCTCCTCTAACAGAGTGTTCACTAGCAAACAGTTTCGTTTGGCTGACACCAAGTATTCACCAGTAAGACTGCTCAAGCTGAAGTCTCCTCAATCGGCTTTCTGACACTGATGGTCTGTTGACTGTAAAGGATGGTGTAGAGTGCACAGCTAAAAGAGAACTCACACAAGCGTGAAATGTTATTCCTACATGTTTATATTAACATGCCAGCGTGTATTAATATGCACTTACCGCACATTAGTTAGACTGATTAAAAAACGAGTCGCATTTTCTCAGAGGAGACATATGAGAAATGACACAGGCGCTCCTTTTTTTACAAATCTCACTGGCTGGGCGGCAGTAATGATAGGGATTTATCAGTAAGGAACACATTTTTGATAGAGTTAGAAAGCCATGAAATTAAAAATAAACCTTTGAATGTATTGATCCATTACCTACTCTATCTCCCAGACGGCTGGATGGGAGAAGATGTCTGCTTAAAGCTGAATTTATGTCAGCAGAAAGCGTATGGCCTGTGAATGTCAGAGAATGTATTATGTTATTTTTCTAAAGAAAATGCATTATTTGAAATTAAATTGCTGCAATGCTACCCATGAGTACCCTCTTTTAACAGCATCCTGAATTCAGAGTGTGCATTTGCATGGCAATGCATGTTTGTAACACCATGAACCCCTATACCTGCTCAGGAGTAGAATTACTGAGATATGCACAAGTCAGTTGTTTGGTGCTATATAAAACAAGCTGTGAACAAATAACGGTCCATCATAAATGTTGTTTGTGAGGCTATAATCAGACTCTCACCTTGTAAAATTGATTCCTCATATGGATGAAATCATTCAGCCACAACACTGTGATTGTGTTTGCACACTGGTTAATGTAATGTTTTAAGGATAATTAAAAAGTAGAGGACAACTAATTATAAACATTGTAATAAGTCTCAGAATCATTATTTCCATTCAATTTCATTCAGAAACATTATTCATCCCTGTAGAATAATTCCAAGACAGCTGACATTATAAATACATAGAAGATATACTACAGTAGTACATTACAGACAACACACAGAACAGCACATGACAGTACCGCAAAAACGAAATACAAATAGCTGTAGCCTCGTAGCAAATCAAATAAAGTGCCCAATGTCATGTTAATGGTAATAAGCAGTCTGAAGCCTATGCATTGTTTGATATTGGCTTGGTTTACTTTGTGATCACTTGGCAACATTTTTTGTCTCAGGAGCATTGGCAAATGCTTACATTGAACTTCCTGTCATAAAGTACATATACAGTATATGATGATATATTTGATATTTCTATGTGATATATTTGATATTGATATTTATTTTATATTCTCACTGTAGGTGCATAATGGTAGAATGAACACATTTGGGAAAAATCCCTCTGCTACAGGAAGGCCTTTGTCAGACTGCCGTTTCGTCTGGACTGCATAAAAGCACCATTGCTGTGGCCTTGTTGTAAAGGTCTTCCATTAGTGGACTGTTGACTTCCCTCAAACACTCAACACGTGTTGTCACAGTACAAAAAATAAAGACAGCCCAAGCATATTACTCACATCTGTAAATGTTTGCAAATTATAGTTCGGTGAGTGGCTTGTCTGAATTGTTGCTTGTGGCTGAAAAACAGAAAGCAAAAGCTCTTTATCAGCAAGCAACCTCGGCACTGCCCCCTTTTTAAATTAGCTCCATCAAGCTAAGCCTCATTTATCAGATCAGACTGCCAGTCCAGTGTGCTCTCCGGAGGCCTCTAGCCCATGATCCTAATGGTGACCATCACACACACACACACACACACACACACACACTCACACACACACACACACACACACACACACTCACACACTAATGGTGGACATCTCTCTCTCCTCTCTCTCTCTCTCTCTCTCTCTCTCTCACACACACACACACAGACACTCCTCTCGTCTCTCCCTGCTTATTAGTGAGCGTGTCTGGTTGGGAGTCTGACACTCCAGCACATTAGACACATTGTGAGTGAGTAATCAATAGAGCGGTGCTGCCTGCCTGCCTCTGTGTATGTGGAAGAGACGTGTGTGTGTGCATGCGTATGACTGCATACATTTGAGACGGAGTCTTTCAGTGTGTGTCTGTGTGTTCATGCATGAATGTGTGAGAGAGAGTACGACTGTGTGGATGTGTGGTTGTATGTATGTGTGTGTGTGTGTGTGTGTGTGTGTGTGTGTGTGTAAACACTCAAGAGAGATGCTGCCAGTCTGCCACCTGCTGAGAGGGATCGTGTTGTGGATGCTTCAGGCCGTTAGCAGCTCGTCGTCACGGCTCCCCACCAGCCAGCCTCACTCGCGCAGGCCTCTGGATGCAGAGCGCAACGTGTAGGGGTCCAGGGACGGAGACATGTGGGCTGCTGAGAGCACAGCGGCCTACGGCTGTCAGGTGGTAATTGGAATGGATTGCCATCCGTTCTGACGTAAATGTTGACCACGGGGCTAAAGGGGCCGGGGAGAAGAGTTTTGAATAGACTGAGAAAAGGGTTGGAGGAACGAAAGCAAGGGAGAGAGAGAGAGAGAGAGAGAGAGAGAGAGAGATAAGTGGTAGAGGAGGATGAAGTCAAGGAGGAGGAGGAGAAAGAAAAATGCACATCAGCGCTCGGGCGAGTCATTGCGCCAAGCAGCACATCATTTGTCACGCTGATGGGAATGATTTGCCTGTTAATCCTGCAGGACGAGAGTGAAAGGACATCTAGGATGGGATCTGTTGTATCACCTTGCGTCTCTGTTTGTCCTGGCAAATGTGCCGCTTCTGTTATTCTCCTGTGTAACACATGATCCTAATGAACCACCTTGCCCCTTCTCTCTCATTCTCTCCCTCTCTGTCACCCATACACCCACACACACACACTCGTTTTCTCTCATTCATTCACTCATTTTTTCTTGCATTCGCTCTCTTTCTGACACACACACACACACATCTCTCATTTCTCACCTCCATATTATAACTTTCTTCATGACACAAAGTGCCACCGGCGAGGACCTGGCCTTGACTAACAGGCAAGCCTCTATGCAGACGGTTTGTGCTAAAGAGTGTTTTTTTTTTTTTTTTTTTTTCGGGGGGGAGGGGTTGAAATGTCTCCTCTGTCTCATAAATGTCAGAGAGGTCAGTCCATGTATTGGAAGTGCTGGGCTAAGGCTGTGCCTGCCTGGCTGAAAAGGTTGCGAGGACACTAATGAGGATCAGGGGCTGGGCATAACGAGCAGAGGCTGCCGACTCCGCCGCTTCTTCCCTTGTTTCAGACTGAACCAGGATCAGTGTGAGCACCAGTAAATCATCAGTTACCGTGAAGCTTCAAGGCTCAGCTCAGGATGCTCAGAGAAATATCATATAAAAGCAAGCAGGGCATCTGCTTAAGATTTTACTCTGAAACCATCTCATCTATTTAATTTTGGTTTAAAATTGTATCCTTTACATTTTAGCGAGCAAACCAAATTACGTGCCATGCATTCACTTGCAAATTGCAAACAGGCAAATTGCAAAATTACTAAAACATCTGCTATATAACGAGAATATGCAAGTATGTACGTGGATTTCCTTGTGGATTTCAAGAAAAAATAAGTGATGCTGAATGTATGCATGTTGAGGGAACTCAACTTAACTGATGAAAAGCATCTGTTCTCAAATACCAATATAGTTTTAACTTTGAATGAAAGAGCAAGTGCAAAGTCTGAAATTTAACTATTGAACTACTACCATCAGTAAGCTCTTAAGCGTAAATATCGGTGGGTGAGCGCTCCAGTACACCACACAATTCATCTATGTAACACTTTTGACTTTAAACATGACTTTGCCCTTTCACCTCACTTGGATTAGGGCCCTATAGGCTCTGTAAAGGCTCTGTTCTGCCTTTACTCCAATACGATCCTTATTATGGAATCCACCACCTCTATAATAGACCACGTGGCTTTTTGTCTCCGATTCTTATTATGGCTTGTTGAAATATTACTGCAATTACAAACAAAAATCTTCTTTGTTGATGCAGGGAAACTAAAGCTGTTTGTGTGTGTGTGTGTGTGTGTGTGTGTGTGTGTACGTGTGTGTGTGCGTGGTGTTGCTAATTAATGCCAGTCCTACTTATCCACCATCGTTTTTTATTAGAAAGACTTCAACAAGTGTCTATGTCAACACACACAACGGCTTTGCAGATCATGTCTAACTCTGTTAAAGGCTCCATGTTACAGTTGAGCAGGATTCAGGATGAACAGCTAGCCGCTCTATCCTTCGCAAGTACATAGATGGTTGTTCCCCCGGCGTCATGGAGCTCTTGTGCGCATATAGAATCACACGCTATAAAACAACCTCAGAACATGCTTCAGCTCCAATGGTATTTGATGTGACACACGAAAAGGGAACCTACACCCAGCGGACTGGAAGGCACGTGCAAGGCCTGCCCCAGCACCTGAGAGTGAGGGCTGTATTGTGGCCGCTGAAGCATGAATATTCAATGATCTGTGTGATACAGCAACCACTATGTGTGTGTGTGTGTGTGTGTGTGTGTGAAAGAGGAAAACATATGTAGAGAATGTGTGTGTGTGTGTGTCATAGACGATGACAGCAAATGCAACGTGGCGGGTGGATGCAGCTCAGATGTTCTGGTGATGAAAGTGTCGCTTGTCACATGGTCCAGCGTGCTCCTGACACAGGTAGGGAGATTTGTGTGTGTGTGTGTGTGTGTGTGTGTGTGTGTGCGTGTGTGTGTGATTGTGTGTGACTGTGCGCGTATGTGTGCGGGCACATTCCAGAACAGGCCTGACAGCCCGGATTTAAGCGCTGACAGGCAGTCACAGAGCAGTCGGCTTATGGATTAGGGCAAAATGAAAGAAAGGCGCCACATGCGTCTGCCATGGATGTGTTAAAGAAGAGGTGGGAAGAGATTGTCATCACTCTGTTAAATCAGAGTGTGTGTGTGTGTGTGTGTGTGTGTGTGTGTGTGTGTGTGTGTGCGTGCAATGGAGACTGTATCATTGGCTTGCACATTCGTGAACACCATCTGCAACAGGTTTCATTAGTAACCCACAGCAGCTCTGAGTGATGCATCAGAGTCAAGTGTGGTTGCTGTGTCTGTGTCATTTGGTTCTGCCAGGGACAGTGTGGGAAAAAAATGGGTGATCTTAAGCCGTGCGGCCCGTGGTGAATCCTCAGTAAATAAAAACAGTGTTAAAACAAGTGAAAGAGAAGTGTATTACGGGCAGGCTAGCGACATTTATATAGCCTGCATTAAGTTGCAGTAATGGCCATGTGAAGTGTGTTAAGTGTGGCTGTTCTTCACATAGCTAGTTCTTCAGCCTTAAGACTGCCCCACTCACCACTCGGGAGTGCAATTGTAATAAGGATATTGAGGAAATGGATTGAGGAAAATATTGTGTAAATATATTTAAGCTGGACACCATAATGCACATCAGGAGGTATTTAATGTGTGATGATCATGGAAACTTAAACTCACCATTGTGTTGTGGATCATGGTATAATCTGGGGCAGTGCGTTGGACTGTTACTCTTTCAGTGTTGAAAGAGTATTACTTAAGGCCTCCTGTCAACACCTATTTGTAAAATGTAAAGATGTGTAACAGATTTGTAAAATGTATAATGTAAAGACATATTACACCTTTTTGGAAAATGTATAAGACCTAAAACACCTATTTGTGGAAATGTATAATGTTAAGAGGCCAAGACAAGAAGGAATGGAGACTGGAACTGAGCTGAGCCTCTTTCTAGCAAGACCCCTTTACTTTTAATTGTCTCCCATTTCCTCAGCTGTGAGTGTTCCATAGAGTTGCACTGCCTCAGCTTCACCCCATGGAAGGATGAGGGTCCCTTACAGCCACGCATGCTTTGCAGATATGTTGTTTGACCACTGAAATTCTCAAAGACTCAAAAGCCATCACCTTATACCAAATAAACCTACCAAATAAACCTTAAATCTGTCATAGATAGCACACAGAGACCCTGACTCAGTGTAAAGATTTCTACGAGTGAAACAGAAAGAACAATAAACAGCGTAAAGCTCATGTTCTTGTGGCCAGCAGAGCCTATATTGATTGAAGTAACAATAGAACCTTTCCTCGAGTCCCCACACCACAGATGCATCACCAGAAACACCCGGCGACAGCTTATGAAACCGCAATCCCTATAGAGAGGCAGCCAAATGGATTGTTGATATTCGTGTTTCAGTACACAGAACCAAGACCAAAGCGAGTGCTGTGTTTACTGTATAAATTATTGAAAGCAGCCATCGCCTCCTGTTTTCAATGGACACTAATAGCTTGCCACTGAGTTTCTGCAACAGGTAGAGAGCTCAGGGAGAGGTAGAGAGCATTGAGACACTGGTGTCCTGACAGTCCTATTTACACACTAAACCTTCATAATGGATCAGTGTAATGCTCTGCATGAGAAAACTTTGAAGGAGCTGAAGCTGGCAGGCTAATAAACTAGCTCTGCTCCATCTTTCCTATGTTATCACGGCCTACTTTGTGCGACTGCTGTGTTAAATTCAATGGGATTGAATGCAAAGCTGTGTTCAAGACAAGTCAAAACCAAAAGCAAAAGTATTCCTGGAGATCTTACACGTAGCACTTGTTAAGACTACTGTGACTATGGGCTATAATGGGTTAACACTAAAAGGTCAAAATCTCACAGACTGTCGCTGCTACAGTTACAGTTACGAAACAGAATGAAAAACTAAAGATTCTCATTAAAAGTTTTCAAGTTTTAAATATATTTAAGTCACAGCCACTATAATGAAGCAAGTCTTCACACTAAAGAGAAACTCTCAGGAATACTAATCAAGTTACATGGCTAAAATTAAATGGGTTCTGATTGGCAATCAGTGTTTCTGTCATTCACAAAATGCAACATTCACCGTGCTGCTAGTCAGCCCTAATGGTAGCATTTGTTATGTTGCTGCTGTTAGACAATTCAATGGAAAGCAGGCTTCTTGTAACATCCATGATGCCAAATAACGAATCAGGTATTTCTATGATGTGAATGATTATATGAAAACATGAGAGCCTCCTTAATATCGGTCCCAAGACGCTGTGTCAGGGACACTATCAGAATTGAGCCTTTCTAGGGTGACTGCTGAAGCTGTGTAAAACCAATAGATGGCTGCAGGCATGCACGTTACAATAGTGTGTTGCATGCCTATAAAAATGGTAAATGGATATAGACTGCATTTATATAGCGCTTTTCTACTCCTACGAGTACTCAAAGCGCTTTACAGAGTATGCCTCACATTCACCCATTCACACACATGCATTCACACACCGGTGGCGGAGACTGCAATGCAAGGTGCCAACCTGCCACCGGGAGCAATTTGGGGTTCAGTATTTTGCTCAAGGACACTTCGATGGGGTCAGACAGAGAGGAGCTCGAACCTGCAACCCTTCGATTGCCGAACAGCACCCTTACCACCTGCGCCACCACCACCCCAAAAACCGCGTGCCATGCCTAACTGCATCCTCTTTGATTCCTTCAGTGCGACTGAACACATCACTGTGTGTACTGTCCTTCCTAGCGATTCATTACCTCAAGCCTGGGCAGTAATGAGTGTTTCGCTTGCTTTTTGCTGATTAATCTGTGTTTTATTCCACAATCCTGGCTGCCAAAAGGAAAAGACTGACCATGGCAGATAAGCAATGCAAGTGTGGCTCCGCCATTCCTCCGCTCCACTCACTCACTAAATGTTCGGACACATTCCGATGTTTTTATTTTTTTTTTCTTCAAGTGTCCGATGAGGAGGAAGCTTCTGATGAGGACCGTGCCCCTGCTCCCAAAATGAAGGTAGCAGCCACAAACTCTCCCCAGAACTTCCCCCTGTCGGGCCACCTGTGCACTTCTTCGATAGCAGAGAGCCACCTGATGAATGTCAGGTGAGCTACTAGAACTGCCCTCTGTGCCAAAAAGCCACAAGGATTGACAGAACAACTCCTGTCTCCACTCCCACTAAGTCCTCAAATCAAGCCCGAGACCTCCTCAGCTCTGCTCTTTGCATTCACCCCCCACCAAGGTACAGAGTGTAGCATTACCCCAGTTAATGATAAAGATAAGGAAGGCCGTCCCTTTCCATAAAAAAAGGGCCCCCCCTATATCAGCATCTAAGCTATTGGCATTCGATAGCCAGAGGGTCAGATTGGGTGTTGAAAACGGTTACGCTCTGCAATTTGCATAGTGCTCCCCAAAGGTCAGAGGCGTTATAGACAAGCAATAAGAGAAGTCCCCAAAGAGGAGGCGAGTTCCGGTTATTACAGTCGTGCTCATGCCAAAAAATATTTTTGAGGAAATATGCCAAGGTGACTGATTTGTGAAAGTGGATTTGACAGATGCATTTTTCCACATGTTCATTGCGCCCAGACTCAGGCGCCGTGTTTCAGGGGGGATACTATGCACTATGGGCTTAACGGGGCTTCATGTCAACCAAGTTTCAAGGGACCCAGTGTTTCAGTGACCCGGGAATCACTGACAGAAATCTGCTCACAAAAACACAGTCCTCTACACACTTCCCCAAATTAAACTTGTGTTATTTATCTGATTCAATAAAATGTTTGGGTCCGCACACGGTAGATCCAAATGTAATTATTTTTGGATCACTTTACATTGCGAGATGACAGGGAACTTGAGAAACACCTATATACCTGCTGCGCTAGCTATGCTAATGGTGGTCATACTGGAATTGCTTATATCTGTCATATCCATAATATGGAATCACCCTGTTACAATTTGCAATGTTGAGGATTCTGCTTTTAATGTACAAAGTACAATGACTACAAAGCTTACTAACAACATACCAACACCAAGTAAGGTTTAAGAGGTGTATGCTAAACCATGAGAGTGTTTATCGGCTTAAAGTTTTTGGCCATTGCTTACACACTAAAGACCAATGTTTTACAGTAATGTTTTTGTGATGTTCCTTACACATTTTCAGCTTGCACATCTGCAAATCTACACTTATTTTAACACACACCTATTTACAGCATGCTGAGACACTGAGACGCTCCGTAAGACGATGACCGTAAAAGTTACCAAAAAAGCAGTGTTTTGAATAAAGCACATCAGTGTGGTGCCACTGATTTTAAGCAGTTATTCAAATAATGCATGTGTATATCATTTGGTACCAAAGTGGCATTTGAAAAATTGTGATGTTTTGATTGTAGAGTTGACCAAAATGTGAATGATTTATCTCCAAGTGTTATGTGTTATTGACTATTGTGTGGAGTTTTAACACACTGAGACAATTTTTGCAAAATGTGTTAAAGCAATGGATAAAAACTGTAAGAAGAAAGATCTTCAGTGAAAGAGGAGCATTCATAACCAAAACCAATATCAGAAAATCACAGCTGTGGCAATAAACACTGTGGAACAGAGGCTTATATTCCCTGCACTGAAAGAGAGAAAGGCAGAATCAGACACCCGAGCAAGTCTAATCTGACAAAACCCAGAAGTCTCTTGTGACATTGCTGCATATTGTCATGGTTACCACATCCCCTTATCTATGCATTGTGTCGACAGAGAAAGACAGAGTTGATGCAGCATCTTCCCCTTCTGTTTTACAGGATTTATCTAGGGCATCAAGCTGTGTGTGTGTGTGTGTGCGCATGTGTGAGTTAGCTGTTATGCATCTCTCTGTGTATTTTGGGTGTGTGTGTGTGTGTGGCTGTTTGTTTCCCATACTGGGTCGTGATACAGGGAGAGCGGGTCGTGAGGTGTATGCCCTTGGCCTCAGCTCCAGGGAGATTTCCTAAAGCCAGCTGAGGGAGTACCGAAGCAGCAGAGCAGAGGCAGACCTCCAACCTCAGCCCTCACTCGGACTCACACACGCCGTGCACATACATACAGATGTGGGGTCTAGGCGTGTGTAGCGGATGACAGCAGGACATTGGGAACATGGTAACAAGCCCCACTAGCATGTCCAGTAAGACAGACACATGCTCACACACACACACACACACACAAACACACACACCTGCAAACAGTTTGAAAGAACATCTGTTTTCTTATTTCTCTGTAGGTTTCCTATAATCAGTTTCAATCTGAGTTCAGTTGTGCCTTGCACAGGTGGTCTGTCTCTACCCAGTGGCTCCTCAGCCGCCACCACCACATTACATATTATCCCCTCTTCCTCAGTCATGAACACTCTTCAAGGCCCCTGCCCAAATCCTGACAAGCAAAGCCTGTCCATCACAATGATCCTGTGTATATGTGTGCCTTTCTGTGTGTGTGTGTGTGTGTGAGAGAGAAAAGCCCTACAGGGCATTTCTCAAAATATTTCCAAACAAATGTAGAAGTCTAATGCTACTCAAACTTCTCAGCTCTTCTTAACTGATTTTATTTTAACTACACTATCCATATGGATAAAGAAATTGCATTTGAGGAGATGATATGCATTGGCTTACATTTAACTTAGGTCCATAACTCTAACTTGAAGAGTGCCCCAACACTCTTCAAATTTTGTTCACATATTTTAAAAAAATCAAAGAAATAATTTAAGCTAGTAAACTCACATTTTGGTCCTAACTTGCTTAACATAACACTGCATGTAAATGCCAGCTTACTTGTTAAATCCTCTCTCCACAATGACAGTCAGACACACTCAGCTATTTTGTGAATCTTTCATTGAAGACCATAAAAGTTCCTCAAAAAAGTTCTGGAGGAAGCTTGTAGCTTCTTCGATTGGAATAAAAAAGTTCCTACTGTGAATATGGTTGTAAGTAGTGTGAGGCTGATGTGTCTGACAGGAACCATCTGTCTGTCGTTGTGATGTATAGAAAACAGATGAAAGGAAATGGGGTGGGAACTTTGCCCAGATACTGGAACCGACTCCGGAACAACTCTGGCACCGATCATTCAGAAGACCTGAGAGGACCTGGGCCAGATCCGAATCCAAATAGAACCCAGACTTGGCAAGCTCAAGACTGATGGTTAATATAGAGCACAGTGTGAACTGTAAACAGCAAAATTAAAGAAGAAATAACTTTTTTCCGTCCCTCTCAATTTGATGTCATACATTTTCTTACATGTCTCACATTTGATTAAAGTGGATTCCAATAATAACACACATTCACAACATTGATTTCACAGTAATTTCTCATTTTTCCATCATCTTAAGAGTTTGAGCACAAATTAGTGACTGTGCAACATCTGAAAGCAATTACTGTCGAGCAACATTCATGCTAAATGTCACAGACCACGCCATTGTATCAACAACCAGCCATTTAGCCTCTGTGACATTCCATTTTGACCCCCCTGCACCACACACACACACACACACACACACACACACACACACACACACACACACACACACAAATTGCTTTTCATTTATGCAAGGAACGCTTTGACATTTGAAATGTTCAAGTGTCAAATTTAGAGTTCTCGAAGCTGCATTAGAGCCCAATCGATAAACCACAGGAAAGGGCCAAGGCACGGAGAGACAGCCACTGGAGTGATTAGTGTGACGTGTCCGGGCAAGACACCAACCCTTGATTAATTGATGTGCTCGAACCGCATTCGCCACCTCACCTTCTCGTTATTTTTGTTTAGTCGACAATCTCACGAGCAACCTATAATTTCCTCTCTATTCTGACATGATGGAGGGGCAAGCATTATCACTGCCAACCCAAAAAATCAACAATAATAAAAATGACATTAAACTATTTTTACTTTCATTCAAGTGCTCAGATTAAATAATAAAACGGAGAGGAGTCAACTCGAGCCTTGCGTCTCTAAATCAATTCTCATTGACCTAAGCACTGCGACGACAATAACATGCATCCGTCTGTGTCAAGACCTGCCAGTGACTGCTCATCATTAGTCATTCAATGCTTTCATACCGACCATGCAGATTAACTGCACCAAAGACCTTTTGCTTGCCAACTGCTGTGCATTTGACTTTGTGTGACTCATCCCCCTTAAACTCTTTATCGTCCGTCTTTGTGGTCCTCCATGGGAAAGGATGGAATGACCTTGGTCAGTTTCCTTTTTCTTCTTCTCCTTTTCCCTTTCCTTCGGACAAGTGTTTGCTGGGAGGAAGCATAAATATGAATATCATCAGCCAGCAGTCTCCAGAGGAGCTTGATAAATCGAATGTGCGCTTGTGATGAATTGGCAGAGTGAGGCCTCACAAAGCACTTAATAATCTCAGCTAATTGCTTCATTCATTATTGAGTGATTGGGCTTCTATCTTAGGGCTTAGCTGAAGGGGTGTGTGTGTGGAGGGGGGTGACAGCAGTGGAACTCAAGCTTATGCTGTACTGGAGACAAGATAGAGGCCATGAGAATAAGTGGGAGCGGGAGCACAGGCTCTGCTCAGACCTGCTGAACTACGCAAACACAGACAGCTAACGCTAACACTACACCACACTATGCTGTGGGTGCACCCTCAAGCCCTCATCTCACACTGTCAAGTCTGCATGCAAGCAAATTAAAAAGAGTAATTATGATGTTCAAAGTGTATTTTCGTATAAATGTTTTCAGTACACAGCAGTTATGCCCTCAGCTCTAATGTTTCCCATCATCTAATATTTTCTAGCACTCAAAGGAAGCACGATGTGGAGTCATTTGGGAACATCACTTGGTGTCAAAACTTTGTGTAAACTAGAAACTGCAGGTCTTTTGGTTATGTTTGTCATTTCTCCAGCAGCCATTTCTCAAGTCTCCAGCAGACTTCTTAGTCATCCGTCATTACAGTTTTCCCAGAGAAAGTGTAAATGACAGAGCTGAGAAGTGTGGGGAATGAACTTGTCGCATACAGAATGTTCATCATGTAGCCCTACATACCATGACAAGATTATGTTAAGTCAAATCCTTGTGGCCAAATGCACTGTAGGCCTATTCAATGTTTCATAAAATCACACCCAGTATCTTACCTTACTGTTGCAATTAGTTTCTTTAATAATTAAAAAAGTAACAATAATAAAAAAAAAACATTGATTCTGCTTTGCTGTTAGTATTCTATCTCTGTGATATATATTTTTTAAATATATTGTTTCATGTATTCATATATTCGTTTGCAGTGCAATTTCTCTCTCTCCTTTTCTCTTTCCCCCGCTCACTTCTTTTTTTCCCCAGGATCGGCGGATAGTGAGACAGCATTTTAATTCGCACAACAAGCCCCATCCATAATTTATACTGTGCTTTTCTCTGCCCTGATAGCTTCTTGTGGAGATGAGAGGTTTAAAGGAGAGCCATTGGGGATTTCATAGGGGCCTAATGTGTGTCCAATATCTAGTTTTAGTTTAACACTTAGAAGGGGAGGATGGAGGTCTGGAATTGAATTGCGGCAGTGCCTGGATGCTTTCCCCCCTCTGCTTTCAGACTGACAAAAGCAAATGCCTCCACCGACAGGGGAAAGTTAATCCATCGTCTTTAACGAGCCAGGGCAATTTAAGGCTAGAGATTCTCTCTCTTTCTCTCTCTCTCTCCCTCACCCTCACACACACACATACACAATACTGTTTTTAAACACAGAGACAAACACACTCACATAGCCCTATTATCTCTCAGGTGTCTCTCACTTCTTTTCTGTCTCTTTCTCTCTCTCACACACACACACACACAGATACACACCTGCTACATGCTTTTAAAAAGCTCGCACACAAACACACACATACACAGAAGCACACACTATACCACAGCCCATTGCTGTTTTAACTTAAGGTTATTTTGCACTTTTTTTCTGAAGATTGTTCATTTTCTCACTCATTAAGCACTCACACACCCAGTTGTTGTTGACTACAAACAAACTCTTCCCTTGAGCATTTCCCAATAAGAAAAGATCTTTTCTCAGATCAGTACGCAACACTCAGCTCTGATTCTCACTATAAGTGGGACACTACTAGCACATTGGATAATAGAGGTCTGTGATGCACTTGATTATTTGTGCATGAAAAGTGTGTTTTTGTTTGTTTCTTTGTGTGTATGTATGTGTGTGTGTGTGTGTGTGTGTGTATTCAACTCATCTGGAACAATTCAATGCTGTAATTGGCTGCAATTGATTAATAATCACATGGATCAAAGATGACTGGTTATTTCTGATTTCTGGCTTGACAGTTAAAGCTTGTAATTATATATTCTGACGCTGTCAACTTTGTCAGTTGTTTTTTTACTCACTCTTCTTAACACAGCCATATTACCCATTACCACATGGCGATAAACTGTAAGCTCATTCAGTGGCAGAGCACGAAAGCACACTTACATGGACAAGGGAAAGTTTACGTGAATTAGGAAACAAAGGAAAGTTTACGTGGCTCTGGAATATATTAGTGTGCAGGATCAAATGAAATTTTTTTCTCATTTTGTGCATCTAATTAATTGTGCATCTCCTCCTCCATTAAATAGCTTTTGATAGTACTTGAGGGTCCCTACATAGCAATGTTATATGACATTAATAATCAAAGTCAAAGTCAAAGTCAGCTTTACTGTCAGTTTCTCCACATGTACCAGAGATACAGCGGAAGCGAAGTT
Organism: Tenualosa ilisha; assembly: GCA_015244755.2. Classification (NCBI taxonomy): domain Eukaryota; kingdom Metazoa; phylum Chordata; class Actinopteri; order Clupeiformes; family Clupeidae; genus Tenualosa; species Tenualosa ilisha. The sequence goes on from PYXC01002064.1 coordinate 2,074,353, forward strand.
ACATTTTTTCGCTATTTCATGGTAAAGAAAAAACACAACAGATAAGTTATTTAAGACCAACTCTAAAGTGAAAACGGGCACAATAGATAACAACATTTTTCCTAACACAAAACTGTAAACTGCAAACTGATGAGACACAATTTCGCTAGCAACAATTTCACAAGACAAGGTCACAAGAATTTCACAAGCAGCAAACATTTCTCTATGATGTGTTGTGATTGTGCAGATGTGCAAAATGTAATAGTATGAAAGGATGTGTAGTAATAGTGCACAAAATGCTATATACAAAAAAGCAGCAACTTCAAAGTCTAAAATACCATTGAATAGCCATTTGAAAACAATACTTTGGTGTTATTTTTTAAAACTTTTATCTGCATTTGCAATATGACACAGTTTTGGCTGAAAGATGTGTCAATATCTGTTGCTGCTGAGCCTTGTGTTAACTAGTTGATATCCATATGTGGTTACGTGAAACACATTAGGCTAAGAAGCAGTGGTTTGATAATCATGCAGTCCCATAACAAGCTCTTTAACCTCTCTTTAACCGTGTGTACTGTGACACTCGTAAATAATGCATGCTAACATAGGAACAGTGGTGTGATAATTATTAACACTTGGATGGTAAAATATTCTTGCACAACTCTTGCCTTTATAGCTGAACAATTGGCTGAATTTGCATTTGATTTTTATGGAACCCTTACGAAAAATGTGTGAAACACTGCATGCAACCATCCCTTAGTGTTAGCAATCAGCAAGGACAGCTAAACTGTTTTCTTTTTTTCCGTTGTGGCTCTTTGATATTTCAGTATTATACCAACATGACTGACATTCATACAATATTCATGACTTCACCAAAAACAAAGCAGTTCTGAGTGAATGCCCTTGACACAGCTTTATTAGAGAAATTTGTTGAACTTCTAAGACCATTCTCTGAGTTTCCCCCTCTACTCACTCTTCAGAGGCCAGTCTCTCCCTGACCATCCACTCTCAATCTAACCCTGATCAAGAATGGAGAGCAGCTTTTTTTTCATTGAGTTGCCACGAAGACAACATACTATTGTGAGAAGAGTTTGGTAACAAACTAAAGTCTGAGAGTGTACTCACACATACACACACACACACACGCACACACACACACACATATCCCGGCGCCTAATGAACAGCCTCTCGGCATAGTGCGACGCTTTTGTTCTTTTTCATCTGGGGGAATGTCAGAGATGCGAGGGGGCTTTTTGATGTCGAGTCATTTCTTCTTTTACTGTCAGACTTCTCTCTCTCTCTCTCTTTCTCTCTCCCCCTACTTCCCCCTCCCAACCCCTTTTGTCTTCAGTTCTGTGCCAACGCTCGCCTCAATTCCCCTGGTGCCTGGGCAGACCATGTTTACTTAGCTCCTTTAAGAAACAATCTGCAGTGCCTTGCTGCCGACAGCACTGCGACAGGGGTCTCATCAACACAGGGGCATAGAGAGAGAGAAAAGAAGAGAGAGAGAGAGAGAGATGGAGAGAACACAGCTTCATCAAAGACAGGAACCCCTGACACCATGAAGAGTGAAAGAAAGACAGGGAGTGAGATAGAGGGAGGGAGGGAGGGAGAAAGGGAGAGGAAGAGAGAAAGAAAGTGAGAGTTTACAGATGCCTGACTTTTGTTTGCTCACCTTGCACCCCTTAAAGGGGTTTTCTGTCAATATGCAAACAACAAGGTTTTGCTTTAGAACCGCATACTGCCTGGAAGCATGTTCAAACTTATTGCAGAAGTTAAAGCTACATCTTGGCAAAGTGGATAATGAAACTGAAGTGATGTGAGCAAAGGTCTCACCCTTTCTGTCCTCACTGTCCTCTCTCTGCTGGGCCCATGATGTCTCATCCTCTCTCTGCAGGGTCCATCACAGTCCATCAAGCGTGTCCTTGCTTGATCAAGGACTAGATATGTAGTCCTTGTTTGCCTCATTTCATTTTTATTTTCAATCAAAGGTTATCTATTTTTCTTCTTATGCACCTTTGTAGTATTGTGTTTGTGTAGTTTTTTTTTCTCCACAACTATTCACCTGTTCTTGCCTGACTGACACATCTGAGGCCAACAATGACTTTCGACTTGACAGATTGGTAAAAAGAATCCAGTGGGAAGGCTATATCTCTGTCATTTAGTGCTGACCAAGGTGTTTCATCAGCCTAGCTTAAGAGGATTTCTGGGATGTGTGTTTAAAAACTACCTTTAATTATAGAATAATGACCTTAAAGATGGTTTATGCTCATGTGTATAATCTCTTTTTTACATTTCTTCACTGTTGCAAGAACTATTTGTGATGGACTCACAGTCCTGGGTGGGGTCGAAGGATTTTTATTGAGGGTCAAAGTATTTTTGTCATGTGCTGTCATAGCGTTTTATCACTGTAACCTGGATTTCATTGTGCAACTAGTGATAATAGTAGACACTGACCAGAATAAATAATCCAAGAAAGAATGAACGAGAGCATGGAATGATCAATAATAGACTAGCAATCTCACCACCAGCAACAGGAAGTTTTACTGAGAAGATTTTACTTGATTGAATACATGAAATTATCATATCTAAACTGGTGGTTCCAAAATTATGATTTTTTAGATGATTAGATGATTATTTAGACACGATGACTTGAAAAGAAAGGAAAGAAACAAAACAAATTATATTTTCTAGAATAAACTATTTATGTAGAGGCATGAAAATGTCTGTTTACATGTTTACATGCATACATTTTCCTGCATTTGTAGTTGAGAGAACTGGACGAATCTATTTCCATACATGCTATGTAAACAAATCTTTGGTCTTCATCAGTATCGGTAATTAGTTTAGTTAAAGTTGCAACAACAAAGAAATTAATCATTCAGATTTGTAATAAGAAATCTGATTCTGAATGCGTTCTGATTGACTGAGAGTGTTCATGCAACAGCCTATTACCTATAAAGAACATTTCATATAAAATATAATTTTGAAATGTATGCAAATGAATGCCTTCAAAGGAAGTCACATTTGGGAAACCATTTCATCTACAATTCATGCAGACTTTTCAGCTGGAGAAAATTCATTTGAACTGCTCTATTTTCAACCTGGCAATATGGCTGATATGTGCACATTTGGATAGGTGGTGGCTTTCATCATGAAGTTGTCCTGATTTTTCAATCAAAATGATGAGGCCTTCATAGCTACACCCAAAGTCCCAATGCCACTGTGCTGTTCACCTAATTGCAAGTGTATACCAAACATGATTCACATTTTCACGGGTCTGCTTCCAGTGAATTGTGAATTATTTCTGGAGGCAAAAAAAAGGTAACCCACTGTGACCTACCTGAACTGCAGTAATCATCAAGAAATTAGTCTTGTGTACACAGAACATTTGTATTTGTGTTGTAGTTGTGTTTTGAGGGACCTGCTGACCTTCTCGTTGAGAGCTGTCAGGCCTAAAGATGATCTTATCAGCCAGACTCTATGCGGTGTGTCATGGCACCTGCGGTGTCTCCATGGCTTAGCCTGTTCACCATGTGCGAACCTTGTCTCAATTTTGAAGGATAACATGTCTGACCTACTTTTGGGCAAAGTTTGGGAGGTTCGGTGTTTTCTCAGATACCCACTCACCCACCCACCCTAAGCCTCTGTATCTTGCTCTTCCTCCTTCTCCATCTCTCTTTTCTGCTTCCCTCCTCTTCTGCTTGTCTCCCACGTCACAGAAGACAGGGAACAATTTGTCAGGACCGGGTCATGTAAGTTTGTGTGAGTGTGTGTGTGTGTGTGTGTGTGTGTGTGTGCGTGTGTGTGTGTGTGTGCACACGCGTCTGAGTGTGACCTCCATTTCAGACCCCCTGAGCACCAGCGCTCTACAGGGCTGTTTGCTCGAGCGTCCTGTGTTCTATTCGCCTCACGCCAGTCACTGCCAGCCGTCGCCAACCTCCGACAAGCCTGTCAAACGCCTCCCTGATTTTCTCTGGGCTCTACCTCTGCTGTTGTTGCTACCACTACAGCTACCGCCATCGCTACCATCCGGGCCAGTCTCATCTCCGAACATGTGAGGGGATCGGTAAACTCGCAAACCGCAAGCCATCTGGTGTTGTGGTGTGAAGCCAGCCACCTGGAGCTCAGTATTCCACAACAGATTGATTCTCCTCATCTGGAGTCTGTACTAAGCGGGGTCCCCCACTGGTCTCCTCTCACCAGGCAAAAACACTGCCTCATGGTCAGTGGAGTACTCTTACACATTTTCTAGAGCCCTCCTCCAGTAGGGTACCAGAACACCAAAACTGAACAAACCAACACTCAAACACACACACAGACAAACACACACATTTACTGTGCGTTCGCACCAAAAGCTATGCTAATAAAAAATTGTTGCTAAAATACAACGCCCTCTACAATTATTGACACCCCTGGTAAAGTTGGCTAAAAACATATGTAAGGCCTATTTTAAAAAAAAAGAATTTATAAGTAATTTTCCTTAATCACATAATGAAGACATTTGACAAAAAAACTGCCTTGAAGAGAATCTTTATTATTTTGATAAATAACATTGCATTTTAGAGAACCATAGTGGACAGCCATCATTAAGCTATGTTTTTATGTATATGACCTTTTGCTTTGGTTTAATGACCTATTGGTTGAGCACAGCATGGCCCGCTTTTATTGGCTTGACAGTCACAGACAGATTTTGATTTTAAATGGTCAAGTATTTCATGGAGTTCATGATGCCATCCACCCTAATTAAATTCCTAGAGCCTTTGGAATTAAAAGAACCCCAAAACATGGCAGACCCTTTGCCATAACTACCAGTAGGCATCGGGCTATTATCTGTATCGTCATTCTTCTAACCCTCCTAACCCATCATGAGTCAACAAGCTCAATTTTCATCCCATCTGACAATATAACTTGATTCTAGATAAAGTCCCAATAGCATTTAGTAAGTCCAGTCTTTTAAATCTGAAAATAAATGACATGAACGCTTTTTTTCCTGGTATGCATGTTAAATAGATCTACTAACAAGGGGGTCACTTCTAAAAAATTTTTAAGACTAGGTGATCCCTAATTTACCTTTTTTTTCTGGAAGTATCCAACAATGGTCCAGGTAAATCGGTAATAATTTCAGTTGACTGTAATTTCTTAATTATTAACAGCAAATGGCCCTTTTACAAGCATGTATCAATCTTTGACTCAGGCGCACAGATAGGCTCAGGACAAGGGGGTCATAACACCCTCCATTTCTACAGACACCCGATTTGTCCCCCCACTTTAAATGTTGCACCCAAGGACTCTGGCACATAAAGTGGATAAGGACGATCATATGTTTGATAATTAGAGTGCAATGCTCATTTTGCTAAATTTGAAAAAAAAAAAAACCCTAAACTTGCTTAAAGGTGAAATGGGACAAGCATTTATTATATTTCTACCATTTTAGGTGAGAAATACAATCATGGTGTCTGTACTCATAAACTGCGAAATTCCTAAAATGTGTTCAGTAAGATGTAAGTTACTAATAGGAATTAATGTTGAGGTTACATTATATTGTTCCTTTGGCAAAGTAAAAATGGAATTTAGCTGCCAAAATGTCTTCTTATATCTTGGAGAAGAAACACTGTCCATACTTTAAAACTGGTTTAGGCATGTAGGCTACTTGAGAGGTGGGTTGGCGATGATGGAGGGAAGTTGACAAATCAGAAAAATCGAATTTATACTTGCTTTGGCCTTGAAAAGGCCAAAGCAAAAGGAACACTGATTCACAACTGAAACTGGAAAAGGCCAAAGCAAAAGGAACACTGATTCACAACTGAAACTGAGCAAAAGTACACATCCATAATGTGGACTGTGGAGACAGCTATGCCAGGTGTTTGTCCATCCATTAGCAATGTGAACAGAAATGTGATAAGAGTAGACTGCATGTAGCAGTGTAGGCTAGGAAACTTTTATGACCAAACAATGCTAGAAAAAAACAGCTAGGCTAATTGCACAGCATCCAAATCATTTCAAGCAGCACTGTATAGTGTGGCATTGATAAATATGGACTTCTAAAATGTGTTGAACAGGCTTCTGTTGCAAAAAACTGTGATAGCCAATGATAATGTAGGAGAAATAAAGTTGTGAAGGAAACAGTATGTGATTTTATCTTATCAACCCTGCTTTTCTTAATGGTGTACATGTTGGCTATTTATTATTCAGATTCTCAATTAATTAACAAAATGATCAATATCTTACAAACATAATCAATAGCTGCTGCTACATTTTGTTTTTAATGACTAAAAATTTTGTTTGTCTGACATTTTGCCCACCCCCCCCCAACTACAAAAAATCTGTCTGCTTGAAAGTTCACATACACTTTGGTCAACTTTATGAAGTAGAATATCGGTTGAAAAATGATTCAGTTACATTATTATTATTGTTATCATATTTGCTAGGGGTGCCAATAATTGTGACACGTGTTTTTGTGAAAAAACATTTATTTCTTTTTGATGCATGCTATTTTCTTGGACTTTAAGGTGGGATTATTCTCTTTCATTTTCATTGTGACTAACAATATAAATTCCTAAAAGATTTTCACTTTATACTTGTCTTTACCAGGGGTGGCAACAATTGTTGAGAGTGCTGTATCTGTGTTCGCTCATGTTGCTCATGACATGCCCACTGCCATTTCATTCACAGCCGCTCATTTACATAAAGTTGAGCAGTTTTTAACTTCGTTTATTCGCACTAGTCGCCCACATTTTGTAGCTTGTTGCTTTTGTCGCTTTAGTCGCATTTGTTGCTCTTGTCAACAGGAAGTGAATTATGTCTGGCAATTTTACAGTTTTACTAGCTAAAGAGTTACACACGCATTTACACAAACACACACACAAACGTGCACACTTACACACAAACTGGAACATTTCAGGCCAGTTTCCCAGACATTAAGGCTAGACTGTAAGCTCTTTTTAAAGGGCAATTTTCATTAGAAGTTCTCTTTTAGTCTGGAACAAGGCTTAGCCTACACTTTGTCTGGAAAACATGTACATGTAAGTCCCTTACAGCAACAGTTTGTGTCTGACGGACCATTTTGTCTTTTCACTTTTACCTGTATCAGCCCTCATCTCTGCCCGGTGCTCTACCTACATCTTTTGTAGAGACATTTGAGGTGGCCACTACATTGTAAGGCAGAGGAGTTTCCATCCATGATGCTGTCTTACTAACAACCCACTACGTCAAGTCTAGAAGGATAGATGTGTGTGCGATGTATTGATTTACGCACATATCCGCTTGCCCCTCTTGCTGATAGGCAATTAGCCATAAAACCCTGCTGGCTAATTTAAACTGGCCGCTAATTAGTGACTGGCCAGGCCTGGTCGGCCTACTCTCCTTGGATGTGAGCGGAGGGAGGAAATACCACAAAGGCAGGCAGGACTAAAACAGTGGGGTTTGTGATCGCAAACACACAAACATCCCTATGCTTCTAAATGGCATTTAAAAACTGTACCTGATGTAGGCCACTCTAACTTCTACCTTATGCATCAAGGGCATAGGAAAGTGGATCAGTCAAACACATTGCATTGTGACATGACTGCTGCAATGATACTGTAGGAGAGTATTTCTCTTCTTCTAAATCACTGAACTATGTTACAGAAGACAAACATGCAAAAGATAAACTGTAGAAGGCAGTGCTCTACAGAGCCACCGTGACTAGTACTTACATTGCACTTCCAGGTGTATCTGTCCTATCAACTCCATGATCAGCAGCTGCTGTATTCCAGGTTAAAGCATTGCATCAGGGGGTCATCTTGGGCCATATCCCTTCCTTTACACTGTGCTCTTGGTGCTGTTGTCGCTGATGTACAGTATTTATGAAGGAGCACGCTTTGGATGGTTTTAGATGTCCACAGCCATAATTAATCACTTTGTGCTGAATCCGCTCCTTCCATCCTTCCGCAGGTCACACCCCAGGCAAGGGGAAAAAAGCTAGAAGCTTACTTACTTTGGGATTCTTATCATGAGCAAATACCCATGGCCCCTTCAAAGACACATCGATTAAATCTGCACTGCATCTCCGATCAGCATTTCCTGGCCTTTCTTGGAGCACGGCTGCTTGACGCTCGGCTGTCTCTCTGGCTGCATTGGCACCTGTCGGCCCGTGGCAGCTAAGACAAATAGCATTGATTCATCAGCTGCACCCACTAGAGCTTTTAATCAGCACTCTTCCCTCTAGAGTGTCAAATGCCAAGGGGGTGGGGATCTCTATTGAAATTGCCCATAGCATTAGCTCATTCACTTGAATTACACAGGTAAGCTACTGAACATTAGCCACATAGTTTGATAGCCCTTGCGTTCAATATAAGTTTCAAAATTCAAGTCAAATTAGGTGGTACAACTTATTTCAATGCATTCAGCATATTTATTGATGTCTAAGGATTATGTCAGCAGAAAGTATAATTTGTGAAGTCATGACTATATAGTTAGAACTGAAGTAATTTATTCCTCTAAAAAAACTTTTTTGTATTTAAATGTAAAAATCCTCTCTTTCAAGTGAGAAAGTTGTCGAAAGCTTTTCTGTAAATGTATGTACATATGTAATGTGCAAAAATGTTTGTTCAAAGCCCATATATTCACTGAGAACATTGTTGGCACAATGTGTTTAGAGAGATCTTTTGTCATCTCTTTTCCCTTTTCAGAACTGCAGTGGACAGCATGTAAACAACAGAGGAATCATCAGTAATTGACTGACAAGGACAAATAAGGACAGATGTGTTTTTTTTTCCTCCAACTGTCAGTTTCAATGAAAATACTCACACATTTCTTTCCTGAAAGTTTTTCAGCATTGTGCAGCATTTAAAGAACTGGTGCAGTGCCCCCCACCCCTCTCCATGCTGTGGTCAGTTCCAGCGAACACTAATCCAATGTGATTGGGAATTTGATAAGATTTAATGTGACCATTGTCTCGATATTGTTTTAGGTCAACCACCCCACATTTGTATGTGTCCACAGTCCTCAGGCAGCGCACTGTGCTCTGTGCCCTTCCCTTTGAAATGGGCTCTGACTGATCCCAGGTGATTAACCGGCCCCGAAGACAGGACCAAATAAAGCCCAGATTTCATCACCTGTTTGGGAGCTTTGAGACAGACTGGCCATGTCACGTCCTTTGGGCAAGATGCCACGTGTGTTTAAGGCCACACTAACAATTATTTGGCTAAACATTGTGTTTGGTTAGTTAATGTGAATTTGGAGGTCAGTGCATAGCAAGTTTCAAATGATGCGAGTAAATTTGCCCTGGCAAAGTGAAGGCATTTTTAATGCCTACTTTGAGGTGATTGCTTTTGATCTCGAGACGTTCACACAAGACAATCATCCCAAGGGCCTCTAGAATATCCTGTTTGCCCTCAGTTACATAATAATAAAATCATTATATTGGTAAGCTGTAACAGTAACCTCTCGAACATTATAGTTTTAGATAATGTTCTAATAATAGCAATGAAGGGCAGATTATTAATATGTTTATGTGTGTGTAATTATGTATGGAGTGAGTGTGAATTTAGTCAGGAAATGGGCCATTCACTGATTAAAGCTCATTTGCATCAGTTACGTCCTCCTGTGTTCTAGTCATTAAAATGCAGGCGAAGGGCAATGAGGATCTGCGAAGAGAATAAAACAGAGCAAGGCAGTCAGATTATAACATGGTTTGGCAGATGCCCTCTTTCAAAGTCAAGACAAGGGGTAAAATCCTTTAGCTCCCAATGGCTGCCACCTTTTGTTATTACACCAAGTAATTTTTCTCCTACTCCATAATAAAAGTGTATCAACATCATATCACCATCACATAATGTATTTTTAATATATTTTAGTGCATAAAATGACATTTATTTAACCTATAAGAGGAAACAGTGATTCTATAAACAAAAAAAACATCAATCGTCTTCACTCTGTAACTGTAGAGACAGAGGCAGTGTCAGTCTTCTTTTCCAGGTAAAATAAAAGTGGCCTGTCCATGACTTTGATAAAACCACAGACTATGAATCCTGTTCTTGATTTCCTTCAAGCCAGAATGAGCTTCTCAGCAGCACCAAACAAACCTTTATGTACGACTTGTATCCTGAAGAGAATATACCTGAAGAGAAAACAGAAAGGCCACCAAATAAATAAACAGAATTCTGGGAAAAATATACTGGTGGCCTCTCGCTGAGAAAACGCTCTGCATTTCTATACATAATTCACTTGCCTATTAGCCTTTAATGTCTTGGTATTTTTGCAGATGGAGCAAACCCCTCCAAACTGTGTCTACCCCCACTGCGGAGCGTTGGAGCAGCAGGCGGTGTTCACTGAGGTCAGTTTCATGCCACTCTGCTGAGGGGAAATAGACTTCATAAATATTCCATTTTATTTAGGATGCAGGTGCTTTACAGAGTGAGAGAGAGGATGAGAAAGAAAGAGAGAGGAGGGAGGACTTTTGGGCTCATGGATGAAAGAGAGAGAGAGAGACTTATTTTGAATCTATGGAAGAGGGAGAACAGAGGCGGAGAGAGAAGCTTTAATTTGGGCTCTTGGATATGACAAAATGGGAGAGTTTTCTGAACCACAAGCCTAGTTTTGTTTTGAATGCATTTCAATGAACTATACCTCTAAGGCTCCTTGTAAGGACTTTCCACCAAACAAACGTCTCAACTGAGATGAAATGAAAAAATGTCAAAAAATACCTCAAAGACTTCACTCTTCCTTTTTTCCCTCTCAGATATTCATGTCATTAAAGTACAGTTTAGCTCCATGTGCTGTTTAAATGAAGGGTGACACAAAAACCCAACTAGGATCATTGCATTGCCTTACCAATCATGATTCGGGAAACAGCAAAAGACTAAAATCGAAGGATTAAACTAAGCTAATCTCCAATTACGATTCAATGTTCACAACCAAAAAGCCTTAAGATCAGATTAGCATCATCGGTACCTCTGATGATGCAGAAGGGGAAAACAAAACATTCATTCCCATTCAATTTAACCCCCCCCAGGTCGCTAAACTTTAATCTGTTTCCATTGCAATTCGATGCAATGGAATACTTATGCCAAGGAACTGAAACATGACTAACTATTCTCCCACAGATACAGACCTTACTACTGTGAGCCAGGCTCCCTCCAAGTCACACATTTACTGCCTAATTTGGAGGGTGTTTACATTACGGATGATGGATGTGTTGTGCAAATGACAAGACCTTGCCAAATAAACGTTCCATTGCTAAAGAGAGATAAGAGGATTGAAGAGCCACCCCTTGGCTTGCATGTACTTTTTCTCTGTTATTTCATGTTTTGATCTTCTTGAGTGGAAGCTATCGTGCCCCCCCCCCCCGGGGGCAACTTAATATTTTATGACTCTGCAATGTGTCTTTTGACATTAAAATATTCTGTAAAAGAAACATGAGCGACCGCATAATCAAAGGCTTTTTAATTCATCTAGAAGGGAATGTGTCTTTGGGCATTTGGCTAATTAAAATATAAGCCTCAGTCGCAAAAAAAAAAAAAAAAAAAAAGTGACCCCTTTATTGCCATTCTGAGGGTTATTTTCAGTTTTATCTATTTGTCATAACAATGAGAAAAAAACTCTACAAATATAGGTTCACAGCAAATGCGATTTTAGTTACTTTCGCCCCTTACCACAGATCTTTCAACAAATGCAAGACATATGGTTATAGCGAACGTAGAATCTGTAAGTTGATCAAAGGAGCTCACTATCGTGTCTGAATCTGCATGTGGGAGAGCCTCTGCTCTCCAGGCTGCACTAAAAAAAAGCATAATAAAACTGCTCCCAGAAAGGAGTGCTGAATTGTGTCTCATATTTTGGTGCTATTCAGTGTAAGTCGCTGTTGCCTGGAGCAACAGACTAGCCTCTCAGGATGGTGAATGAAAAAATAGGAGATAGTCATAGACTGTGAGAGACGAGTCAGCTTTAATGCCTCTAAGTGGCTCTTTAAGTGAAAAGCTTCGCTCTTTGTCAGGACGGGCTGCAGGAGAGAAAAAAAGAGAGACATAAAACTCCTCCGAGTCTTACAACCTGCCAGGCTGTCTCTCAAAGAGTGATTGGCAGTCCATGGTTAGTGATGACAGAGAGAATGTATTTATCTGTCAGATATCTGTATGTGCATTTACTGTAACAGTATCACATTTCCCAATGTCTCAGTGAGCAATAAATGTTATCCAATTGGAGAAAAAACATGTGCAGAGATTCACGAGTCCCTCCTCTAATAGTAACTATCTATAGAGTACCAATATTCAAAGACTGGTTTTCTACTACCGTGATGATTTACATTATAAATGCTGTTTTTAGTGCTACAGTACCTTGGGTTAGGTTCAGATTCAGGATAAAGATCAGTTACTGTAATCTCACTTCCCTCTTTACCCTGAATCTGAACCCAACCCAAGGTACAGGGAGACACTAGTTGAGATGTATTCACTGAGCATGTTTATGATGTGTGATCCATATGGAGTGGGCCAGCGGCTCGTGAATAAGTAACTACCCAATGCCAAACAGCCTTGCTGTGTCAGTGCTGTGATAAAAGACAATACATGTTACATGAAGAAAAAAGAGGTCTGCTATATATATGCATGCACTTTGTATCACTCTCCCTCTCTCTCTTTGTGTGTGTATGTGTGTTTGTGTGTGTATGTATGTTTTCGTGATGTCTGTCTGTATGGAAGCATGCATGTATGTATATGCTGCCTGTACTTATAGGCATATGTTTAGCATTGCTGGATATAGCTTAAAGTACTTATTATGTGTCTAACAATCTGAATGGTTGTGGAACATGCTGTAATTGTAGGTTTTTTTTCTCCAGCACTGTCTTTGCTACGTGATTCCCCAGCACTCCCAATTAAAGCAAAAAAGAAAAAAGTTATTTTGTAAATAATTTATTTAATTTTTTGATAAAAAAATACATATACAAATATACAAAAATGCTATTTAGTATCTGCAGTGAATGACCACATAAACACAAAAGCCCTTGACAGCTTGTTCTCTGAAAATTCCCCAAAAGACACTGAAAATTATTTCTTTTTTCCCCCTATAAGTCTGCCAGCATGATTCAGAGTCTATATTTGGAGCGTGTTAGTGACAAACTTAAGACTGCGATGACGTATTTGCTGTTACCTTCAGGCTTGGATGTCATAATATTTCACGACTCGGTTGTCAGGATTACAGCAGTACATCACCACGCTCTGCTGTTTGGACAACATCCACTGCATTTTAGGCTATGGACGAGTAATTTGATTAGACAAAGGGCAGTCAATGAGTGATGGAGAGATTTAATATGACAGCTGACTGAGCATCAGCATCATACATCTCTCTGGTTTAGGTGTTGACTCAAGACCACAAACCATACAGCTGCAAACAAGTTGTAAGATGAGCCAGGGAAGGGATAAACCATAGTAGAGGAGGAGGACGTCTGGTTCACATTTCTTTTCTTGCAAATGAATGTGAGTAATTGAATGTGTGGTAATTCTTAATTGAATGTGGGTGACCGTAGGCAGTCAATGGAAGGCATTGAGCAATAAAATGTCATGACAGTAACAAAGCATGGTAGCAAAGTACTCCGGTCCGTGTACTCCGGAGTGTTTCACTGGGAAACTCTGTAGGAGTGGAGTGGCAGTTAAGGTGAGATACATCCATGGCCTGTACAGTTGAATTGGGTGTCATACATAGTCAGGGATGGGCTGATTTTGAATGTGGAGACATTGTGGAGACTGACACAACATAGACATAGACAGATAGCTGGTCATCAGTAATGCCACCTAAAATTTTTTCTCACAACCTTGGTCGGAGTCAGATGTTCAGAGGTGAAATTTATGTTGATAGTGTGGTAGATAGATGGACTGGATGGCCAAGAGTTTGTTCTTAGAGAGGTTTAGTTGAAGCATTCCATTATCCATTTTAACATGTCAAGGACTTGAGCTGAGATTTGCTTCAAGACTGTAAAGCCATTCGACAGGAATTACATGTGTAGTCAGCTTTTGTCAGAGTAGCAGTGACAATATGTCAGCTGGACTTCTTAAAGCACAGAATGAGTTGAAATCTAAACCATAAATATCTTGAACTGCAACCCAGTATAACTAGCTAGCTTATATACCTTTGATTACCTGTAGTGGATTTAAAAAGCGAGAGAGAAAAAAAAAACTGCACTTAAGTCTGCTGTGAGTTACCATGACATCACAGAACAATTACAAGGACTTTGGTTATTTATTGTATCTATATGGTGTGACTGATGTCTTATTCTGTCACAATGTTTGTTCAGGCAGTAACTGCACCAATTAGATGCAATATTTTGATAATATCTTGACCATGAGTAGATCTTGGATACCCTCTTGCCTTGGCATAATTTTTTGGTGGTGTTTTTTGTGGTGTTCTAATTTTGATGCATCCATTCGGTGTCATTCATTGCATATGATATGCCATAATCCAGAGGTGGCCAAGCAGCTCAGCCTGAAGAGCTGAAAAAAGGGACTCTGCTCTAAAGAGCCGTGACATCACAACAGCAGTGACTAATGAGTGGCTGACAACCTGATTAGTTATTTTCTTTGTCTGTCTGTAGACATTTGGTAGACGCTTCTATTTATTTATTTATTTATTTATTTAAATGAGGATAACAATGCCAGTTATATCTGAGATATTTCACAAATCCCTCCATTTAATGACTTGAAGATGAGCAATATAATGTGACCATCTAAGTGCGATGTTAATTTAAGGAAAAAAGAGTACTTCTGCTTAAACTTGAAATATGCTTGAAACTAGTTTGAAAGAAATTCTTAGCCATCACAACAGTAAACTTTACTGCTATCTTTATTGGCAGTATTGCTTGCCAAATATTGACACATGTTGTGGATAACAAGCAATATTATTTTAAAAGCAAAATAATTCTGAAGGCCAAATAAGTCAGAACATCAACTGACTGACTGGTTGAATCATTTCATTGTTTGACAAATAACTGATTGCATTTCAGAGTGGTTGAATAGTGCCCAAGGTCAGTGACTCAGAATACACTGCAAAAAAAATGTGTTTTCAAAAATAAGAAAAAATATACTCTTTTTTTTTCTTATTTCAAGCAAAATTATCTGCCAGTGCAGCAACTACAAAACTGCACTTAATATGATTTCTTGAAACAAGAAAAAATACAGAGAAAGGAAAATCTTGATTTGAGACAATATTGGTTGTTTTAAGTATTTGTGGTCAGATACACAAGAAAATAATAAGATCAACTTTCTTTTTATTGGAAATCAAGTGTTTATTAAAATAAATCTAGCCAAATTTGCTCAAAGCTAGTCAACAAAAAAGGATGAAAACAAGACAAATGTGTTCGAATCTAGAACAATGCTAAATTTGGGTCAGTCCAAATGGGCTCTCATCCAGTTCTGAACTGTGTTGTATTGTTTACCTTAGTACCTCCATTGTCATTACAGCCAACTCTCTGTGGTACATGTAACTGTTTTGAATTTCAAAATCAATTTTCCAACATACTGAATTTTATTGAAAGTGAATCTAATTTTCACAGGTCACAAATTTAGTCTGTTCTTCATAACATTTTGTAAAAAGGGTCTTTCCGACCAAATGACATAAAGGTTACCTATTTAATGTTCTAGAAGGTTGAATGGAGGCAGCTAATTAAAATTGTCAGCAAAGCCATCAAATGGTACTTGAGCTTATATCTCAGCAACAAATTGATGATCAAATCCAAAAAACTGTCCTACTTTGGTTCCAGACCTGTTTGTGAGGACCTTGCATTTTGCTGAAGTGCACTTCCTAGTCATAGGCTACTATGGAAAAACTTTCAAGGATGATCCATCGACATTTGTGATGCCATTGTCTTAGCAATGATGGCAATATTGGATTTTCTTATGTTTTCTCAAGCCACATTCTTCCATTCTGTCCATTCTTCGTGAACGTAGGCAAACGTGTTCAGACTCATTAAAGCTACCTATTGCCATTATAATGAAATACATCATGTGAGGTCATATCATGGAAAATCTGTGACTGATTGCCACAAAGCATAGTGTGAGCATTTGTCACATTGGCATTGACCAAAGAAACATGATGTGTCTATGGCAACTGTCCAATTATGATGCTTGACCCCAATATTGCTGCTTACAGACACATGCTAAAGTCATTTTCAAATGCCACTGTTTTGCTGCAGTGACAGATAATTTTGTTTGAAATCACCAATAGTGATTATCTTAATGAGTCAGGTTTGATTTTGAATATAAGCTTACTTGATTAGATAAAATTACTTAATTTTAAAATGACCTTCAATGTCTGTCTGACAACTGGTCAGAATAGTTTTACCATAAAATGAGTAAATTACCTCACAATTAGCTGTATTGCCTAAGTAAGACAAATTAGGACAAAATATACTGGAACAAGCCAAATAATTCTGCCTCAATAAGTAAATGAAGCTTAAAATAGCTACAAGAAAGATATATATTCTGAATTCCAGGCAATTATACTAGAAAAGAAGTTTTTGCAGTGTACCATTCATCACTCTCTCATTCATCCTTTGACTGAAATGTTGTGAAGCACAGGTGAAGGACAGGTTTGTTTTATGAATATGTCACATCCACATTGTATATTACTTTAACCCCCCCCCCCCACGCCCTAATAAACACACACACACACACACACACACATACAAACATATACACTCATACGTGCACACACACACACTGGGTATTCTCAGTACCAAATTCTCTCACAAAAGACTATGCATTTCACACATCCAAGTCAGAGTAATGAATCTTTCCCTTCTGTCTCTTGTAGGTTCAGCTGGGCTCAGGAGAGGGAGTCCTGTGCTGGAGTGGGTACTGTAGCGACGCCAATTAAGGCCTAGAGAGGAGCTGTCCGTCAGCACAACAGACGGGTCCAACTGACTTGGCGCACAGTGGCTGTATGTGCGGGCATAGGTGCGTCTGATGGGCAGGTTGCTGCGGAGCCACTCAGCTGCAGAGCAGGGGGATTTAAGTGGCTTAGTGTGTGTGTGTGTGTGTGTGTGTGTGTGTGTGTGTGTGTGTGTGTGTGTGTGTGTGTGTGTGTGTGTTGTGTGTGTGTGTTCTGTCTCTCTATGACTGTGATTGCCAGTGTATAAATGTGTGTGAAAGCATAAGACTGTGTGAATGGAGGTGTCTGAATGGTGTGTGTGTCTGGTGTGTGTAGATGTGTGTGTATGTGTGTTGCCAACTCTCTCCCTCGCTCAGTGTTTAATTGGCTGAGAGAGTGCAGTGCAGGGCCCTTAATATGGCTACGTGTCTGCCCAAATTGGACAGGTCTCATTAGATGACGAGCGTGGCACATGATTAATGAGGATACAGAGAAAATTAAACAATATAATTTGTCCTAATAATGCAATTCTCACTCCCGTCCAGCTGCTCGGAAAGGGGGCTGTTTGCTTTTCTGGGGAGGCATCAGCACCATCAGTGCAGCTTTCTGTCCCAGTGGCACTGAGGGAGTGGGGGTGGAGGGGTGTTCAATCGATGGGCCTCCTAAACGGTTTCATGCTGGAACAGACAGGATGGGAGAGAGAGAGAGAGAGAGAGAGAGAGAGAGAGATGGAGGGGAGAGAAAGAAGGTGAGGAGAGTCGTGCCGTGGCAAAGCAAGGCAAGGGGAATGCGAGCAGAGCGGAGTGGAGGCAGCCATCGTGTGCCCTCTCTGCTCCCCGAGTTAAGCCAGTTAAGGCAGGTTGTCCTCAGGAGAGGCTGCTTGTCCAACTTCAAAGCACTTCTATTAACTCACTGTCAAAAAAGAAGAAGAGAGAGAGAGGAAAGACAGAGAGAGAGAGAGACGGGAGAAGATGGGGAGAAAAAAAGGCAAAAACGGTTCTTCCCATCTCCGACAGCCAAGACAGACTGTGGATTGGAGAGCGAACAAAGTCAGTTTTTTGGAGGACCTCTCATCACCCCTTGGTCCCACGTCCAAGCCTATTAGAGGCCTGTGACATATGGAAATGAGGTCACATAATCTCGGCTCAGTACTCAATATCATGTGTGTGTGTGAGAGAGAGAGAGAGCGAGAAAGAGGAAGAAAAATAATGATAACGAAATAAATAAATAAATAAATAAACTGTAGAGGAAAGAAGGGGAGGGCAAAGAGAGGAGGGAATTGGCTGAGTCCCTCGGAGGGTCATTAAATCCCAAAAAAAAGAAGAAAAAAAAACAGACTGACTGCATTCTCCAGCCTCTTGCATCATGACAAATATGCTGAATAAATAGATCTGAGCAGGCTTTGTGCTTTGAAAAGATGATAAATTGGACACTCGTAGCAACCCCAGCACACAGTGTTCTGGTGCTGCTTCTTCCCTGAATGAAGTATATTCTCAGGCCATTATGCTAATGAAATCATAATGCTGATAAGTGGTCTGGGCAGGAGATGCATTGCCCTGTGCCAAGACAATAACAGACTTAACTTTGTCACTTTGGGATTCGTTTTTCAATGAGAACCAATGATACGAACAGGCACAGGACAGGACAGGGACTTGATTAATAAAACTCTTCGGTTTTATTATGGGACCTTCCAAAATAATCAAAATACAATTTACAGTAAATTTTGCTGTATACTCACATATCAACTTTATTTCTCCACTTCCTATATTTACATAAGCGATAAGTAATGTTATAAACTTGCGTAAAAACTATAAACCAGGTGGTTGACTGTAATTACAAGGCAAACAATGAAATGAAAAGCAAGGGAGCAAGGGTGTTCAGACTTCACTGATGTAGTAGTAGGCTATCATAACATCATATGGGGAGGAAGTTTTGGAAAATTTTTACCTGTCCTACATTTTCTGTTTGAACACGCCTGTGTGTTCTGTGTGACAGATTCATTCAGCATGTTAACCTTTCATTAGAATGTATAATCCTGAGCTATTTCATGAAGGTTTGGGCTCCCGCACCAATTTGTCTTCTCAAAAGCAAGAAGAAAGGGCCTGGGGCTTCCTCAACCTCATTCAGTCATCCATACTGGGGAAAAAAGCAACGAAAGGCAAAGATCTGAAATTTGAAAAAGATTATGTCATAGAAAAAGATTAATCACTGCACCTTGGCAAGATTTCAAGATCAGATCTAAGCCTTTCAATAGTGAAGAAAAAAGGGGAGGGGGTAAAGAAAGAAGGAAAGAACGAAAGCTCACGATTGATATATTTTCAAAGCTTTCTTGCTTCTGGGAATGACTAGTTCAGAAGTGAAAGAAGTGAAACTTTCTCAGAAATATGCAGCATTTCACAGAATGCTCTAAATGATTCAAATGTGAAACTTTGCAGCTCAGAATAGAATTGATGTTGAAATTAACAAGCATATTTTATCAGAGTTATAACTCTGTGTGTGCGTGTGTGTGTGTGTGTGCATGTGTGTTTGTTGTTTGTTGTGTGTGTAAGTAGATAACTTTATAGTGACACTATGAATGGACATTTGAGATTAAATACACATACAGTCATAACACAACAGATGATTCTGATCATGATTAATTTGTATGATTGAACTGGCAATTTACGAGGAATATTTGTAAAAGACAATCGATCATACCTCCAATCTACCTAACTGCATGAGGAGCATTCCCCAGTATCTAAATCAAAAGCATCAAATACAGGCAATAGCAACAAACCTGGTTCTTTTTGCTAGTCACAAAAAGCATGAGGCCTAAAAAAAGACATAGTCTGCAGTTGCAGACACTTCAGAGGAAACGAACACACACAACCTTGCACACGCACACACACACACACACACACACACACACACACAGAGAGACACACACACAGACACGCTGAGATGGTTATTACTTACAGGCCTGCTGCTGATGGTGTGATGTGATTCAGCACACTGGTGGTAATATTCAATGCAGTTTATACCGGCTGGCATCACACGCCCAGCAGAGATCTTCTGGCTCCTACACACACAGTAACCCAAAAACATATGGGGGGGCACAGTCTTTATTATTATCTTGTATCTCAGACATGTTTATGCAGATATGCACACAAACTACTACACACAAGCACAGATATCAACACATACAGACACACACACATACACACACACACACACACAGATATATACACAGATCTTCTCTCACTCTGGTTCTCTTGTACACACACAACACACACACACACACATATATACACAGATCTCTCACTCTGTTCTTGTACACACAACACACACACACACACACACACACACACTCACACACACACACACACACACACACACATAAACCCACATACAAACGTCTTTCACAGCGTCTTTGCCCTGATTCCTCCTTGGCACAGAGACACAGCCTTGGAGTGGCTCCTCACTGACGTTCGCAAAGTCAGAAAGGAGAGAGAGAAGTTCTCTTTCACGACTGATTACTTATATTCACACATCTCTCTTCCCTGATCTCTCTCTCCACCTCGGCCTTTTGAACACACATGAACATGTGTCATTTTTGGTACACACATAGCCGTCCGCTCTCACAAAGACAGGAGTTTATTTACACTCATTCATACAACAAAAGAGACAAAATGAGGAAAAAACACTGAATCGCACCTACACACACACTCTTACTCACTTAGTATACTTTTTTCTGTGTCACACACATACACCCACTGGTATATAAAAGGAAAAAAATAATCACACTCACACACACACACGCTCACACACACACACACACACACACACATACTGTATATATAGAGAGTGCTGTATCAAAACATCCCCCTCTGGTCTCCCTTGAGAACCCTCTGATGGACGACGAGCCCTCCTCCTTTTCCCTCCTCTCCTCCTCCCACTCTTCCTCCTCTTCCTCCTCGGCGGTGTTGCGTCATGACTACGGTGCGGTGGAGTCAATCTGGCCTTCCGCAGACCGCTGTGTCAACCAACTCAGTTTGTCTGAAATAATTAAGAGTGTCATTAGCACCCAGGAGCATGGAACCATCCCTCACCTGCTTACCAAGGGCTTCCTGTAATTGGCGATGGGGAGAAACTTTCCTTCTCCTCCTTCTTCCCCTCCGCCTCCCCCAAACCCATCACAACCACTCACCCCCATTCACCCCCTACCTTCCTTCCCCTGTGTGAGACAGAGCTTCTCCGTCGCTAACTTTCCAAGGTCTATAAAAGGGGGGAGACAGTTTTTTTTTTTTTCTCTCCTTCCACTCGTCTTCCTCCTCTTGATTTTCACCCTTTTTTCTCTACTGTCGCTGTATCTCCATTACAGAAGCTGCTAAATTAGGTGCTGGTCTCTTTCCCTCCCTCTCTCTTTCGCTTCTCTTCCTCTTGTTACTTGCTTCCTGACTCTTTCACTTTTTTTAGCATCCTGCTCTATGCCCCCACCCCCCCACCCCACCCCCACTCTTTTCACCCAGCACTGCAGACGAGTTGTGCATCTTCACACTACTTCTCTCACTGCAGAAAACATCCCCGTGAGGGCCACACTTAGAATGGCTTCAGCTCAACACATCTCTGAATATCTGCGTGCCATGCTTGATTACTTCTCCATCTATGCTGATTCTGATCATTAAATTCAACAGCCTACACACACACACACACACACACAGGAGTGTAGTGGGCGTTGGATGCGGGGGTACTGAGTCCCCCCACTTCTTGGCATAGATCATTTATGTATTTCTCACTTCTTAAATAATAGCCATTTATTTATACCACTATATTAATATATATAATATATAATATATATTAATAAGGAATTTTTACTAGTGGTAACAATTAGTGCAATCAAACATGTATCAAACAAATTACCTCTCCAATCAGCCCACTATTGCCATAAGCCAATGTAATTTAATATTATAGGATGACCATAAGCATGCAGTGATACTATCTTTGCAGATTTTGGAGGTGAGTGTGACCTTCTTTGCAATTGGACCTGCATCCTTAAAATCGTGTACCCCCACAAAAAAATCCCCACTACACCTCTGCACACACACACACACACACACACACACACACACACACACACACACACACACACAGAGAGAGAGAGAGAGAGAGAGAGAAACTAAACAACAAAACAACAAAGCAACATCTACATTTACTGAACAAAGCCTTCTGATGAATTCTCAAGGGAGGAATATCTGTTGCCTGTATCTCAGAATTAGGACAATTAGGCCTTTCAACAATAAATTATCCTTGCAAATTTTACTCAGCTCCTTGGTAAGGTTCCAAGATTTTTCATTAATAACGCTATTAAAGCAATCACTGAAGTTTTCTCAGGAAGACGTGAGATTAGATTAAATATCTTGGTGCCTACTTTGAGAGAAGAGGTGACTTCTTTGAAAGAGGGGGAGGATGAGGTCTTAACACAATTAAAATGGTAGGTCCCAATTACTGCAGAAAGAAAGTAGGGTTGATGGGGGATGCAGTTCAGGATGGGGCCATTATCCTGGGAGAGGTCACTGGCCACAACTACCCCAGATCAATAACTACCACGAATTATCTTTCTTTCCCTCTTCTTTCATTCTCTGACCTGGTTGACCCCCACGGACTAAGTGAATCCATCATTATCCATTCATTAGTTCATCGCTTGCCCCGCTTGTGTCAGAGTGGATCACAGGCAGCAGCAGGTCCTCTCTCCACCTCAACCTCCAACCCCCACCACCACCACCACCTCCAACACCATGTGTGACATCTGGCAGCTTTGCATACTCTGTCATGCCTCCATCTAACTGATGCTCCAGCAGTTTCAGCATGTTGTAACGCTGTCAGCCTCGCTCCACAGCAAGACCCATTAGAGATTGCGCTCCTGTCTTGAAATACGACCTCCTAGGCGAGGGAACGGAGCGGGGCGAGGGTAGGGAGCGATGGGAGTTTGCCTCCCACTGACAAGATTGCTTTTACAGTAACAGATAAACGTGTTGAGTGAGGAATATATCTGTGCGTGCTGTGCGTGTGATGTGTGTGTGAATGTGTGTGCTGGCTGACATGTTTATGGAGGAAGCACTCTCATGTGCCATACAGCCAGTAGCCACAGGAGGCTCTCTCACTCTTCTGGAGCACCACAGGGGAAATGTATGAGCAGATTGGGTATGTATGGGATCTATAGCATATTTAAATGTATGAGGGGCATAAGATGCTCATACTCTCAAAGTAGAAAATATTTCTAAACAGTGGTCTCATTCCATCATCCACATATGTGATGGAATGTTTCATAATGAGACGTGTTTCTTTGGAGAACAATTACAAGGTGGACAACCCGAATATTTACCCACTGGTTGCCTTTTATTTAATATGGCTATTTCAGTAATTATTATTAGGCCTAAAAATAGTTAACAAATTTAAAATTATATAGTTGAAAAGTCATCTATTTAATTAGAAATATTTAAATTGTTTTATCAAATATTCTAATAGTGATTATGGAGCACTTTTTAAATCCTGACATCACAGTAAATCACTCATGTCATGGATGTTAATGATGTGTAGATGTTTAAATAGTGTATTCCTTATTGATGAAGACATGGGTGACACATATTAAATAAATTTTAATAATTTATTGATAGACAGGAACAAGGAAAAGGACAACTCAAAATTAAACGCCTCCAGGACAACTACAAACTCCTCTGTGTGAAAGACAAATCATTGAACCTTACATGTTTGCTTACACAGAATTAGATTACACAGAATTCGCACACAATGCATAGGTTTGCTCTCAGTGTCCATGGGGCATGAGAGGTGAACAGGTTAGTGAGTAAAGCCCCTGAGTGCTAATGCCAGGAGCTAGCATGTCTCTGTACATCAGGGAGCTCAGTTTAAACAGTCTGCTCATCTGTCTACAGGTCAGGACATCAATATCAAGTGAGTTGTAACATTCATAGATCCATGCCGGGATCAAAGTAGCAGCTACTGGCAGGAGAAACAGACCTGGCTGCTAGCAAAGGAAGCAGAAACTCGCGGTTGCTAGAAATCTGCTATTAATCTATTTCCAAAGAGAGAGAGAGATAAACACACTGCGCAACTTTTTACCTGCCGGCTTCTAGTAAACACACACACATACACACACACAGAGAAACTCTCTCTCTTTCTCTCTCTCTCTCTCTGCACACACACACACGTTTCTACACATTTCTTTCACTCACACTAAAAGTACATCAGCAAGTGTTGTCAGCAAACCTTATGGCCTCTAATTAATGTTGAAAAGCAGCTCTGGTAGTATTTGTGTCATAATGCAATCATTGTAATGGCTCTTTCCATGTTTGAAGTGTTTCACTTCAATGTGTTGAACTCTGTGACTCTATAGTAACTTTCCCCTCACAGAAGGGTCATTAGACCCATAATGGCCCCAAAGTACCTCCTCTGGCAGTAGCAAATGCTACCCAGACTCCAAGCCGGCCGGTCTTCAACAATTACCTTCCCAGACTATCCTGCAGGGTGAAGTATGAAGTCTGTAAATAAGAGGTCCCCATCCCCCAGCCTGAGTGCACCAAGGATCACATCCACTTCATTTATTCTGAACTAAAGCAAACAAATGGTTCATACCTGTGCACATATTCTGCATAAGGGTCCATACTGACCATATACTTTTTAGGAATACATCTGAGCTGAAAGGGGAGATGCGTCTCTCCAGAATATACATATGAATTACAGTAAAAGCTAATCTACATTATGTTTTGTTTAGAGAAATAGTATGTTCATGCGATCACCCATATCTGAGTTAGCCACTACAGCAAATAATACAGGTAACACTGTTGGGGTAGAGACAAAACATAGTAAACACATATGTCTAATATCACAATTCCAGATCATCAGCCTTCCTGTTGTGAAACTAGCCACGTGTTACTCTTCTGATTACACTCAGTTTGATTGGCAAGGATGCATAGTGTCATGAGGCACGCAAGTTAGGTGGAAGAAACATAAGAGCCAAAAGCAGACATGTTCATGCTTATGTGCTCATGTTTCTTCATGATTTTTTCCTCATGGAAATGGTGTCAGAAATTAAGTGGCCAGTAATTATGGCCTTGTAATAGATAGCAATTATGTAATCACAAAAGGAAAGAACAGTTATGATAATTGGGTATTGGCCATTTATTCATATTTGGCAAGCCTTTAATGAACACCATAACAATCACATGGCCTGTGGTGCAAAGGATCTTTGGATTGTGTGTGTGTCTAAGAGGGAGAGAGAGGATGCAATTTTTGTCTGCAATCTGACAACAAAAGTATGTATACTTTTTGTAAATGTAAATGTGATTCAGGTTGAAAAAAAGTGCTTCCATCTGGCCCTTACTTATCTCAATTTTATGTTGTTGTATCCCATGCTAATTTAAAGCCCTTGAGACATGCAGGCTGCCTACCATTTTTTCAGACACAGATGTAAACAAGATGGACTCCTGTTTGTCATGCTGCCTCTCTCTTTCTTTCACTGTGTATCTTTCTATCTTTTTTTAGCATACCTGCATTTGAATTTCTGGAAATATCCCAGGGCATTCTAAGGAAACATAATTAAATAGCTTTTTTTCCATTACACTGTTTAAATACCTACTAGAAATATTCAGTAAGGACTTGAAGGTAATCCAGACAGACAGATGGACAGACAGTGTGACTGATAGGCCAGAGGCTCCATGGTTCTGTCTGTGAAATAAGCTTATTGTTATTTTATGGCCAAGATGTTTGAGAGCATATGGACCAGTGCACTTCACTGGAATAAATAAGCGTAATTAGGGACATGTTTTGTAAGGCTGCAGACAGGAAATAGAACAGCCAGTAATTATAGCACTCTCATCAAACATTTCTGTTACACTTTGCCAGTGTAAGTTATTTCTTAACACATTGTGAGTGCTTATTTATATGTACCTTATGGACATAAAAGGTTTCTGAATAATTATGACGAATGACTTTTAGTAATCTTGACCTTTTACAGATTTAAAAAATGTTTTATAGTAAAGTATAGTATAGTATAGTATAGGTGTGGCGAAAACAAGTCAACTCTCCTTGAAGTTCCACATGGTTGCTCCGTCAGACATTGCATTGATGTCCTGTTTACCGGCATGCCTGCACTCACTCTAACTAGGTTCCTCTAAATAAGGCCATCTATCTCCACTCCACGCACACACACACACACCACACACACACAGAGTGCTAGCGGCTGCCATCGTTAACGGGAGCCCAACTTTGATCTCCAGAACGGGCTTGAACTTTCCCTGCTTCTGGCTGCCCCGCGGACAAACCCATCTGGCAGCGAAGAGGCCGCCCTGTCAGCTGCTTCGCCGTTATCCACACGCCAGGTTTTTCTTTTTTTTCTTTTGGCGTTTGCCAGACCAGGTGTGCCGTCTGTCTCCCAGACCCGCCCCAATCCGCCACCCCCCCTCCTCCCCTGCTCCATCCCGCCTTGTTCTCAGATCTCTCTCTGATGTTTGTCTTCTCGCTCCTTTACCTCTCACCAGTGCTGCGATGCACAGCTAAGTGAGATTAAAACAGTGTTGCGAGTGAGTCGTTTCGTAGGTGAGGGGAATTTGCAAAAGCTAACTGTTATCTACAGCCTCTGCTTTTGTGTCACGCAAAACCGTAAGCCCATCAGTGATGAGGGACAAAGGGAAAGCAATGAATAAATATTCTTCTGAAACACCTTGAATCCCTTAGACACTGGGAGGCAACACCATCTGAATTCAGAATTAAGGAGGATTGTCCAAAATTAAAAAAAAAGAGCCTTTATCGAGACACATGTTGCTACGCCTCAGCTAATGTTAAATACTACTCACATTTGAGGTTGTTTTTCATTGCACTAAATAACATGCAGAGATACTCCCTGAACTTCCCTAATTATCATTCCTCCAGCAATGTATCTTTTTTCTCTTTTTCCTCGCAGCTTCTGGCTTTGACGAAGGCTGAATTTTAAAAGGCGCTGCTCGCAGGCTGTTCCAGGGGGCAGGCCTGGCTGTCTCCAGAAGATAGTTGGTATTCTGTTGGCTGAGCTGCTGGTGAGCTGCAGGATAAGTCTAGGCTCCCTAATGGTTTCCACGACCACTGATGTGTCCATCCTCTCTCTCTCCCTCTCTCTCTCTCTCTCTCTCTCTCACTCTCTCTCTCTCCCACTCTCTCTCTTTCCACACCTGCAGAAGGTTCCGCATTCTCATGTGTCCACAAGTGTGTCATTGGCCAGTCCACGTGCCTTCTGTTCAGCAACCTTTTCTTCATGCTGTGGGCATCTCCTGGGTTGATTATGATAATGTGAAGCAGGAAAGCATGTGATAATGTGTGTATTATGAGTGATGTAGCACTATTTCTATGTTGTCCTTTGATGCGTTCATATGGTCTATTTTTAATGCAGGATGACTTTCATGACATTGTGTACATCACATAGTTTACACATCAGTAGCTCAGTGACAACCTAAATAACAATAATGAACAAATCAACAAAAAAAATGGCATCAAGGTCATTCCAAACTTTGAATAACCAAGTGAACACCACCACCATGAAGGACGAAACCATTGGATAGGTAACAATTTTAGCAGTGCGTACATGAAACCTTTATGTATTCCTGATGTGTGGGCATTTATATTCGTCAGCTGACCTACTCTGACGGCTTTCTGTGCTACTAATCTAAGAGCCCATATATAAGAGCACTAGCGAGCTATTTGTCCATCATAGGATTATTCATGCGAATGTGAAGATAGATTCCTCTGTAATAACATGTAATAACATGTTATAACTCATAGGAACTGTGACTAACATCAGAAGAGACAGCAACATAGAAACGAAAAATCGACAAAGGAACCCCTACATGTGTTGACATCTTCCTACTTTGCAGGGTTAACTTATGTCACTTATTATGGATTTGATTGAAGGCTACAGCAGCATAGGGACACATCTTACGTAGCCCACATCTACATAATGTATCACAGTGACATGATTAAATATTGAACAAGAGGATGGTCATCCAGGCCTCCTAGGGTAAATTTACTTACTTAGTTACTTGCTTGCCTTATTTGACTCGATCAAAGCATTCCTGGGAAGTAGAACATCTATTCTACTCTTTTTTATATGGTGCTATGGAAACGTTCGCTGTCTTTCGCCCACCTACCTTCAGTGGCGCCACCATGTGGTGCCCAGTGCTGGCCGCGGCCACCACAAAAACCTTACTGGTCACCACACTGGCCACCCCAACTGGAAGCATTCTAATTCAAAATCAAAGGCAAAATTCTTACAGTCTGATAAGCTACATCGTTTGTATACATTTTGCATTTTTGTCTGAGTTCGAAAATGTTGTATTTCCTGCGTAAACGCAATGGACCTGAAGTGCCTCCAACTTGACACACCACTTCTTCTGTTAAATTATTCACAGAGTTTCCATCACATAGACATCACACGTATACCATGTAAAACTGCACAACCTGACCTTTCCAACGGTGCTAGTCGCTAGTTTTCGGTGGTGAAGGGTTTGTGAGAAAATTAGAGTTAGAAATTAGAAATTAGAAATTAGAAATGATATCAAAATTTATGTCACTAATACAGCTCTGCATCCATGTCCTGTCCATTCTACTCTGTGTAATATCTCATGATTTCTTACCTTCCACATGGCAAGTCACATATCAAAATAAACAGGAGATCTTGCTGATTTCAATGTTGTGTAGCATTCCTCTTTATGATTAGCAGTTCCTGGGTAATCCAGTCTTGAAATGACATAACATTTCTGCATTGTCTTTTGTTCTTGAAATTATATGACAAAAAATATATTGTATTATAATTTTTTTGATACTAAGACTGTTGTAAGCCATATGCAAGTACTATAACATCAAGCACTGCCATATTTAGATGGCTTAGACTATCCTGAAAAAAAATGGATGGCCCTTATAATGCCTGAGATAAGAGCTTAAAAGTAAAGGTAGTGAAATTACCCTGAAAATAGCCTAGGGCTCATAAGGATAAACACTGTAGTAATAAAATAAATAAAATGGATAGGCTATGTTATGGTGCACTAAAATAAACATAGACCTACTGTTATAACCTTTAATCACATTTTAGGGTGTCACCCCAGGAGGCCTTCTCTGGCCACCCTGTGAATTATTTTCTGGGGGCGTCATTCACTGCTTGTCAGTCAGCTCTCTCTCTCTTCTCTCTATTCACCAAGTGTCTGCGGGCTCTCTCATCTGCTGAGACGCTCCTCTCCATATCCAACTCATCCACCTTGACACAGTCACCTTGCAAAAGCCCATGATGGATTGTTTCCTAGACCTGCAGGCACACACTCACAAAAAAAGGCTCCCCATTTCCTGTTTTCATCACGCCGCACAACATGTAAGAGGATGGCTGATTTAAATGGAACAGACTGAGAGGTGATGCAAATGAAAAGAAATGACCGCAGGATCAAGAGATACTTGTTCTTGTTCCTGTCTGTCACTCAACGGAAGACAGAAAGAAAGAAAAAAAAGAAAGAAAGAAAGAAGAGAGACAGAGAGAGAGGGAAAAAGAGAGAGAGAAGTGGTGGGGTTTAAGGGAGACAGGTACAGCAAAGGATCATGGGAGCACAGGGGCAGCCTTTCCATCATTGTGTCAAGACAAGATCTGCTCTCTCACCTTTGTAAAATAGGGTGAGCGCCCATTGGGCAGCACTCATCTTCCCAACCAGTCTAATTTCCCTGATCTAATTTTTACGAGCGCTCCGGTTTCCTTCTCGCTGCCCTTTTGAATGCTAATTACACCAATCACATTATTTGCCCATGAATGTAAGCGCCATTACATTCACACTGAGTCGGCTGCTTCTCCAGGCCACTCGTATCGGGTCTCTCTCGTAATCATACTTTTCATCCTCTAAATCTTAACCGCGAGACAATCTTCTTTCAGCGCAATCTGTCCTCTGCGGGTGTGATGTGTTTTGTTTTGTTTTGTTTCTTTTTGAAGCGAAGGCCACTCAGATGTTACAGTTTGTTTTGATGCCGCCAAGGTCAGCGGGCCCCCTAGCAAGCAGATCGCAGGATTTGTAAAGAAGTCTCTCAGATAGACGAGTTGACTTAAAAAAAACGACATTGTGCCTTGTACAGAGCCATAGCTGCAGGACAAAGATAAATAAACAGGGCTCTTTCGTATCCAGAATATCAAACATTCTGATTTGATGACTCCAAGTAAAGCATAGCAAATGCTGTGGGTTAGCAACGTTAAAAAAAGAAATGCAACATGCCAAAATAACTTTTTTTGTTCCCCACACTAACTTTTTTGAGGACTTGATGGTCTAAAGCCAAATGAAGACTTGTCAGAGAGATGTTTAGTATGGATGCCATGAATAATGCTGTCAGTAACTGTTTGAAGCACACAGCATATGTCGCTGCAGCTAGTACACTTTGAGTTGATCTTGATCTGCCTTTGCCTCTTTTCCTGTGCGCTTATCGAACCAATCAATCTTTAGGGATACCTGGCCTTGTCAGGTCGGTATAAGCCATGCCACTGATCTTCAGGAATCCTCTGATGTGAGCATTCCGAGCATGGAATACTAAGTGTGTTGATAATACCAGCCTGATCACGGTGGTTTTCATAGTAGGTCAGGTTCTCGTAGAAGTTCCTTGCGTAACTGAATGAGATCAAAGCCATCTGTGATAAAAGGTCGGGAATATCTGATGCAACTGATTTTGCATTCCTGCACTGCAGGAGACTTCTCAAGATTAACCTTTTGTAGGATGCTTTAAATGGTGGGTTCTGCTTTCATTGCATTTAAATCATATATTTCTTAAAACTCCTTTATGTATATTTATTTGTTGTTGTTTAGTTGTTTTCTTTTTCATTGCCATTATTAACACAGTTATAAATTATTAATGAACACAAATAAAGACTGAAAAACTCCTAATAACGAGAAATTGTTTTGAAAAATAAGCAGGTCTTGTTTGAATCAAAGTTTCGGAGGTGATAATGTATTATTAAAACTCGACTCAAATACCCCCATCGAAGATAGATTACTTTCTCTGAACTTTAACGATTACTCACAGCTGTGTCTTTTATCAACCCCCGCCCCGGGATACGAAACAGATGCACAGCCTCCCTTGTAGCACAGACAGAGAGTTTGCATAGTCCTTTGACAACAATATCAAAAATGAGCAATAATACGCTGACTCTTCCTTCCAGGAACAAGTCTGCCTTGACAAAAGCATGGGTGGGGGAAGGCAGCTGGGGCTTATGTAACAGACGGGATGAAAAGGGCCTACCTTTTGGCATGTACGACACACTTCCTGCCAGCTTCATCAGTACTTGTCTGCTTGAACATTACTGTAACTACAGAGCTAACTTAGCCTACAACCACAGCCATTCTGCGCTGACACATGTCACAGATGCAAATACACAGACACAGGCTTAAACATAGCTTAAATAATCACCTGAAAGAATATACTATGCAGCCACAGGTCAAAACATACTTACGATGCACACATAATGCAACTACATACACTCAACCAAGACGGACACGCATGCAAAGATGCCAGGCGACCACATGCACACGCTTTACAAACACACACGCATGCACACACAAACAAACACACTCTCTCTCTCTCTCTCTCTCTTGCGCGCACACACACACACACACACACACACACACACACACACACACACACACACAAACCCAGTGTCAGGCCATGACTCAGCTGTCTGTTTGATTTCTCAGGAGATGGTGGGCAGACAGCAGGGCGCTGAAGGTGAGACTCTCAGACATGCGATCGGGCCGCCCTCACCCGCCCGGCCATGATCCCGCCAGCGATGCCGCCCCGAGACCACACCAGGCCACAGGCTCCAGCCTCACGTGTCAGAAGGGATCAGGCTTGCAGTGCGGAGGGTAGAGGGCAACTTTGTCAACAAGGTTTTTGCTTTTTTTAATATTACTCTTCTCACTGCAATTTCAGTACACATACACATTTGTTAGTTTGTTTTGTGCATTTGTATTTTACACTTATTCTGTGTTGTGGAATCATGCAGAGTTATTCTTTTTTTATTTCAGGGAAGTTTCAGTCCATTCGGGCTGCACCAGACCACTGAACACACGTACCTAGAAATACAAAAAGGAAGAATATAGGGAAACAAATGGCTGTTTAGAGAGGTTGAAGACTGAGCACATAATTAGTTGTATTAATTTAAATTTATGCATTTAGCAGACGCTTTTATCCAAAGCGACTTACAACTTGTCAACTATCAATTGTTCAGGGCCAGTCTCCCCTAGAGCAACTTAGGGTTAAGTGCCTTGCTCTACGCTACACTACGTTACCACTGCCCTATGGTAGTAGTGTATTAATGAGTGGATTAAGGGCTAATGCGTATATCTGAGATTCCACCACTGATTGGAATGCTTCAATTGATTAAGCTAATGTCCATTTTTAATTTACATCATACAGTGGATGGAAATGCACATAGATGTGGATATTCTTGAGCTGAATTTTCACGAATGTGCATATGAAATGTGAAGAAGCTGAATGGAACCCCAGCTATTGTGTTTGGAATGACAGCATGCGCGCACGCGTGTGTGGTGTGTGTATGTTTATGTGTGTGTGGCACCTGAACCCACTCGAATACATGGTGCACCTGATAATGGTGTGCCTTGAACACACAGAGTCCCATCATTTACCTCATACACAGACCAGACCTTGTATCTGTTCACAAGAGAGAGAAGACGAGAGAGTAAAACAAGTGATCATCACCACAGGCCTACGGCATAGGAGTGATCCTCTGTGTGTCCCCAGCAAGGCTGACAGACATCTGTCATGTCCAGTCATGTAAGATAGCGCTTGTGCTATTGACTTGGCACATGCATACTCAGAGACTCACTTACTCAGCACACAAAGCCAAATTGTACAAGACACTGAGATACACACAATAAAACAGACAGGACATCATACACACTCTCACTCTCAGGCTCAGGCACAGACAAACACACACACACACACACACACGTAATGTTCAACAGAAACACAAAAGCTCAACATTTCATTTGGTGTATGCTGAACAGTAAATTTTAGTGGTATATATAAACCATTATACATCCAGACACTCACAATCACTCACGGCATGCACATACACACGGACACACACACACACATAAACACTCACACATGCACACACACACACACGCACACCTGTTTCACTTGCTGTATATCCAGCTAGCTGTAGTTATGAGCATACATTGTATTTTTTTTCGTCGTCGTGAAGCATTAGGAAGGACACCAAAACACTAAGTGAGCTGAATGTGCCGCTGGGTCATGTTGTCGTTCAAATCCACCACTCAGGGTTTAGTCTCCTTGACATCACCTTTGTCGGGCTGGCCTCACAGGTAAAGCACCTGACACCACCTTTTGCCCATGCGAGGCTATTTAGAGGGAGGCAGTCATGTGTGATTAATGTTAGCGCTTGGCTTGGACACCGGCCCTCTATAGCCCCAATCCAAGCCCTCATCTTAAAATGCTAATGCTGTGTTATGACTGCACCCAGACTCACCTCAGGATGGGAACGTGAGGAAGAGGGACAAAAGAGCACTGTGTGAGTGTGTGTGTGTGTGTGTGTGTGTGTGTGTGTGTGTGTGAGGGCGCTTGGGGCTGCTGGGTGTCATGGCTTTGACTTTCACCCAGACAGCTGTGTTTGCTCAAGGGGCTGCATGCACAAAGAATGGACAAAGGGAGGCAAACAAACAAACAAACCAACATGCACACACATACACACACATGCGCACACACACACACACACACACACACACACACACACACAGGACCACAGACAGACACATACAGAGAAACACACAGACTGAAACAATAACAAATAATATCTGACGTCATTCGGTGCTGGCAAAATACGTCTAGTCCTCTAGCCTGGCTGTGCGGACAATAATCACTCACCGATTTCAATTCACCACACCGCACCATGCCACCGGTTTGATCTGGTCTTTGGCACACCCACCCCCACCACCACTACTACCATCCCCACCACCACTACGACCACCATCGCCATCACCCCCACCACTAGCACCATCGCCATCATCCCCACCACCACCACTACCACTACCACCCCCACTACCATCGCCACTACGACCCCCATCTCCATCACCACCACCCACCACTACCACCATCGCCATCACCACCATCGCCATCACCCCCACCACCACCACTACCACCCCCACCACCACCACCACCACTACCACCCCCACCACGACCAACATCGCCATCACCGCCACCACTGCCACCACTACCACCCCCACTACCACCCTCTCTGAGGGGTCGTCACCCTCTCAGGCTCGGTGCAGGAGGAAGATGAGGTGAGCAGAGTTGTCTGTCACTCTCGTCCTCACGCCCCATCAATCCCGCCAAAGCTCATTGCCACAGTCCTCCGGGAGGGAAGCCGAAAAAGTCAGCGAAGCGGACAGGGCCGTGGCAGTAATGGCGTCGGCATTGCCTGATCAGGCTTTGATTATCTTTAATAGTCATCCTACGCCGAGCGTGAAATGACGAACTGGGGGCCTTTTTTTTGCACTGAGTTTGGGGAGTCTTATTTCATTAGTCATAATAACACCAAGGGACAACAGGATGCCACTCTCAGCACCGGAGGCGAGCAGTGACTCAACCGTGTGCACTTCGAAGACGCCGCAAAAGAATTTATCAGAGACAAATATCTGTGGCAATTTGAAAGCACTGTGTGAGACATCTCGGTGAAATTGGACTTGGGTGATTTGAGCTTTTCCGGTGTTGAGAAATGTCTGCTCAGTCTTGATTCAAGTAAAAATCGAAATTATCATAAAGTGTGGCTGTTTGTGTGTGTAGTCCATACCCTATGTGTTTATACTGTATGCATCCGGGTGTGTATATGTATGTGTATATGAGTGCATGTGTGTGTGTGTGTGTGTGTGTGTGTGTGTGTGTGTGCTGAACACATGCCTGAGTACACCTGAAAACAGTATTTTCCAAAAAGTGCTAGAGATCACAGTTGCCCCCTTCCCTGACAAGCTTCAGATCCACACAGGGAGAGAGAGAGAGAGAGAGAGGGAGGAGAGCGACAAGAAAATCGTATTTAAAAGTTGATCACACTCTCCTGACCTTGGGTTGTATAATTAAACGATTTAAATATGCCTGCCCGCCCGGCATCCAAACGCACAGGCAAATGAGGTGTAAAGTCGGCCTCTCCCCGGTGCAGCTCCGTAATGAGCTACAGCTGAGGCATGGGAGTGTGCGTGCATGTGTATGTGTGTGTGTGTGTGTGTGTGTGTGTGTGTGTGTGTGTGTGTGTGTGTGTGCGTGCTTTGCTTCAGTCCACTCTGCTTTGCTCTGCCTGAGAAAACTCTGCCATGCTTTTGCTCCTCAATCTGCTCCAGCTCCTCATTCGGACAAACATCACTCTGCTCCTAGATCCTCCTCCTCACACACACACACACACACACGCCCAGATACACACACACACACACACTCACACACATACACATACACACACGTGCGCACGCACACACACACTCACGTACACACACACACACATACGCACACACACATACACACACACACACATACGCACACACACAATGAAAAAATCATACAAAGAGAGATTAAATTAATGGCAAATATATTATGTAGTTATTTTGTCATTATTTTATGTAGTCATCTTTATGATCAAAACAGTCATGTGTAGTGTTAGAAATTCTAAGTATGTCAGTTATTGCAGTCTTAAACATAAACTGTTAATATGCAATAAAATAGTCAAACACCTATTTACAATTACACATACTTCTTCTCAGCTGCTTTTCTTCGCTTGTCTCCTTTTATCAGACTCAGTTGTGTGCAGAGCTATCGTGTCACACGTCGGCTCCCTGTGAGGTTTGCCGTCTTGAACCAGAGTCGCCAGAGGTTCAATTAGGAGCTGCTCAAAAATGGGTCTAAAAATAAATTAATTCATAAATAAAGACTGCTATGCACCACAGGGTGTCTCTTTGAACTTCAAATGAGGGTTGAATTACCCAAATATTTTTGTTTTCTCCCTGCACAAAATGCTAATTTTAAAAGCAAGTGAAGATGGCTGCAAGATGAAAGGGCAAGCTATTGTGTCAAATTTTGTTGATAAGAAATATAGACTGTAATGTGATACAGAGACACCAAAACAGGAAATATAAGACATAGACAGGACTTAGAGAGGATGTGAGAAATACAATCAATTAATACTGTGCTGGTATCAGTTACAGTTGGTAGCCTAAGCAACAAAAAAGTGTTCTAATCAAACAAATGGTGATGAATCATAATTGAGTGATTTTTGGATATGACGTGATACCAACAGTCATTTATTGCCCTGCAATTTGAAATAACATGTACTTTTTTCAATAAAAAAATCTAAACTGATTTTAAGTAACTAAGGTTTATAATTAGGGTAGCCAACACCTAATTTATTAATGAAGAGGGATCACTTCTTATACATGTGCAATAATTTTTGCAAATTTTGCATTTGTTTTAGGCTTGCTTAAACCCGTGACTATGTGCTGTGGCTATCTCATGCAGGACCCGACCCTGTGGGCCTGAGACCTTCACCAGGGCCTGATCCTGTACACAGGCATTCACGCTCTGTGTCAACCAACTGACATTGCAACTTAGGCTGTAGGCTGTATGGTTATGAATAATTGAGCACAATGCATCTCTTATGTAAGTGCATTCTAACCAGTGGTATTCTTGCTATCTCGTTTGGGTTCAGGGTATCTTATTTGGAGTGATAATATACATAGGTGCACTGTGTGCTACCTCACAATATACACAATACATAGGTGCACTGTGTGATGCCTCACAATATACACAATACATTGGTGCACTGTGTGATGACTTCATTATTTCTATGCTTTATAAACTGATATGTCATCATTACAATGTTCTTAAGGCATATGCATGACAGCAAAAACAGTGTGTTGGTAAAGGGGATATTTAAAGCTCACTTCAATGCTTGAAATATTTACATTCAGCATTCAGTATTGCTGCATTATCTGCCTGCCGTTTTTAGACTCGAAACTACCATTGGATGGAGCTTTGTTTTTGCTGTTTTCAAACACAGGCCATGTTCTAAATGCCTCACTTAACAATTAGCCATACCTACTGACTCTGGACCAGTGTTTGCGCCTGGCTTAACAATCTAATGACCATACGTATGGATTCCAGACCAGTGTCTGTACTGGAGGTGAAGGGAAAGGAAACGCAGTCTGTCATCCCCCATCTAGCTGCAGAGCTGGTGAACTTAACCAACCTGCCTCACCTCCTGCCTCCTGCCCCCCAGCCAGATAAACGTATGGCGCTGGGTTTGCATCAGACCCCATTAACTCCGCGCCTTGCACCTCGAACAGCGTCTGCCAGCAGCTGAGACCAACCTCCCTGGCAGCCTCACAGACACAGCAGCCGCGGCAGCAGCTGTCACGGGGAGAGGTGAAGAGGAGCGGAGAGGAGAGAGGAGGAGAGAGGAGAGAGGAGGGGAAAGGAGGAGAGGAGAGAACTACATCTTGGAAATACACGCCATCCAGCTTTGGGAAAGTAGGTGTGTGAACTAAATTAATGATAGCTAGCAAGCTTCTGGATCCCCATTCCTAGTTCTTCTCTCTCTCTCTCTCTCTCTCTCTCTCTCTCTCTGCCCCTCTGTCTCTCCTCTGGCCTCAGAAAGGGGCTGTGGCCCTGCAGATGAAACGGTACCTTGCTGGGCTTGTGTAATAACCGGGGGGATTCACTGCCTGTGACTGCCCTTGCAGCTGCCACTTGGCCTGAGGGACACGCCAGTGCCAGTGTTAGGATTTGTGCCAACGCGCTAACATTCCCACCCCATCACACACACATGCACACACACACACACACACACACAAGCATGCACATACACACACTCACATGCACACGCACACACACACACACAAGCATGCACATACACACACTCACATGCACACACACACACACACACAAGCATGCACATACACACACTCACATGCACACACACACACACACACAAGCATGCACATACACACACTCACATGCACACACACACACACACACACAGATAACACACATAACACTCTAACACACTCACAGTGCCTGCAGCACATCAAACGCCCCGCTGCTCTGATCACAGCACAATCAACCTGGGCAAATCTGAGCCATCTAAAAGCAGGTGCACACACACACACACACACACACACACAATCACACATTCATGTAGATATATTTACCCACCCAATTAAATACACAGACAAATGGGAAATGCAATACTCACATGCACCAGTTCACAAACAAAACACACATACGCACATGCACACACACACACACACACACACACTTTATATATATATATATATATATATATATATATATATATATATATATATACTGTACAAGCGGACTGGCACAACTGAGTGTAATCCAGATCAAGAAAGTGCATCAAACACAGGTCATCAAACACAATTCCCATCTTTGAAATATGACTCTTTGAGTGTTAAGGTAACTCTTGTAAGGTACACCATGCCATCATCAAGGCAAAGAATTATTTTCTTCGACCAACACACTAATTCTCCACAAACCAGCCATAATTCATAATTACCTTGACTATACATCACGGTCGACTTTGACCTTTATGAGACGCAGCACAAGGCTGCAAAACTAATTGTTCAGAAGTGGCTGTGTGAAAAGTCTGACCTGTTTGTAATCTCCATTAATCATGGACTGATACACTTAGGCTCTCCGACACTCTCTCCGTGTAGTATGTATAAGAGAACACATACTGCATGCATTAGAAGACAAGTCATTCATGATGACCTTTACTGTATGCAGAATGGTGTGGTTTGATGCGCTGTATTTCAGTTGTATACCGTATGTCTTGCTCTAATGTGTACACACACACATCTATACAGACACACATGTACACATACACAGACACACACACACACACACACACAAATCTGTGTGACTTCTGACTCCACTGACATGATACTCAGCGCTGATAACTGAAATCATTTTATTGAAAAATTCAACAAGTCTGTGCATTTCCCTTATGAAAAGGACTGTTATGCATACATACAGAATATAATGCAGACCCTAACAGCAATTAATAAATATCCTCTTTGTTCTTTAGAAGGGCAGAAAAAGAGAGAAAGAGAGAGAGGGAAAGAAAGAAAAAGAAAGAGAGAGATGGTGGCAAACAACTAACAGTAAATAGCTGACTATGTTTTCAAACACTGTCAAAGCAACATCTGCAGTAACAGTGTAACATTGTCCCCCATCAGAGAGTAAAATATATATAACAATATATATTAAATACATGTGCTCTTGATGTCGTCCACATTTGTTTCTCAAAATAATAAACACAACAACACTCTGTGTGTATTCAATATGATCTTTTCTCTATAATAACCAAGCATTACTAGACTAGTATAAGAAGAGGGTGAAAACCGTAGCCACAGTGTAGTTCATAAAGTGGACCTTGTCTCCTCGCGCACTCGGAGGGTTCAAAAAACATCTCATAACAAACAAACAAACAAACAAACAAAACTGACATTTACAGGACTGTGTACGTATTATATTTCTGACCATGAACATAGACTGATGTCACCACCCTGATCCAGTACTTAACTGTGCTGGGGCGGAATTTCAGTGATATACACAATATTAATTCACTTTGCTAAACTAAAAAAAGAAAGCTCATTCAAAAGGAGACTACTGTTTGTTGACTAACTGGCAATACAAAAACTAAGGACCAAAAAGTAAAGCTTTTGCATGAATGCGTTTCTTCATTTTCTTCATGTTTGGATGGAATGGGATTTGTTTGATAAAGGCTTGCTATCTTTTTGCAGGCTGGTGATATTTCATGTTAGTTAGCCATTGGGTCTATGTCTGTCAGTAACAATGGATTTTACACAACTGACAACAGCACTTACAGACAAGTGTAGAGATGCTCTTCTTGAAGCAACAAATCAGTTAAACGTATTTGCAGAGCATAGAACAACAATCCTTTCAAATTTGGGTCAAGTCTGTTAAGATCTAAAGCAATGGCCATTAAGGACTCACATTCCATCATATGATCATCCTTTACATATGCTGTAATGATTTTAATATTGCAGACAGATTGACTTTTACAAGTTGCTTATAATCGGGGTGATCTGTTTAAAACAAGTGCTCCATGTAATACGGTAAGCTGGTCGTAGTTTATGGGCAGTTTTTGTTCATTCATTCATATCTACACCATGCACAGATGAGTTTCCCTGATTCTTATTTTCTGACAGCAATGGTTCTTTTTTAAGGTATCTAACTTCATCTCAATAGTGTGTCTGATTCTGTTATTTGCAATTACATATATTTATAAAAACATGGTTGATTTTGGCACAAAGCACTTTCCTTACACCTGGACTCTAAATCCCAGTCCACCACCAGGCAAGATTTAACTTAAAAAAAAGAAAGAAAAAGAAAAAAAAGAAGAAGAAAAAAAAAAAAACCTCACAAACACAGCCCACATCAGTCTTTTCAGCCAAAACCCCAGCTAAATACCCCCTTCCATCCCTACTGAGCTTGTAGGAGATATATCCCCTTAAGACAAGACAGCTTGCTCCTCTCTCTCCTTCTTGGGTGCAAAGCCCAGAGGTTCAGGTACACCAAACCCACAAGTGAATTCAAGCGAGCGCAGGGAGTGAGAAAATACACGCTGCAGCAAGTACACTCCTGTCAACATGAATGGATGGCCTGCAAAAATCACCTTGTTCTCAGGCGAGGCGAAGCAAGGCGAGGCTCTGCGCTCTGCTCTGCGCTGAGGAGTGCAGGTGGGTGTTGACACAGTCTTTTTCACAGGCCTGGAAAAGCATACTGCAAATATAGAGATAGATACAGCAACCTAAAGGCAACTTCCAGGCATCTATTTTATACTACAACACCAAAATAGACTTAAGGAGTGGTGCATCTGAGAGAGAACAGTTGGCTGAGGATCTGATACAGACATAATGTAACTATGACACTGAAGAAAGTGGAGCACAAGTACCACACTTAATAGGCTAACTATAGGTTAGCTATTTGTAGCAATCAGTGTGAGGTAAAAACAGAAGGTGACTGCATCTGCTTTTGTACCATGTCCTCTATTTTTGAATGGTTTCAGCTTTATGCTAACAGGCTACTTTAATCATATATTTAGAGCTCCAACTAATATTCTTGCCATTGGGATACTGAAAAAGGACAGGTGAAAAAACAAGGAGAGTTTGAACAAAATTAACACACAACTTCAGCAATATATACACCATAAACTCACTTTTATATAGTTCTCACTCTCTCTTCATCAAGTGTAAACAAAAAAATATGGATATACAAAATTAAATTTGAGCAATCAAGTTTTGAGCAATCAAGTTTAAGAGACCAATAAATAGTGAACATGCTTTGCTTAAAAGTGCCTCTAGAACTCATGGACATCCTTTCTTTAAAACTAAAGGTGTTAACAGAATACCAGTCCATTTCTAGGGTAGCCCAAAACACCCAAACTGTGAGCATATTCAACCGTTATACACAATGTAACACATGTATTATAGAAACAGCAGGGTGCAAAACATAATAATAATAATAACAGCAATAATAATAACAACACATCACTCTGGTGGTACACTGTTCCCATGGGACACTCGCTTCTGTACTCCTTTCTCTGATGTTTCAGTGTTTTTCCACAGTGTGCTTGTTCCAGGCAAGTAAGGCTTATGTATCAGTCCTACAAACACATGACATTTTGCCCGCTGCTGTGGAGATCTGTACGTTGCTGTAACATTCACCTAGACCTGACATTATGGATTTGGACAGCTAGCACCGTAATTCATATTGGTTATTTTTCTGTAAGCACTTTTATGTGTTTTACTTTTTAATTATCAATTATTGAATTCTAAACGATTCTTTCTGAGAAGTACTATTTAACGGATCCAAATACATAATTTTTAGTTTTTCCTTCTTTCTTTACAGTCTATGCAGTTGTCTGAGAGTGTGGCCATGGGTAAGATATCTAAAAAAGGTAAGCACAAACAAGCCACTGAAGTTACAGCTTGCTATCAACTCATGCCATATGTAAGCACAGCTGGTGGTCAGTCTGTTTGGTAACATCCCAACAGAACCAACTGGACAGTTCAAAAGACCCATCCTTTAGTGTGGTTCTGGATATATCACTGGGGCAATAAAGGACATGTTACTGTAAGACCAGTCCTGGATGAAAAATGAATTCCAAAAGGGATGTCTGTGAAAAAAAAGCTTTTAGTTTTATACAATAATTTAATCAAGTGCTGTACAAATGAGAGATTCTTTATTTCTGTCATTGTCCCAAAGAATCTAAAATTCTGTAACGGTGACATCCTCTCTTCTATGGTTCTGTTCATATTTATGACTAGGCTCTCTGAACAATTTATATGAGCATTAGTTTCGGCTACAGTGTTTACAACCTGCAACATGGCATATTCTAATCAATACAGACTGAATAAACTGATCATTTCTATACCTAATAAATCCCCTATTCACCACATGATTTATTAATGTAGGGCATACCTACATTAACCTCTACCTGATGCATGTCTTTTATTTTCTAGTTCATAACATTAATAGTTTAACTTGCATCTTTAGAGAGTAAGAGAGGCAGACATTGCCCTGAATGTAACAGAGATATTAGAAGTGAGAAGAGAACCCCCAACATGTGTGAGCTCAGAGCAGAGGC
Organism: Tenualosa ilisha; assembly: GCA_015244755.2. Classification (NCBI taxonomy): domain Eukaryota; kingdom Metazoa; phylum Chordata; class Actinopteri; order Clupeiformes; family Clupeidae; genus Tenualosa; species Tenualosa ilisha. Next base: position 2,116,921 of record PYXC01002064.1, read on the forward strand.
AGACAGATCACGAGGGATCTCGGCATGCACAGCTGACCATGGACTCCATAAGAGCTGCTCATGCTGAGTTCAAAAGGGAAACAATAATCCTCAAGACATCCTGTCAGAAATGTGGAGGTTAAATGGTGGATGGTGGGCGGACTACACAAGAAATGATGTTCACGCTCCCCTAACATGAGAGCGCGTAGAATCTGTGTTTAGATTTGAAACAAAAAGGCTCCAAGATTTGCCAAATAATTGTCTCTTTTTACTGAGAATGGAGGCATGATGAATCCAGTGTTCACAATCAACAAATCAAGTTGGCTGTTATTTGTTGTCTTGTATAACCTAAGCCAGCAAGAGAAGACTTCAGTACATGTTAATTTATGGCCCCATAGCAGGTGCATGCATTAAATGTAAGCCACTACATTACAGTATTAAAATATATACAGTGTCTGTACAGGTGACCATTTACTACATGTCTACTCAGCAGTGACCGCACATGAAAGGAAATGATAGGATATGTGTCTTGTTGCAAAAGAGAAACTCTACAATGTCATAATTGTTCTCTATATTCTTCTTTTAAAGTGCTTTTTTTAATCTCAGATGTACTTAAAAAGGAAAGAAAAGATAGCGATATAGGGATATGTTGGCCCAATGGTCAAAACAACGCTGACTGATACACAACCTCTGATATGGCGTTGAGGACTGCTGCCTACCAAAAGTGGTTGGTAAGTAGATGCGCTTTGACACAGTGACACTTGATCTTTCTTTGCCTTACGATAGATAATGCTGGAAAACCATGCAAAATAATAAAACATTTTGGGTTTAGCCACAAAAGAAATAAATCAAACAAATAAATAAAAACAAATTAAAATGTCCACTCAAACCCCATTAGTCTCTGACCCCCTTTCCTTCAGTTTTGCTACAACTTTTGCTTAACATTTTTTCAAAGTTATATATATATATATATTTCTATTTATATAATCTATAAATAGATATGGAATCCAAAAAAAACACAGATGGACTTTTTTCTTGTTTAAATTCAGTGGGTCCCCTTCAAAAACAAAGACATGGTCTTGCTGGAGTAAGAGGCGAATGATAAGGCCGGCAAAAAAGACAATACGAAATAAAAAAAAGAAAGAGAGAGAAATGGATGGATCTAAAGATAGAGATATGACACCCAGTAGACCAGGTTGAACAGACCGAATGCCGTCGGAAAGAAGATGCGGGCATACGAGTCTATCTTGGCGATTCGGATGTGCAGACGGCCGTGTCGCCAGGCGCCCGAGCGGCAGTCCTCGAAACAGCAGAAGAAGCTGGTGCAGTCTTTCCCATCCAGGCACTCGTAGCCGTACTCCTCGTCGCGCTCTTGCATGTGCGTGGCGTTGTTCATCTGGATGGCTGTGGCCGAGCGAGGGCGGATATCCACCGTGGGTGTCTGCTTTTAGATAGAGAAAGATGAGGGGTGGTGAGGGATGGAGTGGAAGAGAGAATTTAAGTCAGCCAGCAGAAAAGCACAACGTGCCCCCAGAGAGGCCGTGTCTCTACAGCAGTGAGTAGTCTTTGTACAACAGCTCAGCAATCTGTACCTCAGCTATTTATTATTTTAAATGATTTATTTTACAGCAATATCGATCAAGACATCGCAACCCACAGGTCACACCTGTGGGCGGTTCAGATGGCTTTAGGCTGACAATGGAGAGCTTCTTTGTTTTGGAAACAAATGATGCAAAAAAAAGAGACACCTTTGGTTACAACCCATCAGGAGTGTGGTGAGGTGTGTCCAATGGTGTTTTCTGTCAGTAAGCAGGTGGAGAGGGCTAGTGCTGGGCAAAGCAGTCCATTTCATTTGCCCTTAACATTTGCAATTCATCTGATTCCAGTACAGTCCCACTAACTTCTGTGTGCAAATTAAATATGTTTATTATTGGGTCTCATTCATTTAGTGGTTGTATGTTTATAAAAATGTTTTGTAAACTGTTTCTAAATAATGTTTACTCAAGTTTAGTCACCGTTAATGCTAAATTGCCAAAAAAAAGAAAGAAAAAAAGATCACTTCATTTACCCTGAATCCACACCCAAGTCTAATCTTTGCAGTATAGGAAACGGGTGATTTTCTATGAATATGTCCCAAGGGGAAAAAATTGATTATACAAAAATACGAATAAAAATACATATTTTAGTTAAATCAAATATAAGCAGAACTGAAATCAACATCACACTGTGTGCCACTGTGTTAAGAGCATAGTAAGCATCCCTTAGTTGCCAGAGGAGGCCATTGCTCTGGGCTATCGTCTATCTCAGATGGCTTTAACAGCAGCTAGCAGTCAAAATCACTCCAGAAGCTGCTGTTGATAATACCCTATGCTCTTTATATATTCAGGCAAAATTCAACTGAGCCATTATTATCCCTTTTGTACAAACAACCTCCATTTATTTGTGTTACACCTTCAAACTGCCCCAAATATAATAGAGGCAGAGCTAAACATGCAGTATATTTACATCAGTGATGTTTATCAGCATGCTGATGTTCACTGTTGTGCTACATATGTAGCATCAGATGGCATAATGAACACTTAGATAAGAGCAGGGGAGTTACAGAATGCTAACACTGATGATGAACTACAGCTATTATTTAGCAAACTGACTGATTTAGTATGCATTTATTCATACATTTATTTGTCCTGCTGTGGTATCATGAATGAGACCCACTGGGCTTGATTACATCAACTGCCCATTTTATTTCATTTTATTTTTATTTTTCCTTATCTTAGATGAAAAGCATTTTAAAGAGATCTACAATATGTGAAGCCATCCCAAGTCTTGAATGTGTCATTGCATGTGACTTATCTCATTCCATGAGTCTGCGACTCTCTTACAACTGGAATTCAAGATTCATTAGGGGCAGGATGTAAATATGTGCAATAGCTGTGATTCAAAGTTGGGCCCCGCTTAATATTAAGTGCCCTTAAGTACTATGCACTTAATTGATAAGTACAATGTACTTCTTACATAAGCAGATGTCACTACATGAGGCACCTGGGGGTTAGATTTAGGGTCAGTGTTGGGTTAGTAATGTAAAATAATATGTACTTACATGAGCAGTACATAGCATTGTTAATTACTTCTGCACATTGTAATAAGGACACTTAATACGAGGCGGGTCCAGTTTATATATAATTACATTTGTTATCCACATTGCAGGTTAACCATAAAAAACTGACTAACTTCTGGATTATCTTGCAGGAATTTTCATTAAGGACCAATTATCTTGAATTCAGTTCATGTCATATCCACACTGCCTGCCCGACCAAAAATTTCCATAGATCCAATGGGCACAACAATTGTTAAAATGCTCTTTAATTCTTTTGGGTATTTTTAAAATACAAATTTTCCATCCTTTCAAACTAAATATAATTGGCTGGTTTTATGGAAGAAAAAAACATGCATAAAAAAGCTGTTATGCATATGTTGACCTACCATCAAGCTATGCATGCAGTTTTCCCAAAAAATTATTTATTTATTTTCTTTCAATTTGCCCAGCACTAGTGTGTGTGAGAGAAAATTTGTCCTCCCTTTAGGAAAAACAGACCAAAACAGAACAAAAACAAAGCAGAACTGAACATGTGCATTAGCGGAGTGGGTCCACATCATTATCCTCTGTGAAATGGACAAGCCACAGGGGACTGTCATGGCGTAGGGCTGTGCTGGGGTCAGTCATGTGACTGTGCTGTCACAGGGTTTGCATGGGAGGGGTGGGGGTGGGGGGGGTGGGGGGGGGGTTATAAAGACATGGGAGGCTGGGAGGCCAGGATGCCCAGATGTCCTGCAGTGTGGCCTGTCCCTGGCCTGGGTTGGGAGAGCAAATACACAGTGACCTTTAGCCCCAGGTGGCACAGCCATCCCCGCAGCAGGCGGCAGCCCTGGTCTTGGGCCAGTGTTGGGCCAGATCAGGGCAAAACCTGCGTCAGAGTTGCTGGCTATGGGGGTCAGCTTTAACCGGATGAAAATAGACAACTTTTTTAGAAAAAACGCTGTCTCTGGCTGAACACCTATTTAATACCTGCTGTGCTCTGAAAATGTTTTAAAAATCTACCTTTAATGTACAGTCTCCAGTTATATATACATTGTCACTATTTGGATAAGTGGGGGAAAAAAGGCTTAAAAAAAGCTTACAACACTATTGCAGCCTGATTAAATAACATGCCTTCTCTCCTTTCTCCTCAGCTGAAGTCCTACTGTGTGTATTTATGTTAAAAATACTCCCTAGGCTACATTTGTGAGCTCTATGTGTGCTTCCTCCAGATTAGCCAAGCTAAATCCTACCCTGTTCACAGCTATAAGACGAAGTCTAATTGGACTTAAAAAAGAACTGCCAAGAGGGGGCTGGGTTGTCTATTTCAGTCTGTTAAGGCTCTGCTGACTCTGTAGACAGTGTCAGGTTCACAACCTCTTAGTGAGACACATGGGTGGGTCAAGAGGCAGGTGGGTGGGGTGGGTAGGTGGTTGGGTGGTTGGTTGGACTGGGAGGCCCCCTGCGTTTCTTTGCTCAAAAGAAAATAAAATTAATAGCTTGCCATGAAGCAGAAGCATCATATTAACACAATACAAAACAGAAAGAGTAAATAAATAAAAAGGCATTGTGTGCTACAGTATCTACAGTATTACCAGTTGTTTTGTATATTTACAGATTATGCATTGGTTTAGTTGTTTGCAAGCATGTGCTAAAGCCCGTGTTTGACACACTGCTCCAAGATCCACCTGTGTCGTCAAAGCACGGAACCGCTGAGAACCGTTTTAGAGATCTGGCTAAAAGGCATCGCTAGCACAAACTGGGGATGCTCAGGTTAGGGTGAAGAGAAAAGAGAGGGTAAAAAAAAGGAAGAGAGGAAGACAAAGAGAGAGATAGAGAGAGAGAGAGAGAGAATCAAAGAAAATCAAATCAAATCAAAACAAATCGAAGAGAGAGCTCTCAGGAACAGACAAGAGCGGCGGGGGGAAGTGTTGGACCAGCAGGGCAAAATGCAGCAGACACATGCAAAGTCAGTAGAGTGAACGCCAAACACAAGCAATATACCTTTGAGGAAAAGAGCCGGAGAAGCTATCGTCCAAACGGGAAACAAGAAATAGGTGGAATTAAAAAAGAAGTAGAGAAGTAGAAAAAGAAGAACAAGAGGAAAATAAAAATAAAACACACACATACTGCATATAAACACACACACACAAATAAATAAATAAACAAACTAACCAACAAACCACTCAAAGTCCTTAATAAACAGAGGAATACTTAAAGGGACAAATACACTTTGCAGAATGCACAAAGGCATAACGTCCAGTTCACACACAAACCAAACACACAAGATAGAGGTGCTTGAGAGGGTAGATAGCAAGCACAGACACACTCGCCTCGGTCAGTCGTCAGGTTACATCATGATACACATTTACTGTAGGGATTCACACAATTGTTGTAGCTACATTTATACTGATGGGTGGGAATATTATGATGTTTTGAATGATATTTTTCAGTCTTGTTTATCTGCATGGATTTGTTAGATCTTTACATTTGAAAGCAGAGGGGATCAAAATGCATTGCAAAAATGAATAGACAGAGAACCCTCTAAAACCTCCATACAGAATTGCATATTTAAACCTACAGGAGATTTTCGTCACTTTTTTCTCTTTCTCTTTGCCTCTGCCTTCGCCTAAACTAAATATTTGGATTGACGCTGAGCCAAATACTGCCTAACACTGCAATCCCCCACTGTAAAACTCATCTGGTGTTGGAGATTTAAAAGTAATTGTTTCTCCCTCTTTCTACAAAAAAGATTAAAATAACATAAATGTTGTCTGTAAAATATCAGTAAGTATTTTCTCGCTGAAGATTAATTTTGTCCTCATATACTCACCCCACAAAAAGAGGGAAAAGATTGTATCGGGCTATAATGAATAAACAAAAGGAAGACATCATTTGAAAGCTCACACATTTATATAACTTTGCCACTCTCCCTTCAGATTCCCCTGCAACTAAATTCAGTCGCAGCCTCTTTGGTCCTTACCTAATGCACCCGACTCATGGCAGGAGGCTCTCCACAGATGCAGTCTGGTGCCGTTGCAGCTCTGTAGTTTCTCTTATTAATGCCTGCTGTTTTGTATCCTGTGTCAAACACTATTTTGTTTTAGGGTGCTGGTGAAATTCTATGGATGGAGGGGGCTGAGGGTCAGGGGAGTGGACATAAGTGGACGTGTGGATGAGTTTGTTGACTTGTTCGGGCTGGCTAGCCAGCGGACGGACCGCAGACCTTAAAACACCTTGTAGTCATGTGATCACCAGCCCCTTACATCGCAACTGAACAGCTGGGAAGCAGATTAAGGGCAGGTTCAATCTCTTTCCCTCACTCTCTCTCTCTCTTTTTCTCTCTCTCTCTCACACACACACACCACTCTTTTTCCTATTCTTTTTTCTTTCTCTCCTGTTCACCACTTTTTGTGTCTCTCATCTTTTTTCTTTTTCTGATTTCTTCTCTTCCTCTCTATCTCTTTGGTTCACCTCTTTCTACTCTTCTCTCTCTCTCTCTCCTCTCTCTCTCTCTTTCATTCGTTCAGCTCCCTGAGACAAATTCTACAATCCTTGACCCTGAGCAAGGCGGAGCTGTCACAAGCCCTGTGCGTTTAAGCGCGTGCATTAAACCAATCACGGCGAGCAACTTGCTGACGCCCCCACGTCTCGATCCCAGCCACCCCAGAAAATAACAAGCTCGGCACAATCATCATGTCCACTCCCACACGCGTGCCGAGAAAGCAACCCTCTAAAGAAATTATACACTCCAATTCCGTTTGAAAGTTCTCTCGCTCTACCTCTCAGAGGCACACAATGCCTCTTCTCTATTAGGAAGCACTACCTCAGGCGATCACATTCCTCGGACGTGAAGCTACATCATAAACAGTTATCATATGGAGGCTGCCAAGGTGATACAACACATACATATGTCATAAATACCACATGTTTCCAAACCCTACCTTCAGGATCACGGCAGAACACTTCAGACACGCTACCCTGTTTTGTGTGTTTTGTGTGTGTGTGTGTGTGCGTGTGTGTAGAGGGACTACAGGCCTTTGATTTTAGAAGGGTACTCACCGGATTTTTCTTCTTCTTGTCCTTGTTTTTACTAGGTTTCCGGTTGCTCACGAAGTAGTGCAGGGTGCCGTACTCGATCAGGGCAGCGAAGACAAAGATGAAGCACACAGACACAAACAGGTCCATGGCCGTCACGTAGGACACCTTCGGGAGGGACTTGCGGGCAATGGTACTCAGGGTTGTCATGGTCAGCACTGTGGTGATGCCTAACAAAACAAACCAACAAACAAACACACAAACAAAAAGAAATCCCCCCCATACCGTTTTTAAAAAGTTACAAACATAACATCCATAACTAGTGCGAACTCATACCGTTAACACTGCAACATCACTAGGACGTAAAATGTTGCAAGTTGAATTTGATCAATTCACCACACACATGTGGGTACCATCTGGAGCCATCAGATTCAGCAGGAAATATAAAATAGTTTGCACAGGTGTGATTTCCAAGACTATGATGGCAGATACCCAAATGATTGAGCACCTGCCAAAAGAAAGGTGTATAGATATAATTATGAGTAGTTGTGGCCCATATGCAGCACATAATGCATATTAAATAGCTTGGGACCATAAAAAAATATGGAGGACTCTTTTACTACAAACACTTAAGACTTTATGGCAAAGTGGGTTATTTCTCTCCAGCGATCAAGTGACCAACTGCTGTGCTTCCAGTGATTCATATTTCCCTGGTGTTTGTGGGGTCAGATGTTAGTCTTAGCAGTTTGCCATCTGCTCGTGTGCGTAATGGCCAGAGGATCACGCTGGAAAGTGACCCATATGGGAAAAGTCTTATGGAGCAAGGATCACTTAATTATACAAGCACATTTGCTACTATGTACACACACTAAATACACACACACAAACACACGCAAACACACACACACACACACACACACACATATTCACATGCTCACAAGCAGTATTTCAACACATATACAGGGACAAATTTTCTCTCTCTATCTCTCTCTCTGACACACACACACACACACACAAACTCTCTCACACACACACAGAAAGTGCCTCAGCAGCTGATTAACAAATGGACAGTGGAGGCTGTGGGGGGGGCGTGTGAATGCAAAGTGACACTGCTGCTAAGCCAACCCTGCCTCCCAGGCCGTGTGTTTACTGCTGTGTGATGTGGACGCCTCCTCATCAAATCAGCCCAAAAGCTGCTGAATCAGAGACCAGAGACAGGGAAGGGGTGTGGGGTGGTGGGGGGCTGTGAGTCTGGGGCATGAGGGCCAAAGCCAGCCCTTGGGTGATTGTGCGCTGCCATTTTGTTGGACGATACAGAGGGATTAGATAGAGAGGGATTAGAAATTATGTCACCGCTGCTAATCTCTCTGGAAAAACACAATGCTCCCACAGGTCTAGAACAATCAGGACATTTTCATTTCAAATATTACATTAAAAGTAAGTTTCATATCGTTGTTGTACCCACCACCATCCCCTTCCTTATTACTGCAAAAGGCAGCTGTTTGAAGTCAAAACAGAGAGATGTGGAGGGTTGAGACTGCAGTCCAAAGTTCTGGATTTTTGTGCCAAAAAAGGGCTTCCGGTGTCAGGTAAAAGGTGAGCTTTTTTCTCTTCATAAAGCAATTATTTTAATGGCAGCCAACGGAGGACTGGCGGTCAGGGTCAGAGCCATCTGGGGGAAACCAGGCTGCTGACGCAGGGAATATCCGTGGCTCAAGAAAGCCTGCCATCCTCACAAGTTGCGTGCCCTTACCAAGACAAGGGCAGCTTTTTGAACGAACACACGCATGTTCCTAAAAAACTAAGCACTCCCCCAACAACAACAATACACTCACACTGTCTCTCTCTCTCTCTCGTTCTCTCTTTCTCTCACACACACACACACACACACACACACACGCTCCTCGGCCCCTTCCTTCCTCCTCCGGGTGGCGTGTGCACCTGCTTTTTGAGATGCTGATTCGGCATGGTCCTGCTGCGTTGCATAATTAATGGCTTATTAAGAAATTCATAAAAAAACATATGTGCCCGGCCAGGCTCAATCACGGAAGCCTGGCATCTAAACCATCTGCCTCCTCTCCACCCCAACCCCCCATTAGCAGCAGAGCGCAGGCTTGGAGGAAAGAGTGGTTTGGTACAGCGCCTGAGGGCTAGAACTAGCGCTAGCATTACAAGTTAGAACAGGGCATGGGGAAAGATTAATTAGCGACTTCCATGCTAATGAATTACTCTGGTAGTGTTTGGACATGGTCTATGCTACTTGGCTGAGGTTGGTTAACTTAGGAGCTGAATATGTGGGCTTAAGTCATATACTTCTGTGTGTATATGTGTGTAGGCGTGTTTGTGGGTGCTGGTTTGCTTATGTGTGAATGTGCAAACAAGGGTGCGTGAGAGTGGAAGTGAATGCGTGGGTGTGTTCTTACAGCTGTGCATACATTCATTTGTATAGACACACACATACACACATATATGCCTTTGTCTATATGTATCAGTGTATGTATCAGTATACTATGTCATTAGAGCTTTTAATATTGCTTTCGTTGTGTTGAGTTCGTTTTGAGACCCCCTTGTTTTTACCTAAGGAGGTTCTTGCTGGAACAGCATCCTTATTAATCCAGAAGGAGACCCAGGAGAGGACGACGATCAGCGTGCAGGGGATGTAGGTCTGGATGGTGAAGTAGCCCATCCTACGGCTCAGGTCGAAGAACACTGTCAGCACCACGTAGTCCCCTGGGCAACAAAAAACAAACAAACACAACAAAGATAAGAGTCTTGGTGGTGGTGGTGGTGGGGTTATGCAGATGAGTGACTGAGCACCTGTGTCATATTTATGTGCCTGTGCAGTACATCACCAACACAGACACACCTGGGTTACACTCTCTGCCTGCCTGCCTGCCTGCCTGCCTGCCTGGCGGACTGTGAAGGGACAGCTCGGTGGAAAATCAGAATTGCACACGATTTGCAGCTCTCTCCATCCAACCATGGAGACATTTGTGAAGTTCCAAGCTTGCTCTTTCGGTAAGCGTGTCGGCTAAATTAAGCCATGTATAATGTTGATAGCTTATAGGAATTCCTGATAAGACTGTCTAATAAGGCTAGACACATAGCCATTGGACCAAAGACCTCCAGATTGTGTGAACTTCCACTCAATGTTGTGAACATGAACTCATCGCAGGTGGTGACCAAGGAGAGGTGTGTGTGTGTGTCGGGGTGGGGGGGGGGTTCTTACAGTAACACAGTCTAATGTGTTTCAGAACCATATAGGTTCCACCTGGGATCCACTGCAGACTGTAAGCAACTAGCAAGGCCCTAGATCAGTAAGGCAACATTCAACATTTAGGCTGTACAAGGCCCAACTTGTTCCAGAGTGTGTGTGTGTGTGTATGTGTGTGTGTGCTTCTGTTTACACTCTCTCAGAGTAATACACAAACACTGCAGAAACATTGATAGGAAACCCCCCACCAGCCCCCCAAGTGCTTACTGAGCAGTTGCCATCGACTTCACACACATACACACACACACGCACACACACACCTACACATCTCCCCCTCATCCCACTCCACTTCCAACCCCACAAGCATCTGGGTGTCGGTCTGCTTGTCTAGCCCAGTGCATTACCGACCCCCTTTGAGGAAACCTGATCGCTCCCCGCTCTGATGGCATCATTACCGAACTAAGTGCACCTGGCGAGACGGATGGGATCCATACCTCTTTCCCGTTTACTTGTTTTTCTACACTTCTCTCCATTTTTGTTTCCCTCTTTTTTTCCACCCGCTGACGAAGCAGTCTGTAATGGAGGCTCTGTGCACAGGATACACAGCAGCCCCGTCAGACGGACATCAGCTGTGTTGCTTTTATTCATTAGCGTTGCATTAGCGAAGGTGGTGGTGATGGGGGTCTTCGACCAAGAGGGGTCTCGTGGCTGCCGAGAAGCGGCATGGTTAATACATTAATTTGCGCATGGTCAGCATCGCCCTAGTCTCTATGCATTACCCTTTGCCATTAACAAAGCTGCACTTGCATAAGGGGCCACTTCTTTATGCTGCTGTTAGACTGCAGCTTCGCATTGGCAGGTAGTTGTTTTGTTTTTTTGTTTGTTTGTTTTTTTTTTCGGGAGATTCATTAAAGGAAACAGAAATTTCCTGACTGGAGAGCTGAGGAGGATGCAAGTATCGACAGACCCCTCCATTACGGTAAAGGAACAGGTGTTATTAGCGTGGGTGTGCGATGGGTCTACGGTACACGACCAATCAGGTTGACAGGCGCCTCATGAAAGGGATTGGGGGGGTTGGGAGAGGAAGTCCGATGGATGGCTGACAAATTCCGCTTCCTCGAGAATGGAGAAAAAAGCCATGCATAAAATATTACACAAACACAATGTGTACACAGGAGGAATGTGCTGTGCATTGATTACAATTATGCCTGAGGATATTATGGCTGTGTGTTTGAGTGTGTGTTTCAATGTGTGTAGTTCTGTTGTGTTTGTGCCTGTTTGTGTGCGTGTGTGTGTGTGTGTGTGTGTGTGTGTGTGACAGAATGCAAGTGTATATGTATCCATACTGTGTGAGTGTGTGTATGCGCGTGTGTGTGTGTCTAAAAACAGATGAAGGTAAAGTATAGATCAATGCTGGCTAGGACTGATCTCCCCTTCTTCAAAACTTGGCCCAAATGAAATATTGATCAGCGCGACCCATGGAGTGTCAACCCTTCCCTCAAGGTGCTACAGAATGACTGAAGGAGCCGCATGTTCATTGCATGTGCATGTGTGATATACTCCATTCTGGCTCTTCCTGTCGACATCTATCTACCTCTCTCTCTCTCTCTTTCCTCTTTCTTTCACTCTCTTCCTGTCTACCTTAATCCACTGCTCCCTCTCCTCCCTTTCTTGCTCCCCTTACCTCTCTTCCACCTCCTACTTTTTCTCATGCTCTATCTCCTTATTGTTTCTCTCTCTATCTTCCTCTACTTTTCACCCCCTCTTCTTTCTCTCGTTCTGTTTCTTCTTCTCTCATTCCAACTATCCCTCTCTCTCTCTCTCTCTGTGTGTCTCTTCTTGCACAGAGCTCAAGGACATCAAAGAGCTCATGCACATAGTTTTCCCAAATGATGGCCGACCAACGCGGGCGACTCAAAGCCCCTGCCAGGAGATCTCATCTGTCAGAATCACACATAATGGAACAAATGGCGTAGGTGTAAAAAACGCCTGGCTTCTTTCATCTCCACACAGCGGGAGCACAGGCAACTCTGATGGAGGGATTTCTCTCTCTCTTTCTCTCTCTCTCTCTCTCTCTCCCTGTCTCCCTCCTTCTTTCTTCTGAGAGGAGAAATGCAACAGAATTAAATGAAAGGGAGAACGACATTGTTTAAAACCTCCCAGTGGAGGCCATGTTTTATCTTGCCGGACTCAGCTGTATATTCTGAGGGAGTCGCACATCTTTTTAGTGAAATGGAGAAATGGTAAAGTGTTTCTTCAGAGCAGTACTTTCCTTCCTTGCCAGAGGTAAAAGCAGTTTAAAAGTATATGTATGGTTTACACACAGATGTTGATTTAGCTGTTTGTCAAATGGAATTTCACTATGGATGCTGACAGAACTAATTAACAGAGAGCTAGAACAAGCTCATGATGAATTAGTCAACCTGCTCAAGTTACTATTGCCTGACAGCACACTGGTCCAGTAGGCATTCAGCACCTGAAAAATCGCTCTCCCCTGCATCTATCAGAATTGTGGAACATGATTACTTCTCAACTCTCAACTCTCCTATGACACTCCAAACATAATTACCGTGAAAGAAAATAGTATTGGTCTGAAATTACTGTTCGTAACTTTGAAAGTCACATCAACATTAAAAAAGGGAGGAATCTTTGAACCAAACAAATAAACACCCAAACAGAAAGTTCTACAAACAAACATGTCAAGAAGTAAACAAACTAGCAAGCATGCAAGCAAAGAAACAGAAAAAAACAGGTGAGTTCCACCACAAACAAGGTAAGCAAGTGAGTGAGTGAGTCAGAAAGTAAAGTAAGAAAGTAAATAAGAAATGTGTTACACTGGGACCAGGAAATGCTGACATGTCATTCTCAAGTCTCTGAGCTTCACATTGCTTTGAGACACAGTACAGGAGTAAGGCCAAGTAATCCCTGGGTGCTGACCAGAAAGAGAGGACAGCTATGTGTGAAAACCAATTTTCCTTCCCCTCCAAAATTGCCAATCCGGATGACTGGCGACCACTAACTCCATGGAGCGATACAGGTCTACCACACAACAGGCACTGTCAAAGATGGCCACCATTCACTTCCAATGCTGAACATGTGATGACAAGAGGGACCGGAGGGATATGGCTGCATTCAAGTATAGTAATGCATGGGAATGATGACCTGTTATCACCGCTAAGGTGAGCTCATCTACTTGTGTCAATATCTGCTGCCACTCCTTTGGAGCCAAACCATTTAAGTGAAATAATTTTCAGTGTTGAAGGGGTGTTGAAGTCAGATCAGTTCCCAGAACTAGACAAATTGATGGTTTATAACATGCTATATTTAAAGATCTACTGGTGCTGGAAAAAAGTTTTCACTGATGTGGTTTGATTTAATTTAAAAAAAAAGGTTGGGAAACTAATCTCATATCACAGAGTAGCGCAGTATGAGTTCTGCATGTCAGAAATTAGACAGATATACCTTGAAGTTCTTGAGGCTAACAACATTAGCGGCCTGCTGGAGACAACAGATGCTCCCAAGGACAGACGCCCTGCCAGCATGTTTCTGAGATGTGCCAACATGAATTTATTAGCCTTAGCAGGTAGCCATAATAACAAAGCTTTCAATATCCGACAATTTCCTCCAGCATACTGTTGCACACGTGCATCACGGGAAAAATGTAATCAGCTTACGAGTGGGAAAAAAACCTAAACATCCGATAGCTTCCCCTCAACACACACACACCCCTCGACCTCAACATTCAGGTTCCAGGTTAGTCTTTCTAAAAATGTCAAAATTATTCCTCTTGTTTTTCATTGGGGAATAGTGGGATCAGCTTGGTTATGCAAGACAGTGGAGCCTTTGACTGCATCCTGCCTAGCATCCCTGTTCCCTTTCATTTCACCTCATCTGATTCGGACTGGTTCAGGGAGGCTTATTTTTGAAGCAGCAAAATCTAAGCGGCGCTGATGAACACACTGAAATCCCGGATGCGCTGTGAAAAAAAAAGAGAGGGAGAGAGAGAGAGAGAGAGAGAGAGAGAGAGATAATCTGCATTTCAAAAAGACAAGATCTAATTAGTGAAAGAGAGCAGCAGACCTGAAGCCTCTGTAGTGCAGGCGAGAGTACCCTCAGCAGTGCAATCACACAGAGCACCACACACACACACACTCACACACACACACATTCTCATTCACTCACAAATGCACACACACACACATACATACACATGCATGCACTCACATACAGACACACACACTCTCTCTCCCACACACACACATCACTTACTCATAAACATAAGCATGCACACACACTCCTAAATGAACCTACTCACAGCTGTGCTCACTCTCCGAACAAAAGCGTAGATTCAAACACTAACTATCACATGCAGGCGCGCACACACACACACACAATTACACACACACAGTGAAACTCACACTTTAACTTACTCTCTCTGCCTCTTCTCTCTCTCCCCCCCCCCCCAACCTCCAACCTCCACCAACCCACACCCACCCACAAACAAACACACACACACACACATTATCATAACACTAATCTTAGGCACAATGTCCATCACTGGGTGATATTGCTGTTGTGGATCCAGACAGAGAGACAGCAACAGAGGACTGAGCAGTAATACAACAGAGTGAGAGGCGCCTGCCAAAGCAGACTGCCAGCCACAAATAATGACAGAAAATTACACTTAAACTTAGTTGCCCTCCCAGATCAGGCCTCCCGCACATAGTTTTCATTATCATGGCAATTATCTGTCTCAGTTCGGTCGTGATTTCTCATTCGAAGGTGAAAGTAAAGACCTCGCCTGAATTGAGAATGTGATAATCATCGCAACGACGGCAGTGAGTGAGTCTTCAGTGCCCCAGCGGAACACACTGAATAGGGAAACTCGCAGATAGACATGCATTTTTCAGTCCTGCGAGACACATTTCATTCAGGCAGCCAAAAAAACAACCGTCTTCCTTAGTGTCAATATGAGCATGCAATATTCCTTTAAAAACAGCCAGAGGTGTGTGTGTGTGTGTGTGTGTTTGTGTCTGTGTTTAAAAGGGTCATATCACAACAAGAAATGTGTGTTCAAGGAGCCTGCATGTGAGTCCTAAAGCATGCGTGCCCTTGTCTGTCACTGTGGTCAAGCACATAGTTGTAGTTTGATCCAGACGTGACAGACTCCTGCTCATGTAGCCTGTAGTTTCATGTAGCACAGATGTGAGAAACCTCCTGTGTCCAACTCTTCCTGAACAGCATAACTGGCACTGTCACTTCTGTCCTTGTCACACCTTGTGTGTGTGTGGGGGGGGGGGTGTGTGAGTGAGTCATCCGAGATGCTGCCATAGCAGTAAGTCTACCTTGAATGAAGTGTCAGACTACACTCCTCTGTCCAGCAGGAAGCTCTGCAAAGACAGACTATTGTATGACAGAAGACTCCAGGACATCAAGAGAGATCACAGCACAGCACATCAAAGAGGACATGCCAAAAATTGCTGCAACTATAATATCTGAGGTCAGGCATTGTGATCCTAGATGCAGGATTCCCTTTCAACATCTGATCTCACTGTATTTTAAGCACCCTTAGGCGCAAAGTAGTTGAGTCATATGAGTGGTCAAATTCTTTTATGCAGTATACTGCGTGTGTATGTGCTTTTACCTACACCTGCAATCCAAACACTGCATGCACATTATGTAACAAGAACAAGCCCTTAAAAGTCCCTATATACTGTATCTCTACTGTATAGGTGAAGCACCTTGCTTGCATTGCTGACATCAAAGCTTCCTGTGAATACAAAAGAGGGCCTCTCTCTGTTGGAACACTTGGAATATTAGAAAAGTGTTTTTTTTTTCTACACAAGTCATAGGGAGCTCATCATATTTCATCTATTTTCTGATTGCCTCCTCTCTAATTTCTCCCCATCACCCCTTCTCTCTCTCTCTCTCTCCATCCTTCCCTCCTTCCCCATCACCTCAAGAGCCCTTACAGTAATACACAGGTGCTGCTACCCATCAACCACCAGGGGGGACAAACAGCAGCCCTGTCTTGCCGCCCCCCCCCCCCCGAGTGACCTCCTCCCGGTGGCCAATCACAATCAGGCCTGGGCCTCTCCTGCTGTTAATTACATCTCTATTAGCCCACCTGACGGGAAGTGGGAGAGACATGGAGTGCGGGAGAGAAAGGGAGAAGTGAGGCTGGGTTCTTGACTCCACTCACTCACTCCATCTGAGGCACAGCCAACCACTCACACACCTTGCTTTAGTGTGAAGACGTCGCAAGTGCTGTATTACTGGCAGTAATGAAATTTCACAGTAGGTTTAACATGGCCATATACTGTAATATACAGCATGTTTAATATCTGTCAACTGCATGCAGGTGATCCAGTGTACTCTCGTCTATGAGGTAAACATTTGAATTTCCAAACATGTAATTGTGTAAGAAGCCATATGTAACATGTATGGCATGTTGGGGTATATGTGTGGCTGTATTTTTTTTTTACAGGAAGCTACTCCAGCCATCTTCAAAGTAACCTAATCTGACTCTTCCTTACTCTGGGTCATTTATTTATTTATCTCCCTGCGCCACTTGTTTTAGATGTCAGAGTGGGTCACTGTCCCATCTGATCTAGAGCCTCTGATTCTAAAGCCCCCCACCCACCCCACCCCCCTCTCTCTCTCTCTTCCTCTCTCTCTCTCTAAGACTCTGACACTGAATTCCACTTCCAGGGACGTTCTCTTGCACAACAGGTAAAATCAACGCCGCACCCAACCCGCCCCACCACCCAGAGGAGAGACAGACTCTGGCCAGAGGTCTGTGGCACTCGCTTAAGTGCATTGCCTCATGGCAAAATTGAGTTACATGCTCCAATGGAGCAAAAATGAAGTGTTCATCTTGCCAAGTATAGATTTTTTAGAGGCAAAATGTTTTTGCTGACGCACACACATCAACATTTCCTGATGTTTTGACACTGCAGATGTTTCGGATGACTTCCAAAACAGGATATTTCCATGTTCATGTTATAAACATCTCAATTGATAAGTGCATTTGATTACTTAGCTGATATGCATCAAACTAGCTAATGCGTTGGATAAATTCATTAATTAGATCAAGATTCATCTTTGATTTTTCAAAAAAAAAACCCAAAAAACTAAATACCAAAGCCAACACTGCTTGGCAAGGAGGCAGTTCCACCAACTGCTCCACCAACAGGCATTTTGAAATTTAAATTAGAAGCAGAGAGCAGAGCAGCCTTCAAGCGTGAAGCCTCGGATCCCCCGATGAATCTGCGAAGAAACGGCTGCAGCGAGCCAAAGATCACGTCCCCTGCAGTGCCTCTTTCCTTTGAACTTTTTACTCCTTTGTGCAACGCTGCCTTCCTCAACATCTCCAGAGCTTATGACCATCAAAGGAATCCAGAGCTGTTCTTATACAAAAGAACACTTAGTCATTGCACGCAAGGCCTCATTAACTTGTACGTTTTTGGTTGTATACTTACAATTCAATCTATGTTTTTGGAAATTAAAACTGCAGTCTCATGTATAACCATAATTATTTCTCATTAAACATAAATCAATAATACTTAAATGCTCAAACAAAATATATATATTTTTATAATCTTTAGATGCCTGGCTCACTTAAAGACAGTCTGACGCAGTTCCCTGACATGGCCTTTATCTACGCTTGTCATGCTAAGAGCCTGGATTTCTGCATGGCATAAAAGCTAGCGTCTGTCTGGCTAAAAATAGATATTCTGACACACTTGCAACCTGCCATTTGTATTCCACAACGTGCACAGCATATATGAGTGAGCCCTGCATTTAGGTACCAAAAATAACTCCTGTGTTTTTTGATTGCGTCCTCCAATGATAAGTGATGAGATCTTGCCTTGGCATTTGGCTGGCGTGCACCACATGATGGAATGGGTCCCTGAGCTCCTACACTTCAAATCTAAACACATCAAAAAAGGACAAAAAAAAGAGAAAAGGAAAGGACAAAGGAAAGCAAACTGCCTTTGCACAGAGCCCCTACCTGCGCTGTTTCACTCAGCTGGAGGCTGTCTCTTGCATTCACCTGCCAAAATGTCACACTGATCACTTATCTGAACTCATCTGAACCCATTTAATCATATTTTCTTTTTGCAGTTTTCAGTTCCTACCTTCTCACAGAAAGCAGCAACCCAATGTGTAGCAATAAACTAAATATAGCACCGCTAGCAACTTGAAACCCTTAAAGGCCTGATTTAACCTGGTAACTCCATACATCATAAGACACCTTGACCTCACTATCAGCTAAATAATCACCACTGAATAAGTATGTCTAATTACCAACTCATAATTAGAATATAGTATGACTGCTATGACAGTGTTCTTCACTGCCAAAGGGTATTATTGCAATGGGCTCGTTTATCTCATTAAAGTAGACTGCGCTGATAGGGTGCTTCCTTGTACAAGCTGACTTCAGAACAGTTTTGAGGACTCGGGTGTGTGGAGATGAGAGAATGATTCCATATCCTTCAATGATTCCATTCCGACTCAGGCAACGCAGTGAAATAAATAAGTGTCAAAGAGATTATATTTGAGTGTGCATTGGCAGATTTGCACATGGCAACTAAACCTTGTTCTCCCTCTTTTTCTCGCTCCCTCTCTCTAAATACCTCTCTTCCCTTCTGTATTTCTCTCTTTCTTTTCCTTTTCTTGACTCCCTCCTATGTCTTCACAAGCATGACTGTCTCTGAGGAAGAATATATGTACTGTGTGTGTGTGTGTGTATGTGTGTGTGTGTGCGTGTGTGTGTGTGTGTGTGTGTGTGTGTGTTGCACAGAGAGGGAGTTGAATAATAAAAACCATGTACCCTGGACTCTCTCTCTCTCCCTCTCTCTTTCTCTTCCTCTCTCTCTCTTCATCTCTTCTACTCTCTTCCTCTCCCTCTTTCGTTCTCTCTCCGTTGGGTGCTGTCGTGACCTGTGAGGTCTCCTGAGCTGCTTTCCGTAGGTCCGTTTGCCCGTCGCCCGCGGAAGCTTCCTGTCAATGTCTCATCTGTGAACTGTGGGCCTCCATAATCAGGCAGGGACGCTGATGTGTCCCCGGGCCCCTTCCACTCAAGCCGGATCACACAGGCCGGCGCACACAGACAACAGAGGAGTCCCTGCACTCTCTCTCTCTCTCTCTCTCTCCCTCTCTCTGCGCTCGCCTACTCGTACATGCACTTGCACTCGCTCCCTATGACGCTTAGAAGGTCACTCTAAGAATAGCTCTGACCAAAAACAGATTTACCAGAAAAAAAAATGAAATAAAATAAACAAGAAAATACATAAACACATACAACACGCTACCTCAGCAGAAAAAGAGAAAAAAAATTAGAAAATGTAATAGAATGCAAAAATTGTTTCATAGATTTCACAAGTGTGCCAGTGTGCTAAAAGCAAGAGTGCCACTCTTGATGGGGAGACATAGCTCATGCCCTTTGTAGATACCCCCAAAGCCACAATCCCCTCCCAGCATAATTTGTTTTGCAGATTTGCTAGAAAGGATGTGTAATGAACACTGGGAGGCTCCATGCAACACTGCTGATGATTAATAGACAAGCTTGGGAGATGCGTGCTGGTTTGATGGCCCACCAGGAATCCACAACCTTAATGGAATATAATGCTCAAGCTGTATAACTGACCATATGTTTCTCTCTCTCTCCCACACTGTCTCTTTCTCTCTCTCTCTCTCTCTCTCTCTCTCTCTCCTCTCCCTCTCTCTCTCTATCACTTTATCTCTGTTTCTCTATTACACGCCTTTGGTTTTTCATGTTTTGCTTTAGTTTCTTTTTGGTCTACAACTATTTATCCTCTCTCTCTCTCTCTTTCTCTCTCTCTATCTCTCTCTCTCTCTCTCATGCTTTCTCTTTAACTGTTTATCTCCCCATCTCTCATGTCTTTTATGTTTCGTGTTCTGTGGCTCTCTGTTTCTTATGACCATTCATCTCTTGATCTACAAAGGACCCTGATCCGGCTTGATCTGCTGATCATCCAGCTGCCAGCGGTGCGGTCTTCCTGCAAGGCTTAACCCTCTCTGCAAGGGCTACGAGGTCAAATGTGCATTAGGACACAGTGGAGCACATCTAAGGCTCTCTGTATGTACCCTAGATTGAGCAGTATGGGCTTTGTTGCCGTTTGTTTCTTAAAAATAAATATGTTGTTGTTCACCAGTTTTTTGCTGTTATTGTTGTTGTGTTGGTGACGGCGGTGGATGTTTTGGTTGCTTCTTGGTTGTTTCACTCTCTATACTACAGGAGTCAGTGCTCAGTTGGCTAATGTACTGATCCCAAATCAGAAAATAAGACAGGTGCTGCAGACCAACTGCAGAGTATTTTTTTCTCCTTTTCATATAAAGTAAGTGGAGATGCTGGGGTTGTGTGCTGGACTGATCACAGATCAGTGGCTCGGACATGTGCTGTAGGTAAGCCGGGGGTCTCTGAGCTGCTGCTGTGATGTGACAGCAGCAGCTCAGACACTGCCAGTGGATGGAGTGGGAAACACACACACACACGCACACGCACACGCACACGCACACGCACACGCACACACACACAAAACAAACAAACAAACACACACATACACACACACACACAAACAGGGGAGCAGATGGCAGGTCATTTTTTCATTCTTTTTTTTGAGCGAAAGAGAGAGACAGAAAGAAAGACAGCGAGAAAGAGAGAGAGAGAGAGAGAAAGAGAGAGAGAGAAAGAGCAGCAGGGAGGATATGCCAGAATTTATCACTAGTTCGCATTTCAGTTTGAAAACAAAAAACAACAAGGGGAACTAATGCATTCTAAAAATACATCTGAATAATATATTGGAGAATGGGATTGTGGGCGAGCATGCATCAATTTGTCGCACAGGCCATTAACCAAAAGGCCGGTGCTCTTGGGTCTTGATTAAAGCTCACCACTAATTGGATTTGGCATCAGTCTCCTCTAAGGACGTTGCGAGGCCCCACTGAGGTTAGGTGCCGGGACCCATAAAGCTGCACTATAGAGCGACACATCATTGCTAAGTTTGGGTTTCAGTTATCAAAGCAATGTGTATGACACAGCAGAGTGAGTCCAAAAGCATATATTTAAAGGGAGACTAACATACAAAGTCAGAAATAATACAGCACGTTTAACAACACTGATTAGATGGTAACACACACACAGATGCGCACACACACACACAAACACACACACAAACACACACACACACACACACGTGCACGCACAATTTGCTATTGGCTTTGTAACTGGGTTTTCCTCAATGACAATGAATACAAATTTCATCTATCTGACTAATCTAAATTCTATTCATCTCTCATCACTTCTCTCTCTCTCTCTCTCTCTTCGCTGCTTCACTCTCTTGGTCTGGCCTAACGGCACAGATAAAACACAAATGGCACACGGCTGGGGGAGACTGTAGCAGTCAACAGCAGCAGTCTTAGGAGCAACAGGGACATCTTGTTACCGAGGCTAACAATGTGTCTTTGTTAAAGCGTCTCTCAAAATAAACAGGCGAGCCCAGCGCTCCACTGAACGGAACTGAGCAGGAAAACCTGAGCTTTATGGGATGATGAGGCAGTCATTAAGTAGAACAGCATCCAGGCATACAGGAAGGAGAATGAGAGGGGAAGACAGGGAGAGGGAGATGAAGTGTGCTCTAACTACTGAAAGACAGACAGGTTCATAGAAAAAAAAAGAGAGCATAAGAGAGAGAATGACAGAGAGAAAGAGAGAGAGAGAGAGAGAGAGAGAGGGAGGGGGAGTGGTTAGGATGTGAGAACTTGAGAAGAGAAAGAGAGACAAGGAAAGGGAGAGCAAAAATGCGAATGTGTGTGAGTGTGAATGCGTGTTTGTGTTACGTGTGTGTGTGTGTGTCTGTGTGTGAGAAGGAGAGAGAGAATTAGAGAGAGAGGGAGAGTAAGAGAGAGAGAGAATCCATGTGATAGAGAAATGGAAATAATGAGAGAGGGGGAGAGAAAATGAGAACATCTCCTCATGAAGCTGAAGCTTCTAATTCCCAGCAATGGATACATGGTGATGTCTGGGAATGGCCTGATAAGCCCATGTTATTCGTCTGTCTGTCTGTCCAGCTGTTTACCCTTACGTTAAAACAGATTAAGTTTGTGGATGTGGGCCAAGAGTTGAGTTTCTCCTCTCAATCAATAGCCACTTAAAAGCAAACCGACCCCATAACAGAAATATCTCTCTTTAAATCTTCCTTAATTTGCTCTCCCAACCAGGAAGTGCTCCATGGCTGGTGCCATCTCTTACATATTTATTGTTTCTATGGAAGCAAGTTTATCTATGTTTGTTTGTTTATTTATTTATTTATTTATTTCCTTTTTTTGGGTCTGGCCATTAAGGATGATTAATACAGCCTAGGGCCTAGTATTTTGTGCCATGATCAAACTGAGTGATTTAGGGGATGGCCTTTGAAGCTCGAGACTGTGTGGCATTTTTCTCTCTGCCACTGTAAGCTCCTGACAAATACAATTTATGGCACGCAGGGGAGCCAGAGGCGCTCGGCGCTCTGCTTTTTTGGCCTTGCTCCAGCTGAAGTAAATCCCCCGCGGGTGCCACAGACACACATGAACACGTGCTCCTCCGGGACACTCCCTTGCCTCGCTCACACGCACACGCGCGCACGCTCGCTCGCTCCCATGGTTGGGGGTTACGTGACACATTTACTGTTGGTTGTTAACGTTCCTCCCGAGACACCTATGGCCTGCTTTTTCATAATAACAAACACCATCTCTCTCTACCTTCATCTCACAATCATTTAGTGAGACCAAGTCATGCTCAAGAGATGCAGGTAACTGTTAATTGCAAAAGTGAGTGGACCTGTGGGTGCAATGTCTACTCATTATAATGTTCAGTCCAGAGAATGGGCAATTATTTTCTAATTACCAATATTGTCTAATCTTTCTGAAATTAGACTAATTGCAATTTTTGTCAAACCTCATGCTAGGAATAAAAGAGGAGAAAAGATGAGCCTTAACTTACCAGAGACGGTGCTTACAACCTCGGAGGTGTTACGGAGACCCACGAAGGAGAACTGGTAGAGCCTCCAGGAGCGGATGTCTCCTACCTCAACAGAGCTGCGCTTCCACCTGTACACAATCTCCTCCTTTGGGTAGCCATCTTGGGTCAGGGTATGATTAAAAAATAATAATAATAAAAAGAAGAGGCAAAACAATCAAACCTCCAAATTTCCCAAGACAATCCTGTACACAAGATGCTTCAGTGGAAGTTCTTTTATTGGATCTTCGGTTGAGAGACTCCTTTGTGATTGTTATGTCTTTCCTTTTTTTTCTCATCACTCGAATGTTAATTGGGGTTAAGGCAACGGTAATAAAGATGGACCTGAAAAGTGTGCGTCAGCGATTGCGCAGGGAATCTTAAACAGTGATTTAATACGAATAATGATTGACCTTGTGTCAAGTCTCTTTCGATCCTGGGCCAGCAAATAAGCTTTGGCAACTGCAAACTAAGTGGAGTGTGCAAATGTGAGGACTTTTCAAAGGGGGAGAGGGGTGCCAAGGAACTTTAATGGGCCTCTTAATTGAACAACCCATAGGCATCATCCGCTAAAGGACATCCATGATGGACCTGGATAGACAGTCAACTCACTTGCCCCCCCAACCCACCCACAGCCACATTAAAGCAATTTGATCTGTCCACAGGATATGCCTTCATAATGGATTATTGATTCCAAAGGCCAACATTTTTTTTAACTTTGCACCCAAATTTGAGAGCTCACAAGATATGATAATATTATAAAATAAAGTAACAGATTAAAACACAAAAATAAGAGTCTGTGCATCCTACCGTGTGGAGTAGGATGCACAGACCTGAAAGCCAGGCCTCTGTGAACTCTTCAGCGCTCGTGCATGCAAACTCCACTCATGCCAGCCATCCCCAGGAGACTTGCCACGGTGCTCATCAATTTTACATGACTTTTTTTCTTCCTCATACTCTCTTTTCTCTCTCACTGTTGTTTTTATTATTATTATTATTATTATTCGGGTGAGTCCATGGCTATTTAAGGAGCTCTCTCCGTGGGGCTCGTTCCTATGGTGAGAGAATGCTGCATCCAAGTAGCCAAAACACCTTAAAAAAAACCCTCCATATCTCCTGAAACTGTAACTAGTGGCCAGAATGTGAACAAGAGAACATAAAGAGACAGAGAGAGAGGCAGGAATACAGAGAGAATACAAGAGAGTATAAACGTGAGTGAGAGGGTAAAGAGCGAAGGAGTGCGACCAAAATATTTTTCATGTCTCTGTGCTTTGAATAAGAAAGCAAGAGTGCTTGCGCATTTTCTCCCAGAATATCTGTGTTAAACATTGGCGGGAAAACAAACCAACTATTTTCAGTTTAATGTTTCCCGAGCTTCCCAGCACCTCTAGTGTGTGTGGCTGTTCTATTTAAAGAAATGCAAAGAAGGCTTTAAAGTAGTGAACTGAGGTAGAACTGAAAGAGCAAACATAAGACAGACAGAAACAGAAAAAAGGGAAATCCAGCAGGATAGGATATAATAAAATAATGTGAGAGTGTGAGGTAGAGGGGATATGAGGGAGAGAGAAATAGAGAGAAGAGACGGAGAGAGAGGAAAAGGGAGAGTGAGAGAGAGAGAACATATGGGCAAACTTACAGCTTGAGAACTCCAGGGGACAGGAGTGCTCATCCATTGGAAAGTTGTTCAGTTTAAGTTGGCACTCAGCGTCTATAGTCAACCTACAGTCAGAAAATTACCTCTCAGTAGCAGGCCAAGTCTTATCCAATCATTGGCCATGAACACCCACTTCACACTACACAGAGTGCCTACCAATTAAACAGACAGAGAGAATGCAGCCAGCATGCACGGATCTGGCTCCAAGCTGCACACTTCAGCAAGATTAATTACTCTTTTATTCACATTGTGTTCAATCAACTGTGAACAGTGCGTTGTGTAAGGCTCAGCTATTTATAAACAGTAAGTTATATTCCATCTGTCTAAGACACCAGTATCCTCCATGACAAATGAAACTATCCAGAAACATCATAATATTATTGCAGTTCAGTTAATCAAAGCTGAGTGATAATCAGATTAATTGTTGCATCATGTACCCATTGAGGGCCATAAAAATGCATCTGAGCTTGAAGAGTCATAATTTGGTAATATAAAGTTCATCACTGACTAATGCATGATTTTCAGATGTCAAAAATTTGGGCACGATCTTGGTATATGATTACCATACCTTAGGGTGTAGAGGATACGCCCATCATTCCAGATCCTCAACATCCTATTGGGTGTGGTGATCCAGTGTGCGTCAGCCTTCTTGGAATTGCGGAAGAACGTGTCGGGGATCCAGATTTTGCCAACCATGTTGCTGTTTAGGCGGAGCACCTTCATGGTGCTGTTGAACTTCAGCCGTCTGTCGTACCAGGTTTGCGCAAAGAAGATGTCGATGGTGTACTCCTGTTTGGCAGAGTAAACAAAGAATAGTCATGATATGATGCCCCCATTCCATCATTAAATAGAGAAACCATATTTTGAAGGATCATCAATGAGTGGGGATCCTACGAGAGAGTGAAGGAAAGTCTACTCAGAAAAACATCTTAAAATTTCTTTTTTTTGTTGTTGTTCCAGTCAAATTCTTCTTTTTTGTAGGCCCTTTCACACCACTCCTAAAGCAGCCGTTTCCTGCTTTTCCTTCTCCTGACTAAAATGCAACTGTGTGCTCAGAACCTGCAATGGCATTACCAGGGGAGAGAAAAAAAAACTACCTATTTAGGCTCAAAATGATCAGACTGATTTCACAATGCAAAATGGTGACCTGTAGGCCCAAGTGGTGTGCAACCACGGAATGAAAGGCAGTGAACTAAAGCCTTCACAGCACATGGTCTTGTAGGTGCTGTGTTGACAGAACCCTTTCTGGGAGAAGACAGGGCTGTTAATCCTCTGTGCAAATGAAAGCGTGCGGCTGAAACGAGCCGTGTCGAGGCGAGCAACCTGCAACCTGAGAATTAAACGCCGAGAAAGGGCCAATTACAGGGGGCCTCCTGTTTAGTAGTTGACATTCTCCCTACTCCAGGGCCTCATTACGGCGAGTCCACCGCCCTGCCATCACCAGTCACACACTAGTGAGAGGGATGTGTGAAATACTTAAGGGGAGGGTGGTCACACCATAGCCTGCACACACACACACACACACACACACACACATACACACACATACAGACACACGCCTGCACATACACATGCGTACACACTCATGCCTGCACACACACACATGCATGCAAACTCATCCCTGCATACACACAGACACATCAATGGATTATTTATTATTTTATATACACACAGGTACACTCTGTCCTGACAATATAACAGACAATATCACACTAGAATACTTACAGCCTTGTATACTTCTATACTATACTTAAGTCTTCCCACAGAAGAGTTGCTCTCAGAATGAATCTGTGCTGCATACAAGCTGGTTCTAGTCTGTGACGGTACCAGATTAGGGCTAGACCAAAAATATGTAAAAATATGGAGACTCTGAACTTTTAATTTTAAACATGTTTGTGAAGATGTTCAGAGTAAATTCAAAGTAAAACGCAAAACTCTTTCAAAAACGTTGGAGAATGTTTGCCTGCTGTTGCTATTTTGAACATCTCTCTGTTCTAGAGTCTGCTGCTCTCTGAGTTTTATTTAATAACTCTGGCACAAGGAAAGCCCTGGGGTTCAAAGTGAAGTGCTGGTTTCAGAAAAAAAAGACAGAAAGAAAAATCCTTGGGATTTGTGTGAGAGGACAGAAGCGTTAATAATTTACTTTTCTACAGAGCTTAGCCAAGCAATAAAACCCAAATCCTTACCGATGTGTCACAGACCCAGCTACAATCAACGCATTCATTTTTACTCGATGGTGTGCATTTTTTTATCACAGAGGACCAAAGGCTTGTGATGGGCACAGACTGCCTTTTCATTTTTTTTCCAACAGCACACAAACACTCTCTCTCTCTCTCTCTCTCTCTCTCTCTCTCTCTCTCTCTCTCTCTCACACACACACACACAACCTGCACACACACAAACACAAGATCAAAATTGACTCCCAGTCTTCACTCTCCAGCCAGAGGAGAATTCCTGCTCTCCGGCCTCTGAATATCAAACTCTCCTGTGAGAGGAGACAGTGGTGTGCCTTGGAAAAGCACAAAAGACCCAAGAAATTCTTTAGTAAAGGAAAAGAACATCACAAGAAAGATGTCAGTACAAAGTGTGCATGTTGGGTTTGAAAAAGCAAACACGTGTAGCAGATTCTGCTAAAAAGACCAAAACAAAGCCTTAGCCACACGCTGAGTAGAAACACTCTTGTGTAAATGCATGATCATGTCATTCTCCACCACATTAATTAGCATAGAGGACTTCAGTGCAAGAGAAGAGAGGTTCAGTAACCCAGGGCTGGTGCAAAATCCTCCAACTCCTTCCTCCCAAATCCCACCCACAGACCCAATCTAAGCCAATCAATGGGCAGGCTCAGGAGTGATTAACAATGGGGAGATCAAAAAGCCGACTATTTCTTACCCCTTGTGATGGTAGCAACCGTGCATACACTTTTGGCTAAGGCGTTCTTTTTACCCCTTAGTATCACTGGCACTTGGCAGTAATTGAAAAGGGTTGGAGAATGGATTAACACTGAAATTGGAACCTTAGTCAGGAATTTCTCTCCAACTCTCTCCAATCCCCACCCCCCCACCTCCACCCGCCCCATACTCGCTGGTGGGAGAGGCGTCTTGGGTGAACTCCTCAGGCAGAGGAGACCACTAATCTCGCAATATTCATCCCGGGCTATTTATAGAGGGCCAGCTTAACTGGGATGCACTGCATGTAAATAGGCCTCAGCTGCATCCTGAGACTGAGCCCCTTTGCCAGGTTTCATTCTTGCAACAGCGCTCAACTGTGAATGCAGACATCAATCAGCCAATAATGAGGCAAACTGTGGCAAATCCAATATCGTTTCCAAGTGTGTGAGCAATAACATAGCATGCACACACACACACACACGTCTTTCATCTCTCTGGCAAAAAAAGCCTCTTCCTCTAACATGCTACATTCGCAGGTTTTAAAAATAACACTTGCTATTGTGTTGTTACAATACAACCAAACATCCCATTTTACTGCAGCTCATTGGTGCAAATTGAAATCCTGCTCAGACCTGTACATCATACCTGCAAACTGAGTTGTCATCAGTAATAATAAACAACAGAGGCATCTTTTTGTGCAATTGTTCTGTTCAAATTTGACACAGGAAGACATCTTCATGGACGTTACTGTGACTTACCATGTTGATAGCATTTACTGGGCCAATGCTGTTGACAAACATGTCTGTGTGTATCACCGTTGGCTTCACTAGAAAAGGACAGAAACAGAGTAGCCATTATGAATGCTTAGCCCCAAATTCATCACTGCACACTCTAGTTCCACTTTCATCACAGCTTAGATCCAGCTCAGGTGAGAGCATAGTGAGTATATTTGTATGTGTGTGTGTGTGTGTGTGTGTGTGGAGGAGGTGTGATATGAATGCAGGTTACTCTCAGTGTCAATTCTGAAAACAAATATAAAATTACATGGCATTATTTACACATTAAATCTGTGTTCCAGGTCAACTGTATCATGGGAAATGTAGTTTTCTGTCCTAAGTGCCAGTAAGGATTATATGGCAAAGTAGCCTTGAAGCTTGGTATCAGGTGGGGACACGCAACTTGAATCAGTCCCTTTCAGTCACTGTTTGTTCACTATAGACAGATAGAAGTCTCATAGTAGCAGATAGAGCAGGAATACTACTGTGCATCGCATCAATCATGCATTACTTTATGCTCACGCAATCACAACACACACTGAATATCAGATGCAGGCCACCCAGTCCTGCATCAACTAGGCCTTGACATGTAGGTTATGGGGAAAAGAGGCTTACATCATTCGCATGTCAGTCTAATACAAAGACTCAACAGGATAGCAAAGCATTACTATTTAATCACAAGCTCTTTGTCACAGTTTGTTGTGCGTTTTTTCTCTGACTGCAGCGTCCTCACAGTTATGATGACAGGAGACATGGGCTAAGCTATCTTCTCTTTAGAATGAACATATTAAGGTGACACACGTGGCCTCTAGGTATTCATCAATGAGATACAGGTTTCATGCCGATAGCTCTGACATGAAACGCTTCTTTTCATGCAGCCCATTTCACACAACAAAATCACTTCATACTGGAATATATGAGCAAAGGCTTTAGCCAGGGCTAATGTGGCCTATATATACAGTACACACAAAAAAGCTCTGAGCTCAGATGTATACTTCTTATGAAACACAGCAAATCGGGGTTGTTTACCTGTTCTGCCTCAACAACTAAATCAGGGACATGTACAACATGTTCTGGCCCCTTCTGCTGTCCTGAGTCCAACATGAATGAAATCTACAGATCCGCACAGCCATTAGCTTTTCTACTTAGTATGTGCACCCACACAGGACCTGATCATCTGAGCTACTTGTGACTTAGCCGCTGCGATGCCCCGACAAAGACAGCTGCCTAAGGCATATTTGTCATGTTGGCGGGGGAAAAAAAGCCCCTTGAGGCACTTTAATGTTCCCCAAATGACTATGCAACAGCAGTGATCTAACATCACAGTGCTGCATGAGGCTGTTAGACAAGCTCTTATGGCTAGATTCTCACTGGGATACACTGACATGCATCTGCCACACTCTGAGATGCTGTTAACAGGGCTATGACGGATGAGTTTTTCAATCAACTGTGCATACATGCTGACAATCCTGTTCTACTTGAGGCCAGTGGTAAAATATCATACAGTACATCTATTGCCAATACATTATTTAGGACATTCAGTAAATTTGGTCACTGTCAGTAAAGTCTGTGTTTGTCTACAGACTCATGAGGTAAAAGCATGAGATAACTATTTTTTTTTTTATCAAACTAAGTGAAATTCAGTTAAGAGCCTTTGTAACCAACTTACTTAAAACCTTTTCAGATTTCTTACAGGAGAACTTGGAGGATTGCAGACCTGTAACTGAAAATCCTAGCCTCTGATCTAGAGAGCCAATGATGTTTCATCTGACATGAACATTTTGCTTATTCCTACTGTCACTATAGCAACCGACAGAAGAGAAATTTGATGCATGCACAACCACCCCTATCCACTCAAACTAAATGATCACCTCAGCTTGGTTTTGACAACTACTAAAATGTTGCTGATACTGCTGGTTAATCTAAAAAGTTGAATTCAGCTGTTCTTCAGTTATCTGTATGATCATTCTATGAAGAGTTTAGTCTCTCCGCAGTCATGTTGACTGAAGCCTGACCTTCATTGGCCCAAAATAACTGCCTGTACATATTGCCAAGATGGCTGATGAGTGCCCTTAAGCAATTGTACCTACCTCCGATGTCAGGCCGCAGCTTGTTGTCATAGCCATCGAGCAGGCTGTTTAAAATGTGAGTGACGTCACTCTCGTAAACTTTGGGCGTCAGCACCCAGGTTTTGTTTGTCACCTCGTCATCATCATTCTCGCTTTGGAGGGAACTGCCAAAAGATAACAGCATATTAATTCAATACTTGTTCAATAACATGTTTTAGCTTTAGTCATTTAAGCCAGTGAGTTTCATGAGGAAAATATATACATTGTGAACAGCTGGATAAAAATTTCTGGCATGTCATTCCACTTCTACAGCCTTGTGTATCGTGGCAAAAGAGCATTGTATAGATAATGAACAGTAATGCACAGACATTATATAACCCGTATTGAGTGCCTGACATTATGTTTCTTTGCTGATGTTAAGCAGATGTTTGAAGCACTTGACGCTTGCGTTGTAAAACTCACTTATAGGATAGGATTTGATAAAACACATTAAGAAAAGTTTTGCCCTGCCCTATGTTAAATCTCATGAATTATGAAAGACACAATGCACACACATTTGCCTTCCGTTGCGATAATAGATGCTGATGATTTGGCAAGTGGAGGGAGAGAGAGAGAGACAGAGACAGAGACACAGAGTGAGAGAGAGAGAGAGAGAGAGAGAGAGAGAGAGAGAGAGAGAGAGAGAGAGAGAAGATGCGCCTGTGTGTCCATGTTAAATATGTCCCTTCATGAAACTTTGATCAATGTTTTGTTTTAAATGGCCATGTCCTGAAACAGCCCCCACAGAGACACAGCAGAGGAGAGAAGAGCAGACCAGACCAGACAAAGAAGAGGTAAAGTAGCCACACCTTGTGGTGATGTCTCCCTGCATTAGAGATCCTTGCGAGTGCCCTAATAAATATTTCCTACGTCCTCTCTGCCTAGGCCCTCTCTCCGTAAATGACATGGTGTGTAAAGTGCTTCAGAGAGACAACGAGCAGAGCTGTAGGACTGTGTGGTAGGAGACTTGCATACAATAATAATGACACATTAGGGAGTTGGGAAGCACTTTCTTTGAACTGTAGAGTGGCGATTTAATTCTATCTCCCTTGGACTTCAATGAGTTCCACAACACCTCAGAATGCCCAAATGGAGGCATTGTAACTGACAAACCAATTCAAATCCTTCATCTCTGAGTAAATCCCTGCACACGGGTATAGTGATCAGACTATTCTTTGTGGTAAATCTCCATGTTGTCATGCAAATCTATACATTGGCCGCCATTGTCATTTCAGCATGGACAGGGCCTTATTCTAATACGCAAGGGATAGAAAAAAAACGAGGCATGCATGTTTCATACAATGTGTCTGGAGATGCAGCACACATGCACAGGGCTGGAAACCATTTTTGCTTTGTTGCCAAACAGTATGCTTCAAACTGGCAGGGCTATTATGAAGAACGACAGAGACACAGAGGAAGAAAGTAAGACAGGACTGAAAAAAGCTAAAGAAAGAAAGGCTGAAAAGAAAAGAAAAGAAAAAAAAAACTGAAGTCCCAATTATTTTTTTCACAGCAAACACCATGTCCACAGAACAGATACCCACGTGACGGCAGCCAGTAACCATGGAGTCGGGAAGGAAATCGAAAAAGAAAAATCCTTGAAAAGAACATGTGATAGAGTAAAAAGAACACACAGCCACACTCTACTTCCAAGTTTGTACTCAACTCCAACACCACACAGAAAGGAAAACCACAGAGACAGAGGGTGACAGTGCACCTCTCTGATGGCTTTCCTGTGTACTGGAGTATGATGCTGGCTATCTTATTTTGACCTGTGTCTTTTTTCAGATAACAGTAAGTGCTTTAGAGATGGGCTGACCATTAATTCTTCATTGTTTCTCAGTCTTCCAGCGGTGAGTAGTCTATTTAATGTGTCTAGGTGGGGACAAAATCTCCACCTACTAAGCTCTTACCATCACATGGCTACAGGAGCTGTTATATCATTGGGTAGTGACAACCACAATAACACTTACAAAGTGAGGAAATGAGGAAATATCAAATGGCACTGCACTTTGCCTTGCCTGTGGGTCTTCTGGATGGTACAGTATATGCCCTGCATTTTTTTGTAGGTATTGAATATGTCAGCCTGTCTGAATTACAATCATTACTTGTTAAATTACTGTATATGACTGTATGGACTTGACTTTCCCACTTTGAGTAAAGCTAAAATAACAGAACCTGTACACACTCTGTGCAGTCTTGTGGCTGAAGTATTTGTAATTTAACAGAAGCTGTTGTCATTTAATGTGTATAATACATTAAATAAAACAAAAATAATAAATAATGACACAAATAAATGAAGTTGCGATGAGAGAAAAATTGGAGGCGTGTGTGAGCAGAGTAAAAGGGTCCGATTGGATCAGTGACTAGGCTGCAACCGTCAGTCTGGACTGGACAGTCTGAGCCAATGAGAAGTAATGACAGGGAGGGCAATACTTACATGGATGGGCAACACCCACAATCACAAAAACAAGCAGAATCAGTCTAACCTAAACTAACAAAAGTCACTGTGATATGTGGAAGCAAAGCACCATTGCTTGTGATGACATGGCACCCAGGCAATCACAGATGCTTGAGAAAAAAAACCTTAATGGTGATGGTGACTGTGAAGTGTCAAGTGCAATGATGAGGTAATGCTAACGTTCAGAAGTTGATCAAGACAATGAGTAGTGTGAAACTTTCAAGGACATCGGGGCAAATGAGGATATCATCAATCAAGATAACTTCAGTTTCATTCCTTTTTAAATTCAGCAAGCAATTATGTAGATTTAAGTTGCACAACAATAAAAGCCTTGCTTGACAAGGTGAATGGTTTGCACAATAAGCAGGGATAAGAATGCATAGACTAAACCAGAGGGAGGCCAAGGAGCAAATCGAGCAAACTTAAATTTGTCTCACTTTCTGACAGTGGAGTGGATAGTTAAATACTGCATACATTCAAATGCTGATACACTCACATGTGCTACTAAAATGACACTAAAATGATAGAGGAAAACAGACTGAAACCAAATATAGACCTGGAAATGTCACAGCCTAATAGGCCAACATTCCCCCCGCCAGGCTTTAGAGAAGATGGCCTTATACCTGAGAAAGAAAACCTCCATTAACCAATAATTCAGTGGTCTGAAAGATCGGCAGCCATTTTTAGATAAAAGTAAAGTAGGCTTAGTTTATATTCATTCTAGTGCAGCATTCCTTCCACATAAATAATTTTGTTTGGACCTTTCAATTTAAGTACACATATACAAAACAGCGGTCTCCCACTGAGGTTCTTCCTTAGGATGCAGCTCTTACAGGAAATGCCAGTTGACCTGTAATGGCCTCTAATTCCCTAATTAGCTCTATCTGTCTCCGTAACTCCATTACAGACCAATGGTAAGCGCTGCTAAATACAGTTTCGAAATACAATCAGGAACAGCACAGTGGACTGATCTGATCTGAGCAAAGTGTTGATTCATTTACGTGATGTGTGAGGAGGACCATTTAAATATCACTATACAAATGTCAAGAAAGTAAAGCATAAAGCCATAAAGCCCCCACTGACTTTCTGCATATGCATGCAATGCACTTACGCATGTAAAAAGGAAACTGTCTTCTGCACATGCTTTAGTCTTGTGTGCGCATAACATACTATATCTACTGCGTGTCAGGTATCAAGTATCAAGTATTCTATGACCAATTTAATTGTTAGTGTTCATGCTCAGTACAGTGAAGTTGTATACACAATGTATATTTGTGATAACTGGGAAAACTTTCAGTAGTGAAGAACCCCAAAACAAATGAACAGTCATTTTTGCATGTCTACTAGAAGCAAATCAAACTGGAACTTTAGAAAGTGATTTTCAAGCATACAAAGACATAAGATAACATAAGAATGTTGAAGGAATTTCTGTGGCTTCCACTTAAAAAGCACTAGTTTTTAGACACTACATCACAACACACTTGTGACGTTACCTGCTTAAGGATTCACATAGAGGCCGCTGTCATATCACATGATTATACAGGATGATTTATTCAGGATGATTTTTAAGCAAATAGACTACAAAGTATGACTAAACACTTGCATGACATTGCAAGAAGAAAACAGCAAGCTAAGTGGAATCAGCACAATAGACTCTAAGCATGTCCATTGGGAAGGAGCTGCAGCATTGACTCTTGCTAATAGCTTCTTTGGACTATAGTCCACTGGCCGACGTGAAATACCTTCTCACAAGAACAGTCTCTGTACCATAACACTACATCATCTTCAAACACACGGCTATTAAAAAGAGGGATTTCTGGTCAGACAGCCAAAGCTACAACACTCTGCTGACAAACAGCAAGTTTTAAGACGTAGCTGTGTGAACAATGCCTTAGTGAGATGTATGGGCTGAAACACACACACACACATACACACACACAAACAGGCTGTGTACACTCAGTAGTTCAAGAAGAGAGCTGCTGGGAACATTGGCTGTGACTTAGTTTGAGTGTTTCCCTGACAGATCCAGATTATTCAACTGCAGCCAAAAGCCAAAATCATTCTCTAAATTACTCAGTGTTGAACGCAGTGTCATACTGGGTGAAAAAAAAAAATCAACTGTTTATGTAATAAAGACAATAACAACTAGCGGACAAGACTGCCACTGACACAGCGAGGAGACAGTGTTGACGCTGTAACATATCTCAGACTATTAGCAGAGGGCTGTCTTCACAGAGGAGGCCTTAGAGTCCCTGGGAGAACAACAAGATGGTTATTAGCACCTTTGGTCGTGCACTCTGTGTCTCCACGGCTTTTGTGTTTGCAAATGTGCTTCCGTATGGCAAGGCTTTGCTCTTGCTTTTTCCAAGAAGACAACAGTTACAACAAGAAAACACTTGCTATCCTTTCCCCCAAAAGAAACACCAGTAGATTCTACACAATCTATTGCCAATTAAAACCTTAAGCAAGTCAGCTGAAGGAGTAGATTAGGAATGGAGTTCATCAGTCAAGCTACGGAGATCTACGCCTGAGTCTTTGTCTGCTATTTTGTATCATTCAAGTGTGAAACCACCTAACATTTGAAAAAAAAACACATGAAGTTAGAACACACCAATGTGTGAGGTCAATATTAGTGACTGAATTTAAAGGCTATACAAAGTGTTATAGTTAACATACTATGAATATGTTAAAAATGTCAATGTATCCTGATGTTATGTCCCATAGGTTAGGCCTAAACATAATAGATCAGTTCACTATACAAAATCCTTTATAATACTATATGCTCTTGGCTATATACAGTATGTTCCTTTGGGTTTCATATCCTAGTGTGCGTAACGTAAAAATATAGCTAACAAACAAGTAGGTCTACTACTATATTCAAACGATTCAGTTTACTATAGTCGAGTTAGCACTGACTAGTTATTTAGCCCTGATTGAACACTCATCCATTGCCTACTCTGGGCTAGGATTCAGGGGTTTGATCTAGGCCATGGTGATTCGTTGCCGTATTTTCAATGATAGAGGATTTAATGAAGAAAATGGAGAAGACTATTGTACAACCCACATATCCCCATCCTTCGGAAACTCCAAATACAGATGCCCAAGAGTCCAGCCTTTCAAAGGATAGTGGAATGTATTTATTTGCGGTAGACAATGGCAGCTGTTCATGATATTGCGCCTCTCTCCACAGCATTCCGCGAGACTCCGAGACCGGAGGCATTCTATAGGTTAGGCTACATATTAAGTGACAGAACACATGTTTTAGTGACAAACTGTTTCTATTTGTATAGGCCTACATAACAACGTCACATTTGGTTTGCAACATAAACATCATATGAACCCCAAATATCAAAAAATGCTTGCCAAACAGGTATGGATAGCATTCAGTAGCGAAGTGACAGGAAGTGTAGCCGATGGCTACAACTTTGCATCTACATAGTCCAGGCTACTGAATCATAATCAAATAGAAACAGCCACAGATGCTACTCGTAGTACAACAGGGCTTTTTTGGGATTACGTTCTACCATATGCCGTAATGTTTTGTATTCTGCACAGCCAAATATGATGGCTACTGTTGATATCATCCGTGGTTCAGGGTTCCTCCATCCGCTATACACCCAAAATATGTCTACGAACCCGGATGTCAGACGAACCCACTTTTCGTAGGCTATAATCGGATAATTCTGAAATCACAGATATCCAAAACATGTCACAATTATCAAAGCTAATCGTCCAGGTTTTATCAGTACCTCCAAATCTATCGGACATCAAAGCTTCATTTAATGTACGAAATGTCTTCGGTAACACAAGTAGCAGACTATGCTATAGATTCTTATAGATACAGATGCTTTCTTCACGAACAGATTAGACGCGCTGTCCATTACAATGAGAATATGTTGTTTGACGCAACCATTGCACTGTAAAGCAGTTCAATGTCAACCACTTCTTGTAACAGAGAATACATTTCAACATTTCAGTCAATTTGTGTCGGAGCCCGCTTACCTTGAGGGAAGATAAACGATTAAAAACACACAGAGAAATATCTTGACTGGAAAGCCAGGTTTCAACATCGTAGTCGACCATTTACATGGTATTTTTTCAAAGGCCAGGAACACCATCTTCTTTTCCTCTTTATTGCAGATGGACGTGTCCCTCTATTTACTGACTATCTTCGCTATGACACATTACGTACATACCAGCTCGCGTTATAATTCGGTTCTCAAAATCTGAAGCCGTTACGCTGCTGCAAGGGCAGCCACAGAACTGCTATAAAAGCCTCTCAGATATTCTGAAATATTTGAAAATTACATGAATATACAGACGCTCCGGAATACCCTAAAATCCAGCAGTAGAGAAATATATTGAAGCCTCAGTCTGAATGCAGATTATCGCTGGGGTCAAAGAGGAACCGATGCACGTTGCTGCAGCACAGATCAACACATGCGTGGTTTCATCGCGCGGCTTCAGAGCCAGGAGGAGATCAAGTAAACGTTAGGTTGCTGCTATTAATAAAACGGAGAACAAATAACAGGCGATATTGTATTTCTTGGCAGAGGATGATGGTAAATATGATGTGTATAAAAAAAATTACGTGATAATATGTGTTTAGCGTCTGTGTAGACTCCGTCGATCGTTTGCCCACACATATACCAAAGCAAGGGACTGATTTTGGTATAAGACGCGTGACAAAATAGTCCACACAGTGAGGAGAGGCGCAAGGGACGTTTCTCATGTGAGTTAACCAGGATCAGATGTCTTATGTTTCAGACAGCCATGTGTTATAAAAACATCAAATTATCACTAGCAATGCCTTAATATCGAGACATGAAGGATTTTCAACGAAAAGGTTTTGCGCACATGCTAGTTTTAATACATATAGTTTGAATTCAGGTACTAATACAAGTTTTCTGTAGGTACTGTTATTCCGTGGTTGACATCAGCATTCCTTTGCCTACATTGCAGATTGCGACGGCGTACAACTTTGTCATATTTGGTCGTGCAATAATTAGGTAACCCCCATATCTTTATTATTGAACCGCCACGATATTTGCTGCAAATTCTTCGACCGCACGGTTGGTATTTCAGTACCATGGACAGCACTTGCATGGAACGCTCTCTGGTCTTAGAACTTTTCTGCTTTGGACAGTTCTAGTTAGCATCACTTCAGGCGTGAAATAGGCTATGATATGATTTATAAAGCCAGCTTGACACAAATCTTTATCGATTTAACCTAGATCTGAAACTAATGATTAAAAACTTACACATTCTTCATATAATAGCACTCAATTGTGCAGAGCCATTTCGATATATCTTAGACCACTTGATGAGTTCATGAAGATGTGATAACGTACCAGCTACTTTCTAAACTTCTAATTTCTAAAGCCTGCTTTCTTAAGAAAAAGTATGTCCTCTTTTTGGTTAGTAAATAACGATGTGGCTAACAAATGTCTACTATCACACATGAATGACGATGTGTCAGTTTTGTTTTGTTTGTCACTTTACCTGTTAATATTCATAATTATAACTTTAACCACATTTGATTTAAATGTTTTCCTGTGACGTAAAACAACAGTTCAGCTCTATCTTTTAGGACTTACTGTTACTGTTTAATCAAAGACACTGTATATTCTACATAAAAAATAAAAAACACCAAACCAAATTAAATGTCAACTTGGTTTTAGTGAGAACTTTTCAATATTATTCAACACAAAATGTATTTTATTAATCTGTCTTTTGTGCCAGCCCACTCAATTGAATGAAGTAAATCAGTCTCTGACTGCAAAAATGCAAACTTTCCTCAAAAATAGAATATGTATCCAAAAAGCCACAAAACAAACGAAAGATTGGTTCACCAAGAGGCCCAGCTCTCTTGCAAAGTCTCCAAAATCACAATCACAAAACCCCAAAAGCACAAAATTAATTAATTGGTCAAAAATAGCAAGCAAGACAGTACAATTCCAATGAACTGGTCTAGGCCCCAAACAGGTATCCTCCAGGTTTGTTTGAAAGTCTTCTACAATTTGGTTGCCTTCTCAAGTGAGTCTCTAACTTCCTATTTCCTTTTCACAGGTACATGCTTACTCAAAAGTCTTCACTTGCTGTCAGCGCTTGCACAAAAGTTTTTTAATAAAGGGGTTACAATTGAATATACAAAAAAATCAACAAAAAAACAAATGAAAACACAATGATATAAATGTTACCCATTTCAGTTATTATATTTCCAGTGTGGGTTCTAAGTTGGACTTGCTTAGAACACTTCACACTCTAACCAATTATGTGTATGCTGGTATATTTATATGTGAGTATTCTAAAATACTAATATCTGTAGGAGTATCACAAGTAATTTTCCAAGACCATCTTGGAAGGTAGGTTACATGGATATTTCATTGTATATTGTGTTATTTATCAATATAACCTTGATTTGCCTTCTGATCTGACTGTTGCAGCTCATAAATGTTTTAGCATCAGCAGTTGAAATCACCCTGGCATTTGTGTAGGACCTCATAATTTTTGCATACTCTTCTGCATGGATTCTAAAAGCTAAGTGTTGCACGTAAGTTGTGTCTGGGAATGAAATCTGCTGAACAGTAGCAAATAGTGCATGTCAAAAGAACTTACTCATCAAAAGTCAACACAACCAGATGTGCTACTTGATGAATAAAAATATTAAAAGAGCTTTTTGGAACACTTTCTTTGAAGTCATTCAGGCATTCATGCACACATGCGCACTTTCAATTCCGAAAGTATGAATATCAGGAGTGGTAGCAATTACTAGCGGTAGTGGTAGTAGTGCTGCTGACTAATGCTCAGATCTATTAAACCTATTTCTGCCTTCGCTGTTTCATCAAGTTGCTTGTATGTTTTTCATCTTTGTTTGCCCTTTTACTCCAGTGCTTTTTCATATAACCCTTGTTGAGGGATATAAAATTTCATTACAGATTAACCTAAATCATGACCAGAAACAGCACACTGAAACAATTTTTCCTTATACCAATAAGTCAAACCAGAGTTATTACTAGATCTAGAGACAGCTTCAAGTATATTCAGTTAGAGTTGTTTAGAGTTGTAACAGAAAGTATGTATTACATATTGTTCTAAAGTTCCCAGGCATCCCAAACGTGAGAATGTTACACATAAGATCGTAAGGTCATAAGATGCAATTGAACAATAAAGGTATAAAATGACAGTGCATATTATAAAGTTTTGTGTCTGACTTCAAAATACTTATCCCAACCTTTGCCATAAACTTAACTTTTACTAAAAAGTAGAGTGCATCGATACAAATGACATATTACGTATGTGCAGAATGAGATATCTTTGATAAGCAATTTTATAATTACTTGTAGCACCTCAGGGCTAGATCGTCATCATTATAACAGTAATTGAAATGCTTAAGTAAGCCTTCTAGGCATGTAAGTATTGTGAACATTTTAGCCTTACAGGTTGCTGCCCCAAAGATAACTTTAAGGGGCAAAATTGATTTGTTTTGCTTCTAGCAATCTTTACAATGTCATTGTAATGAACTAAAACATAGAGAGGTTTTTGTCTCCTCCCTAACCACAGGCTCTTAGTTTTGTACAATTACACAATAATGGATTTGTTCTTGTTTACGTAAGAAAACAACTTGTGCTTTTCTAGTGACCCAGAAAGTCAGTGGAGTTCAAGGATAATTAAATGACAGCACAGCAGTTTCAGGCAAACATGTTTGTGGCTGATGAACCAAGACACTGGCCAACTCAAGAGGATAAACATCCTCCCTCGTCTTGTGTGGCTGGTTGAATTATATGATATAAACAGTGATAAAAATGGCAACAACATGAATAGCCAACTCTGTTTTCAGATACACATTAAGTAGGTTGTAATTATGAAGCATCTATTATATTAATTATGCTAATTACACTCTTTACATAGCAGCCAAAAATGCACATATACACACCACATGCTTGTGACACCATGCTCTTCATGATGAACTGTTTGGTCACTTTGAGCAATTTAGTCGTTTTGGATTTCACAAGAGGCCTTACATGTGACCACTGGTAGTAACTGCTCTGTTTTCAGAGTAATACGATTGCTGAATTTTAGGAGATCACCATTCTGATCTTATTTGCTCAAAAAAATCATTGGGTTTCAGAATGTTTTTGATGTAGTGTCAGCACATAATAGTTCATCTAAAGCTAGCCTGTGGTATGTTCTACCTTTAAATCTGGCAGAGAGTGTTAGCTGACTTAAAAGACCACTCATGAGGACTGAATGCCAAGACAGAATGAGTTGGGGCCTTGAGCCTGGATCCAGTCTCGGGTTGAGAGTTCAGAATGAGGCAGATTACATGGTTCCAGTCGGTGGCATTATTGCTGTACGTCTGCAGATTAAGGGGAGTTCTTGTAGATCACCTCATGGTTATATAAAAAAACTGGCACTGCCTCTACTGCTCAGCACAAACAGATTAACAAAGGGTTATCATGATGAACAGAGGGCTTGGTGACAGCATGTTTTGATTGCTGGAAGTGTTTTTCTTCTTTTTTTTCAGGGGGATTTACAGTGATTTGTACCCTCCCACATCTCCCACATGCATCAGACATAACAAAATCACACCATTTGACAATCTACTGGTAAAGTGCAACCAACTGCAACTTTAAAGTATATTAGTGTTAAAAGTTATTAAAGTGTTTTAAGATACAGTCTCTATGCAAATGCCCTTATGTGTTATTGTGAGAAACTAATTGATAGTTTTTGTCTTAGGGGGGGGGGTTGATCACACTGGTTTTGAAAAACAATATATGCCAATGGCTAGGTGTTTTTTGGAATACTGTATGACCTAATGACCATATCAGTATGGCATATCTGGCCATGGCATACAATATCTGGTTCATATCATCTAGTTTGTAAAACCAATGTTTTACCAATTTTTTTTTTTTCTTCTTCCTAGTGACATCTACCCAGGCTACTGCCACCGTAGTGCCTCTACTCAATATTGTATTTCACAGGGTAGTGTGCTAAGGCTTTGGGTTCCCCAAATAGATATTCTAGCAACTAACCAGCAAAGAGAAACTTAAGGCAGAACCAATAGGTTTAAAGTAAAAAAAAAAGTGCCCACCTACTAAACTCTTCTGGTCCTCCTCTGCCATACAGTGTGGGTTATATTTTAGTGCTTTGTTTTTGTGTCAGGGGTAAGCCTGGAACATTATAGCTACAATACAAAACAGCTGATAAAGCCGAATAACATTATTTTGATGCACTTTCTGACACCAGTAACCCATGTAATGTATCAGTTCAGACTGAGCTTTAGTTTTGTGTTTTTAAGCAGAGAGGGGATGCCTTTTCTTTCATGTTTATTTTTCTTTTACAGGAGATGCCCAGGAAACCTTGATCCATGAGCACAGGTCTGCTGAGCCCCATTTTTCCTTCACAGTGGGAAACAGAAGACCCTGTCTTTCACGACCTCATTTGAGTCTCATTGTAATGTGAAACACATCAAAGACAAAAATCACATTTTGTATTTTTTTCCTCCCCTTGCCCCATCCTTCATGTATTTTTAAAAAATCCTTTTCAAAAGGTGCAGTCATGAATTATTGAAATGATTTTGGGTTTCAGAGAGTCTGCACTTTGAAAAAACGCAGAGGCGCAGAACCAGCTGACAGCGTGGTGATCCCATCCCCAATCAGGCGTATTCAGTTTCCTGTGCCCCTGAGGGTCGACTTGCTTCTTGTTCAGCAGTTTGTAATGAGTGGGGAAGATTTCAGATTTTAGACTTTTTTACAGACTCATGTTTATGTAATAACTAACTATCCTGGGAAGATGACCACGTGAGAAAACTGAGAAATATGAAAGCAGCATGATACAAGCTCAAAATGCCTAATCGTTGCCGCCCAGGGCTGCCTCTGTATGTACCATGTGAAAGGTTTAGAGAGGACTTTATAATTCAATCGTGCATTTATAGGTGATATTTGTTGTTCATACAGATGGGTAAGAATTGATCCTGCTCAGTAAATGTGCTGGATGTATTACTTGTCTACGTAAGACTCTAATTATATATCTCTGAGAACATCACCACCATCATCATCAAGTTCTTATGTACACACGATTTCTCTCTCACTGTATCTCACCTCTCTAAC
This sequence comes from Tenualosa ilisha, assembly GCA_015244755.2. NCBI lineage: Eukaryota > Metazoa > Chordata > Actinopteri > Clupeiformes > Clupeidae > Tenualosa > Tenualosa ilisha. Next base: position 2,160,254 of record PYXC01002064.1, read on the forward strand.
GCACACGCACACATGCACACACACACACACACACACACAACTACTCCCTCTTTCTCTTATTTTCAACCAACTCAAAAGCTTTCTTCCCCTGATCTCCTTTTCTCTGTCTCTCTCTTTCAACACAGCCTCCTCTCTCTCTCTCTCTCTCTTCTCTCTCTCTCTACCTCACACACACATGCACACACACACACGCACACTTTTTTCCTCTTCTCAGAGTGCTTTGTCATGTATGTGACCACATGGTGCCATTAAACACACTGGTCTGTAGGTTTCACTGTCAGCAGCGGTCTTCCACATGCACTCTTTCACATCCATTAGCCACGTGCTGCTCACTATCATAAATACACAATCCTGCCCAGCTTTATTTGTAAGGTCTCCACCAGTGAGTGTCACTGCAATGTGAGATCTCTTCCGTTCACCGACAGCCTTGGCCCACTTAGAGAAAGGACATAAGGAAAGTCTTATTTTAGCAGTTTGCAGTTTGGGTTGCCCCTAAATTACTTTAATGTATGTCCTAAAACTGTTATTCAAGTTCAAGTGCTTATTTCACCGTTACAATAAAGAGAAGGGTAAACAGCACACAAAGGCAAAGAGGTTATTTGAACATGCTGTCCCAGAAAAGTTGTCCAAAGGTAGCCTACACATGGCCTTGAATGTGCTGCTAATCTCTTTGATAAATTGCAGATAATTTGTTTAAAACCCAAAAAATGTTCCTCCACCTACATTTTCAAAAATCAAAGCTGTCAAAAACCCCTCAAAATCTCTACAATGTCATCACACCCTAAAATAGATGTCCTTAGTGGGTATGTATCTCCATGGTGCTGTAGCCCCATAGGATTCACATCATAGGCAGCCTTTCTGTCTGAGTTTGTTTCTAGTCAATGTATCTGACTGCTTTGGTTTACAGCACACCAGACACAGATAGTCAACACTGTTTTCACGCTTGCTTGCTTGCCTGGCTCTCTTGTTTCGTTCTCGTTCTTTTCTTTTTTCTTGTACTCGTTCTTTTCTGCACCCACTTCACTCTTCACAGGTTTTAGAGCTCCATTACACTGCCACTCTTTCAGGTTGACATGTTTACTGGATCAAACCAAACACAATTTGTATGTTGCTACCACAATCTCTCTCTCTCTCTTTCTGTTTCACTCTCTCTTTCTCCCTCTCAATTTTCTAGTCTTATTATGTTTTACTCATTCACTTTCTGAGAAGATTCAGTTGTTGAAGGCAATTTGATGAGGCAAAGTAATGAGTCTTTTTTTCTTAGGCACAGAAAGACTCTCTTCTGGTTTATGACTCTGTTCTGTAACTGACTTTGAATTGTTGTTGCTTTGGGGCTACCATGACACAGTTGTCTAAAGCGCTCATACCATAAACCCCTGGAACCCACCCAGGATTGAGTCGGACCTGAGTTCATCTCCTTATCCTTCGCCATCCCTCTCTCATGCTCATTTCCTGTCAGTCTCTGCTGTCTTTCCTGAATAAAGGCAAAAGACCAGTAAATATACTATATGCTTTTTTTTCTTAAATACTAGGGTATGCATATCAGTCAGAAGATGATCCTTCTGTGGCTCACATCACTGGAACCAATAAGAGACAGTTGTCATGCATGGAGCCAAGAGGCCAAATATCAGTATGCAAGTTCAGGCTTGAAAACAGGCTCCCAATACCTGTTTGATTTTCACACATTTACCTGGATCAGAATGATCTAAGCAGGACTATGTGAGAGCTTGGGCAATACATTTTTGCATCCATACAACTTAAACAAACATAAAAAGACAAAAAGAGAAATATTTCGAAGTTAGGAAGTCAACAAATGAGTCAGAAACTTGGAAAACCCAAGGGTTTCAATACTTGTTTGAGTATTTAAATAAATTAAGCCTTCACACTCTAAAATTCTAGATGACATATGTCCTGCTGACCTTCACTGATCCCAAAGTCTGTAAAATTGGCAGGCTTCACTTAGATCAAAGATGGCTTAGTGCCACATTAAAATGTGCATTGGTGGACCAACAAAATCTATAACAAATACACATACTAAGTTAGCCACACCATATGCTCTAGAGTCTAGATGATGCATGCACTTATGGAGAGTCATACTCATCAAACTTTATTGCTAGTCCTATATCGTATAACAAATGTGTAAATACAGGTATCACATGAGTTTTACTGCCTCCAACAGTGCCATCTGTTTCACTCATGGTCAGTCTGGTGTGCTTCCTGCATTCTCAATGTGTGTTAACATGTTAAATAACACATAAAATGTATGTTATAAATAAATATAGTTTTAATATATTTAGGGTAGAGGAAAGCCATCAAACGAATATTCAAACTAAAAATCAATAAAATCTCCTTTTGGCTGAGTGGTTTTCACTTTTTTTCAAAGTCACTGTGAAACTACTGAAAGTCACTGTGACACTACTGAAATTTGAACTCTTGATAATTGCTGCACCTTAACATTGTTTTTTCTATCCCTGAATTTTTGGAGACACAGAAAACAGTTGTTATTTTGGTGCTGCTTTATTACTTTAAGTGTTTTGTGAATGGTGCAGGGTACATAAATAAAGCTATTTATTTATGCTGTTGGGGTTTATTTGCTTGTAGCATTGTTACAAATAATGTTGTGAGCTTTCCAAAATTGGTCCCTGAAGTGTCCCAAGAATAGCCTGTATGAGTGTATGAAAAAGACTCACAACTGAACAGGTTACTCAAAAAAAATACATATTGAAGGCACCACTCTGGATCAAGTACCTTTTTTTCAAATATAGAAGGTTGAGGGCAGATATGTCAAGCTGTCATAAAAATTTCGAAAGGAATTCAAAAGGAAAGTGAAAGAAGTGAGTTTGTTGAGGATGGAGCAGCCAGACACTGTCTGCATCTGATGACCCCTAGTGAAAGGTCAGCCCCTGTGGGCTGACGGAGTGAAAGCTTGTGAAACATTTGCACAGGACACTGACTGCCACCTGGCACCACATTACATGCCTTGACCATCAGACATCCTAAGAAGACAGTCTCTGAGGGCGTCTTGCATGTATAAGAGCAGTCTTGTGGAAAGGCCAACAACAAGAAAAAAAACTAAAGAAGAATCTGTTGGAAGATCACAGAAAAGTTTAGGCTCTAGTATCCACATAAAGATGTATGCATGCATGCACTTAACACATTTTCTGTACGACTGATTTTCCACGTGTTTCCAAAAACATGCCCATAGCATGAACCCTATAGCCTGGCTATGCTTTCCTATGCACTTCTGCTTCATTATCATCTCCTACAGTGCTAGTCTGGATTTGATTCCACTGAGCTGGTTGTCCCTGGAGGCATTTCTACCGCATCCAATCAGCGAGCAGATGGAGGAGTTGTGAACACTGAGCTAGAATATTATTAGTCAAGACAGGCTATCAGTCAACAGCTGATCCAATCATTTTAAACTTCACTACTTCCAACAAGCGAAAAGTGTTTCTCTCTACTGAATGGTCAGACCCTCTGTGTGAAGTGAAGTGTAGTATGAGGGGCTGGTTTTATAACCAGGCTATGAACACTGTGGCACCGTGGTCCTCAAGCAATAGCGGTTTAAGGTAATGTACATCTGTATATACTTAATACATCTGTACATAACTATCTCTATAGCACATCTGTATATACTTAATACATCTGTACATCTGTATATACTTAATACATCTGCACATAACTATCTCTATAGCACATCTGTATGTACTTAATACATCTGTACATAACTATCTCTATAGCACATCTGTATATTGCCCTTATATTGAATCTATATAGCACATCTGTATATTACCCTTACTATCTCTTCACCTTGCATGTATATTGCTCTTCTGCCTTTTTATTATTACTACTCTTATCTGTACATAATTTGTTCTTTAACTGTACATACTGCATACTGTATATACTGCACTTGCTGCTCTTTGCACTTCTGATTAGATGCCAAACTGCATTTCGTTACCTGTATTTATACATGTGTAATGACAATAAAGTTGAATCTAATCTAATCTAATCTGATGGTCCAAATATCTGATGGACAGAGTTCACCAACTACAGTACTTGGGTTTAACATGCATACGGGAAGCTAACCGTTTCCAGAAGCAGAGGGAGAGTAGGCGAGAGGGATGCTGTTGCCTGCCTATGAGAAATGGATGCAGTTTGGCTGTTCTCTGAGGAATACATTTCAAATCCTGGCCTTGCATTTCAAGCAAAATGGAAGCTCAGCAGAGAACAGCCAAACTGATGAGTTATGCAAAAATCAGCAAGAGGATTGGACAAATTTAACACACAAGCCATCCAAGAACACAGTCACACTTTAAGCAGGCACCTCTGTTCGTATGGATAGCACAGTACATTGACAGAAAGTGCTGAAAACTTCTTTTAAGTTTTTAAGATTTTTTTCTTTCCTCAACCATTTTTCAAAATTATGTGATGCAATGCTTGTTGGCTCTCAAAAGGCTCAGAATAATTTGTGGAAGGCAGCTGTGGTTCATTTTTGACAATTAGGCAATGAGAAGTACATCAAAGACATTAGACAAATGCAATGTCCTTGTTCATAGATGCAAGCATGTGTGTATGTATCATGTTTTGTAACATGTTTTTAATTAAAGCCAGATAACGTTTGGACGAAGGGAAGGATCTCCCCATTTATTAAACATGATAGGAACTGTGAGTTTTGTGCTAATGGTGTTATTTCACATCCAGCCAAGTGTATTTTCAATTAAGCTGACGCATGCTCTCAGATAGTGTGGGAACCCATGCATAACAACAGCGGGAAAATAACCATTAAATATGATGATCTGGAGACTGCAAGTGCTCTTTTTATGACTCTTGTGTGTTTTGCAAATTGAGAAAGAAATCAAACACACAGGCCACACACATATAGATCCTGGAAATGCGTGCATGTGCATGTGCGCGCACACATACACACACACACACACACACACATACACCCATTTTCATTCCATCGACGTAATCTGTTAAGCTATTCAGCTATTCAGTCTTGCACAAATATTAAATAAAGAATGTATGCTTTAAGGCTTACGTTTGTAAGCTTATTCCCTATGTCTGTATACACAATCTTTGTGTGTGTGTGTGTGTGTGTGTGTGTGTGTGTGTGTGTGTGTATGTCTATATGTGAATATAGTACATGTGAGCATAGGTGTGCCTGGGTGAGGGAGTGTGCGTGTGAAGCAGCTATTGGGACTTGCATAGTTCCTTTGTGTGCTCTCTAGATAAATTTCAATCAATTTTTTTTCCTCATCTGTATGGATGCAGGTGTAAAGTATTTTGTAACCTCGCTGATGCTATTATGTTAAATGTCAGCAGGGTGATTTAATTGTAGCTCTGATACAGAATTTGGACAGCTTGTGTTAAGCAGGTATAATCTTTTCTCCCTACGGTGGATCATGCTCACGTTCTCCTTCCTGCTTAAGCATTAGCTCCTGAATGGTATGGGCCTTGGGCCTGTGTGCGCTTGGATCAACGCCCCCAACACACACACACACACATACACACACACACATACACACACACACACACAAAACAATGCTCCACACACAACAATGCTCCTTTCATTAGATGCCTATAGCTACAAGCCATTATCATAACCAGTCAATTAACTCAAAAGCATTTTCAATGCATTTCCCTAATGTATTAAACATTAGGCTCTGTGAAATATCTACGATAGGACAGGATGTTGTGTCATCATACTATGAATACTGTGTATATTTTAGTACTGTTGCAACAGTAAGTTTGCGGATTAAATGTTAGTTGTGGTGCTTTTGCAGTAATTTCTATAGGGAATGATATATCAGCACCACTATTCACAACATGTTGAGCGCTTATTTGTTTGTTTACTTTGTTTGTTGTATAACCTCCATCCTTATTTTGTATCATTTCAAATGCTAAAAACCCTACTTTGTAAATGCTTGTCAAATTACAACTCCAGCCAAACACACCACATGATTGCCAGGCACCTTTTCTCATTACGTGAAACTGCAAACACCAAGGTGCATTTAGTCACCACCTCAGTGCTGTAATCAAACACTGAGACGCAGCCAATTAAAACAAGCCCAGACAATAGGAGAAAATTAAAGCCTTGATCTTGAATGAGAGGCTTTTATTTATCTTATTTGCAAAAGCAATTGTGTGCTGAAGCAAAACATATTATCATAAAGGGGGGAATACGGGGGAAAGATTTTAAATATATGCCAGTCCATAGCTCAGTTTAATAGTGTTTGTCCACTGTGATTTGAAAAATCCTTTTCCGCATTCATTGGAATTCCTCTAAAATATCTAAATGTTAAAGTCTGTTTGCCTGAAAAAAGACGAAGAAAAAAACACAGAGTTGAGCTCAAACTGTTTGTAAAACAGCCCTTATATATGATAATCAGGACTTTGATGTCTCATGCATGAGTTGGTGTCCTCAGAAATGGAACTTTAGCACTGTAATTCTGCCAGCAAGGATAAAACACACGGCCAGGAAAAAGAATATTTTCACTGCTGGATTCGGAGTTGATCAGCTTAGCGTTAGCGGACCTGTACGTTTCAAAACGTGTGTTATCTCAGAAGATTATGTTCCTGTGTAGATGACAGACTCAGAGGCCTCAAAGACCCTATCGGTCTTTGAGAAAATATGGGAGAAGGGGAGATAGGTATGGTATGCTGTGATCCATTATAGATGACTCTGGGATTGCTTGAGAGCAATATGACTTCATTTAGGTGGAGCTGCTATCCCATGCCAGTGTCCGTGTGAATTATTCACTGGTATGTCTCTGTGGTTTGACTCCAAGGTCTTCACTAACCTTTGGACATTGGCTACTGCTCCAGCATTGACACCAAATGCACTCGCAGTTATACATTTTTTGGCTCCAGCCAATATAAGACTTGGATCCCCCAAAGGATGAAGGATATAGCACCACCACACCTCAGAAAGTTTCAGTCAATAAAAAGTCTCAACTCTCAACTGAAATTTTAATGGGTCACTTGCTTCAGTGCCCACTGACTTTGTTTGGCCAGCAGGACAGTCACAAAACAAAAAAGGAGAGTCTCTTTCAGACACAGCCTCAACATAATGTGTATTGCCATCTTGCTTAATACTCTGTACATATTAACGCTTGGAGACATTCATGGTGAAAGTGAGAATTGTGAGTATTTTGGTAAGCACACATCCTTTCTGGTGGTCAGTCTTTACAGACTTGGAAAAACATGGCACAAGTTCCCTGCTTCCCCGATAGGAACATCTGGAAATCTCCTCAGCTAACAGACACTACCATGGGGTTACATTAGAACCCCCCCCCCCCAAAAAAAAACAGGAATATATACAAAACGTATACATAGATACATCAACAAATAATAAATACATAAAAAACACCTGAGGGGCAAATTGCTGAGTCGCTTTGGCTATTGTTAAGTGTCGTTCACTTTTCACTGCAAGAATAATAGAAAAGAATACATAATCAGACCCACAGAGCGGTATAATGAGGATGCTGAGTCATAAGCCTTGAAATTGTTTGCGTTAAATAGAAAAATAACACTTAGTCATGGTGGTGAAGACCACAGGGGGGGGTGACACATTGATATGCTTGATTGCATTCTCTCTGGCTTCAGACAAACAAGCTTCCTTGTTTGTCTGTGGGACAAACACTGATTTCTTTCTCTTTAACTGATTGAACAATGACCCTCACATAAAAAAGGGATTATTATAAGACAACTCCTCGTCTGAATGTCATAACCGGCAGCCACATACAGCCATTTCCCCTCAAGAGAGAGCTTGAAATCCCATGTCCTCTGACTGACACTACTTGAAACTGATTTTGTCATGGAGGGAGGTTGTTAGCTTGGTATAATCAAACACAAATTTACTTTGTGACACAAGCATCAATTTTATATTATCCAATCAATAACATACAATTTTAAAGCTTACAGAAATTAGTAAAGTACACTATGTGTACTTTATGAACGTCTCATTTTAGTTTTTAAAATATGGGACCAAACGTGATCATGCTAAATGTATAATATAAAAAATGTAAAGAATACTTCACACCACCTATACTGAGGTCGGAGAATTAGACAAGCTCTCTCTACTCCAAGAGAAGCAACCTCTTTTGCCTCTGCTCCCACAAATGACTCTACATCACTGTGAAAAACAAGTCAGTCAGTGATGTTTTAACCATAAAAAATGTTCCAGCTCAACTGCTCTGCAACTGCTTGTAGCCTTTGACTAATTTGACTTGAGACCGGTCAAGCTCCGATCAATCTGTTTTTTTCCAAAAGAGGCAACAGTTATTGGACGAGGGAAATAAGGATTCCTGCTGTTTACCTTTGGTCCATTTTGTAGCCTTCAGCACCACTCTTGCAGTAGCCAAAGCCACTCCACTGACTTCAGGCCTGATGATCAGCTTCAGTATTAGCTTTCTGTTCTGCTTCTCCTCAATGCATTACGAGTGGTTTTACTCTAATTCAATACCTCCACAAAGTCTGGAACACAAGCTTTTGTTCCTCAGTTTTCTAAGTGTAGTCTCTTTGTAGACAGTTTTTATATTAGTTGCCTTTATTTGTGTATTGATGATGCATCCTCTTTAATTGGGCTGTCTTTGAGATCATAACATATCAAGCAATGTCCCAGTGTTTTATAGGCAAGTCTCAACTGTCTTTACCTCCACCATGGAGCTTATGTTTTCGCTGATGCTTGTCTGTCTATTTTTCTGTCTGTGAGCAGGATAACTTGAAGAGTACTGCATGGATTTGAATGAAATTTTTAGACAACATTAGGCTAAGGAACAGATGATTCAATTTTGGTGGTGATGCAGAACACCGTGTGGAATTTGTATTGGGTCAGTGACCCTATATTGCCTTGGCGGAGATCTCAGAGTGCTTTTCTAGTTCAAATATATTCTATAGATTGATACTTAATTATATCAGCACTTATATATCAATACTAAATCATATCAACTAATTAAGCTGTGTGGATAAACCAAAATTCTCTGCTAAGACACATTAATGAATATTGCAAAACCAGCTGGTTGTTTAACAGTTTAACTCTGAGACTATTGCATGTAATGGACTTGACAGTGTTATGGCTTATCCTCTTTTATAATATAAAGAGTAATTGTGCTCAGCTCAGCTAATCTCGGACCCCTTTTTTTGTAAAGACAACCATACATCATATGAGGCACCATGGACTTTCATGGACTTTTTTCCCCCAAGTATCTATACTATGACCTTGACATGAAATTGAGCTTTCAGTTTGTACACTCACTCTCCCAACTCTTAATGAACTGAGTGAACATGATTGAAAGTTACCAGGTGGTGTAAACCACGGCTGAGGAGTAGCTGTTCTGACAGGACTGGGAGCTCGCAGTCACAGGAGGTTTGCACAGGGAAGGAAAAGACGCAGTGACAGGAGGAGAGCCAAAGGGGAGCACAGAATCACCTTCTCCCCAGCGTTGCTGCTCTGACCGAGGGGGCTTCAGTCACCTTGTGTGCTCCCTGTGTTACCTTGCCTGGTCTGACTGCATGCCACCTCCAGCTCCAGCTCAAGTTCCAGCTCTGTCCTCCGATGGGCAGCCCCCAACACCCCCCTACCCACCCCATCCCAGCCCACCCCATCCCAGCCCAGCCTACGCTGCCTGCTTGTGAGAGGAAAAAAAAACACTTGGTGACCTCTGGTTTGACTTGTAAGAACAAGTTAATAATACATAGACACCTACACACAAGGGTGTCACACACACACACACACACACACACACACAAGCACACAGTTATGGACAACATGAGCACACAAACACACAGACACAAATACACACACACACACACACTCACACACACAAGCACACAGTTATGGACAACATGAGCGCACAAGCACACTCAGACACAAACACACACACACACACACACACACACACACACACACACACACACACACACATGCTGTTCCTCTCACTGTCAAAACACTGGGAGCATTGATGCTCTGGGACTCATAAGTCCTGGCCGTTTGAGGACTTCAGCTCAGCTGCTTCACTGAGGCAGAGGTCCAGGGCCAGGCAGCGGTCACAGTCATTGTGTGTGTCAGTGAGCGTGCGTGTGTGTGTGTGTGCCTGTCCATGGACACACACACACACACACACACACACACACACACACACACACACACACACACACGCACACACACACACAAACATTCAAGGAGAACCAAAGCAGCTGCTCTCTTGGGAATGGTATTGCAAGTTTGTGTGTGTGTGTGTGTGTGTGTGTGTGTGTGTGTGTGTGTGGGTTTACCAATAACGAAAATGTGGGTGAGTGTGTGTGTGTGTGTGTGTGTGTGTGTGTGTGTGTGTGTGTGTGTGTACTTATGATGAAGATGATGATGATACATCGGTGGGTGTGGATGTGTGTATACTAATGATAATGATGATGCATGTTTGTGTGTGTGTGTGTGTGTGTATTGATGCATGGCCAATGTTTGTCAAGCAGCGGCAGGGGATGCCAAAGCACACTGCCACTAGAACAGAAAGACCTTGTTACCATCCTATGAGTAGTATTCATGTGCATGCAAGAGGACCCACTGACAAAGAGAAAAAGTATTGCATGAAAAAGGGTGAGTTAAAGGAGAAATCTGGTGTGGATCAATCCACAGCCCTGTTGTTCAAGGTTACTGAGTGCTGTTGGTAGGAAAGATAAGGAGAGAATTTGTTACAACATAGACTGACTAGTGAACCAGCAGCTAACATTAACTGAATGGGGCACAGAAACTCACTTTCTGTTTAATTTTCCTATGTACTTTTTCCAACAGACAGCACTCGATGACCTCAAACAATAGGGCTATGGAATCACACCTTGAATTTCTCCTTTAACAGAAACAAAACAAGGAAATGGTGACAGAGAGCCTGGAGGGTTTACAGCATCTGTACAGCAGTGGGGTTGATCAATACATTGATTACTGTAATGGTCTCATTTACTGTAACAGATCAGGTTTCAAAGTAAGCCTGGTTAATTGGACCTTGACAAGTAAGCTTTGATATACATGATCATATCTGAAATAGGAATTGCTGTACAGATCACTGTCATTGGTAAAAGCATACAGTACACAAACAATGCTAACTGTAACTATAAGCCTTATATATATATATATATATATATATATTACAGCACCTACACAGAGGCTTGTGTAAAGGGTTGTTGAGCTTGCTGTTTCATTTCTGATTAGCAGCTGTAGCACCCATAAGCTGTCATGCAGGCCTAGACAGGTTTTCTAATTAGTGAATCAGTCCCTGTCATTGGCTCTAATGAAGGCTGCCATCTCATCAGGATTGAGTTCAGACATTTGCAAATACACAAGACAGGACTGGCTCAGACAGTCAAAAATACACAGCCATTTTTCAGAATGTATAGGCTTTGTTCATTAGCGGTGTGTGTTCAACTAGAAGTGGTGTTATAGTAATGTTTTTCTGAAGCCCACACTTGTTTGGAGGCATCTACACAATAAATCTGTGAGTTTTTAATCAGCTTGGCCACAAGCATTGCAGTGACATTGGGAATCGCTTCAAATGGCTGGACTGAAAGAAAAGTCCAAACTCTTTTCAGTTGTCATTTTAGAGGTTGTTCCAAAGTCAAGCAAAGTCCATTGCTCCCCAATTATTGCTCTGTCTGTGTCTAAGCACAGTGTCACAGTTATTTAGCTTTAATTACCGCCCCGGCCGCCGGCCAATGACGTTTAAAAGATGTCCTGAAGGGTTGCTGAAGTTCAGTGCCATTTGAAACCATGTATTCTTCCTCAGCCCTGCTCCCTGGAGTTTTGTATGTCAGCCTTTGCAAATAGGCTTGGGCTTATCCTTCCATAGCCCCTTCTGTGTGCGCAGGCCTGTGCCTCACTGTTGCTGAGTCTCTGGGGTTGGGCTTGGGGTGGGGGTGAGGTGGGGGTGAAGTGGTGGTGAAAGCAGGGTGTAGGAAAGGTTTGGTGCGATGGTGCCGCACGAATCAAAGGACCCCGCTAAAAATGACAGGATGTGCTCCCTTGGTTAAAGAGCGCAGGTCCCAGACAGACAGACCTTCCCCAGGGTGTAGATCACCCGCTGAGTCAACACAGCCTCTATTTAGACTGTCTGTGTGTGTGTGTGTGTGTGTGTGTGTGTGTGTGTGTGTGTGTGTGTGTGTGTGTGAGTGAGTGTGTCAGTATGTTCCACTCACAACAGTGAGGCAGAAGAGGCTTCATATGACCTCAGCCCATTCCACATGACTTGGAGTTGAAGAGGACGTGAACCCGGCTAATTAGCCACACGACCCACTGTATTTAACCAGGCTATCCAGTCCGAGGACACTCGTGCAGCAGAGAGAGCAAGAGACTCCCTAACTTCTTTCTGGTGCATTTAGCTATTTGTCTGGATGTCTTCAAAAAGCTAATTTCACTTACTGAAACACCAGGGTGTTGCTCACGTAACCATATGAAACAAACCTCTCACAGACTTTCACTGTAGGTTAGAAGACCACTCTGGAATATGTAATCAAGTCTGCTATTCTGCAACAGTGTTTCTTTCTTTCTTTTTTTTCTTTGGCCATGCCAGCCAAGATTATTCCTCATTTTTGTGGGAGTTATTGCCACTCAGATGTATTTATGGCTATAACTGGAATGCTGGATTCTATTTCTCCAGACTCACAAGTAATCTGCTGTTGCATTCTCATTTGTGGATTTTTGTCCACTTCTGTTTTAATGATTTCCAATCACACCCCAAACCCTTTAAATGGCTTGTAAAGGTCAAACCCTCCTTCTGCAGTGTCTCTCTGAGTCTGGAAGTTAGTGTGTCTTTGTGCTGTGTCTGCAGTGTGTGTGTGTGTGTGTGTGTGATGATTTCAGTATTACATTTCCAAGTGTGCAGTCATTTTTCATACTTCAGGGGCAAAAATGAAAAATAATGCAGCTGGACTGTGATGTGTATTAACATTAGACTTGTATGTTATTGGGTTATTTATAAGCTGATCAAATACGCATTACCTCTAATTTTGAGCATCTCCCACAAGCAACAGAGTGTTCAAACTGTGAGGTCTCCTTTCTCTGTTCTTTTCTTTTCTTTCTTTCTTTCTTTTTTTTCTTTCTTTCTTTCTTTCTTTCTTTCTTTCTTTCTTTCTTTCTTTCTTTCTTTCTTTCTTTCCTTCTCTCTCCACCATCAGTCTGTTTTGGTTTCTCTCTCTCGTTCTGTCTCGCTCTCTCTTTCTCCCCATGTCCATTTTTCAAGCTGTTTCTTCTACTTTCTCTTTTGCGCTTTCACACATACACTCACACACACACACACACACACACACACACACACACACACACACACACACACACAAACACACTAGCCAGAGACTAATTGATCTCCAGGTTGCTTTAGTCCCCCTTCTTTAGTGGCAAGTATTCAGGCAGTGCTGGGTTTTTTTCTTTACGGGAGAGCAATTACGCGCACCATGATTCAATTTGGGCAAAGCTACCATCTCACCAGAGCATAATAGATTTAGGTAAGAACTTTTTATGTCTTTTCTGGAGTCAGTTCAAAAACCTGGGATGGATTACAGGATAACACCCCACCCTCCGCAAGCATTCCACCACCACTCTCTTAGCTATTACACACACACACACACACACCAATACACTCTCTCTCTCTTTCTCACACACACACACACACACACATTTACAGACCATCACACTCACACATATACATAGATCGAACACTGACACACACACACACACACACACACAACACACACACACACACACACACACACCCTGGCAGGAGCTCTCACTCACACACCCTCTCCCAGATTGCACTTCCCTCACTTCCTGTGTCCTGTCAGCACTCTATCTGATCTTGCGTCAATCATGCACACACTCGACAGGCCCAAACCCCAGAGGATTATGGGTGTGCTCTGGCATGGCCAACCTAGCAGGCAAGGAGCCCCGACTCTCTTCTTCTCTTTCTCTCTCTCTCTCTCTCTCTGATCTGCTGATAGGACTGGAGAGAACCTTAGAGGCAGACTCACAGAAACAAGAGCTGGCTCTGAGCTCACTCCTGCTATCTCTGTGGGCCTGACCTACCCATTCCTCTTGGCTACCTCAGGGTACTTGAAGATAAAGAAAAGATTTATTGTGCATATAAATAACTAAAAAGATGCTTACTTCATACACATAAGTACACATACACGTAGCCTATGCATTCATTTGGTTGTGTCTGCAATGAATTTGGGAAAGTTTTAAAAGTTGTATTTGAGTTTTGCAAGCTTTCATAGGTTTCCAATCTAATGGTAATGTCCGTAACACTTTACTTGAGGCTCTCGAAATAAGAGTGACATGAGCCTGCCGTAAACATGACGCGCATCGTGAACATCGATGACTCTTCATTGATGTCTGTGTCATTAGGCATCATTCGGTATTTGTACTGTTTGAATCCCAAACAGTGTTACGAAAACCGAATGACACTTGGGTTCAGGAATGGCAACAGTCATGAACATAAAAGTGGGTAGCAGTTTCATTGACGGGTAAGTATATAACACATTTATAGCAGCTGTCAGAAATTGCTTGCAAAGCATACATGACTGTTTCATAAGGCAAATCTCAACATTCATAATCACTTTGTCTGAGTCTTTGTCTTTGACAGCTGACCCTTCTTTGTGGACCCTGGAACAGTTGGACACATCCCTATTTGATAGTAGGCAAGGTGGCAAAAGATGATAATTACATGCAAAGGTTACAGGAACTTTTTTATGAAACATTTCAATTATACTTGCTTCAGTCTAACGGCCTCAAAGCAGCATTTTGGTTTAAAACTGTTAGCCTATCTAATCATGTCACATGAGAGTCAATGGGCAAGGCCAGCGTCAAAGAGACAGATCTTGAGCAAGCATATACATTTCATAAAAAAAAACAAAAAAGAAACGTGTAACCTTTGCAGGTAATTATCATCTTTTGCTACCTTGCCTCCACTGAAATGGAAATGTGTCCAACCGTTACAGGTTTAAAACAAAAATGATGCTTTGAGAATGTTGCTGCTTGGAGACCGTTGGGCTTTTATTTTAATAAGTTATCACCATTCTGTCTTCCACATTTATGAACGGTATGAATGTTGAGTCATGTCTTCTGAAACAGTCATGAATGCTTTGTGGGCAATTTATGACAGCTGTATGTACTCACCCATCATGTAAAGTGTTACCCAAAAGTATCATTAATGTTCATGACACATCTCAGGTCATGTTTATGACAGGCTCAAGTCACTCTTATGTTGACACTCTGTTGACAAGTAAACTGTTACTGTAATCTCTACAAGATATGTGTGTTTAATTTAGTTCAGTCTCAGTATTTATTATGCAAACATTCTTTTGTATCAGTCTTCTTTTGTATGACTCTCATGCCAGCGGGTATTTTTCATTATTTCTTCAGATTTTCATGAGGCACAATCATGTTTAAGGCTGTTATTATATTCCATCATGCTATTTACTTACATTTAAAAAAAAAACCCTATAAAACCCTATATGCAATGGCTTGAACAGCACACACTAAAGAAAACGTAGCAAAAAAAATTAGCTGTCAAGCTAACAACTGTTTGCCTGTGCAAGGCACGTCCTCTAGCTGCTAGCTAGTTAGCTTGGGAGTTTCAGACAAATGAATATGAAACTTCTTCCTGTCTCTTTAAATCCTTGCTGCACATGGCTAGTCATGCATCTTCAGATGAGGGGGCTGATGGCGTATGAGCCAGTTGCACTGAGGGATAGCAAAGGAGACTGATTCTGTCGCTATGGCCTGTGCGCTCATTCTCCAGTGTGAAGCTTTACATGCTGTGTGTGTAGCTATGCAGACAGCAGCTCAGCGTCCAGTGAATGGGAGAATGGACTGCAGTGAGTTTGCAGGGACTCTGTTCCTTGTTCATGAAGAGAGTGAACAACAGAGAGAAAGAGAATAAGAGAGAAAAACTAAGTGTGTGAGGGAAAAAAACTGTGAGAGAGAGAGAGAGATGGAGAGAGGGAGGATGAGAGAGGACTTGAGATAGAATAAGGGAGAGTATGCTCTGATTGAGATATCCTGGCATGTGTTTGTCTCAGTGCAGCTTGGGCAAGCACAGCACTATCGCCCCCTACTGGGCCCTCCACACTCTTGTGAGCCCAGCAATGGGAGGCTGTCACTTCTTCGTGTTTTCCTCTATCTGCCTCTCTTTCTTCTCCCTCTATCTCACTCTCATTTTTGTCACTCTCCTACACTCCCTGTCTTTCTGTTTTTTTTCTGTTTTCTTTCTCTCTCACCCTTTGTTCTGTTCTCTGTTTTTATCCCCATTTTCACTCTCTCATCTGTGACTGCTCTTGTCTATGGCTATTCTTTCTTTCTTCTTTTCTTTTTTTCCTTTTGTTCATTCAGATTGGTCTACTTCTAAGCAATTTTCCATGAAATTTCCATGATTTATCCATGAATCTTTTCCCCCTTCAATCTATCACCAATCTCTCTCTCTTTCTAACATTTCTCTCTCTCTCTCTCTCTCTGTGCGTGTGCGTGTGTGTACGTGTGTGTGTGTGTGTGTGTGTGTGTGTGTGTGTGTTTGTGTGTGTGTGAGCCTGTTAAGGTACTAAGGCATTTGGCACACTCCCAGTGAACATGCATTGTCTGAGCTCTCAATTACGTTCATGTTTGTGTGCGTTGTCAATCTTGCCTTTGCCGTGACCACTGTTTGTTTGGGGGGATTTTTTTACACTGATAGGGGACAACAAACAAACAGACAGACAGGCAGGCAGTGTAGTGGAGGGGGAACAGGGCGTGGAGATGGGGATGGTTGAGGAATAGAAGTGAATTTGCATTCACATGATAAAGAGTTTATGCCACCTAACAGCGACGGCTCCAATCCCATGGGGTGTCTGTGTGTGTGTGATGGGGGGAGGCGTCGTTCGCTCAATGTCAAACATCAGTATTCTGGGGCATGCTCACATCGCGGTATCACGTGCACACACACACACACACACACACACACACACACACACACACACACACACACACACACACACACACATACACACAGGGAATCAGAGGACAAGCAAACAAAATTCGATTTTGGTCTCATTATAGAGACTTATGGATTCCAATTCTGCTCCTGTGTTTTCAGACGTCTTGCATTGCGCAGATGTTAGAAAGAGTGAGTGAGTGTGAAGGAGAGAGAAGTAGTGTCTCTGAGAAAAATCATCTCAACAAACTGGGAGGAGATTGGAAGGTCTCCCACGGCCTGTCCACAGGTAGCAACGGAAAGCAACAGCAAGCGGAAAAACAAACACATCACATCAACACACACACACACACACACACACACACACACATACCACGGCTGCCTGCTGAAAGTCCAAGCAGCAAGTTTGGTCAAAGCAATTGAAGGTCATTTCATTTGTTATTTCAAAAAACCCCCGCCCTTTGTAGTTATCTTTCATTAGATTATTATTATTATTAATTTATTATTTATTTTTGAAAAGACTGTTCATTCTAGGAGAGATTCAGGGAAGTTTTGAATAATTTACTGAATTGGTCTGAAAGAAGCGTGAATGCAGACAGAGAGAGAGCTTGAAATTGAGTTATGCGCGCCTTTGGAAGTAGCTCAACTGCCCTGCAGACTCACTTCCACTCTCCCGTTCCCTCCCTCTCGCTAGCGCTAACGTTTGATTTCTGAACACTTCAGGGAACAATTTAGATCCCATGTATTTTTGAAGCTTTCGGTGCCAGCTTTTGCATAATACTGTCTTTGTGGACGTGTGTGTGTGTGTGTGTGTGTGTGTTTGAAATATCCCAAAGCCTTGCAAGCGTGTGTGTGTGTCTGTGTCTCTGAAATGTATCAGTGCCGAATGTGTATTTCCTCTTTGATTGAGGTGAATGTGCCCTGACAGTTGCTGGTGGCGGCAACGGTAGTGGCTCTGGCCAGCGCTGGTCAGATGAGAGGGACCAAATACTCACTCCGGAGCGTGTAATGGAATTTCTGCTTTCCTGTAATCGGGCCTCGGGCGGAGGTGGGGCAGACCCACGCTGGTCAAGAGGGAGCAGGGTTGGAGTGATTAAATCAAAGTGCTGATCATCTAATCAGATAGGGGGATGCCATGCTGAGGGATGCCTTATGCCAAAGGCTCTCTCTTTCCCTCATTCTCTCTCTTTCTCTCTCTCTCTCTATCTCTTTCTCTCTATCATCATGCAGCCTGTCTTTCTCTTGCTTTTTCTATCACACCCTCTCTTCCTTCTCTACTCTGTCTATTTTGTCTCAATCTGTTTGTTGTTTCTCACATTCTCTCTGTAGTTCACTCAGTCTCTGTCTTTTTTATTCTCTCTCTCATCCCAGAAACACATTATGCTGGTCCACTCCAGTCACCACTGGACTGCATAGGAAATGTCTCTTGTGACACTACCACCTTTTATTCTGTTGCATTTTTAATCAAAGCTGTGTGCTGGTGGAAATTAGCACTTCGCTGTGTGTGTGTGTATTTGTGAATGGTGTGCTTGTGTGTGCGCACTCGCGTGTATGTGTGTGTGTGTGTGTTTGTGTGTGTGAGTGTGCGTGTGTGTGTTTGTGACTGTGCAACATTGCTTTTTTCTGTCACGTCTGTCTGTTTCATTGTCACTGTAGTGTTGCTATGTGAATATGAGTAAGACCATGTGTTTCTGTTTTAATGCATTTTTATATTTCATTTTGAGATTGCTCTTTTGTTGTTTAATCTGGACAGAGTTATTGAGGGTTTTTATGACAGGTAAGTGTATCTTATGTCATTGTCAGTGAGACATCACCACCGCAGAGAGAATGTAGAATTCTGCTTGTGAGGCGCATCATCACTTTTATTGCACTGCTGCTTTGGAACGTCTTTTAATTTCCTCCAACCAATTTGTTCAAAGTTTAAAGACAACAGAGAAATTATTGTTTTGGGGTCTGTGTGTGTGTGTGTGTGTGTGTCTGTGTGTTTGTGTGTGTGTGTGTGTGTGTGTGTGTGTGTGTGTGTGACTTTGTGTGTGTGTGTGTGTGTGTGGAGGGGTGGGGGTGAAGGACAACATATGTTGTGCATGCATGCTTGCATTCCTCCAAATGTGTCATTTTGTGTCGTCAGCTGCGCCCTCACAGTCTGATCACACGACATGGCCGGCAGGAGTCCGTTCACACGAGTCACGTCAGAGAGAGGAAGAAAGGAAATGAAAGAAAATGAAGAGGAAAAAATTGAAATTCTTCATGCCCTTGGTTCATTTAGCATTATACGAGTAGGGAACCACAAAATTAATGCCAAAGATAGGGAAATGTTCTTCACATAAAGCTGTCACTGCCATTAGTTTTCTGTGTCAGCATTGTATTGCAAGTGTGTACGGTGTTGCTTTCTGTCGGGTCCAGGGCTGTTACACTTCTGGGCCTGGGGTGGCACAGGTGTGCAAGACAGAGGGCTGGTTGGTCCTGTATTGATTTCCACTCTCTAAAAGGCCTTAAGGAGATAACCACAGGGCCCTTAGTGCCACTGAATTACTGACACCTGAATAGGAAGTGGGATGAAAGCCCTTTGTGGGATTCTTACTGAACCAGAGCCGTCACCAGCATACAGAACACTCTGCCGTGCAGTATCACACACAATAATGACAACAAGGAGCCAAAAACAAATAGTTGCGTCATGGTAATCTTGTATGCCAGCCTGTCTATCTGCATGTCAGTGATGTCAGTTCTCTCTATCTCTCATGCATTGCTATTTATAAGAGCTTTTCTTTCTTTCTTTCTTTCTTTCTTTCTTTCTTTCTTTCTTTTGTTTCTTTACATTTTTTTTTTATCGAGACCCTCCTTGTGTTGCCCTCTTCCATTAAATAAAAATGCGTCTCTGAGCAGACGAGAGCATTACGGCTTTTTGATCCTTACTCCCTGCTTGTTCGTATTACACACACAGAGCACGTCGGCCCAGACAAAGACCATCGGGCCCTTACATCCACCCAGACCAGCATCGCCTGTCGGCATGAAAGCAAATGGCTGTGCTGAAAGCTATTGAGAATTTCTTTTTCCCTCCACCGCATTGTTTGGGTTTAAAAAGGTAGGTGGGTAGGTAGGTAAAGCTGGAAACCTGAGCGTGGTCATTAAAAGGCTGGCCCAGTCAGGTGAGAGCCCAGAGGGAAGAGGAAGGTGTACTACTGATAACAGCCATTCGCCTGCACAGAGGTGAGCTTGTCTTTGAACTCAGGGTCTACTGATGGCTTGGCTCTGTGTGTTCTGGGCTCGGAGGAGGAGGAAAGTAAAAAAAGGGAGCCAGGAGCAGCTGATCGCTAAGTGTCCATAACTCATTTGGTGTGAACAATAACGAGTGCAATTTCCAGAGCACACTCCTATACTGATGAAATATAGACTTTACATTTACTCCAGTTTAATTCCATTCAATTCAGTGTTAATCATTTTTATTGTTCCATTAACACAAGGCTCTGTGAAACACATCCTGAATTGGTTCTGGGGAAGGGGCAAAATAAACTCTCACTTTGGTTACAAGAGTCTAATTAAATATCTATAATTCACTTGATGGAAATTTATGCAGCTAACAATATTAGGTCATCATGGGTTTAATCTCCAGTGAGCACTGGCGCTATACACCAAAGGAATTTAAATAGATATAATGCACAGGGATGGATGGGCACAGGTCACTTTTGAAGAGGTCGCAGACAGGTTCTAACAGCGCCAAGTCAAGAAGGAGTTTGCTTCCAAGGGAGTAAACAAAGTTTGCTTTAAAAAAGCTGTCATATCTAATCAGAAAAATCCAACTAAAACCAGCTTATGCAGGTAGTTGGCCTTAGCAGTGCTTAGCTGATTGAAGATGGTCAAACCATCAAAAACCATGATAAAAAAAAAAAAAACACTACATGCTGATCAACCTACGTGGTCCAACTTAATCTGGTCCACCAGCATGTCCAGGATGTCAAATTGAACATTACTGGAGTAGGCTAGTTATGGTAATATGGAAGCTAAAGCAATTTTCTGACAACACCACTCGTGGTAATAAAAGCTGTAAATATTTTTCTAAAATATTTTTCTAAAAAACATCAAAAGCAGGTGTGCATGAAGAAGGCTAAGACATGATACACAGGAAACCAATTATTTATGGCATCTCCAGTCCATCCATATCCAGTCTTGTACATTTTGGTTTGAGATGTCTGCTAAATGTAAATGTCTTAAATGTCTAATTATAAGAAATTGCCACATTCTGGTCTTCACTGTCTGCAGAAAACTGCAGAACGCATGAAGAAATATTGGGTACACAATCTCAATGTAATGTCACCATGGCATGATTGAAGTATACATACAGAAATTTGTCTCTCACATGATCAAGGGAATATATCATGTCTCTCAGCAGAATGCCTCTGTATTGATCAGAGCTCCTAGCTCTCAATTTCATGTAGCAGGGGTGCATAATGAAACCATGATGCTCAAAGAGCACATCCATTATCCAATATCCATTGCACCTCCAATGCCATAAGAGGTCTCTCTGTGAGTTGTTAGCAATGTGGCTCCAGTCTCTTGGCCATAACTTTGACCTGCCCTCTCTCCCCACCGGTCACCTTAGCCAGGCTAACGAGCTAACGCTAACACTAATGACTCACCTCGTCTACCCCCGCCTCAACCCCCTCTTCCTTCACCCCCTGGTTACGCCGGCTGCTTCCTCCAACACCCCCTTGGGCAGGCATCTCAAACACAAACTGTTGTTGACTAAACTGGGTCTGGATTTTTGCTATGTGACGCAGACCAAACCAAATTCATCTTCCACCCCTGAAAAAAATGCATTTGTGCACACAAAGAGGCTTAAACCATCTAAATTGGGATACAGTGTTGGCAGAAAAGACTTCTGGATTGAATGTAATAAACTGATCTGAAATAGGACCTTTTAATTATGTTACATAAATTCGGTTGCGTAACCAACCTTACAAACAGTGCGTAGGTGTTATTTTTATGAAAAAAAATTACACAGGATAGATGGTAATTAAGGGACTGGATATACATAGAAAAAGATGAAGAATAAATGAGTGGGGAAAACGCGAGAGCACAATGCTGACACAGAGAGGGGGGAGGAGTGAAACAGGCTGGATTACTGATTTCTGCTTTTAATCACGTAAGCACTGTCGCCTTACACCTCCACTGAGATGTGTCATATCAACCCAAACCCCCAACCACCCAAAGGCTCCATGGCCCCTATAGCCCAAAAAAAGAACAGATGGTAGATGACAAGAGATGGCTTCTAAGCTGGTATCATTTCACTGCACACGCCCTCTCCCAATTCTATTCTCCCACATATTATCACAGCAGGTGACGTGAAGGCAATACTCTTCTCTCTCTCGTCTGCCCTGTGTGTGTTTGTGTGTGTGTGTGTGTGTGTGTTTGTACCTAAGGTTTTAATGTTGACGCAGAATATTCCTGTCTAATTTGGGAACTCAGTGTATAGCTATGTGAGTGTGTGTGTGTGTGTGTGTGCTATGCGTGTGTATTAGCCAATACGCATATTAACGCAACACACACACACAGACTTGAATCTGGTGAACGTGAAAATAAGTTAAGCGGAAACGTGGTTAAACACACACACGCGCACGCACACACACATACACACACACACATAGACTGAGAAGTCCTAACCAAACATAGTGACCGGTCTCGGTCAGAGAGGACGGACACCCCACTGTGATTCCACTTGATGTTCTGTTTTCTCAGGCATTTAGTCGAATCCCAACCCCATGCCCCCGCACCCCCCCTCCACCCCAGTTCCATCCTCCAACCCTATCCCTAAAGGGAATCCTAAAAAAAATCTATTATTCTCATCGAAGTCGATGACGCATCCAAACAGGAGATCAATGTAGCCATAGCCTCCCCAGTGACTACTTCAAAAACAAAGCTATTGGCATGATCACATAGTGGTCCTTGACCCCCTGTCCAACCCCCCTTCCATCACACGGCTAATGAGAAGCAAAAAAAAGGCAATCTGCTGATGATATCATGAAAGGCCTCAAGGGCTAATCCTATGCTTACAGTCCGAACAAATCTTGCTGCCGGCACAATATCTCTCTCATTAGTCGATCAGGACACAGTCAGAAAAAACAAAGTTTGAGTGAAATAAGGAATGGTCTGCATTTAGGAGAACCTGTCACCGTGGATATCAGCGCCAGGCTGCGATGTTGTATGACTATGGTTGTTCTCTCTCTCTATCACACACACACATACATACACACACACATACACACACACCATGGAGTAAGCACTTTTGAGTTGAGCGCCCCTGTTCCACTCCGACCCATCCAATCTTTTTTGAGCATTCGCTCACTCGTTACATTCTTGTGTTGTTTGCAACAACAACGCTGCCACAGATGATTATCTCTTACAGGCTTTTGATGAGTTTTTATCAAAGTGAATTTTAAATGCGATGCCTGAGCATGGTCAACAGTTTTTCATGTATTTTTGCTTGCTCCCTTTTTTTCCCTCGCCGTTTCCCCTTCCTAGCTCATTGCGTTTGTGATGACCATTTGTTCCTCCAGGGCAGCGTTCTTTTGGTGCGATGTTCTACTGGGCAGCCTGGGGGGATGTGGTGTCCGAGGTCATTTGCGTCTGGTGTTTCCTCGTTTGGAAGAAGCGAAGGGGAACAGAACAAAAGGATGGAGAAAGCCCTAAAGTTCACATCTCAATGAAGCCTGGGCCCCATCCTCCCACAGCTGTAGCTCTGCTCTCTACGTTCATAACAGTCCACATACCAAATATGTGAGATGGCTGAAATAAAACCTTCAAACCTTGTTGGGAATGAAGCTGGCTCCGGTGCGACGTCTCATTAAGACCGAATTTGGACTAGAGCTAAGAGAGATCTGACTTGTTAATCACTTATTCTCACTCATTCACTTATTCTATCACCATCTCTGTTTGGTCCTGCCAAGTCTGCCTGTTTCTTTATAGTGATTGGTTATTTATTTATTGAACTTGTTCTATTGATAATGTAATGTCACACTTGACTTTTCAATCACACACATTGGAGATTTAGAAAATAAATAAATAGATACATTTGTATATTTCTGGAATTGCTGGATAGTAGTCCTTACATTTGATCTGGAGCAGAATGTTTGATTTTTTGTGTAATTCACAGTAATGATGAGCTCAAATATCATGCAGTATTTCTACTGTATTTCTAAAGGCAAGGCCTTTAGAGCCCACTATCATTCACCAGACTTCATTCTGCACTTTTCCCTCCAACAATTAGGCTATATAGAAGAAAGACCAATGCTGGGATTTACATAGAGAAAGTTGACACAATTTGTAGTAAAGTTATTATTTTCCATTCTAGAGGTTTTAAAACATGTACATTTGTTTCTAAAAGGTGCAGATATCCTACTGAAAATGCTACATTTATGCATTAGGTTTCCTTGTCATGTTAATGTGGGTGGCCTCCAATATAAAGTATGCTAAGGTATGACAGGCACTGTCTCAGTAATGCTCACTGTTAGGAGTCCATCCAACCTCTAACTCTTTTTGTGCATGCAATGCATTGATGCCCAATTAACTCAATTAGCAGTTAGCAGCTGTGATCTTCACATCCAGTATTTCCCCTTAATTAAAGATATTTATAGAAGTTTAAAAAGTTTCACTGTACTTTGCGTTCAAATAACATTACAGACACACTTCTGTTAAGTGTACCATTATAACTGACAGTCATATCAGATAAATATTAAAACCAAAAGCAAAAATGTACAAAAGAGAGAAAAAAAAAAAGAAATAAAGTTATAAATTTGCCTTGTGCAAACAATATATTATTTACGTCATTCTTTTCTTAAGGAAAACTCTATTCTATTCTATTCCATGACTTGGTGTTATTCTCTTTCTTGGCTCTGCTTTTTGAAGCCGACCTCGCTACACACCAAAGCTAGGCTTTGAAGTAAACAATGCTCCTCATCTGTTTTATGGCTTTAATCACCCACATCATTTCAGTCTATCGTCATGTAACAATGGATCCATCACTGATGTGACAAAGCTATCTTTGACATGAATGCATGAAATTAGAGGGTCAGTAAAAACATGATTAGATCACAACTCTCATTGTTAGCTTTAGCATATGCATCTGGCAGCTGTATAAATGGAAGTAGTGGCTATACTTCATGAAATTGGCATGAAAAGACATACTTATAATAGACAATGGCAGGAAACTAGCTGAGAAAAGACTGCAACTCCATGAGAGTGGGAGACGGTAGGAAGATGGTTGTTCAGACTGGGAATGGAAGCTGGCCCCGGTAGAACAGAGAGCTCTGGCCTAGAGATGACACTCATCTGTCTTGTAAAGCCACTTGTTGTTTTGCCTGTTAGTGCTGAAAGAAAGAAAATTTTTGATGGCTTTTGAAGGTGATGAAAGTGTAATTGTGTTTATGCCCCGTGACCTTACAGGAGGACTCCATCATGTTTGAACTGACATATACCGTTAAAGTTAGGCTGTCGGTGGACCAGAGTAAATAAATAAATAAATAAATAACAAATAAGAGTTACGTTGTCAGAGATAGCATGGTAGCAGCAAAACAGGCCAGGCAACTAAAATGCTAAACTATCAGTGCCAAATTCTAACATCAAAGTTCAAGGCTTTTTGCATCACTAAAGAGGCTGTACATCTTTGCAAGCCACCTGCAACAGACAGGAGCCCTATGAAGATAACACCATCCTTGTTTAACTCAGTAGTGGGAAAGCAACTGCAAAAATCATATACCTCTGTTTACTTCCGCAGCATCTCTCGTCTGTGTGTTCCGGTTTTAATAAATATAAACAACCATCAAATTTAATGGCCCTTATAATCATGCCTGCATGTACACTTTTACATCAGGAACAGTGTTATAGTGAGCACAGATATTTTTCTAATTATTCAAAAAACACCATGGCTTCAATGCAATGCATTTAACTCCAAAAGCTTTGAAAATCAGTAACTGTCTACGCCGATCTTGCCTGACCTAAGTATACCGTTACTCCCTACTTGTTCTCTCTTGGTAAAAATATGCATATATTTGTACTGTTTGCACTGCCAGCACAGCCAAACCTTATGCACATTTATGAGAGTATTACCATAGCTCTTAAGACAGCAGAAAAAGTTCTGTGGGGCAGAATGTTAAAATAATAGGCCACTCATTAGCACAAACCATCAGCTATACGCATTTTAGGGGAGCCTGAAAATGCTTGTTGACATTATTTTAACTGTAGCTAAAGGTGGAGGAAATAGTCCTGCCCCCTGCGAGCTCTAATAATGGTGGTCATATAACACCACAAACATAGGTAGCAATAGATATTAGCTCACGTTGCTTTTAGTTTATGCTACTGTCTAACAGTACAACCACTTAAGATATTGTTTCCATACTGTTCTTGATAGGTAGATGGCTGGATGTTCAATTAAACACTATTATGCATAATACGCTTTATGGTAATCAAATCATCTCATGATTAGGGAACTATAAAAAATAAATATTAAAAATTATAAAATTGTATTAAAATGATTAAAAAAATGAGTTTACTTTTCTATCACAATCTGCACATTTATAACATAATTCTTTGTGCAGGAAAGCGTTGTGCAGGATATATTAAAAAAAGATTGTTTTGGTTTTGGTTTATTTATAAATAATAATAATAAAAAACTTGAAGAAAGGTCTTTGTTTTTTATTTAATCTTTATTTTTTTCCTTTTTATTTAAAGACTAATGCAGAGAATCAGATTCTACAGGGCCATACTGTAACAAATTCAAACAGGTACAGAGAGTGAACCCACTCCACCAGACCAAGTAACCTGTCCCACATCTCCCTTCTCGACATCTCAACTATGGACTGTATCAAAGACTAATCTTCAGGTGTCAGCAGGACTAATGGGAATATGTGCTTGTTGTGTCATATGTGTGTAGTTTCTCTGTCAATATGTCAGCAAATGCCCCTGGTCTGTGCTAATGTTTGTGTGTGTGTGTGTGTGTGTGTGTGTGTGTGCAGTCATGGAAAAGCTAGGTTTGTATGTGTATGACTGTGTGTGCTGTACATGTATGCATACGAGTTTCCGTGCTTTCAATAGTTCTGTTATAAACACAGATCTCCCGATGTCCTCCATCTTTTTTCAGTGCTATGTAAACACCTCTTTATTTGCCAGTTATCTTGTTTAATCACACAATGAAATCATTTCATAATTAAAAATAAACAAACCAATCAGTAAATAAACACATAGATAAAGATATATCAAGTAAAAAAAAAGTAAATCAAATAAAAAAAAAATGTGCTATCGAGCATTTCCAGTTTTGAAACTGATGCCATGACCAAAATTAACAGAGCATCTCGCCTTGTCTGGGCATGTCCTATTTTGTGACTTAAAGAGGTGATAAAAAAGTAAAATAAAAACAGGGCTTTGGGGAATCAGGGCAGTTTTCCAGCAAACACATTTTTTTTCTAAAAGCATCCTCCCCTCTGATAAGGAATAGATTGAGAAATCCAAAAATTTCTGTACCTAAAATAAGGTAGAGCGCTGCCTTCAGGGAATATACATGTGGGCTACTTGTGTATAATACAAAAATGTCATTAACATATCATCATAACACCACTAATCCCATCATCATCATCATCATCATCATCGTACTCTTCTTTCTGTATTAAATTTTATATGTTTAAATAAAATACTTGTATTAGACTTTCTACTCAGATTTGTTTTTTTATTTGTTTATTTTTATTGCCATGTCACGAGTTATGTGCAATCAACATGAGAGCCACTTCCTAACCAACAGTAGATAAACCAGACCAATTCATTCACACTAGAACAGAAAAAGACAATGGTCAATTTATTTACTCATCATGAGGATGGAGGTATCGGCGAAAGTGTGTGGTCTGTCAAAAGAGTAGAGCTTTTTACAGTGCCATGTGCTCTGAAGGACTATGGTCAGGAGAAAAGCTAATTAATGTGATCTGAAGCTATTTTTGCATAGCACAAAGCTGACTACATACATGTAAAATATGTCTAAATGTGCAAAATGCATAACAATAGGTTGGTACAAACAAAATTTTATATATATATATATATATATATAGATATTTATTTTTATTTGTATCTTCATGGAATTTTTATAGATTATGTATATTATATATATATGTATATGTATATACTTATACACTTTTTGTAGGCATGATAAGAAACATCCATACAGTAGCTTGGAATTGAAATATCTATATATATTTTATACAACGTTTCAAAATCATCTTGCTTCCATAGAAATCCTGTGAAGGATCTCCAAACTGTGTCTGCATACAACTACCAACCCACCAATGGCAGGAGTGGGCCTCAGGTTACTGCCCACCATGCCTCCCCTAACTGATCTCATCTTGGGACCCTCCCCCCACACATGGATGTGCACACTAGACCTTATACAAGCTCCCCACTCGAACCTGCAATGATATGCTATTTACGTATCACCCGCCAAATACACATACCCATGGCACACAAGGAAACACAACTTAACGACTTAAAAAAAACAAAGTAAAAACAAATAATGAAATCGCTAACCTGAAAGTTTTGTTTGAAAAATAGAGTTGGATATCTGAAAAGAAATATACGTTTGAACTAACAAAGAAAAGAAGTGATGCATTCTAGCCCACACAAGACGAAAGTAGTCATTGAATATTAACACTGAACACGTTACTGTCTTCTAAGCTACCATGGAATTCACCTCAGACACCTCTTCAAAAGCCCTTGCTAATCAATATTGCTACATCAACTTAACTGGAAATGGTACATACTGACTAAAACCTTCAACAATTATCTGTGCAAACCGTTCTCATCTATCAGGTCTAGGATAAAAAAAAACCTCCGACAGTATGTTAACGTTTGGTTTGATGATTGTAGGTACTCTTTTTTTCAAAGGGACTGACATCACACTACAAAAATAAATATTATCATAGCACACCAAGATGCATTGGTTTGCAGGGCACAGTGCTAGCCCATGTGATTGGCGCTAATTTGTCATAATCTTCCAAGTCTTGTATGGACAAGCAGCAACAAAGACATCATAATAAAAAGAGACCGCCTGTCCTCGAAACGGCATGAGAGACTGAAGGCAGTGTAGCTGGTACTTTTCTGAGTGGTGCTCGAAAGGTTTAGGAACTAAACAAGCGCAATTAGACCTGAAAAGTAAGTAGGTTGGAAATGTCTTTTTGCGCTATACAAGGTAGCCTTTCTGTAGTTCAACCCTGCAAAATATAAAAGGCACTGCTCTTCACTCTCTATGCATTGACGCCAATGCAATGCTAGCTACTAGCAGCACACATAAAGAATAATGTTGCTGGAAGCCCCCAAGGAAAACAAAAAATCCCATTATATATAGAGAGACGAGAAGAAAATAAAGCATTCTCGATTATCATTACCATTTAGACAGAAAAAAAAATCAAAGTCCAGAAGTGTGTGAATTTAATTTCTAAATATAAAATGCATTCCAACATTTAGTTTACAGATTTTTTACATTCTTTCCCATCACTATATCCATTCTTTAAGTATCATTGCTAGTGTGCACACACACACACACACACACGCACACGCACACACACACACACACACACGCACGCACACATACACACACACATCAGTAATAGATGTATATATTCCCCCTGATGCCTTCTTTCTGTCTGTAGTGAAACACTTAGAATTTCTTTTTTTTGTTTTTAGAAAAACAGTCACTTAAAAGTGAACTCATTTTTTTTTTTTTTTAATTTTTACACACAAGTCGCTCTCTAGGTCTCACATGTACAGTCTCCCTGTC
This sequence comes from Tenualosa ilisha, assembly GCA_015244755.2. NCBI lineage: Eukaryota > Metazoa > Chordata > Actinopteri > Clupeiformes > Clupeidae > Tenualosa > Tenualosa ilisha. The sequence goes on from PYXC01002064.1 coordinate 2,190,008, forward strand.
ACTTGTGTTTTGTACAGTTTGCAAAGCCTTAAACTTAATGCTGACATCTCTATCACCTCAAAGTATTTACAAGATAACTAAGTGTGTCGCATGTTCAATGGCTAACAAAAGAGTTGAATGAATGTTTTTTAACTTTTTAAACTCATGGCTGAAGTGACTTCACTGAGAGACATGGTTTATTGCTATTGCTGAGACCCTATCTTGTAAACAAGGATATGCAACACAACAACCGAAAATGGAAGCATACTAACATGTGTCTTGGGGGGGAGGGGGGTGGGGTGGGGGTTACATTATGCAACTAGGACATCTCTCTGATGTTGATTGGTTGTTGGAAATAAATCAAAAACCCAGTTCATGCAAACATATTACTGGTAGAGTATGTCAACTCAATGCAAAACAACAACCAAACAATAGAAAGAAAGTCAATAAAATCTTTGTGATATCCTTAGCAATTGCATTTGTAGAATAGCATTCTCTTGTGTGTGTGTGTTTGTCTGTCTGTGTGTGTGTGTGTGTGTGTATGTGTGTGTGTGTGTATGGGCATCTGTGTGTGCGTTTACATATATACCATGTGCTGTAATCATAATAGCATATTTCAAAAGTCACAGAATAATGTAAAAGTTGACACATTGCGCGGCTGTTCGTTAATTTCTTTTCTTCTTTTTTTTCAAATTGAGGACGTTAAGTAATGTAACACTGAAGCAATATGGTGACCGGGAGTCCAACCATCACTTGTGTGTTTTCTGAAAAGATACTTTTGAAGAAAGCAAGGAGGAAGGAAGGCAAGAAAGAAAGAAAGAAAGAAAGAAAGAAAGAGAAAAGTAAGAAAGGAAAGCAGAAAGGGAAAAAAGAGAGAGACAGAGACAGAGAGAGAGAGAAACAAAGAGAAAACTGATAGGATTAGTGTGGTTGCATGGCACCCTGTAATTTGGGCTTCTTGTTCAAGTACGTGGCCCAGTAGACCAGGTTGAAGGTTCCGAAGAGCAAGGGGAAGGCTATTCTGGCGATCCTGTCAATCTTGCTCACGCTGTTGAAGGTCTTCTTGGCCTCGGGGGGTTTGGGCTTGGGCTCTTCCTTGGGCTCGGTGGGCGGTGGAGGGGCACTCTTGGCGATGGTGGCCAGGCCTGGGTCCCTGGCAATGTTCGGGGCGAAGGCCGTGGCGGTGGCCGCGGCATACGACGTGTTGTTCTTCTGCAGGAGAGACTCCTTCTTCTTCTTTTGCTATAGGTTTGGACAACACAAATATAGTTAAAGTCTGTTAAAGACCAGAATGCCTTGAACATTACATGTTCACCAAGTAATTACAGCTTCTTCTGACATGCAGTTTAATAGCCAGACACACACTCTCTCTCTCTCTCTCTCTCTCTCTCTCAGACACACACACACCATACACACAAACACACACACAGTGAAGACTGGGCCCATACCTTCTCTGGCACCACACTTTTGCCATCCCAAGCGTAGCCCCTCTTTGTGAAGTAGTTCACAGTGGCAAACTCGATAAGGGCAGAGAAGACAAAAGCATAGCACACTGCAATGAACCAGTCCATAGCCGTGGCGTAGGCCACTTTGGGGAGGGAGTTCCTAGCGCTGATACTGAGGGTGGTCATGGTCAGTACAGTGGTCACTCCTGCAGAGATAGAGGGAAGGAAAAAAGCAAATGAAATGAAATGAAAAGTCATTCCTGCAGGTAGAGAGAGAAAAAGGGATTAGAAATCAAAAGTACATGTTATATAAGTTAGTACATGTTTCAAGGACTGTCATAAGTTCTCAGGAGAGATTATTTGTAGTGACATGACACGGTTGTATATGTCATAATATATGACATATGACATAATATTATATATGAAAACTTATTACTCTGTGATGCAAGCTGTCATGGTACATACAGAGCTGCCATTACAATAATAGCAGTAACATGACCCTGTTAAATTAACTAACTAACTAACTAACGACTAGGAATTTGTGACAAGCCATGGCATCTAGCTTGACACGGTTATTTCAGTCCACTACAGAGTTTGGCAAGGAAAGCGCCACACAGGAAATTCACACCACCCGTCGCTCATTTCATCGATCCACATGTTTTAGCGATCTGTCTAAAATAATACAACTCTATAAAAGGCCATTCTGTTTGCAATAAAAAGTGCTGTTGGTGACATATGAGACATTATGGGCTAGAATCGGCTCCAGCCTCTTTTGGTCGTTGGGTAAAATTGCATAAATGGACAAGGCATAAGCCCCGTAGTTGAGCTGGCAGGCTAAGCATTAAATTTTGATTAACTGGAGTAATGCTTGCCAATTTTCTGGGTACCTCCCAGATCCCTCACTCCCTGCAATACATGAACAATGAGATTGGCTCCCTGTGTGGATGTGATTGGACTCTCCTGAATTTCGATGACTGAATATAATTAACCTGGTTTAACCTCACCAAAAGTGTGTGCTTTATTACTGGGGCATTGTGCTTTACCATAATTACAAGATGTTATATAAAGGGAGGTGCACAACAACATTGCAAGATTATGGCGTGTCAAGACTTTAAATTTCAATTCACCAGTATTTGTAGGGAGTGTGTGACTGTGAGTGTGTGTGTGTGTGTGTGTGTGTGTACGTGTGTGTGTGTGTGTTTCAGGTTGGTTAATGTTTTCCTGCAGACTGAAGTGTAAATATGCCTGCAGCCAAAACACTATCTGTGACATCTGTGACACCCCGAAGCGGAGGCCGCACCACTGACTGTTCATAAATTAGTCATTAAATGGTGTGTGTGTGTGTGTGTGTGTGTGTGTGTGTGTGTGTGTGTGTGTGTGTGTGTGTGCATGCATATGCATGAATATGTGTTGTGTTTGTGTGTGTGTGTGTGTGTGTGTGTGTGTGTGTGAGAGAGAGAGAGAGAAAGAGACTGTGAGCATGTGTATGACTGCATTTGTGTGAGTGTGTGTTACTTCAGCGCCTTCATACCAAGGTTGACCTTAACGATAAACCTTAAAAAAAGCATAGCATATATCGTTAAACTATTCAACTTTGCTCCAGGGGGCTTTTATAACCTTGTTATATATTTTTGTATGTATATAGGTCTGAACAGTCATCCACATGGCTTCACACAGACACACATGCATAAACCCACAGCACAGCAATTCACTGGTAAACTTCAGCCACATTTAAAAGAATGACCCACTTCCAAAACAATTTAGTTTTTGCTTTGTTCCAGTGAAACACTCCTACTGTTCCTAAACATGCTTGCTGAATGTTACGTCTCACGAGACTTCCTATATCTGTGCGAATTTGGATGTTAATTATTTACGTTTACACAACTTGTGGTAAGCCGACGCGTTTACGCTTGACTGGGAGAGATTTCTTGCTGCATTCATGATGTTGCTGTGCTGCCTAGCAGCAAGCTACTCTACAGTGTGCCCGCTGATCAACACAGCATTGTTGGGAGGCGAACATGATGAATGACGAGACATCAGATAGACTGAATAAGTGCAGATGATTCACTATCAGCTTGGGACCAGGCCTCATGCATATTCAAAAACTGATTCAGATGTGGCACGTCAACCTTACAGAAAAGAAGAAGAAGAAGAAGAAGAAGAAGAAAAAAAAACGATGAGTGTAACAAGTTACAAAAGCCTATTCCAGAAAATCTATACAAAAGCCTGGTGCAGCTCCGCGTTCGTTTAGCCTTTTCACAGAGTATCTTGATCTTGCAAGGATCACAGCTTGTGCCAGGCAGATGCTATAAAGTCGGCAAAAGGGAAGCAGACTTACACAACAGCTCAGACCTCCGAAACACACTTGCGTCTTGTTGCCGAGCAGCACCGTGAACCAGCCTAATTGCCTCCACACAACACGACCAAGAACTCCCTGTTGTCCTGTGGCAGTAGTGGGCATCTGCGTGCCTGATTATGTAAAAAAAAAAGCACCCCCACCCCCCGCCCCCCTCCAGCACTGTCTCCCAGGTGAAATGTGTGCCTGTCATTTCACGCTGTAAACTACTGCCGACTGAGGGCTACAGAAGAAAAAGGAGAGAACGAAGAGGAGGAAGAGAGAGAGAGAAAAAAAAACTCCACCATTTTGTGTGGAGATCCAGCTGCATTCTCCTGCCCTGCAGTGATTTTTTCAGTGCTTACAGAGAGACCACAGACAGAAAGGCCCTTTTTTGTTGTGCAGCAAATTATACACCAAAGTGTAATATCATTTCAGTCGCTGTTAAAATGTAATGAGCATCATATTGTATTCAGTAACCTACCACTGCATGCTACATTCAGAATAATGATTCTTAACGAGGTTGCACACTAAACATCGACTTTCATCATTTTTCCCCCCTAACTAAGTAAAACACCATTATTTTTTTGTGCATCGGTATTAAATGGCTGTGTGACAGGGTGGGCTAATAGACTGCACTGAATTTGAATGTTTCTAATGAATACAGTCAGCCGGCTGCAAAAAGTTCTAAATGGATTAATCACAAGGTAACTCAATTCGCCGGGACCCCTTCCACTCAATTTAGTCGTGTGCGCACAACCACTGTCACTTGATTTAGATGATCCATATCTTTTAACAAGGTTTGCCATGACAAACACGACAGGAGGCAAAGACAAATTAAGAGATTAGAGAACATGGCGGCAGTAAGCAGATCGGCAAAATAAAGTTACAGGCGAGGTGATGAATCGCAGAAAGAGCTAACACGACAGCTATCACGCTGAGCGAGACGATACATCTCGGATACTACGACCAAAGTAGACACCCCCCAACCCCCCATCCCCCACCCCCACTCCCATGGTGTCTAGCTGAGCAGCCCTGCAGGTTCAGAGCTTTGGGTCTGCTTGTGCCCTGAACATGCCTGCTTCTGTTCACACAGAGGTCAGCGCTCTTCTTTCAGTCCACCGACAATGTGGTCTACTGATGATCATCCTCCAGAGGACTGTAAACTGTAGACTCTGGGATCAGACCAACCAAACATGTATACACACACACACACACACACACACACACACACACAACAACACACACACACGTATGCACATACACACACAGACACACAAACACACACATAAACACATACACACACACACACACACACACAAACCCATACACACACAAATGAACACAGAAACAAACACAACACAAACATGCACAAGCGAACACAGACACACACACAAACAAACACTAACACACACAAAGCACGCAACCCACCATGCCCCTTGTGACTGGCGAGGCTTACTGCAAAAAGCAGCAGCTGCCAGTGGTGCCATTGTGCTCTAATCAGCGGTTCCATCGCACAAGCAGTAAACACACACACACTGGCCAGCGCTGTAGGAGTGCTGCTGAAACAGAGCTGATCTGCAGAGAGCCACTGATGGCCATGACAGCCTCTCTCGGAGAGGACAACCTACACAAGCAGTGCAGAAGAAAAGCAGTGCTGTTCTATACAGAAATTAATTCCATTCTGCATGTGTTTCATGACGGGAATGACATTTCCGACACCCCTGCCTTCTGCACACTCCCAAACCCACCCCCCTCACACAGACGCACACACACACAAACACAAACACAATCAAAGGGAGACACACACACACACACACAGACACCCTCGTGACAAATAAGCAAAAAGAATGAAACAGGTTCCTCAACAGTAATCAGGCTACATTAATTGGCACGCTAGGAAACAGATAAGCGAGCTCTCTGCTGTGTTTTTAAATAGTCTACTTATCAGAAAGGAGAGCCAGACTTTCCCTTTGGTTGTGGTTTTGAATGCATGGGCCCGAATTAGAATAAAAACATGAGACCTCAACAGAACAAAAAGTTAAATCCCTGCCTCTGAAAACAAGTGCACTGATGTTGTGAACAGCGTGGATAATCGGATAACGCTCAGGTAGTAAAGCAGTGTCATTTGCATGTAAGTACAGAGAGAGGGAAATTTGTGCTTTGAGTGGCATGTTTAATCACAAAAGTCATGCACCAGAAGGCACAGCATATGAAAAAGCTAGTCAATTAACAAGCTTTCAGACACGACAATCTCCAACTAGATTGTGTAATCTGACTGTGTCAGGCCTACAATTTGCTAGGTATGACTTTCAATCATGCACTTAGTGTTGTTTACATTGACTGGCAAACAGCCTGTCAACAACGTGAACCTTGGATAATGATACATCAAAGCTCTTTCTGCTAACAGGTACAACAACAGGGTATAGTTCACTCGCACAAGTGGTAATCAATGACCCTCAATCACCGATATTTGGTGGGTTCTGAAGTAATGCTTTCAAGATCTCTGGGATATGTAGTGTAAAGGCAAAAGCACAGAGGTTTCTTGATGCAAGTAAATTCCAGGTGAAGACTCTTCAAAATAGTGGGTAGTGGGCAAGGGTGAACTTGAGTTCTCTGAGAAGAGGAGAGCCAATGCAGGGTAAACCAAGGACAGGGCCTGGGCTAAGACAGTGAGCACGCGCACATACAGACACACACACACACACACACAAGCCCAGAAAGAAACTTGCACACACACATCCACATGCAGGAACAACCACATGCACGCAAACTTGCACACGTACACACACGTACGCACACACACACACACACACACACACACATACACATACACATACCCACACGCACACACAGCCGAGGAGGAAAATCTTTCCCTTTCTGGCCTGACTGTTACATAACACTTCAGCATGAGCACGCACTCAGACACACACACACACATACACACTCACACACACACTGCTACACACAGTCAAGGCAAGCTTAAAACTTCAGACAGTCAAGCAGACACTGCCACTGTAGTTGAGGATTTATGAATTGACGCAGCATTCTGCTGCACCTGCTTAAAAAATAGATGGGGCTCTTGTAAATAAAACATGGCTGACATATTTGCATTGTGAATCTTAAATGCACTTAAGAAGCAGTAAGACAGTAACAGAGAAACTCTGAATCTTCCCCCTCATGAAAGCTGCATCACATTGGGAATATGAGCACAACATGCATGATGCAATTGGCCTTCAGTGATAAAAGCACTGCATCTGTGCAAATGTTGGACAGAGGTGGAGGGGCTCGGGGCGTCAGGCAGAGAGAGTCTTAAGTTGGTATTGATTGGCTAATACGACAAACAATCAGATGATAGGAGCTCTTACCAAACACAGTCCTGGCAGGGACAGACTCCCGGTTGAGCCAGAAGGACACCTGGGACAGGATGACTGTCATAATGCACGGCAAGTAGGTCTGGATGACAAAGTAACCGATCTTCCTCTTCAAGTGGAAGTGCGTTGTCATGACAACGTACTCTCCTGAGGCAGGTCAACAGGACATGGAGGGGATAGAAGTGAAAGGAAGAGAGAGAGAAAGAGAGAGAGAGAGAGAGAGAGAGAGACGCAGAGAGAAAATGGAGTGAGGGAAAAGAGGTGTTAGCAATGCTGCTATAACTAACATCAAAGGAAAACAGTTTAGCTGTCAACAATTCCTCACGAGGAAGGTGGTTGGGTTGGACCAGGGACCAACGTCTTCCTCTGCACGCATGCGTTACACCAACTGATTCATGGCGGTCTCCAGAGTTATTTGTTTCTCAGTGCGCTCTTATAATCTTAGTGTAGTGTGTGGCGTCTTAGGAGGATAACATTATGAAGAGGACATCTGCTACTGGGTGTTAGGCAGTCAATTGAACCGGGAGATATTTCACCCGCTCGAGAGATTGCATGTTGTTACTACAATAATAGCCATCTTTTATCAAGAAGCACTCAATATAAGTGGCGGTGTTTCACTTTATCAATATATGCTCACAGTAAATATTGTTTTATGTTTTTGTGGGTGCTCGTAACTCAAACACAGTGCTCTCTCTCCCTGACACCAACACCCAAAAAAATTCAATATTCACGTATTCAGTGCCCCAGCACAATTAATTACATGCGCTTTGATCGATACCTATTGAAGGAATTAGTATATGCATTTGGAGATGAGAACTGGCATTTCTAGCACCAGCCAATTAAGTCACTCGGTCATTATGAGCACTATTTTCTTTGTTTGCTGTAGATATAATACTGTACACTCACGCTTGCTTCCACATGTTAAAGGCCTACGTACACAACTCACAATTCCACAAAGGGAAGGGGAGGGAGTAAACTGAGAAAGTTCACTAGCGTTTCAGGTTGCACAAACCAACCAGCTATCATAGTGGTATTATTCCAGATTCATAGAAACAAGACAAAATGTAGGCAACTGGGCATGGGCCAAGCAGCCTGGCGGTTATTGTGTTCAACAAAGTCAGGTCCAGAAGGGACTGTGCTGCTCAGGGCTGCCAACAAGCTCCAGCTCATCCCACTATTTTCCCCTCTTACCTGGGGAAGGGGAATACACAGTACAGTAGCCAATCCCATGGGCCTGCCAATGTTTGCCCTTGGGGATCTGTAGACAAAGCACTACTATAGGATTGAACTACATTGCTATGAATTTCATCTCCAATCAAAATAGCTTATATTGATCACGCTGAATGCTGTCATCCACCCACAAGACAAATTAAGGATTGTGGTTCATCCAGAGGCAGACATCTTTGTGCTTCTTCAGACTACTGGTTGTACTAATGCTACCATTTCCATGGCAACAATAATTTGTGGTACAGCTTTTATATCCAGCGAGAGTGCAGATCAATGAATAATAACATCTTAAGGGTGGAAACTGCATGGACAGGTTTCTGCTAAAAAAAAAACAACCCTTTAAAAGGGGAAAAACATTGTGGTCGAGATGCAATGGAGATAGAAAGGTGAACGGCAGCTGAACTGACCAGTACTGGACTGGACCACCCCGGAGTCAACCGTCTGCCCCATCAAGTCATATTGATTGAGTCGGGAACCGTCTTCGGCCACCACCACTGACTGTGCCGCTCCTCTCGTCCAAACGTACACCACCTCGGAGCGGGTGTAGGCGTCTGCCGGGGGAATAACAGAACAACATGGAGGTGACTGCAGGCACTTCACACGGAATTAGTCACTGGCTGAAGAGGCACCGGGAGAGGAGGAGAACAAAAAAAGGGAAAAGGGAAAAAAGAAAAGAAAAGAAAAAAAGGCGGAAGAGATGTGGACACTCTCTCTGAGATCTGACGTGTCAGAGAAGTGGCACACAGCAGCTGTAGCACTGCGGCGAGGAGGGCAGAGGAGACGAGGAGAGAGGAGAGCAGAGGATGGGAGAGATGAGAGGAGAGGAGAGGAGAGGAGAGGAGAGGAGAGGAGAGAAAAAGAGAGGAGAGGAGAGAAGGGATGAGAGGAGAACCCTGATGCAGAGACAGGCCTTTTTTTCCACGCTGAAATATTTAGAGCCAGCATCAGGAGCATGAAGTTGTGAGGCTGGTCTTTTATTCATGGGGAGTCCTTTTTCTTTTTTTCCCGAGCATGCATCGCGTCGCTCATCTCTTTTCAAGGATGATTTGGGGTCGAAAGAGCTGCTAGCACTCAGCGGCCAGTGAGATAAGAGACTGCAGATAAAAAAGGGAGGGTGCCACCCATGGCAAACACCAGACGGCTGGCAGAAGCCCGCTACAGCCCAAACCTGCCAACAGCTGCTTCATACAAACACATTTTCTTGTGTTGTGTGGTTTTAGCTAAGCCCTGCCATAGGTAACAGGAGTATTGGGTTACAGATACATTTTCGTGTGTGTGTGTGTGTGTGTGTGTGTGTAGGTGTGTGTGTTTGTGTGTGTGTATGTGTGTTTCTGACTGAAGTCCCTTGTGAATGCAGGTGTGATGAAGGAGGAGGAATCATGAGGGCTATACTCACAGCTGCCAAACTTGAGTGGGCAAGCGTGTGCGTCCATGGGGAAATCCTCCAGGTGCATGGGACACTCCGCCCTGACTGTCAGCCTGCAGGAACAGAAAGAATGACACAGAGAGAAAGAGAGAGAGAGAGAGAGAGAAAGGGGGTGGAAAGAAAAGACAGGAGAGAGGGAAAACAGTTGAGAAGAAAGAAAGTGAAAGGAAAATTAAATGAGTGATGAAAGAGAAAGAAAGAAAAGAGTAGAAAGAAAGAAAGAAAAAAGGAATACAGAAGGAAATACAATATTCATGGGCTATCGGGGAGGGGTTGTTCCTTTAATTCAGAATCTCTTTCCAGAGCAAAGACAGGAACATGCTGTTACTCTCTGATTCTCTCTCCTAAAGGCCTCCTCTCTAACAAATACGTGGGAAAAAAAATGAAATGTCAACACTACCAGGACCTGTCCTCAATTCATCACTTACCTGACACAGTGACATCCTCCCAGCCTGCCCCTCAGTCTGCTAATAAATGTGTTAAAGGATGCTTTACGGTGATTTGGCATGACCCGCACATTAGGGCGCGAGGAGGCGTAGCACAAGAAAGTGTCAGTGACTTTTATTTATTGCTGTGCAACTCAAATGCAGACTGACAGGGGCAGCTATGGAACAAGCTGCTAACTTGTTCCAAGTGAGCTCCAGGGCAGACCTGGCCCACATGAGACCACAGAAAGACTAATAGTCCACTTTCCTTTTCTTTTCCCGTCTATGATCTTTAATCTAATTAGCCAACCCATTTTCATAGAGCACACAGCTCATGCAGGCTAGCTGCTTCTCCAAACAGGCTACAGGTTTTGGGCCTGTTCTGGCCTGAACAAGGCCCAGATACACCCCTGAGCCACTGTGTGGATCAATCTGGCAGTGCACCGACTTCATACCGCCTTTTTATGGAGTTCTTCTCCCACAAACGGAGCTATAAATAGACTTAATATTGTAATAAAAATGTCAGGGAGATGCAGCAATCATGACCTGAGCCAGGGTGGTTAACCATGTCATCATGTGTTTGACAGGTTTATGGAGACAGAGGGAGGTCAAGTGGATTGTTGACATGATTTTCAGAAAAAGAAAATGCATGTTAATAATGCAGTTAAATCATAATATCTAGCAATATGTGTATTATCAAGAGATTAAAGGGGCAATAACTGTCCCACACCCTACCTCATTGTGTAAAGATACATGCCCTGCTTAAAGGGACAATAATCTACCTCACTGTGTAAAGCAGCATGTCTTGCTTAAAGGGGCAATATCCTAAGTCATTGTGTAAAGCAGCATGTTCTGCTTAAAGGGGCAATGCCCTACCTCATTGTGTAAAGCAGTGTGCCTTCCTCTGTGATTCGAAGGAGCTTGTTGGGCATGGTCATGTTGTGAGCAACAGACTTCTTTCCGTTGTGAAAGAATGTATCGGGCGTCCAGATTTTACTGGCCATCAGGTTGTTGAGACGGAGCACGGCCATAGGCCCCTTGAACTTTAGCCGCTCATCTTTCCAGCTTTGTCGGAAAAACACGTCAATGGTGTACTCCTGAAAAAGACAAAATAATGGGACATTAAAAAAACAAAACTTTAAAAAGGTTGTCCTTCCACATTAGCAAGCGGAGGAAGTTGTGTCCGGGGTGGCTTCACATAGTGCTGAGTGCTGCTTTCTCTCATTTATTCCCCCACGTGTCACTTTGGCATTCACACCCTGGCTATGGCCTATTTTTCCTGCTGGTGACTGTCCTTTGCAATTTAATTATTTCCTGTCAAGGTGAGCGGATTTGATTGGTGGAAGTGAAGAGCTACTCTCTCTCTCTTTCACACACATACGCACATGCGCGCGTTCACACACACACACACACACATACACACACACACACACATCCTCTCATGTTGCCTTTTCTAACTCTCACAACCCTTAACTCATGAGACAGATGGGCTAACAAATAATACACACGGACAAAAACAAACACAAACATACCAAAAAAAAAAAAACATACACACAAATGACATTAACGAGCATCAACAGAAAGGCAAAAACCCTTCCTTCTCCCTTCCTTCATTCCTTCCCTCTGTCATTGGCTAGTGATCATTCCTTATGTGTCGAGGATACAAGCAGCTTTTCATTTGTGCACCATCATCACCATGCTTGACAGAACGAGTTCCGGTTATCGTTTTAAGCCTCTGCTTCCTCTCCACCCACTTCAACTGGCAGAGACAGTGAGAAGACAGTGGGACTGAGTGGGACAGAGGCTTAGATCTCCTCCGCAGTCCATAGGAGGTGTGGGCTGACCTGCCGCGGCAGTACGGAGATACAGTCCCATATGCTGTGGGAATATAATTTACTCAGATGATGCCAAATGCACAGACATCAGAGAATAAAAGAAATAGCCTGATAATGACTGGGCAGCAGAGGACAGCCAATGCTTATTTTTCTCCTCCAGATGCCACAGTAATCTCTCTCTCACTCTCTCTCTCTCTTTTTCTCTCTCTGTGTTTATGTCTGTGTGTGTGTGTGTGTGTGTGTGTGTGTGTGTGTGTCTGGCTGCCAACAATGTCCTCATGTGTTGACAAAACATATATTTTATGTCAGCAGAACCTGTCCGCCATTCCTCTTTTTGTCAGCAGTTAATGTTTTGTAGTCAGAGCTTAGATGAAAACACTAACTTCATGTCTACTCTCATGCACTCCTCGGTATACATGCTTTAAGTGTAGGAGGTTTCTATATCGCAATTCATCTCAGTAACTGTGAAGCTTTAGACTCGCTAGGCTCTGACAAATCCAAATTTAAACCACTGCTGACATCCTAACCACCTAAAGAAAACATTTCTTTTTTGGGGTGACATTTCAAATGAGTTACATCTCTGCTGAATGTTAACAGACTAGAAAGCTTAGAGTCCTGTGACAGTTTTTTTATAATATACAGAGCACATGTCACTGTGGGAATGAGCATGGAGCAGGTGGCATTTAAAATGAGGGTTAGGTGAGGTGGACGTACCATGTCGTGGTCGGAGACAGGCCCGATACTCGTCACGAAAATGTCAGTCTTGACTTCGGTTACACGCTCTGTTGAAGCAAGAAATTAGGAGAACTGAGAGGCGATCGGCTATCCTCATTAACCCTCTGACCAGCTTTCGTTTTCTTTTCACGTTTTTTTTTTTTTGGGCTAGCTAGAGAGAGATTCCTGGCCTTTGATGTAATCAATCTCCAATTTCCTTAGCGCTCACACCTCAATGACATATTTCAGTGGAATCCCTCTAATAACGAAACCATTCTATCCAGCTACAAGCCAGAGATGTTAAATATCTCAAATAAATTCATAGGAATATGTCAATTTCATGCTACTATTCCATTCAATGCCTACTGCTGAATCTTAACAATAAAAAATGACAACTATAAAGTATATAGGTTCATTCTTTCGAATTCTCTGTCTTCACAACCATCAAAAGAACAAAAGGGCCTGTTTCAAAAATCTACTATTCCATGGTCAGAATCAAAATAACAGAATGTTAAAATCTGCACAGTCTTCCTGAGGAGCAGCAGTGGCATAAACTCCCTAGAGTGTCTAGAGAGTGCTAAATGTCTGAAACATTTCATTTGAAAAATGAAGAAAGACGAAGAACTTCCACTGCAATGGAAACACAATCTGGGAATTATAAAATGACTCAACAAAGGTTTGTTGCTGGTTGCTGAGTGTCTGCAGTGAACCAGAATACTAATGAAGATTAATTTGCTCTACACCAACTATTTTACATAAATACATGTGGGTATCCACAGCCTCACCGAGCAAAAACAAAATCAGGAGTACTCTTTATGTCCTAGGGTACTCTCCTGTCTTTGCCCCTTACCCACCTCCGAGCCCTGGCCTCAGACGGTTGTCATAGCCATCCAGAAGGCTGTCCAGGATCCTGGTGAACACTGTGGTGTTGTCCTTCTGTTCATCTGTAACGCCATTCTGTCCCGAGCTAACAACGACAACAGCAAAACAGAAAGGTTTATAATTTGCAAAGGACTCGGAGCGTTATCAACAGAACAGACACAAGGTGGAGAAAATGCTCCGCTGATCAATTCGAAAGCCCTCCGGCATAAAATAGCAACATTAGGGCATGAAAGGGAATTTTTAAAGCACAGCAGCATGTAAATGAGTCAAGTGAGTTTCCTCTTGTTCTTGAGAGGCCGGAAACAGAACACAGATGTATATTCTGCATTATTAATTCACAACAACAGTCTTTTAACAGTAAAGGGCTTGATGAACTTGCAGTGCTTCCACAGAGGCTGAGAATAAAATGATAAACAAAAAATCCCTACAATTAGTGTAATGGTGGGTTAACAAAGTCACTCATAAATATTTTAGCACAATGATTATGGGCAAAAAAGGACAACATTTAATCTGGCCCTTCTTTTATCAACAAGAGAGAATGTGAGGGCTACACGCCCCTGGCTTAGCTAAATGCATTAGCTTGTCTTAGAAATTACAAACATGTAATTTTCTTTTCCGAAACAGCAGACCACACAAGTTTGATTGCCTACTGAATAAACAGTAGTCTGGGGGGCTGTGAAAACAAGCGCTTTAGAGGAAGCTGCTCCAAAGACATCAAGATTATTTAGCACAGACCTGCAAATGGCAAATTGTGAAATTGCAGGCAGAGATGGAGCTGCAAAAAGCACATGTACACAGGCAGAAGGAAACTGAGAGAGAGAGAGAGAGAGAGAGAGAGAGAGGAGGGAGAAGGAGAAGAGGAGAAGAGAGGGAGAAGAGAGAGAAGAGCGAGGAGAGGATAGGATAGGATAAAAGACAGCAAGGAAAGCAGAGAGAGAGAGAGAGACAGAGAGAGAGAGAGAGAGAGAGAGGAGATCACACGGCTTTCAATGTGAGCTGCTCCACGATTCATGATGCACTTAATGAGGGCATTCCTTACGTCAGTGCAGGATTTACATGGTTAATATAGATCTGGTATCAGCGTGCTGGTGCTCTACATACTGCATCTTCTAGGGACTGTCCAACACAAACACTACAACACAAATATTCTCTTTCCTGATGATGATCTACAACACATTTGGGAAATGCAGTCTAGCTAGTGAGACCATCTGACCTGACAGTAGCCTACTGCAGAGGAGAGACAGAGAGAGAGAGAGAGAGAGAGAGAGAGAGAGAGAGAGGGAGAGAAAGAAGAAGTCTAAAATGTACTACTATGTGTGACACAATTAGACGAGGTTTACTGCACCAACTCCAACAACTACTCTGCCAGCTGGGGTACGGAGCACCAGAGGGGGAAAAGAGAAGAGGCAGATCCAAAGAGAAAGACATACATACACACTCTCACACACTCACACACACACGCACATGCACACACGCAAATACACACACACACATGTATAAATACACATACACAGATAGCACATGGCGGTTCAGGCGCTTGGCTTGCTTTGAAAACAGAAGCATGCATGCAGACTTCTCGCGGAATGCAAAGAATATACTCCCTCTCCCTCTCCTTCCCTGTGGGTGAGTGTGTTTTTGTGTGTGTGTGTGTGTGTGTGTGTGTGTGTGTGTGTGTGTGTGTTTTTGAACCTCACCCCAACTCGCAATTCAGCTGAATTCATTTTTATACCGCAACGATGAAGGGGATAAAAAAACGAAATGTAACTGGGTTAAAGGAGTCCCTGAGCAAACTCAGCGTAGCTAGACCAACCCGAGATGGAGGAGATAAAGAAACTTCTCCTTTATTAGCACAGGGATTGTGTTTATGCGCAGAAACACAACAGCCAGCGCCACGGGAGAGCATTCCCATGTCTGTCAGCCGAGGCCACTGGTACATAAAACATTGCACACCACCCCCATCTACAGGTCATCTGAACAGCAACAGGAACATAGCTGCTACATACTGTGGGCAGACTTCACTCTATGCTACACTACTCCCACACATACTGTATTTAGTTTATGAGGGTGTGTGTGTGTGTGTGTGTGTATGTGTGTGGGTATGTGTGTCTGTCTATAGGTCAGTGTGTGTGTTTGTATGTATGTGCGTGAGTGAGTGAGTGAGTGAGAGAGAGACAGAGAGAGAGTATGACAGAGAGCACATATGTGTTCACAAGCTTCTATGTATGCGTAAATATGTATGCCATGTTTGTGCCTCTGCTTTCTGTAAGGCTTTTCTAATTTGCTCACACGCCACCCCTTCCCACAGAATCAGTCTCCCTTTGAACTCAATATTACACAGCCTAAATCTTGGCTTGATAATTACATGGAGCTGCAAAGTAGACACCAAAGCCAAACTAATCATGAACCTCGCTAGCCTTCTGAATGGTTCAGCCTTTTGAAGATGGACCCACATATTCCCAGCAGCTTCATTAGAACAAGTGAAATTGCAGTCGCAAATGAGAGCTGCTTAAATATATTTGATTTGATATCCGTTCATGTACGACCAAAGATCATTTTCTAAGCATATTGAGAATAAAGTGAACATGGACTGAAGAAAATGGGTGACATGAAAGGCCGAGATATTCCAATAAATGGAATGGTCTTGTTAGCACTTGTTTAACCATGTAAAATCCACAGCCCTACTAAATTATATTTGATTACTTCTGTCGCTTCACTTGTGTGACTTCCACAAAATACACAAACATCACTGATTCTACAACTGTTGAAAGTAACTTAAGGCTGGAGTCTTCTTTGTTTACTTATTTTGGCGACACAAGAAACTTAAACTGTCAGTCTGGGTCTCTTATATAAAAAATAAAGGATGATCTCGACACAGTAATACAACTCAACTATCCCAATATTTGACTGGCACCAATTTAGGACTGCTGAAGATTAGAGTCATCCTATAATAGGGACGAAAGAATGGTTATCATTGCCTCGACATGCAAACTACAGCTCAACTTCCTCACAAATACTGTCCTTAGTAACAGAATCACAACCTACCTTTTCCCACCGAACACATTTGCGACGAGTAAGCAGGCCCATATACACACATAGTGGGTTCGGTGCTGGGCGAACATCCTTCCAGCAAGTACAGGTGTCCCTGCAAGTGGAAAAAACAACATTAGAGGACACGAGGTCTTCAGAGCAGAGACTGTAGCCACGAAGTAACAAGCTGACATAACAGCGACGACATAATAACAGCCTCTCTACAACAACTTCACGTCCAGCATCCTCATCTCATGCACTGCATCGCTGCACGGCTCTGCTCTACCTTCTTGCGTGTCAGCCCAGCTGCGTGCCCTGGGAAACCTGTTCTCCACTAAACGCGGTGAAATCCATGAGGTATGACATCCCGTGGTAATTCCAAATAAGCCGTTATTTAATGCAACAGCAAAAAATACGGAATCTTACCTTTCCCCCTACGTCTCCCTTTAGTGCGGGGTAATATGCGGTTGCAGATTGTGAGAGCGAATATTCGCTGTCCGTTGCTCGCACTTACTATGCAACTGTTCCACCAGCTGCGGACTCACATGTTCATATCACGAGATATTAGGGAGCCTATTTTGCACGCAGCTTGACAGAGAGACAGCTCGTGTTTGCTTAAGTCGGGCACATACACACACATTACGAGCGAACCCCTAGATGTTTAAATCGATGTGCTTTTAAAATTAATCATAATTTGAAATTGATAGCAACACAAAGAAATTCTGAGCAATGGCACTACCAAGTACATCTATGCATTTTAAATTATACATCGTTTGATACAGTGGAATTTGTATGCAGAACCCGACCATTTAAAACGCGACAAGACTGCCATTTCTAAATAGATCTCAACCGCTTTCGCTCTCAGCACGGCGCATCCTTGTCATTTCATCATACTTTCATTGGCTGTAAACTGAGACGGTAATGCGTTGTCTATGGGCAATTGTCATTCTCTTGACGTTTGACTCCTGTTACTGGTATTATAACAATGTCCGCACCACTACAGCCAGTCATTTGTCGCCAAAAGAACGTTATACTGTTTCTAAAAATATGCCACACACGACTGCAACAATTAGGATGCACGAATCCGTAGCTTTATACATGGGAAAACTGTATAGAGGCTGAACGCTTGAATTCAACCGAGGCTGAAACTGAAGCAGTGCATAAGCTCTACAGTCCCGTTAAAAATTCCGATGGGCTACTTGTCATGATTTAGTAAAAGAATCATAACGCAGCATAACACAGACTACTGCATAACCATACTTTTACAAGTTACTCAATAGAAAAGCGTTAGAAATAGCGGTAAAGTATTCAGCAGGATTTTGGTATGCAGTAGGGGTTCTCCTCATCGATGTTCTTATAACATCTTCAATAATTTACCCTGTACGCGTACAGCGATTAAGCAATTGTGTGCAGTAGTGCCTAAATGCATCCGAAAACACGAAATAAGTCAGATGTGAACATAATAAGGTTTGCCATTACCATCCAAAGTCGACGTTGCTATTCGTCTATTCAACTCCAATGCGATTCATTTTCGGCAAGCAACCCAACTCAGTGCAGTTTAAACTGCTGCGATTATCCACAAGCCCCGTCTCACATCAATAAAAGCCAAGCCAAATGCAAAATCTTGAATTCACTTACAGCAATGCACCTCAGATATGCGACTGTGCTGTGTCCTTCAACTTTTATGGATACCCTTTGAACACGGATACGATGACAAAAATCCTCAAAGATCTCCGATCAGCCGAATTTTAGCTTGAGGCTCAAGGAGCTGCTGCTGACGACGCTGAGTTTGCGCAGGTCTCGCGCACTATTCATTGGTGTGGGGAGTAAAACTCTTTCGAGTCCCCAGCAAATTAGTGATCCGTGTGCGAAATCTTTATGAAATGCAGAGATAACGCACAAATAAACATTTACTTTTCTCAGGACAATGGTAGTTTGTCCTTGAGTAAACCGGATGTGAAATAGTCGGTGACTTCATGCCAGGGTGATTTTATTTTAGAATGGAAGGTGGTACCAATCTCTCATCGGAAGACCAATCCGCCCATTTTTTTATATGCAGCACAATTTAACTTCCACTGCTGTCGACTTAATCTCTTTTCAGTGGCTGGGAAATCAAATCCTCTTACATTTTCAACTGGGTCCGTTGTTTTTCTCTCTCGCTCTCCCCAATAGGAGCAAGTTCTGATGCTTTACAACAAATGTTATATTAAAAAATAGACCATAGGCTATGTCCTAAACTAATACAACAGTCAAACATTGAGTTGGCGAAATTGTCAGAGGAAGTCATTTGGCCATGTATATCACGTCTCAAATATTATTTGTCAGGGTGCTTTACTTTTTTGAACGAGCTCCACATCCATTGCGTTACAGAGCTCAGTCAGATGGACTTGACTGTAGTGTGCGCGTGAGCTCATGAGAAATTTGACTCGGAACCCCCCGTGGGTTTGTTTTCATTATGTATTATAAAAGGATCTACAGTAAACCAAGTCATATAACAGTGTTTTGAACGGAATATAATGTTTTATGATATGTTGTATCTCACAGATAAGGGGTTTCAGCTCAAAAATGAATTCTATCCTTGCGCATCACTTCGAGGTGATTCGCGCGTTAGAGATTACACTGCGACCCGAATGACATCGAAAATAACAGACAGAATGACCGAGCAGTATGCTTAATCGAAGTAACTTCATTCGTCAGTCACAGCAAGCACTGTTTTAAATGACTGCTCCCTGTCCTATACCGCTGTGTCTGTCTCTTGTCACCTCAAAGTGTGAACGATTAAGATTACCACTTCTGTATATGAGTGACAGTGGTCACACCTGTGATAGGTCCAGATTTGAGGAGGATCATTTCGTGGAGTCCATGCAGCGTGTGCCATACAGCAGATATGCCTTCTGCTTAATGTGGTAAGACACATCGGTATTATGTGAGATTACTGACCATCTCTCTCTCTCTCTCCCTCTTTCTCTCCGTCTAACGGTGTCCCGCGGTTCCAACCTCAACCTGATGCAGCGAGTGCGTCAGCTACGCTTACACTTACAATACACACAACAATAGCTCCTCAGTATTGTTGGTGAGTTTTGTGTCTGTGCTCCGCGCGTGCGTGTGTATGTCTGGGTTGGGAGGGGGTGCTCTTCCTCGTGCTATTCGCACGTGTCAATGCTGAAATACTGAAGATTCTAAGATTTTAATCGGAAAGATATTGCAATGCTGTATATAATTCAGTGGTTTCCGGAGGGAAAATACATTACCAGCCATAGATTTATTATTATTGTTCCTGAAGGTGTTTTTTGCCATCTGAAATTAAATTATTCCTCGCCATACATCGTCTAGCCAATTTGTCATTTGATTTGTTACAGAATAACTGTGATAAAAAAATGTATCTCCAGTTGGCTTTGCCAGTCGTCGGAAGACTCAGGCAATAGGACCAGTTCGTTTCAGTACCACGGACAGCTACAGCCCACTCTAGTGACGATTACCGTGCATGTCGGATTGTGAATGTGGTGAAAATGAAAGCCAAGGAAGCCTGCATACTAAGTGTATGTGATTGTTGCTGTGGTCATGAGCAGTTCTTTAAAATCACACTGATGTGGCGGCTTTGACAGCCCTCTGAGCGAGTTTACCAGCAAACACACAACACAGTGCAGTCTGTTTAAACATAAACACTGCAGGTGGTAGCCTTATGGATGAATAGTGTTGTTGGATGTTACTGGTTATAACACGTCTTCTTTGTCCTGCTGGTTACAGTGTTGTGTACAAAAATCTAATTGACTTTACTTGAGTATTTACTGCTTATCCACTGGCACTGTAGCACCTCATAGTAATTCACACTTTTGCAAATACAATAATGAGGTGTGAAAACTCCTAAGTGCAGGAGGCTCCTGTGGTTTTTGTTTACTGAAAGCATTCTCATCTGAAACAGTGTGGCTGAATATATCACTGATGATGATGATGATGAGGAGGATGGCACTGAGGGCCAAAATATGATTTCATCAGAATCACACTCTTGTCAAGGGAGTTTACCCATACCGAGTTTGGAAACACTGTCAGAAAATGCAGTCTGAATGTCTGTATACACAAAAGATCAGCATTTTTTTTTAAAGACCAATGTTTTCTTTTCTAAAGTGGTATCTTGGTGCACCTGCATGGCCTCGTTTAGAAGTCCACAGTTAATTATAACACAGTAGAGCAAAGGAGTAGTCTGGGAAAACCCATCCTGATCTGCAGACTCAATTTCACTCTACAGCTCAGTATGGCCACTAAGCCTACTCCAACTTAGCTTGCCTGATAAGGAATCAAAGTGGGTTTTCATCCTATACACAGAGGAGGAGGGCTAAACACATGTGCTGATTCAAATTATGACGTGCCCTGTTCTGTCTCATCTCTCCAAATGTCATTGGGAATCATTGGTCTGATAGGCTGTAGGTCTGTCCAATAGCATACTTAGATGTATGAAATTTGGCATGTTGATCAACAGTATGTTCATTGATTCTTTCTCAGGGAAATGGTGAACAACAGCAAAGTATCTCAGATTGAGGTGGTCATGACAACCATTTGCAAAGGAAGACAGAATCCATAAAGTATTGATGGAGAGAAAGCCTAAACTACTACACTTAATTTCGTAACAAAGGGTCTGGCCATTTAGTAGTGAGAAACAATTGCTTGCTGGAGGCAAGGACTCTGTTGAAGTTTAAAATGATTGGATCAGCTTTTGACTGATGGCCTGCCTTGACTGATGGCATTCTAGCTCAGTGTTCACAACTCTTCCCTCTGTTCGCTGATTGGATGCAGTAAAAATGCCAGCTCAGTGGAATAAAATCCAGACTAGCATTGTAGGGAGATGATCAAGCGGAAGTGTGTAGAAAGGCATGACCAGGCTATGTGTTGATGTCCAACGAAAGCTCATTTGATGTCGAAAGCTCATTCTTCCCTTCAGTACTTGTAGAGAAACTGTTTGGGGAATATCATTTGTTTCCAGTTCAAAGAGTGAGGCAAGAAGATGGATTTGGTGTAGATATACCTAAAATATACATAATCTATTGTTATACCTCAGTTGATAGATTTTGAACATTCAATAGGGCCTTTGACTTGACAACCTTCAGATAAAATCTCATGTTTATAGTAGAGTGTGTGAGAATGCTTATGTCTAAGAGAGGGAGAAGGAGGATGTGTATGTGTCAAAGATGGAGTGGGTGAATGAGAGGGGGAGAGAGAAAGAGATGGAGAGAGAGAGAGAGGAAGGGAGGGAGGAGGGAAGAGGATTATTGCTTAAGAACATTGATTCCAGGCAATATGGAAAGGGTTTTTTGTTTTTTGACTTAAAATATTACATCATATACATATACATATTACAGGTCAGATGAATTCAGTGGTGAAAAAAAAAAGTGAATTCTGGACTAATTTCCTATGCCTATGTCTCTTGATTATTTCACATGCGTGGATTTTTAAGCCAAAGAAGACCATTCTGTTTATTGTTTCTGTATTGATAGGGGGTCTTGGGGACATAAAGGTTAACATAATATATCACAGTGCTTCAGCTTCCATCGACTGACATTGATCTGAAATGAAATGTCCATAATCCTGAATATAATTATATAATTTTTTGCTTGTTTGTTTGGTTGGCAGCGGAACGTAAATACATGGCCTTTGCCCTTGTGCATTTGACACAGAATAGCAATTGTCCTACTGATGCATGGAATGCACTTGGTCATATGGATTACACATAAGAAGTTCAATAGTTCATTCTGCACCCCAGTGGAGTGGATGTATCATAAAAACGAGGATTAATCACCATGGAGATAGTTTAGATACCTGATTCATTTTCTTCAGGCTTCACATTGGTATTTCTATGCCATGTGTCTTGGAATGTCATCATGCCTGTTTAATGCTCGTGTTACATTTGAAAAATTACATTTGAAGTGCTGTTTTAGTTAAAGCAAATATGAGGAGTTCTGTAAAACATAAAATTCTAGGAAGCACTGCAAAGCAAAGCAATGGAACACAATGCAGACATGCCATCTACTCAACAAGCTCAGTGTTCCTTCTTGATAGGAAAACAGTATCCTGGTGAGCACATCTAAAATTCCAAGCATATCCAATAATGTTCCACACTGCTGTCAACATAATAAACCCTTATAGAGAGGGCGCACACAGCACATACACAACCAGACTGCAAATGACAGCCACATTCTGTGGGGGATTTGCCTTTCTCTCACTCTCTCACTCTATCTCTCTCTTTTCTCTTTCCTCTCCTCTTTCTTTCCCTTTTCCTCAGTCTCACTCTAATTTCCCCATCCCCCCATCACCTCATCCTTTCTCTTTCTCCCACTTCCCTCTCTCTCCTCCCTCTCTCAGGTCTTCTCTGTGTGAAGCTGAGGGTGCTGGACAAGCCAAAGAGAGGGTCCTCAGAGTGGAGCGAAGCTCAGGGGTGTGGAGGCAGACGGCGAAGGCAAACATACACACACACACACTCTTTTTCTCTCTCTCTCTCTCTCTCTCTCTGAGTCCACAGTTTACATAACACTGATTACAACCCCGAGATTTACCAAACCAACAGCAGTTAGCTCGCGCGCATTAAAAAAACCCACTGACCATCTGTTTCTGCCACAGCTCTCCATCTCTCAAAGAGCACCACTTCTTCCACCGCAAGTGTCCTGTCTCTCGCCCAGAATGAATTTATTGGAGGTGGAGGATAAGACGATCGAGAGAAATGAAGGATCCTTGTGACCTCTCATTAAGAGCACAAAAAAACGCATCTCTACTTTCCTTGCCTGTTACAGTCTTTGAATAAGCATCCAGGCTTAACCACGTGTTTAGGACTCAGTAGTGCACATACTGCAGTAGACTATACTGTCTATTCACTTCAGTGTACTGTTTAGTGTATCTACAAAGATCTACACAAAAGTAACCAAGACAGGAAAAAGTTGTGTGAGAATAGGTGAGAAAAGGAGTGTGAAAGATTTGTAAAAGTTTTTTAAGATATTTTTTTTACTTCGGCTGCAC
The DNA here is from genome assembly GCA_015244755.2 of Tenualosa ilisha. Taxonomy (NCBI): domain Eukaryota; kingdom Metazoa; phylum Chordata; class Actinopteri; order Clupeiformes; family Clupeidae; genus Tenualosa; species Tenualosa ilisha. The sequence continues at coordinate 2,213,679 of PYXC01002064.1, forward strand.
CATTAAATGGGGAGGCCAGAGGGAAATGACAGCTGTGTGTCAGACGCCTTCCTGAAATAGAGACGGGGTGAGTAGCAGCTCAGATTGTTAGCAGCTGCTAATGAAACACTGGGAAAAATGACATAATCAACACCTTAACATTTCACCACACTTTCACAAAAAGTGCCAGAGAGCAAATTCTTTTTTTTCCCCACTCTGGTATGTGGATCTGGCCAAAATGCGGCCCAGATCGACACCAGATCCATGTCAGCCTTTCTGGGCTGCCAGGCTTGTCACTATTCTGGGAATGGTGGTGGGGACAAACTCATGACACACCAGCCTCTCTCTTTCTCTCTCTCTCTCTCTCCCTCTGTGCTTACATGTCTCCCTCCCCAAGGGTCGCTTGTTATGTCGCTCGTTTGGGAAGTGCCAACAGGTATTGTGTAGGATCCACTTCCACAGGCCTGTTTGTGGTGTCATCCATGGCGACACCCACACACTCAGAGCAATATGAGAACAGCTGAGGGAGTGAAGAGGAAAGGAAACAATCAAGCAGTAAACCAGGCTTATCTCTGTACAGCATTAACAGTGGGAGCCAATAGAATAAGCCAGAGGGAGATGGGCTTGTAGGTACAGGGATACAAAACACATACATGCACTTTACAAGTATCCACTTAGGGGTAACATGCATCAATCTCAAGGGAGGGTTGTGTACTGTTGCTGCTCCGGGGCTGACTGCTGATGTCCTAATCAATCCAGTGAAATTATAGATGGACAGATCAATTAACGCTCATCAATAACATTGGAATAATCTAAAGGAAGGTTTTTTTGGGCGGTGAAATTTAAGTTAAAGAAAAGATGAATCTCCCCTCATTTCCAACAGTTTCTACTCCTGTCTCTGGGTCGTCAGCCTTTAATTAAAGAGATTAATGTATGAATATATTTCAAAATAAATAAATAAATAAATTTTTCTTTCACATATCTGATAAAGTGGGTAAAAATAAATAAATAAATAAGATAAGATAAGATACTGGGTCTTCTCCCGACATGTCTTACAAAACTATTTAGTCTGACCTGTTTTAGTTCCATTTTGCTTCTTCGGAACTCTCCATGGTCCTGAACTCTTGCTGAACTGAGTTCAGCAGAAACTTCTCCAAACTGCACCTCTGATTGGCTGCAACTCTGGTCCTATCCTGAGGAAGGAGCAGGAGTGAGAGAGGGTTGGGGTGGGTCAACATGAAGGGTCAGAAGAGTGGGCGGCTCGGCCCTCTCTCTACCTCCTCGACAGGGTCCGCCTCATCATCAGTCTGGCTCTGGTCAGAGAGATCTGACAGACATGCAATTACCTGGGAGAAATGATGCCCAGCGCGTAGGCTGGTCATTGGGACCGCTATTTTCAGACATTTTTTTTTTAGCCATTGTCACCTTCAAAAAGACTAAGCTGCAATGTGCTGCTGCTCTCATGTTGTGGATAATAGCAACTAAATAGCCACACTGTTGCTTCATGGAAGGTCTGTCCACTGTTCTGCCGGGTAAATTGCTAGAGGAGGGGTGAACCTCAGATCAGGAGGGCATTTTTAGCACTGACTACAAATGCATTTGGCAAGATTTTTGTCATCGCTGTCGTCACTCGTTCACGATACAATCGTAAAATCTTCGATTTATGCAGGAGCCCAAATGGAGCGTCATGATTCTCAAATGAATTAGATATCTTTGATCAGTCGGAGAGGTTGGTGCATTTTTATTTATTCTTTGTTTTTCTCTCTCTTTTTTAACATTGTGCATGTGGTAATGTGGGAGGGACATTAAGCCTAAAAATGTATCAGACAGACAGATTGAGAGACCTCTCCCTCCCTCCCTCTTTCTGTCTCCCTCTCCCAGGGTGGCTGTCTGGTTCACATCACTTTTATATCAATCCTCATCAAGCGCCTCTGACCTTCAGTTGACCATCACAGCCACCTGGCTGGGAGCCACCAGCCCTATTTCACTTGGCCTGGACTAGACCTTTGCTTACTGCCCTCAGCTGAGAGAACACACACACACACACACACACACACACACACACAAACACACACACACACACACACACACACACACACACACACACACACACATGCAAGTACACAAATATATCCACACACATGGATGCATGTGTTCACACATACAAACACACACACACATACACACACACACTCACACACACACACGTACATAAACATACACACTCACACACACACACAAACACACACACACGCGCACAAACACACACACACACACACATACATATATAGGGGTCACTCTTACATACATGAACAGACACACACACACCAACACACACACACCAACACACACACTATCACCTCTCACACACACACTACCACCTCTCACACACACACAAGACCACCTCTCTCTCTCTCTATACCTTGTTGAAGAAGATAAATGGGAAGGGTGTTGGAGCGGAAGGGTGAACATGTGAGAGCGCTACAGAGGGCCCATGGGAAGCAGCAGGAGGAGGAGAAAACAGAGGATGTCTGAGACACAGAGAGTAGAGACATGACAAGATGATAGAGGTGTGTGTAGGTGTGTGCGTGTGTGTGTGTAGTAAACCAACCCTCCCACAAGTGCCAGGTCTGGACCAAATGTGGGCCAGATCTGGCCCAGACACTGCTGTTTTAGTGTACTATCTAGCATATAAACCCTTCAACCACTCCTTATTACATCTAGCTGGTTACTTGAAGGAAAGGCATCCGGGGCTTTTCCTTTCAACCCTGGGCTCATTTGGCTCAGTGTGTGAAAACTCTACAAAGTGCAAAGCAGCAAATGTGTTGACATTTTAAGAGTAAGCTATGGTCACAATGTGTTTACTGTAAGGTATACAGTATAACCAACACTTTGGGTTTAAGGGGTTTGATCTTTACATTGTATTTTAGTCTGTAAGCAATCATAAAAAACTGGAATTTTAAGCAGTAAAAAAGAATGCCTCATGTCAGAACGACCTTTCTGCAGTATTGTAGCTGACAAGTCCAGGGTTGAAACTTACTGGCTAGCTAACTCACTATCACTATACAAATGCTCTCTCTCTTTCTCTCTCTCTCTCTCTCACTCTCCATCCCACTCCCCTCTCACATTAGCAAAGAGGGAACAAAGGAAGCAGGCTCAAAACCAATGTCCACTCTTTGATCTGTTCTTGAGAGCTCAAGCACAAGCAGTGCGTCATTGTGTGCTTTGCATAAATGTGCAGCTTGGTCCCGGCTCTCAAATAACCTCAGAGTGCACTCGATGAGCACTTGCACCTCACTTGGGCTAAGGTTATTGAGAGAACAGCCTCGGATAAGAGCCTAGAGCTCTAGAGCTAGCCATTTGCTACATCACCCAAATGTGTTCAAGTAGCTTACATTACCCATGGTGTACGTGTGATTGGACAAGCCCTTTAATTGGTCTACTCTTAATGAGCTACATGCACAGTTTCAAAGTGTTGTATAAGGGAAACTGAAAAAGCAAAACATTACCATTAAAATGCTGGGAGCTTCTAGACAGAAACACAGCCTAAAAGCCCAGAACTCTTACATACATCATATTCAGCATTTTTATTTCTTTTTTTTTCTTCTTTTATTTCATTTTAATTATGTTTATCATTTGCATTCTCCCATAGCAGTTAGGTCCTATTTTACCCAACACCAATAGTTCCACACTTGTTTTGACAGTATATTTAGCTTCCTCTCCTTTCTGCAAGTTTTATTTTTTCCCTCATAAACCTTACTGCTGGAACACACACATTGTTTTTTGTGCCCTGTTGTGTTATGCAGAGTTTATTGTGAGTATTTATAATTTATCAATGCTACTTCTACTATATGAAATATACAACTAATGGGTTTAGCAACCTCACTGCCATTTCCACTCTGACATTATGATTTGGCAAATATGTTCTGGTGGAATACACATAAATATAAGTAAGGTTTTCTCTGGCCTTGAATATTGCATACTAACAAGATCAGTTTATATAGCTCTGATTTTCTGGGTTATGTATTACTAACAATCTACTGCACTGACATGTATAAAATATTTTGCGTTGGACAGAAATAAGCTGTTTTGGATCTCCTCCCAAAACCCAGTGACAGTTTGTTTCAGGAACACATTTCCTGTCCTCCCACTACCTAAAACAGCCGTCATGCAACAACAAACAAGGAAAGTGATCATAGGGACTCTCTGATGAAAACTCATTGCCACTGTAAGCATTCGCACAAAAAACGATTCCCCTCAATCACACTAGAAAAATAGAGAATGTCGTCATATTAAGACATTGTCTCCCCTGGAATAATTAAAATGCCAGCGTCTAATTCATTTACCATCCGGGAGCCCATTGTCTGCCGGTGATTATGTTAGATTAACTTGACTGTCTTGATGAAAAGGGTCAAATCCTGGAACAAAGACTGGACTAGGTTGTCAGGCCATTTATCCCCCCCTAAAAAGGCTTGTCAGGAGTCACATGGACATTAGCTGTTTGAATGATGAGGCGGCCCGCTTGAACGGGCAGGTAAGGCCTCGGAATTTGCATTAGCCGATGCCCGTGCTGATATTTTATGGATCCTTCCCTCATCGTTCCTCATCGGGGCATGGAGAAGCACTGAACCAGCCTGGTCATTTCCCTCTAATATGAATGATGTGGATCTTCCACCCCTCCACACTGCAACCTCCCAACACCATCACCACTCATCGTCCCCAGCGTCACTCTCTCAGTCTGGCTCTCTCTTCTCTCTCTCTCTTTCTCTCTCTCTCATTTATTCTGTCCCTTTATCCCCGAAGGCTACCACTCATCGCCACCTAAGACACCTCCAGCCCGTCTCTCTTTGTATTTCCCCAATACTGCCACCATCTCTGTCACCAACCAAAGCCACTTGGTGTAACCATCTCTCTCTCTCTTTCAGCCTGTCTGTCTGTCTCTGCCTCACATCTCTCTCACTTTCTATCAATCTCTCTCTATCTACCACTCTCTGTGTCTAGCTCTCTCTCAGTTTCACTCACTTCTTTTACAGTAATAACACTACACACACATTTAGTGATGGCAGAAATAGACATCTCTATAGCCTCTGACAACATGCAACCCCACCCCACCCCACACACACACACACACACACACACACACACACAGACACACACACACAGAGACAGACACACACACACACACACACACATACACACGTGTGCACGTACACATATACTCTCCATCTGCATCTTCCAATGTTCATCTTTAATAAAGCTGCCCACATTTTTTGTGAATGAACACCATCTTGACTTTTCTTATACTTAGACATGGCAGGAGGGGGGGGGGGCATCTTAACAGTCTGTAAAGACATGGTGCTGCAGAATAAGTATTTCATTTGATGGCAGCAATGGAGCCCTGGCCTTTCCCAGCCCTGCTGACTCCCAGTCAGTTAGTCGGGCAGTTAGTCGGCTCCTGTGGGCTCCCTAGCTGACCCTGGGCCAGAGACCAAACCAAGAGACCAGTATGTTTGCAGACCAGTAGCAGCAAACTGCCGAGATAAGCAGAGTGGGGAGAAAAAGGAGGAGAAAAGGAAAAGATAGAGAATAATTGCAGAGAAATGGACAGAAGAAGCAAAAAGGAGGAAAAGGGAAAATTTGCAGAGAGAGAAGAAAAGGAAGGAGGATAAAGGAGAAGAGGGTAAGAAAGGAGAGGAAGCTTCTTTTGGAGAGATTACCTCTACACACATTGATTTGGCACACAGGCCCAAACACTTGTACTAAGGCCAAGGAAGTGTGACTATTGTGGGCTTGGGTCCATTGGGAGGGTTAGGAGGCTGCTCAAAATCTCTTGATTGTGTGTGTGTGTGTGTGTGTGTGTGTAAAAGAGGTTGTGTGTGGTGAAGTGACTGTCAGGTTTTTTTTTAATATATCTGAAAGAGAAAGAGGCAGAGAGAACAGCTGGGAGAGAGGTGTTAGAATTCCAATTCCAAACTTATCTCAGGCAGATGGAGTCGTGCGCCTGCGGCGCTTTGTTTCCATGGTAATGCGGAGTTGACCTTATTTATGTCTAATGTGAGAGCACCTCTCCTCCTCCTCCTCTTTTTCTTCCTCCTTCTCTCCTTCCTCCTCCTCCTCCTACCTCCTACATGTCTCCATGTTGGTCATTAGCAAATGATTATCATCAAGGCTGTGACCTCACACCTGGTTACAAGGATTTAAAAAAGAATGACCTAAAGGAAAAATTCTGGAACATTTCAACCGATATCATTCAATTTCATTGCCCTTGCCCTGTTTAATTAGCATTAGCTACTGGTTCTATCATGTACATGTACCTATGTATCTATGTACCAAATTTTGTAATTCTTTTTACTATCGACAACACTCTGTGATGAACAACAGGGCTATGGGTTGAAATGCACCAGAATATTCCCTTTTAGAATGACTAAACACGCAGCACTCAGGCATGACAGATACTACTGCATAAAGGTTGTTTTGTGTTTTCATTAATATTCTCATATGGTCTTTATACTTCCAGCAAAGTTGGCCAAGAAACTTTCTAATGCTAAGAATATGTGAATGAGCTTTTTTTTCTTTCTTTTTTTTTTGTAATCACACCTCCACCATAGGAGGAATTGTTGCTCAAATCCAGACTTGTTTGTGGACCAATTCAAAAGAGAATCAATACAACGATCCCATTTTAATGAGGCTTTCCAAACACACTAGACACTAGACGCGGTAGCGCTCATAGCAATGAAGGGGGCTGGCAGCCAAGGTGACCACCTTGGCACTGACTCAGCCGCACCAATCCGGGCTAAAACCAGCATCCGCTACTACCCTCTTGCTCGCACAATCAGACTGCCAGGGGTTATGAATACTTGCCCTTGTCTAACCCAGAGCAGTGTGTGTGTGTGTGTTTGTGAGTGCATGTTTAAGTGTGTGTGTGTGTATCTGTGTGTGTATATACAGCCATATCTGTGTGTGTACTTTTGTTTGTGTGCATATTTTTTGTCTTTGTTTTGTGTGTGTGTGTGTGTGTGTGTGTATGTCTGTTTCCATCATTATGTCTGTGTGTATTTTTGTCTTTGTGTGCTTGTGAGTGTGGGGATTAGGCATTAGGCACCACAGGCCCCATAAAGCCGGTGACAAGGGATCGTTAGCGGCCCCTGGCGCGGGTTCTGCCGTTCCATCACAGCTCTTAACAGACCTCAAGCTCTCCACAGCTCTCTGTAGCTCTGTGGTAGCGGCTGGCTTTAGAGAGAGAGACAGAGAGAGAGAAAGAGAGTTTCTAATCACCTGTTAGGCGGCGCAGTTATACTCTCCCGGGTCCTCCCTAACAGGCCTTTCATGGCAGCGAGTGCCGCGACAGACTGCCAGCCACCGTTAACACACAGCAAGCCAACAATAGCAGCGGACGCTGGCCCAGACCCGGGTCCAGTGTGGCCTGAACGTGGCAGAGATCTGCAGGATCCGCGACTGACAAAGAAAGCTGTTTACTGAGGCCCTGCATTATAGCTGTCTCCCTTACAGCCAAACAACACAAATAGTATAAAATACTCTATGAGGCATTTTTGCTCCACTAAACTGCTAAACACTGCAAACACAGATCTAACAATCTGAAACCTCTTGACTACAGGCCAAGGGCAAGTATTTATACTAAGTTATAGTAAAGCGTCAATGTTGGTTACCATCATGCAAATGTAAATGTACTATGACTTGTGAAAGGAAATTTCTTACAAATACTTGTGTATGAATGTATCAATCAAGTATGGTACTCATTTTTAAAGTAAAGAAAAACCTGTTTGGCTGTAATTATGATAAAATAAAATAAACTGACCTGTAGCTGGTAGACACAGAGAGAGAGAGAGAGAGAAAGAGAGACAGAGAGAGAGAAAGAGAGAGAGAGAGAGAGAATGTGGAGAACCCGAGAAAGCTCAGAGGAGGTGTAAGAGTGACCTCATTCAAACACAAGTGTGATATTTATATCTTAGAACACAAAAGCCTTGACAATCAGTGCATAACCTCCACACTACACTGACCCACCCTCCCTGTTTAACCCCAAACAGACAACATTTTAGGACCGCACTTGACTCTTTCTAATACATGTCCAGACAGTGTTGTGTAACAACACATTTTTCTCTTTTTTTTCTTCTCCTGGTGGTCAGAAAAGTGGTGAAATTAGTTTTACTTTTGATTCCCACCAGGATTCCCCGCTGTTGTTGTCACTCACAGGATGGCAATATTGAAAAGGAGGATGAAATCGAACGAGGTCACCAGTCAGTGATTTGGAGGTTATTTTTAAACTGAATCTCATGAGGACTTTTAATTAGAACATGCTGTTCCACATCAAATTGAGAATGATGTGCCCTGTTAAACATAGACCGGAACCATGCTGAGAGGTGTTCCCGTATGAAACGGTTCTTATGCATCACAGGGGGACTGTAAGTTTGTTATTTGTATTTTCAGATTATACAAAGAAGGACCCTTTAAAGTTTGAAGATTAGAGAACACACAGCATGATTTGGGCATCAAGGTAAAGTTATACACTTTTACCACATTATTTACCAATATAAAGTTAGTGTTTTGTAGACACTGATTAATATTTCTTACTTTATTCACTTTCTAATTCCATGGTGCAATCTGGTGGCTTTCTCCTATAACCATAGTCAGATATTTTGAGGTATCAGTCATACTTGGAAACAATGTATAAATGACAATGCAAAACAACAGGAAAATAGAACAGTTTCTTACACACAAATATTTTCTACATTAACATAACATTTGCTCAGATGTGTTTGTGTGAGTGTGTGTAGTGTGTAGTAATTAATAGATACAAATCTACATCTACATCTACTGCAGTCTCTTATTATTTGGCTTTGTCATGGCATCAGTAAGACGAATCTCTGCGTCATCAAAGAGCTGGCCTGACAGATGCGGTCTGCATGAGACAGATTTGCGGATGCATTTCCACAGACATTCAACCATCCAGGCACTACAAGCAGCACCACTTTGGCCTCCCTGTTTATGTCATTTATTTATGTTTTCTCCCTTGTCATGCCTACATGTCGGTGGGTGACTCAGATAGCATATGACAGTCTGGAAATCTCTCTCAGCCTGTGAGCACAGGCTTGCCAGGGCAGATAGAAGCTAGATTAGGACTGGGATGCGGTGCCGAGCTTGACGCGCATCTGTGCCAGATCAGAGCCGGATCTTTGCCAGTCGCTCGCCATCTGGATGCAATGAGTGAGCGTTTATTCACACAGGGGGTAGTAAAAAAAAAAAATGCAAAGGGAGGTTGAGACCCATCTGGACAACCTGGGAGATGACAGTGCTGAGGTCTGTTTCTTTGCGCTGACAAGTGTGCATACATAGTTAGAGATATACCTACCCACTGAATGCAGAGTGAGAGAGAGGTTCTAACACAAAAAAGCATACAAAGGGCTCACAGAGAGAGAGCTTAAAAGAAATCTTCTCTTTCATATCTGATGTATATTTACTTGTTGTAGACTGAAAAAAGTAGAGAGCCAAAGTCGACAGAGAGAGAGAAAGAAAGAGACAGACCCTCTAGCACTCTGAAAACACATTTGGATATCTCACCCTAAAATCGTAACCGTCTGACACAAGGGGGTGGCAGCAGCAGCAGTAGCAGCAGCAGCGGCAGCAGCCACAGACAGGCAGTCGTGAGACAAGAGAGACAGAGAGACAATATGAGCCAGAATGGGAGGAGGTTACAGGCTGTGCACCAATAGGTGGCACCCTACCCTTTTTGACAGGCGAGGGTGACCCGGGCCACTCTGGAGCCAGTGTGTGGGACAGGCAAGCATTCCATGGGACAGCTATGCTTTTGGACAAAACCTCTTCATGCCTCGCTCCCCCCGTCTGTCTGTCTGTCTTTGGGGAAGGACAGAGAAAGATGCACTGATATGGAGCTTTAAACACGTCAGTCTTGATGCACTGACAAAATATACAATTACGCGAAATACATTTAGCCGCATACTACACATATGTTCAGAGCAGGGAACTGTGTTTATGCTTATGGTTAATTATAGAATTTCTGCTTGAAAATTCTGTTTTAAATGCTATGCACCATGACAACTGAGAGATGAGATTATAGTATGTGAAAGGAGCTCGTTCTTCCTGCTGACAATTCTGACACATTACTTGCACCCGATTTCCCTACTCCAGTGGCAAGAATACACTGTCTTCAGCTGCAGACTCTGGATATTGCCTGTGTTCTATTCTACTCAGCTGCTTATCTGCCGTGTGCATTATCATGGACTATTGACAACTGTATTGCCTAAGGGGAAGTGCAGAGTGGTTGTTTAAAAAACACTATATAACTGAACATTTCAGTTCAGTCGCATCTGCCTTGTCTATGGCAATGGAGATGTTGATGTTGTATGTCACTTATGTGTCATAATGGGCCTATCAGTAAAATACTGGTGCCAGTTGGTCCTCATTCAACAATTAGATTGGACAGAGAGACAATACATGTGAATGCAACCACAGGAAGACTCAAGAAAACAAAAACAAAACAACAAAAAAAAACTCCTCACTTTATTCTCAATTTGACTTCAATAGTTATTGCTTCTACTTAAATACATCAAGCAAGATAACTAACTAGTACTGTCAATGGATTAAAAAAAGAATCGGATTAATTACAACAGAAAAATCGTTAAATATGTAAAAGTTAATCACAAATAATCACACATTCAAAGTTCCAGAATTGTCCTTTATTTTTTGTGAAGAAAGAATGTCACACATGCCCCTGGTTAACACAGGCTTCAGCAAAGTGGTGCTCCTCGGTTTCCTGCACATCCAACGTGAACGGGTGCCAAGGGGTGACAGACCACATAATTTTCAGCCAGTCAACGCGGTCAACCTTCAGATGAACCGGTTTTGAACTTCTACTTAGTGTCTTGTATACTTTACATGTCCTTAGCAAATAGACCAAAGTCTCTCTTTACCGTAAGTTAGGCAGTAGTTTGCTGCAGCTGTATACTGTGCCAACCGTGTTTATGTCAATTGCGTGCTGTTTTTGTCAACTGCAAAGACCATTGGCTGATTTAGGGTTCTGCGTTGACTCAATGCAAAGGGCACACTGCATTGCCTTGTTGCCGTCATTTTCCTGTTATGGTTCTGCGTGTGTCCGTGTTCGCTTAGCACAATTCACCAAATTGCTTTGAGTGGAACAATCTACTCGTTGACTCTACTACGCAGTTTTCATTTTTACAACGTTGCTGTTAAAAGAGACACCCATATTTCAACAACCCCACTGTTGAATGGAACTATTTACAAGGTTTTCTGGGCAGTCAGTTTGTGTTCTGTTAACAAGCAAACTTCTCATGACTGCCTTACTCCCTACTGCCTGCTGATGAAGTGCTGAATTTAAAACATTACTTAAAGATAGGCACAGTACAATCGGGAAGTCCTGCCAATGAATTCAAAACGATGTCTTAAATTATTTACAAAGTCCATACAGTGGACTAGCATGTTGCTAAAAGTACCTACACTAGGCTGCTGAAACACACCTGCAAACAAAACAAAGCGAGTGGACGAACATGATAAGCCCTTGCAGTGTGTCAGAATTAGAGGGGCGTTGGCGGTTGTGTGACGTATGCGTCTGCCTGATTTACTGCATTGCCTGATTAAAAAAAATAAGTTGTTGAAATTTTTGCATCAATCACATGTTAACACTGACAGCATTAAAGATAACAATACAGTTATTGGGAAGTCAGTAAGCTCTGTGAGATCTTACAGAATCATTTGTTTGGTGTAGCTGTGAATTGTCTACCCCGAGGTTGACATAATGGAGGCCTCTGTCAAAATCAGCACATTAGTTTTACATCAAGGAATTACCATACAAGTTACATCTTCATTAGCAATACAAACAGTATATTTCTCCAAAGCAACGCAAACTAGGCAAACTACGCTAACGTGTAAAATTTGCTCATTTGAGTGTCACTAATGTCTACTGGTTTCTTAATATTCCTCACAAGGAAACAAAAATAATAAAACACACTGCTTGTGTAGAAAGATATTCAGTTATTGTATTGAAGTAACACTTTTCATGAACCATGCTTCTGATCATAAACAACACACATGTTGCCAGTATGACCTTACCTGAGTATTTAAAAAAGAGCAGACGAATGTGAAGAGAGCATTCTTTGCTTCTTGAGAAAGAGAGACGCAAATCTGCTCTCTCCACTGTTATCTGTACAAAATAAGAACAAGACGAACAATTCAACACCTCACTAGGCGATAACAGACTCATCAGTACAGTAGACAGGTGTAATTGAACATCATCACACAGTATATGACAATTTTAGCTTAATTATCAGGGGTGAAACTGCAGACGATGGTGGTACATCGATGAGAACACTTCCTGAATCTTTCTCCACAGTTCATATGAGGGGAGGGGATTTGTAGAAGGATATATGGATATATGGATACTGTTACATAACCAGAGATGGCTAAGGGTTTGATGTGAATACCACAGTAGATATGAATCAGTCACTCATTCTGTGCACTATAGATAAAAGCATACCAGTGCCTATGTAAATATATAAATAAGTGCATATGTAAATATATAAATAAGGTTACATTTGGCAGTGCTTTTTATATTCTCGTGTAATCGTTTACCACCACTGTTTTAATTGGAAATTGTGTAATCATATTCAAATCCAACCAGAAACCAATTAATGACTAAATTTGGCAAATGCATCGATGCCCATGAAAGCTCTAGCTCCGAATGAACTGCGAAGCAATCACTTACAGATAATTATGAGCCATTTTAACATCCTTTCAAGTCCAATAATAACAGATGTAATTATATAAAATGCAAAATTAGATCAACATTAAAACAAACTGCATAAATACATAAATCCATTTGCTGTACTGTTGCCAGGAAACCATCTCTGAATCATCTCTCTGACAGTCTGCATGGTAATGACTGACGAGTTTGGAATACTCCGAAGGCTTGATGCATGTCAAAGGTGAGCAAAGACTGGGACGAAGAGAAGCCTCCGTTTTCGACTTGTACCCATGTGCCACGGTTATACCAGGGCCTCTTCTGCCTGTCTGTACGTCAAAGGATTTGTGAACTTGTAATGTGTGCTCCCTCTCCGATGATTGTGACTCACAGAGAAAATGAGCTTGTGTAGGAGTTAGTACGCTGTGCTCTGTGTGTAGGAGTAGGAGCTTTGTGCTGTACGTGTGAGTGAAACACTGCGTAGGAGCAAGTATGTTATATATGTAGGAGTATGTGTACTGTGCTGTGCTGAATGAAATGGTGTGACTGTGTGTTTGCTTTTCAGAAACCAACCAATGCAACTGTGTGTCAAAAAAGAAAACAATCAACCTGCATTCTCTTTTTTTCCTACACAGGTAAATGAAGCCAAAGCACCACAGACAGAAACAGAGCTACAACATCAACAATAACCTGGCAAAGAAGACACTGCCTGACCTGGTGCAAAATCCCTCCCTCAAATATGTTCTTCCAGTGGCTTTAGCTATGACATGGCTTTGTATACATCAGTGGAGAAGTCCTCCTGGAGCTCAAAAGGTCTGTCAGGGGCATACCTGTTGGAAAGTGCAAGACTATAAGATGGGGACAGCACTCATAACACAGAGTGCACTTTCTGTTTGTGGGAGACAAGGAGAGAGGGAAGAAAAAGAAGAGCCAGACAGCAGGCCTTTGTCTGATAGGGAGAGCAGGATGGACAATTCAACATCTGAAAAGAGGGGAGACAGGCAAGTTCTTGTCTGAATAAAAGAGGCAAACTGAGATTTTTTTTACCTAAAAAAGAACAGAGAGAGGGGAAAAGAGAGAGAGAGAGTTTCTGAAAAAGGTGAGAGAGACAGAGGGCTCCTCGTTTAAAAAAAAAAAAAAAAAAGCAGTAGACATGGAGGTCCTCACTTCACTAGCCTCGCCCTCACTAGCCTCGGAGGGGGTGGGGGTTGGGGGGGGGGGGGTGTAGAAGAGAGAGTTGTCCAACCAAGCAAGTGCTTCACTCTTCACTCCATCATTACATAACTCTCAGGCGGGCAGGCAGGCAGGGAGGAAAAATGATGAAATTAAAAAATAAATAAATAAAACCAGAAAAGAAACACCATGGACAGATTCAGCTGCATAGCCTCAGTGATATTGTCCTCTCTTCCGTCTTCCTCTCTCTTTTGTCACCTCATCTCTTCTCTTCTCTCCTTTTCTTTTTAACCTTTGCACTGTCAGAGTTTTCACCCATTCATCCTCAGAGTTGGCCATGCTTGAATGAGGCACAAGGGCAGTGGCCACTTATACAGCATCCCTAGAAGAGAAAGGGAAAGATGGAAAAAGATGAAAGGAAAATACAGTGATGCAACAGAGGTATGTGTGTATGTACAGTATATGTGTGTGCGTGTGCGTGTGTGTGTGTGTGTGTGTGTGTGTGTGTGTGAGCACATGCGTGTGTGTTTGTGTTCTCAGGGGCAGAGAGCAAGCTGTACAGTGTGTATGAACACCGACTGCTGTGGTGTTTTTTTTATGGGTGCTGATTCGTTTTCTCCTCCTCTTCCTCTTCGGCAGTGGGCTGAGCACGAGGAGGGCCGTGCTTATTTGAATCAATCTCTGATTCACAGCTTGTCTGGACAAACTGTGTGAAACTACTCTTTCATTACTCTGGGCCCGCCAGAGGCTGCCTGGCATTTCACACCAGTGACTTTGCGACTTTGCGGAGGTGTCAGCCCATCCAAGGGATTACTTTAGGGAGGGTTACAGAGCTATTTTCCGCAGTCAAGCACAAAAACAAACCCTACTGTATCTGTTGTTCCAGTACCCCCCCCCCCCCCCCCATTATATAGTTCTTACACTATAAAGAGTGACTTTGAAATGTCTTTTCAATATTTCACCTCTAACATTATTGAAATAAACTCCATCTAAGAGTTACTTCAGTGAACCGACGGGATATTACATTGACAAAAACAAGGTAGCAGCTTTTCACAGACGGCTTAGTGAAGAAAGCTATTTCACATCGGGCAGCATTGCGTAGTGCTGTGTCAAGTGACCGCACGGTCAGATTAAGAGCTGTATTGATGATTATACTGTGGGGCAGCGAGGAAAGGCTTCCAGATTGATGACTAATAAACTAATGTGCCGGCAGGCTGCTTGTGTCCTGTCATAATTACACCTAGGAGGGGTAAACACATAGCGGTAAACACACTTGGTGTGCACAGGCAAGAGCGTGCAGCAAATAATCTGCCGCAGCTTGATATATACTCAAATGACTTCCCCATAAGGCACGCATTAACATGCACACCCACTCCTGCAAACTTGATCATACCTATGCACACAGAAACACACGTACACACACACACACACACACACATACACGCACACACACACATGCACATGCACACAGACTTCAGCTGATACGCATATGCACACATGTTTGCAGAAGCACGCATATCAGATGATTGCTGGCTCTCTATATAATAGTCAACATGGATGTGCCCAAGATGATGGATTGGAACTGCACTCATAAGGCACTGCCACATATTTGGTTTCAGAAGCCGTAACTGAACGATCATTACACTCCCGTTATGCCAAAGGTCTGCAGAGGAGAGGAAAAAAATATGAATATAGTACTGGCAATGACATTTACTGCTTTTGATTTACGAGCATGCAGTTTCTCAAGCCTGACAGGCAAGCGAGCCATAAAGAGAGAGCTTATCGCTCATAGGTAGGGCTCTCAAGACGCACAAACGCAGAGACTACCAAATAGCAGCCTCCTTAATGCCAATGCAGAAAAAGAGCCTTTGATTAGAATGGCTGCACTACTGTTTCTCTCCACTAAGGTGTCCAGAGGCCCCCGGTCCAGTTTTTTCATTCCTGCCTTTTCTTTTGGTGTGTGGTGAAGTTTTGAATATAGCGCATAGCACCTGAGCTTTGCAGTATGATCTCTGTTTACTTTGGAATGATTTCCCAACAAGCACATAAATAAAAAAGAAAAAAACAAATACATTTGAAATAAAGAGATGAAATGTCATGGCATGGTACAGTGGGATGAGATTAATGGGTTTAGAGGGATGGACTCCAGATAAATAGATAGAGTTTAGAGAGTGCTGGTTAAACATTTTACCGATATTGCACTTGCACTGCCGACAGCTTGTGTTTGATATAGCAATAGCAATGCTGGTAAGGCTTAAACAGTCCAGCGTAACAGCAGAGCATGCCAATGCCACGTATAATAACATCATTGCTAACCATTACTACTTTTCTTAAAAATGTCATGAATGTTGACTACCTCATGACACAAAGTAACTAACATGTTAGAGTTATGTTAACCTTGTGATAAAAGATTTAGGAAATCATTTCTGAAGCACATGGGTCTTAAGACTGTATCTAGGATCTCAAAAGATTATGCAACAAATTTCTTCTAGAAAGAGAGAATGTAAAGCTTATCTCATTAATGAAAGTCTTGTAATTTGCTTTAGTGAGCCACCAGGATCTCTATGGTTGAGGCAAATACTGCAAAAGGCTGCTTGCGTGCAAAGAATCTTAATCTCAAGAATCTCAGTCACAGCACACTACAGTAACTACTGTACATCTCCAGCTTTGAATCAAACTTAGTTGCTTGAAGTGTGTGGGTGTTTCATGCATCCATTTACATCTCCAAATGCAGTTAATGACATTTCTTTATAGAATGGAATAGAAATTGTAGGCATGATGAATACTAACCACAAGCTGAACAAAACCTACATGTGTTTATATTGATCTGACTTTCTTACAGTGTTAGTGGAGACTAAATATTCAGGGTTAGGGAAGAGAAAGTGTAAAATAATGGTGTTCCTGTCTTTTGCAAAAGTTAACAAGGCTTTGCTACCTGCTCAGAAAGTAATTGAATGTAATGTATTGTTAACACACAGACTATTTGTCCAGAAAAGGAAAACAGGCCAGGAAAGAAAAACAAGAAACTAGAGAGGTTGTGTGTGTGTGTGTGTGTGTGTGTGTGTGTGTGTGTGTGAGTGTGTGTGTGTGTGTGTGTGTGCATGTGTGTATGCTTCCATCATACAAAGATGAAGCAAAGATATGAGCAAGAGAGCAGAGTAGGTGAAAGAGATATAGAGGGGGGTTGTGAGAAAGAGAGAGAGAGAGAGAGATAGATAGATAAAGAAAGAAAGAGAGTGTGAGAGACATACACAAGCAGAAAGAGTGTACGCTTACAGCCCTGCTTATTGGTCGTGACACAACTGCACTTTCCCCACATACTCCACTGTCTGAAACAGAGAGGGGTCTGAGTCCTGGAGGCAACAGCCTCCTAATTAAAAATACATAGAGCGCAATGCGTTCGTTCAGCTACCTTTCAACTTGGGTGGCTTTCACCGAGCCACACAGAACTGTTAATTAGGATGGAGGAAAAAAAAAAGACTATGCACGATATTCTCATACATAATTCATGTCCTCCTTAAGAGTCTGAAGCATATTTTTCCTCTGAAGGCCGACAGTGAAGAGTCTTTTGGCCAGGACCAGGCCCCATTGTTTCCTAACAGGCCTGGCCGCATGGCGCCGCACGTTGGTTCCGGGAGCCGTAGCACCTCGTAACGCCGTGGCGACGCAACCGTCAGTCGCCTGCATCACACTGGGAACACATTATCGAGCCCTGCGGCTTTCCTATCACACAGTGGCTGGAGTCGTTATGCTGCATTTCACTCCTTTTACTGATAGCCCCAGTGGGCCTCCTCTGAGTCCCTTTACTGCCCTAAATCTGATGGCTTCATGTCTTTCTGAAGGGCGTGACACAAACTTTATGCCGCATCAGGGGTATTACACGGTAGAATTTATGGCGTTTATCAGTGAATGGCGAGATTTTTGTGGTCGGCCATAACCATAACTGGGCACTGGCGCCCAGTGATTGTCAGTTTAATAATAAGCCCTCTCGGGAAGAACAAAAAAATCCTTGCAGAGTAGCATTTAACAAAAGAAAAAAAGGCAAATTCTCAATCACCACCCAGTGGTTTTGCAGGATTCAGGCTTTGATTGTGTAATAATTGCATGATATGATATTTGTCTTAAAATAAATAAGATGAAATAGTCAGGAACACAGCCAGCATTGCCTGCAGATAACCTATGATTATAACTCACATGACACTAATATCACACATTGGCTCCTGTTATTATGGCACATTTTGCTCTCTTTAAAGAGAAGCCCAACGGGGCACCTCATTGTCCCTGTCTCACACTAAATCTGATGGGTTCATGTCTCTCTGCAGCCTGTGATATGCAATTCTCCAATGTACAAGGTTGGGAAATTGCGTATAAAACATCTGCCATTTGCCATTTGCCACATTTAAGCTGTTAAAACTCAAGATTTAAAAAAATAACAATTCTCTGCAGTTTGCATGCAGTTTGATCTACATCCAATCAACCAAACATAATTCATCTAGCGAATGTCTTAAAACAGCTGTTTCTGCAGTTGTATCTTGTAGGCCATAACATGATTTGTGACACATGCAACATATGACACAAAGTCCTCACATCACCTACCATAACAGCTACTAAGCACTCATTATTAGCGTTACCTCTCTCTTGTTTGGACCATGACTGACAACCCACAGGTATGCAACCTTAAGCCTTCTCTCCACATGTGGTAATTCAACAACATAAGCATTCTCACTTTAAAGTAATGAGTCAGAGGAATTTAATGAGATCATACAGGTCTCTAACCATCTCTTCTCCAACAGCAGTCATGTTGCTGTAAACCATTTGAAAGTAAAAGTAAACTGCAAGCGATCTCAGCCACCATTAACTCGTGTCAATCAGCGTTTGTATTTGAAATTTGATTGGTCCTAACACCAACACCACTTCCATGGAAGGACATAGAGACTGATCAATGGAAAGAATCCAGACCAAATTTCTCACACTTAAATTATTGCTAGTATCCAGAGTAGGAAACACAAGCATTGATTATAGACCTTTAAAGGAGAAATTCAGCCTTTGATTATATGATACTAATCTTACATAATGATACTATTTCTTCTATATTTTCCACTGTGTATGACATAACATTATCAAAGATCCACTAAGCATGATCAGCTAAGACGTATGATGAGAACCACCGTGTGTGAGTCACTCAGAAACATTCAGGTTTCTACAGGAGTCTACAACACCCCAACCTTCACTACCACTCAATTCATTTTCTTACCTAGACTCCATGGTGTCTTTGGTGAGATAGACGATCCAGTAGACAAGGTTGAAGGCGCCAAATGAGAGAGGAAAGAGAATGCGCGAGTACTTGTCGATGATGCTGGTGCCCCCCAGTACATTGTTGGCGGGCGTGGCTGAGCCTTGAGGCCGATAGTCATGCAGCTGTGGACCGAACTTCTGGCCCGGAGGCTCCAGGCGGCCGCCCAAGTTCATCCGCTTCTTTAGGACACCAGCTGGGTCCAAGTGAGGCTGTGACAGAAAGACACAACAGAAGCAAAGAAAAAGACAGACACTGTTTTTAAGTTACTAAAATGTAGACATCACATTTTCTGTTACATACAGTAAAAGACAGACAAACGACCACTTGCGATGATTCATTCTTAATATGGTGAAAAACTAGGTTTGGAGACAGCATCATATTCTGTCTCACTCTTAGACTTGTTTGCTCATATTTAACACACCAATTTTTGACATTTTCATAGCTCCAACTGGGACATGACACACAACAAATTCACACAAAGACAGCACGTGTGTGTAAATGGTGGCCATGTGGGATACATAAGATGGTGGAGCACCTGGGTCGGTGGTCCTGCTGTGCCTAGTCCTGAACAGCACTCTTTCTCCCCAACCGCCCCCCCCTTCTTGAGTCTGGTCCACGGAGAAGCAGTTCAGCTCCAGGACAGGCAGCTGCAGCGGCCCAGGTCTCCCCCCTCATGCTGAGGCAACATGGAGTGAGCATGTGGCTTACCCAGCACTGAAACCAGAGCTATTTTTACTAGGACGGCAGGCGCTGCCTTGCGCGGGCACCAGCCCAGGGCCGATGGCACACTTTCATATGTGCCTGCCCAATCTGAGCAGCAAGAGCACTGGCTGGTGTCAGTGCCATCACTCCATAGGTCACCATTTTTTTGTATTTTTTTTATTTTTATTTATTTATTTATTTTTCAATATGATTAAAGGAAAAAAATGTCCAACAGGCCTTAATTTTGGGGGGAGATACAAGAATGTCATGATTTCTGAAGATAAAAAGGTAAAACTGTTTTGTTGACTTAATACTAAGCTTAGAGAAGATCTGGAAGTGCCTTACTCTTTACGCAACATTTACTCCTGCCTAATATTAGTATGCATCTTCTCTTTGACACATTAGCCATCATTGCATTGCCATAAAAAAAAATCACCCACAAGATTATTCTGTTTCAAGGAAGGAAGCTCCTCTTTCCTTGAAGTATCTTACATTCCCCCATGTTCCTTAGAGGTTTCCCTTCTTTAGTTATTTTTTTCCCTTGTTCTTTTTTTCTTTTCTTTTTTCCCCCTCTTTGCCTATTACTTCATCCCTGTAAGAGCTACTAGAGCTACAGCCAGTGGTCTGTCATCTCCTCCGAGCACGAAAGCTCCTTGTGAGCCTGCAATGATTTGTCGGAATATTTGCTTAATCTATCCCCTTACATAATCTCTGCTGCAGCAGTGGCAGTGGTGGTGGTGCTCGGAAAACCACTGGCTGTCTCTTCATGTCTGAGCCGTGTGTATCAAGAGAGTCAGGGGGGGAGAGGAAAGGGGCCACAAAGCATGGAAGGGGAAGACAGGAAGAAGACATGAGGGTAGTGGAGGAAAAAGAAAGCAAGTGAGAGAGGGATGAGAATATGTGAGAGAAAGGGCAGAGGAGAGAGAGAGAAAAAAGAGAGAGAAAGAATGAAAGGCATGGGAGAGAAATGAGAAGAAAGAGAGAGAGAAAGAGAAATAAGTGGCATAGCAAGCAGGGAAAAAAGTGAGACAAAGAGTGTGAGATGGATTGAGGGAGTGGGAGCCTAAGAAACAGCACGAGAGAGAGGAGGTGTAGAAAGAGAGGAAAAAAGAGAGACAAAGATAGAGGGAGAGAGAGGAGAAAGGTTGGGGGATGGGGATCACATTAAAACAAAGACTATTAGAAGGGGCTCGGGCTAGAGGAACAGGTCAAAGATTAGTGCTTTGGATCAGACTACAACAAAACATAGGGGAGGGGAGGGTCATGTTAGAGGAATGGGCTAAAGATTACTGGGGGCAGTAAGGGAGTTTTTTTCGGACAGGAGGTCACGTTAGCACAACAGGCCAAAGCTTACAGACAGCACTTGGCCATCGGTGGTGCCTCCCCCCATGGCCTCCTGGGCGGCGGCCCTCAGTGCGGCAGCCTTGCGCATCTCCCTGTTGGCCTGCAGCGTGGAGAAGTAGTTCACTGCCGCAAACTCGATAAGTGCCGAGAACACGAAGGCAAAGCAGACAGCGATGAACCAGTCCATGGCTGTGGCGTAGGACACCTTGGGCAGCGAGTGCCGGGCGCTGATGCTCAGCGTCGTCATGGTGAGCACCGTGGTGATGCCTGGGTGACAGAAAACAAACAAAAAATGTGACACTTTTAGTCTTCAGGAGAGACAGGTTGAGAGGAAGGGAGTGAGAGATAGAAGAACGTGAAGAAAGAGGAGGAGAGAGGCAGATAGATGGATATGTATATAGATAGATAGAGAGAGAAAAAGAACGATGGGAGAGGGAAGAAAAGAGGAGGAGGAACTGAGAAGAGGAGAGAGGCAGATAGACAGAGAGATGGAAACAGTGATGGAGGGGATGAGAGTGCCAGAGAGAGAAAAGGAGAGAGAGGAGACAGAACTAGACAGAAAGAGAGAGAAGTGAGGGACTTTCTTATTCTCCCACAGTTGGTCCTGTGGTCTAACGTTGCCTGCAGGGCTGAAGTCCATTATCATTGGAAAAGAAAGGATCTGAGCAGGATGGGGGATGAGTGTGTGTGTGTGTGTGTGTGTGTGTGAGTGTGTGTGAGGGAGGGGGATGGCATTTGCGCTGTAATGGGCCTTTGAGAGACCAAACCACCCAGCGTCTCGTGTCAGTGCCGTTCAATAGGCCATTTAGTCCAGAACATACATGGACTCACATGCAGGCAAATTGCTCCAGGATAAATGATGACCAACTATTAAGGCCTTCCATGCAGCCCAAGATGATTCCCCGTGAGTGGAGGACCGATAAATCAAAGCCATCAGCAAAGCTAACCCTCAGAAAGACATTGATAGGTCTAATATCACATTCGAGGAATACCCAGCTCAATACACATTCATATTAGTTCATTTATTTCATTTACTGCATGGATTTAAACATTTCGCTGCAGCCCCTAAAGTTCAAACGTCTCTAAATAAAGTCTGACTAGATGTAACAGAATTCAAATCAACATCTCTGGGGTCATTTTAATGTCTATGGGATTATATTCCAAAAATCAATATGTCTGATTGGTTTGGTAGATGTCTCCAGTATGTTTTGAGACTTATCAGAGTTGGGTGAAGCTTTGGCAGCTTCCTATCAGCAGTCTCTTATGTTTAGAGTACAGAAACAGAAATAACTGTTACCAGGGGACAAGATACTGATGCTCTAGACAGCCATGACACAGAAAGATATGAGTGAATAGATGACAGTTTTATAATGATTCAGGACTGAAAGCAAGTCCACAAGATGACATTGGATAAAACATAAGCAAATAAAGGATCTGTTAACGTTTTTGCCAAGTTGACTATTTTTCTGCTTATTCATGCTATCTCTGTCGGTTCAAACACACAAAACAGCTTGTCTGAGGGACTTTTGAGAACAGAACTGTAGCCTTACGTGTTGCCCTGCATGGCAAAGCTGAAATTAGTGCTGAAGGCTTTAGGTCAGTCTGAGGTAGCGCAGATCTGGGAACAGGACTCTATGGGGCAATAATAGAACTGTCACGGGATGCTTGGACTGAGTCCAAACAAAATATAATCTGCAGAAAAAATAATAGTTGTACTACAAAGAAATGAATTCTGGGATGACAACATGAAAGTAATAGGTTTACCAAAGGGTGTAGATCTGCATATTAAGTAACTACCTTAACAGCAGGATACTGCCATTCGAGGTGACCCCAATGTACAGACAAAATAGCACAGTTATTGTAAAAAAAAAAACACAAAACCTTGCAGAACTCTTACTATGTCTATTCTTTTCTTATACAAGTACACCACATCAGGCTTTATCTCTTATTCTGTTTGACATTTGGCGCAGTCAAGTTAACACAGCAGAAAAGCTTCGCTTTAGCGCCAACTATTATTCCATTCCTCCATGAAGTGCCCTTGTGTCCCAGATCCCTGAGAGCTTTCACTGTCCGAATGAAAGGCCACTATTTAACTTCACTGCAGCCCATGTGAGCCGAGGTCTCAGCTTCCACTTGAGTCTTTTTGCTTTTTTCACTTTAAATCAAACTCTCTGGTGTCAGTCTGAGATATATTCAGTCAGTCAACATGATCTGTGCCATGACTTCACAAATGATCAAAACTGCAGCTAATACAAGTACACTGTGAGTGTAAAACAGTCAAAAGCTGTGTTTTAGTCAGTTCCATTGAAAATGGCAGACTGTCTGGTTTGAAGGATGAAAGATAATCATGATGATTAAAAAAGAGGAAAACATTATAGGGTGACTCTGGGGGTGTTATATTTATTATTATAACACACACGCACACGCGCACACACACTCACACACACAGTGTAATGACAGCAATAGACATGAACAGCAATTTATAAGAGTGAAAAGAGTGACTGAATATAGCCCTTCGTCTGACATGATGACAGAACAAAACATGATTCAACCAAAAGGCATCCTCTACTTCCGCTCTGACTGAAAATTCGAGATTAAAACCCCAGCATATTACATTTCACAGCCAGATTCTTTTTTTGGAAATGGCACTCAAAAACAGACATAGAGTAAGTTCATAGGATTGGCAAAATGCCAACAGATACAAATTACACTGTCTGCCTTTTTTTTTTTCCAAACACGTCAACACTGAGTGAAAAGCGATTCAGTTAGCTTCAGACCATCAAAAATGTCGAAGCCAACCATGTGGTTCAGGATTATAAGGATTTAGAACAAAATAAACATCTGTATCTGTAAAGCTGCCTCCATAAACTCACAAATCTAGTTCATTGTTACGCAATCTACAAACACTTTTCACGCACCCAAGGCATTCCCATAGAAGCAATCTGCTCCTAGTTATTTGCATTTCATCAAATGCTCACGGTCGGAGGTGATCCATTACTGATATGCAGGGGTACACTGACCCTTCACTGCAATCAGACTGGAGTAGCCATGGAGCATGTCCATTCTATAATGGTACATTAGCATAAATCTGATTGCCAATGGGCTCAACCCATGGAAAATCCTGCACCAGTTGTGCTTTGAATCCATAATGTTTTGTCAAGACCAAACTATACAACTATTCCATTTGATAAGTGTTTTTCTTCTGTTCCTTTATCTAGCAGTACCATGTGTATTGTTTTCATGAGATTGGTTTCACCCTAGAAACTTTTACTTTCACTAAGGAGAACATCTGCTCTATTTTGTAGACTATGTTTTCAAAACTGATTTAAAAGCAGTCTATACACTAACTCTGCTTAGAGAGCCAGCTGGTATGGACTAGTGTTATTAAATGCTAAAACCTGGATGTTGCTTTGTTTATTTCAAGAACACAATGAACTCCACTGTCAACATCAGTCTAAACTGGTATCTCAGGTAGAAGGCTATTGGTTTACATGAGACCTGCCACACAGGGAAGGAACTGGGGTAAAATAAACAGGAAATGCATGTAAGTGTGGGAGGGAGGAATGTAAGAGAGAGAGAACCAGAGAGAGAGAGAGAGAGAGAGAAAGAGATGAATAAAAAGCCCTTTAGGCATTTGTATACTTCTCCATGTAAAAAGCGTGAGTCAAATGAAGCTTGCTCGGTGTGCTCGGTGAACACTCTCAGCGAGGCGCTTGGGGACTTTTGAGCTCTTAAGAGAGGCAGTCAGTCAGTCATTCAGCCAGCCAAACCAGGCAAGCCAAGCCAGCCACCAGCCCTATCCATGCCTCAGCATACAACAAAACCACTAACACTCTTTCTTTCTTTCTCTTTCTTTTCTCACGCTTAACTACATATACCTTCTTTTCACTCTTTCTCTCCATCCCTTCTGATTTTCATTTACATCCTGCTGTACATCGCTCAGCTGCTTGTTCGCCAACACAACACTTCAAATGTTCAAATATTGTTCCAGTAGCCATGCGTCTCCAATTGCTTTTGTGCAAACAGCACATATAGTACTTTAAGAGAGGATGAAGACTCTCTCATCCCTCTAGAGCTGGAAGTATAAATGTTTGAAGCGAGAGCGTCGTAATCAAAGTTTGCTTATCTTGTCGACTCATTTGTTTTCTTTCAAACAGAAGAAACAGTGGCAAGAGGAACCCAGAGGTTAATCCATTTTGTGCACACATGCTGATCTGGAGGAACCCATCTTCTATTTCCTGTTCAAAGATTAGTATCTCCCAAAACTGTAGTAGTTTGTAAAATTGCTGACGTCCCTCTATAGACAAAACTGAAATAATCTACAAAAGACTCAAAGCTTCTTTCAAGTACTCAAGCACGTTTAAAAAAAAAAAAAAAAAAAAACAATCAAATAAATGTCGATGAGGCTCTTGACTTCCCAGCTTCTTAGATAAAAAGTACAAGGTAAGTATATTTGTACTGAATTACTGTGGTCAATTCAAACCCATAGAGCTTGAATCCAAGGTCCAATATACAGTCAGTCAGCTGCTATAGCTAACAGCCTCCCACAAAAGGACACAAAGCAAAAAGAGGTTTGTTTTGCAGTAATTACTGCCATTACATGATACATATTATCCTGGTTACATGGCCACTTAACAAAGACATTGATGATTCAAATGGTATCTGCCAATTTGTATGGAGCCTCCACAAAGCAGTGCTGTAAATCATACCAACTCGTGGTCGTTATTCAGACATAATTAACCACTTAAGTGGCTAAATTGACCAATCAGAATTGGGTATTCCCTAAGGCTGCCTAATAAGGGCCCATATAAATGTTCTTCCCTGTTCTGATATGAGCAGCACATCAGGATCAAAGCATTGTGAATAGTCATTTTACTCCCACACCGCGAAGGCCAGGGATCAGTAATGGGCTATGTGTCCTCATTAGTCAGCTAGCTTTTAACCAAGTCAGCAGGTGACGAGAAATTACAGCGTGTGAGTGTGACAGGGATAATGGCACTATGACAATGACAATGAAGTCAGCAAGCAAAAATCCTTATCTTCTCTAGAGTATCCAACTGGGCTCAACACAAAAGGAAATCAAAAGAGACCAGAGTAGTAGCTTGTGCTTTCTCTATGTTGTTTACTAGGCAACAAAACTTGGATTTTGTATGCTAGTGTAATGAGGTACATGATACAAATCTGGCTTACCAAAGACAGTCCGTGCAGGTACTGACTCTTTATTGATCCAGAAGGACACCTGGGCGAGGATGACCGTCATTATGCACGGAATGTAGGTTTGGATCAGGAAAAAGCCCATCTTCCGTTGTAAATGGAAATGGACTGTCATGACCACGTATTCACCTTTTCAGCAAACAAACAAACAAACAAATGTAATTAAACCACTTGATCTATTGAGGCAAGCAACAACTTCTCCAAAAAACCTTCAGTGGCTATGAATATGCAGTTGTTGATATATCATGTAAGGGTCATCAATACAGTAAAAGTGAGTGTATTTCATTATCACATGTTCACACACACACACACACACCACACACACACACACACACACACACAACACACAGCACAAGTAAGATGCTTTCACATCAGATCAGAACAACAACATATGTCAGAGGTCTAAAAAAACACCAGCATATTACCTCTTCAAAGGCATTGTTAATCATTGTCTGTACATTTAGATTTTTACATTTAAGTCAAGCAAAAAGGGGTTCCAAACATATACAAGCAGCTGGTGATATCTTTTAGTTTTTAGTTTCAGAAGATACTGTACTTGCCTGTATTGGATTTTAAACGCTCGCTGGAAACAGTCTGACCAATGAGATCATATTGCAGCAGACTTGAAGACTCTTGTGGTACTTCCACTGAAAACAGTGGGCCCTTTTTCCATGTGTATACAATTTCACTAATAGGATAAGCATCTGTCGTGGACACAAATGAAATCTAATTAATATCAACACATTACCACTATTTATTTGTGATGTCTTGTGTTAGACTTACAACTTCCAAACTTCAGTGGGCAGGAATGTCCATCCATTGGGAAGTTTATGAGCCTCATAGGACATTCTGCATTGATAGTTAACCTAGAAAAGGAAAATCGGATCACTAGATAGCTATCACTGGTGTAATTGTTACATTAACACTGAGCAAATAACATGAAAGTAAGCCCCCTTTCACAATGTTTAATACTGGATTATTATGAAATAAATACTGTGATAAGATACAACGCATGGGGATTTTCTGTGGAGGCTTTGAGTTTGTGTGTTTTTCTGTTGCGTGACTTGGAGCGCACTGAGGCAGTGTGTACCTCATGGTGTAGAGGATAGTTCCGTTCTGCATGATGCGGAACAGCTTGTTGGGAGTGGTCATGTTGTGGGAGATGGACCTCTTGCCATTCCGGAAGAATGTGTCCGGCGTCCAGATTTTACTGACCATGAGGTTGTTGAGCCGCAGGATCTCGATGGGACCGTCGAATTTGAGCCTCTCGTCAATCCATGTTTGTCGGAAAAATACATCCATTGTGTACTCCTGAATACATTCAAGCACTTGTTGATGTTTTTTTTCCATGAAACATGGCATGTAAAACCATTTCAATTCTGGCTTAAAATATGGGGAATGTTTATATCTAAATGAAACTGTGATTTTGTTTTATCTTGATCTCTATCATGTGTGTCTCGTCCTAAGCTTTATAGGGGTGACTCCATGCATTTAGATTACAGTAACGATGACAACAATCATAAATGTTTCATTTTCAAATCTGGAAAGCAGTGACCATGGACCATGGTTTAACGGACTAAGAGAGTCTTATCTATACTGCCTATCAGATTGCCACAATATATCACATGGTGTCTGAGATAGATTTAGATGCTGTGAAAAACAGTATAGTGTGTAAGGGAAATAACATGCTCAGCCTGGACCCTCACTGACAGGGATTGTCAACCAGATTAAAATCTCTAAGCTGTTCTAATGACATCCTGCCCAAATGCCAGAATAATGAAGCCATGAAGCTCATTCCAGCATGACTGGGGGGCTGTGGACACACTCGACCCGACACACTAGAACCAGGAATACCGAGCAATTAACATGCACAATCTTATCAAATAATGCATAACCCATTAGACCGAGCAGGTATAGATGGCATAGACACTGATTCTGTTGATTGCTATTGAGAGTTGCAATGACTGTTGGTGAACGCCACACACAAGCATATCTCACATACCATTTCAACATCTGACACAGGACCAAAGCTGGTGACAAAGATGTCTGTTTTGACCTCTGTCACGGGACCTATAAAGATAATACTGTTATGGTACATTTCAGCAACATAAGCTGTTGAAAAACAAATCAAAACAACAGGACAAGAACAGTATTTAAATTAGATCTATCTACAAACATTCTCAGTCTTACTGTAAGGCATGGTTTCAGGTCAATTATGATAAGCACCAGTTCTATCCAGCAACCAGACAATCCCAATAGACATTACAATGAACTTACGTCCAAGAGTTTAGCTTTATATGCATAAAGGTTAGTGTCTAAGGCTTATAACTTGATAGTTACTGTTAAAATAAATTCAAGGTAATTGATTAGAACTAGTGACTAACTGAGAAATAAATTTTTAAAAAGTGATGTCATCCAACAATACAGTGCCAGTTGATAAGACATAAGTATCCTCATCCCGTGTTTGCTGGTGAAAGTAACTTCGCTATGCACAGAACATGTTGCCTAGCACTTTTACTCCAGCATATGGTTATCGCTTACCTGATCTGCTTAAAACATATTGTTTGAAGTAACCTACCTCCAAATCCGGGTCGTAGCCTGTTGTCATATCCTTCTAGTAATCTATCCAAAATTCGAGTTATATTTTCCAAATAGATGCTTGTCTCCGGTAGCTGAGATGCCCAAACATGTCCAACACTGTAAATTAACAAAACACAACATTCGACTTTTTAACACGACCTAAAAAAGTCGTCAAGTTGTTATAAATCAAATTTGAAAGCCATCAAATTCACGCAAACTATGCTGAAAGAAACCGCAATTGATTTTGTACTTACCAGGACAGGAAAAAGCAAGTTAAAAAGAAAGCCATGCCTTGCGCACATTCAAAATACAAAAAGCCACGGTCAACTGTTGTTATTTGCATATTCCATATTTCAAACACTGATAACAGAGGGATCAGAGCGCATATAGTGCGCTGCCAAGATTTTGCGTAAGTCGTGGTCGATTTGCTCGCTGTGGTTGCGCTTCATCCAACTCGCTCTGTTGAAAAACTAAAGTGTTTTAAGGGACGGAGGAGCAGGGATGGAGGGCATTGACAATAATCGAATAAGGCATTATGGGAGATTAGAAAGAAGGAATCCACTGATAGTTTTGGCTGCGAATTAGCAGGCACCGTTAACGGATTCGGGAAAAGCTGAAATGTCCTGTTATAGAAGATTACTCTAGGGATTGTTTCAATTTCCCTTTGAGAGTGTACAGAACACATGCTAATTCACGGTGAAGTTGACATGATGCGAGTGCCCAATGTTCCGTTGACCAATGTTTCTCAGAATTGCTTCCATCACATACGGGCTATTTATCGAACAGGTTGCATTTCAAAATCTTTCTCTATGATAAGGAAAACCATGTTTTGTTTACTTTTGTGAAGTATAAACTGCACCAGGATGAAGTATGCAGCAATTTACATCTTTCCCTGAACCACATTTTTTCCTCAACACTATTAAAAATGTCATTTAAAGAGTAAACAAAAGAAATGCATCTTACTGCCACAATAACTGTCCTGTTTACTTCATCAACGTGTAGTTTTAATCAGAAGGTAC
Organism: Tenualosa ilisha; assembly: GCA_015244755.2. NCBI lineage: Eukaryota > Metazoa > Chordata > Actinopteri > Clupeiformes > Clupeidae > Tenualosa > Tenualosa ilisha. The sequence continues at coordinate 2,243,716 of PYXC01002064.1, forward strand.
AGCTTAATGGACTTTTTCACTTTTAATGAGCAAGTGCATAAACAAGTGCTTTTTTCCCCTCTTGTTTGAGAGCTGCTCTTGGACAAGAACATGACAACAACCTATTCAAATATGCTCTCAGCTTGATTTTTTTTTTTAACAAGCCAGAAATGAAATTTGGAGCAGGTTAAAATGACAGCTATAACATACTTAAGTACCATGTGCTGAAATAGTTTTGCAATGCATTTCCCATTAATAAAAATGCCTAAACAATATCAAGTTATCCTGTCAAGTGAAGCTGAAAAACTCAATGGGGATGAAGACAATAACAATTAAACAAAACAGAGTGACCATATTTGCACCACTGAGCAGAGAACAACATCAGATTCATATAACAGGATAATGTGATTGACCTCAAATTAGTGGGAGAAGTCAAGTTGTCACCTCTCCAAAAGCTTTAGCAGGGTTTGAGTTGTATGAATACTCTTTGCACGGCATATAATACCAGTGCTGATGGGCAAAGCTACCATTACCCAGAACCAGAGACCAGTGGGCATCCTTGCACTAAGTTTATAATACATGACTGATCACATCCAGGAAGGCACATAAACAGAGAAAGGCAAATGGAGAAACAGAGTGAGAGGAAGGGGTTTAGTATAAATGCAGAAAGTAAGGGAGAAAGACAGAAAGATGGAGAGGGAGGTGTAAAAAGAGACAGAGCTAAAAGAACTTGGCCTCTGCATGTGCTGAAAACCAGGACTAGTATGTAGTTCATCTGTCCAATATATATGTAATTATATATATAATGATGACATGTTTTCCCAAGAAATGTGGCGTTTTTTCATGTAGGGCATTAATATATTATTGTTGAATTGCATTTAATCAATTATAAATCTTAGAAATGTATGTGAGTAGGAATGAAAACTTTATGACAACTCTGACAGGCTGAAGACATATTAGTCAGCTCTGTTAATGATCATTATTTGTGCAGACATCCCTTACTGAAATAATTGCATGTTCTGACATTTAAATTACAATAAATTAGCATATGAAGCACCAATGTGTTTTTGCCAAAATTATTAATTAATTAATTAATTAATTAATTAATTTAACCCACAGAGATGCACAGAAAGCCATTCATCCTAGTCATCCTACGATTATGGCTGAACTATAGGGATGGGCTAACATACCTCCTGATCATTGTGCAGTTCTGATTCACAGTCATCAGCAGCCCTGGCTTGAATTTATTACTGCCAAAGTACGTTCAAACAGTGATAAATCCTAAAGGTTCACTTGCATTTGTACCCAGCAGTTCTCAGTAAAGACGTGGAATGATGTCTTTTGTGACATTAGCTTCAACACATTGTGTTTGTCGACACTAGTGACATAGATGAAGATCTGATCACATTTTATGACCAAATAAAGCAGAAAACTAGTTAATGCGAAGGGTTCTCAAACATTTGAGCAGCACTGTATTATGAACTTCAGGAAGCACCCCATAAGGCTAACAATACCTACTAAAGTCAAATTCCTTGTGTATGTAAGTATACTTGGCCAATGAAAAATGATTTTATTTTACCTCATCATTCCTTACTTCCCATGCTGCCATTTTCCTGCCTCCATTGCCCCCCTCTCAGCACAGAGAAGTTTCGTCACGCTTGAAGAGGGAATTGCCATAAACAGCTTTCATGGCAACAGAAATCTCCACCAATCAGAAGGCACCAATTTATGCTTTGCACTTCAGGATGTTGGGTAGTGTAGTGCTTCCCTGCAAATAAAAGACATTTATTTGAAAACAAGATTGATGCCATATGAATCTGTGGCATTTTTATGACCACAGGCAATCTTTTGTACTGCCATAGCTATTTAGCTTTTTGTGGTTGTATCAACCATTCTATATATCATGCCATCCTAATCAGTACATGCATCATGTATCAGATTTACATTACACCCACAGGGAAAAGTCCTGTTAAAAAAAACAGTATATGATTATTGTCTGTCCAAATGTAATAATGTAAAGATCTATATATGTATAATCCCAACATTTTTATATGGGTCAAGCCATCATTACATTATGTAATACCTCCATCCATATTGCCCATGTCAATGTTGTCGTTCACAGGAAACTGACTGGTTGCTGATATAGTGGTATGTACTGAAATTCTTTAGGTCAGCAACCAACCAATGCAAATACAAATACAGCAAAAAGGCTGCACCAAAATGTCATAAAGTTAGATTGAAAGAGCATAATAAAGTCAAATATGGTATCTCACCTTCATATGCTAAAGATGGTGTGTGATCATTTCCGCTCTCACCTGCGAATTCCTGCAATCATGTTAAAATCAAAGTAGGGACACTCACACTCACGTGATCTTTTAACATACAAAACATGCGAAACATCTGGTAGACCTGTGTGCCTGTAAAGAGCACAATTGAAGTGTCGTTAACTAAGGAGGGCCCTTGATCACTTAAGAGGGTTGAGAAGAAGACACCGCTGTAATCCTGGCATTTTCAGCCCTCTGATCAGTCATAACATTCAGTGATACATTAAACAGTGATAAATTATACAACAGTCAAAACGAGTCAAGTACCCATCTACTTTTCGCTGCTTTTTATGGTAAGTTATGGAGAAAATCATTCATCTGAATGTGATGAATTTCTGTTATTGATTGTATGTATAGGCACACTGGTTCATAATATGATAGGTATGCTCACTAATTAAAGGGTCCATGTTTGGCTTGGTAGCTGTCCTTGGTCCTTGGAAAGGCTTGAGTGGAAATTGCTAGAGCAGGGGTTCTCTGACTTTATTGGGTTGGGGACCCCTCATGGAGCAGAAGTTTTTTCAAAAACCCCTATAATCACAACAAAAATGTAACCATATAAGATTATACCCATTTGTTCTTTTAGATGCTTTTGAACTCTTATTCTAAAAGAGTGTTTTTTTGGTCAAATCTACACCTACTGTGTTAAAAAATACAATTTGTTTCACATAACATTAATGCCTTAGGAAAGCGTTCTGACAAATTGATGTAAAGTATCATGTAGGCTAATATCTAGTATTCTTCTCCCCATAAGACAAGTTTATACTTTGTAACACACTTTTTCGTGGGCCCTTTGGCAAAGTGCTGAGGACCGATGGGGGTCCCCAGACCTCAGTCTGAGAACCAAAGCGCTAGAGAGTGATCAGCATGCATATGGAGGCATGTGAGAGTAGAACCACTGGTGAAATGGGGGAGTAAGGGAAGGAGAAGGGAGCATTTACAAAGCCAGGGCACATGACGTATGGATGGGTAGGCAGGTTTGAATCTCCTAGAAAGGGGTGAGTTGATTGCTGTCAGTCATCTCTATGGGCTCCTCCTGAAATTTGTTTAGGAAAAAATCTAAGCAGTTGCTGCAGTTGATTATATGTGATAGAGTGAGCTCATTGAAGCCTTATGTCCCACGGGGGATAAAGAGCAGTAAGTAAGTTATAGTAGTTGTGCTGGGCCTCTGATGTCTGATTTGAGAAGAGATGATCTCTACTTCATGACCACAAGCTTAGACATCCCTGGTTATAATCATTAGTTCAGTTTATTATATGCGGGCTTATGAAACAGAAACCTCATTTCAACATGCTATATCTTCAAGAAATGCTAACATTTCAGTCATTTCAGTATAATTTACAGTCAGAAACAATGGTGGAATCACACAATAATTTCACTTCTAACCATTGTAAGCAGCAAGATAAGTAACTGTTTTGAGTCTTTAAGACCTCATCTTAGAGACCTCATCCTTAATCTTGTAACTTGTGTAATACTGGGCTCTGACATTAAGATGCTGTAACTTCACGGAACAAAGGGTGTGATACTGTGATACTGCATAATCTATTGATGAAGCTAGTCTATAGTAAATAGACCTAGAACTGTCAAAAACCACTGTAATATGGTTTGTAATAGGTTTGTTTGCTCATTCTGAAACACTGCATAAAAAAAACATCAAAACATAAAAAAACTTTCCCAAAATATTGTTGGAATTATTTTAAAATAGGAAGGAGCAATGACCATCAATGCACAATGGTAATATATTCAAACAATCTCAAACCTGATACCACGCTGACACTGAGATGTTCATTTTACTGATGCTGGATGAATGTGACACCATCATTTTAACATAATTTCCATACTTCTTTACCACTGTGTACAAACCAGAGACGAAAACAAAACAAAACAAAAAAAAAAACCCACCATGTCTCCTTCCCCTCTCAGACTGTCTGGCCAGCCCATGTCCTGCATTATTGAGTTAAATTGACAGCCTCGAGGCCCAATACCAGACTTTTAGCTTCCCTCTCCTAAACTTTCCTTGCAGTGCCACCTCATAAGAAAATCTAACGGCAATGCAGCCCAGACAGTTAATCAGCCTAGATTTATCAGAAAACGACTGCACTTTTATGTTTTTTAGCATGTATAAAGCAATACCACCACCACCAACACCACCACCGACAACAACAAAACGCGTACAGTAGATCTAGATACATACAGTGCCCTCCACAATTACTGACCCCCCTGGTAAAGACCACTATAAAATGTAACAAAAATCATCTTTTTGTTATTTATGTTAGTTTCTCATTGAAATTGATAGAGAATAAGCCCACTTCAAAGTGAAAGATGTTCACTTGGAGAAAACACAATGCATCAAAAAGAAATAAATATGTTTAATAAAAACACATATGCCACAGTTATTGGAAATACACCCTTTGGAAATATTATAAATAATAATGTAACTTAATAATTTTTCAATTTATACTCAACTTCTTAAAGTTAACCAAAGTGTCTGTGGACGATACTAGTCGTCATCCATGATTTCAGGGTTTCAGGGATATAAAACAAAATCAAATGTCGTCATCACTTTTCAACATGGGAAAGGCAATAGAATACACAATGAATGCATTCAGGAAAGTGTGCTCACCTCTTTAGAACAGAGAATTGATATAAAAAATGGTACTTGGAACGCCCCACTTGCTGTTAAAACGGTAACTAGGAAATTCCAGTCATCTGAAACTTTTACAATCTTGCCTGGAAAATGACCCATGTTAATCTCACCCCCATGCATAGTGAGCAGGGTGGTAAGAGAGGCTAAAAATTCTCTAAGGAGCACTGTTGGAGACTTCCAGAAAAAAAGGAGCATCTTGGGATCACCTAGTCTTAAAAAGAAATCACAAGTGACCCCCCTCGTTAGTAGATGTATTCAAAATGCATATAGGAAAAAGGGCTTTCTTGTCCTTTAATCACCAATTTAAATGACTGGAGTTACTAAACGCTGTTGGAACTTCATCTAGAATCATGTTATTAGGTCAGATGGGATGAAAATTTAGTTTTTTGACTCATGCTGGGTTAAGCATGTAGAAGAATTATTATACAGAAAATAACCCCCTGCCTTATGGTAGTTATGGTGACAGGTCTGTGATAGTTTTGGGTTGTTTTAATTCCAAAGGCTCTACACTTTAAAAAATACTGGGTTATTTTCTCAAACCACTCTGAGTTAAATCACTGAGTTAAAACCGTTGGCTAATTTTTGGGGTTATTTTTTCTGATGTTGGGTTGTTTCTGTTACCTAGGTGAAACCTAGATGTAACCCAGTCTGGTTGGTAGTTGACACACCAAATGACCCAGTGACTAGGTGTCATCATAGTATTGTGTCCTGTGCATTCTCCCTGGATTTTCTTGTTAAAACTGATTTTTTGCTTTAATTGATAGAACTGGGGTAGAACTTGATATTCTACTTTGTCTTCAAATTTTTACTTATCATTTTTACAATTTATTGACATCATGATTTAGAGATCGCATATAGGTTGCAGGCCAAAGGACCTCATAGACCGCGGGTCATAGTGCACCCCCCATATCCTTACAAAACTTTTTTTGAAAGCTTTGGCCATGCTGAATGTGAGTATGAATGTTAACATTGAACATTTTGGGATTCACTACCTGTTTCAGCCCTATGAATGTCTGTCCATTGAACATCAATGTGTTTTAAAGCCATTTAATTCCAGTGAAATACATTACAAAACAATACATAATCCATGGGATGGAGGAAGCTGCGACATGTCTTAGTGCATGTTAAATCACATCTAGAGATAATAGGCTTTCGTGGGATCATGGGAAAATATGTATTTTATGCTGTTTAATCTGTTTACCCATGTGTATGTACTCTTGATTCATTCTTTGTTTACAAATCTACAATAATAGGAAGCTATACTATCTAGATGTTACCTAACATGCATTGAGACATGTCCCAACTTCTTCCATCCCATGGCATATACTTAGCTTTGTAATGCAATGTAGCTTTGTAACAGAATTAGTGCACTATGACCTGATCTGAGCCTAATCTTCCTCCATACCACAAACAATACATAGACCTCTATGGGTGACCCATTTGACCATTACAGGTAAGTCCATTCCAATTGTATATTTTTGAAAGCGAAAACAGATACAACATCCTAAACTATATTTTCTAAGAGGGTATGCACGCTCTACATACGCTCTAGGATGGATTTAACAGGCACTGAGACATGTCCCACCTTCCTCTATGCCAAGGACAGTCCAGCTATTGCATGTTTTCAGAAATAGTGAACAGGACTAAATAGAGTATATATTGAAAGAAAGTTGGACCTGTGCAGCTGTATGTAATCAGAGAGAGGATAGACGATAGACGAGAGGATACCTTGGAAAACATATATTTTTCGAGGGTTAATTAACCTCTCCAGTAACAATAGATTCCAAAATGCATAGGATGTTCAGCTCTGTATGGGCCATGGTCCTCCAAAGTAATCAAACAGCTTAAAGTATTTTCTAACATGTGGGCCCTCTAGATATGGCATGACATCAAATGAGACTTTCTATATGGTATAGGTGAATCAAGTTAACAAACTGTATGTTTCAAACCTCTCCTATTAAGGGAAAAGTAATTAAACTCTCTCAATGATATATTTTCTAAAAGCTTGTATCCTGTAGGGTTGATTAAATGTGCATTAACATGTCCTATTGTCCCCAATCATCATTAAGGATAAGCTCATTAAGCAGCCTATACTATGTATATTCTACAAGGATATGCCCTCTGGATTTGATGTAACATCAGTGGAGACTTGCACCATCTTCCTCCATGCCATGCACGTGATCCTCTATCCTACATGGGGAAATTAAGTAAACAGCTGATACATTTTGGCCTGTACAATTAGGAGGAAACATAAAAAAACATCCCAAACCACATATTTTCTAAAAACCTATGCCCTCTAGATGGCATAAAACATGCATGGAGACATGTTCCTTCCTCCTATATGCAATGGAAAGCACAAAGTGCTATCTTCGATGTGCGCTGTACTGAAATGCATAGATTTTCAATATACAGTGTAATGGGGCAGTAAAATGTAATGCATCCCAAAATTGTCAATGTGAACATTAAAGTTCATATTCAACATGTTATTTTATGGCATTTTATGTGTTAAAACTGGGATTAGGTAGAGAAGGTGAAAATCACTGTTCGGTCTTAAAAAAAAAGGTGTGTTTGTGTATGTGTATGAAAAATGTATAGCAAAAATGTGAAGACAAATCTTAATATGTGACTCATAAACTAGCAAAATCTGCAAAAAAAAAATCTATTTTAACATCACATTCCAGTGAGAGTCTCTTTTTAGAACACAATGCACAGCACTAGTAAGGCAGAGTAATCTCCTGGTTGATTAATTATTTACTACTATCATTTCCTAGTCATTGCTTACGATAGTCTTGCTGAAACTGAATAGTTAACAGTAATTAATGCACTGACTTTGCCCCAGATCAGACGAGGGATGCTCTCATACAGAAAGGAGCACATGCTTTTTAGAACTAGGTTTGTGGTTGCTTGTAATAATAAATTTAATAAAACTTTCAAATACATTATTCTGTCTAACTTATCTTGTTTGACTCACGCCATGGCTATGGATCATTTTTTTTTTCAGTTAGATGATCTGTTCAGTTTAGACTCAGTTTATGAAATATTTGTCAGCTCTTGAAAGTAAGGAAATAACCTGAGAGCATGTTAAATCAACCCAATGCTGGTTAAAGGGTGGAAAACAGGTTAACCCTACAGGTTAGGTTACAAATATAACCCAGCTGCGAGTTTAATTTAACTAATCAATCTGGTTATTATAACCCTCCTTTTAAGTTATATAACAACCCAAACACTGGATTAAGTCAGATAACAAATAATATTCTGTATTAACATAACCCAGAGCCGAGTTGTTTTCAACCCAATATTTTTTAGAGTGTAGGAATCTCATTAGGGTGGATGCCATCATGACCTCATGAAATACTTGACCAATTTAAATCAAAATCTGCCTGTTGCTGTCAAGACAACAACGGTCGATCATGTTTGACTCATCCAACAGGTTGTTAAATGAAAACAAATTCATAAACAAAAACACAGCTTACTGATAACTAAATCAAGTCTCACCCATGGTTGTCTCAATCCCCTGATCTTAGTGGTACAGTAAACTGATGAGCTGAGCTATAGAGGGAGACCAGAGAGAATGTGTGAATATGGACAATCTAGACAGATTCTATGAAGAGGAAGAGTCTCAAATCCATTTATCGTGTTCTCCAACTTTGTGGCCTGTCAAGGGAGATGGCTACCACTTGCATGACTGACAAAGGGTAACTTTACAATGTACAAAATGCAGGGTTGCCAATACTTGAGGCACATATAAACACATTATTTATTTTTCTTAAATGCATTGTTCTTTGTCAGAACAAATTTGCTCCTCATTAAGGCTGTATTTTTCCTGTACATTTTCATTATGTGATTAAGGACAATTACAAATAGATAATTTTTTAAATGCGCTTTAAATTGTCTTTTTAGCCAACTTTACCAGGGATGCTAATTGTGAAGGGTGCTGTATCTGTGTTTTAAATGGTTTTAAATATTCAACACTGACTGTTCTGGTCAGTTTTTGTCAGCTTTTTACTGAGGCCAGAAGAAACCGGAGTAATGTCTGCCAACCCAGTGTCCATGACGGCCACTGGCCGTGGCATGAGTGGTGTCTCTTGCACTGTTGGCATTCATCAGCTCTTGACAGGGACTGTTTTAGGTTGATTGAACATGTTAAATTGCTGTCTGAAATGTCGGTCAGTCAAAGTCCCCTGATTGGCTGTTCTGACTCCAGAAACACAGGGAGAAAAAAAAGCTGCGAAAAGAAAAGTGAGTCAAACTTTGAGGCTGGTTGCCAGCTCCGGGACAGAGGCGCACCTGTTATGGGCCGGATGCCCTACTGAGTCTGCTGATATACTGGATAGCACCCAGCCAAAGATATTACCCACATCTAACACTCATGGGTAGCTCCAATCTATTACACTACCCTTCCATCCCATTTCTCCATCTATGTAATACTATTGCAAATCTGAGGTGATCCTGAAACACCTTGGTTGATTTGTACGTATCTAAAACTCCTCTATTCCAAGACACGTTAATGTATGAGCATGTTTGTGTCTCTGCAGCAATAATTACGAGGAATAAAAGCAATTCTGTTTTTTTCTTTTCTTTTTATTGCATGTATTTTTATCACTTTGTGTCCCTGACTTAAGTAGACATGAGGTGCTAAATAGCCACAGTAAGAGATGCTTCACTGCAGTAACTGCATATGACAATAAAGACTTTGAATCCCTTGAGTGTCAGAGCAGCCCTTCTATGTCAATTACCCGTACAGTTTACATTTTCTATTTATGTTCATTTCTGTTTTCTTTTATTATTCCTGCTATGAGCACAGACAGTTTTACATGGCAAAAGAAAACATCATTCACTATTCATAGACGTGCATGTCTGGGCTATGTAATAGTTGTCTGAAAGGGTGCAAAAAGATTCCATTCCAAAAGATTCTAAATGCCATACATATCTCTACCATGCAGATTTGGATTCTGACATCTTAATTTAACTTTCATTATGGAATTCATGGGTGTAAGGGTCTGCTTTTTATGATGTAGCCCTCAAATAACCCATTAATGAGTGCAATTACAATGTCAGAGTACAGCAGCACACAAGACATCATAAAACACAACAGACAAATTTTGCATGACATTGTGAACACTGTTAGTGTTGTTTTATCTGCCTTGTATCTGAGTTATGTGTGTTATGTGTATAGTCTCAATATGTGAGACTATCTATATTCTGTTTCTTAAGCCCTGATAGAGACCAGAGGAAGTCAAAACATGTTGGCTGTTTTAATGATTCAGCCATTACAATAAGAGCTTTTTAATGCATCCCTTGTGATTGTGACCGGAGCTCTTGGTTTCTGCACAGTGTGTTTTTATTATTATTTTTAACAAATGAATACTGTTAGTACTGATTACACAGAGGTCAGATGGGGACATTTTATGGTTTGTTTAATGGAACTGTAATTTTCATCCATAACATTATTCTAATCAACTGATTTTGAGTATTAAGCATACTGATGGCTACATTATTGAATATGTTACTTGATTGGTCATGAGACAATGATGTAAGATTTTTACTTTGGACCCTATGGTTCTCAAATAATTCAAACTATTGGTTCTCGAATACTTTAGACCCTTGGTTTTCAAAATGTGAAACGGGGCCCACTGCAGGGGACAGAGACATAACAGGTGTTGTGTGACAGGGGAAAATAAGTCTTTTTGTGCACATCTTTATCAATATTTCTTTATTGACAATAAAAAAAATATTTGGGAATATTTTAAGTTGGAAAAGCTTAAAATATAACATAATGTACGGTCTCGAGAATGTATGAAGAGTTGTGAATACGAATGTCATAAGGCTTTATGAATGCATTAAAGCCCTTTATGAATGCATGTATGGGTATAATGCTTCACAAACGCTAGGTTCATAGAAAGTGTTAGCATATATACACTCAAAACAAAACAGCCACACACAAACAGAGAAGCCATTAGTCATTAATAGGCTGACACGTAAAACTACATTAGGGGACTGGGAGAAAACTGTAATTACATGGCACCATGTGAACATGTTGTTTTAATGTATGGCTGGAGAAATCCTGTCTTTTGAGGGAATTCTCAAGAAAGAGTATGAGAACTAGTGCTTTAGGTTATGTCAAAATGTGACATTGAGGTGGGAGTCTACCAAGCAAAACCTTGATATGCCTAGGACCGTGTCCTTGGATTGACCTCCAGACCAGAGCTGGTTTTTGCTGCCTTAGGCCAGAGATGAGTTTGCTCCCTTTATGTTGGAATGCAAGTGAAACACTGAAGGAAAAAAAATGAAAAATGCATTGTGATGCCCCCGAGAAATTTGGTGCCATAGGTGATTGGCCTAAGAACCAGCCCTGCTCCAAACTGAGAATTCTCATAGGCACAGCCAATGATGTGGGATGTGGACACAATACCACATCTCCATCTTCATTTTATTTTCATGCAAGAATGAAGAAACTTACTTAAACTTATGAAATGTATGTTTTAACATCAATCTACATCATTGACCTGTGTACACTCAACAGTTTTATGTATAACTATAAATATCTGCTAAAAACTGTTGACATTAATGTACGACACCCGACCAATCATTATAAAGTAGGCTGCTGTGTATTTAAGGCTGTTACTGGAATATGATTGGGCCTATGTTCAAGTCAAGTCAGGTTTGTTGGTAGTTTACAAGGATACAAGGCAAGTTTATTGTCACATGCATATAGTTACTGGGTGTAAAAAATGCAGTGAAATTGTGTCTGATCCGCGACTCAAGGGGCCAGCCCAACTGCCATGGTTAGTCTACCATTTTAATGTCAGATTTACAAATGATTCATTTAAGCTGTCATGAAAATCCTTCAAGGCAATACAGACATGCTGTTCCTCGGACTGAATGGCTTTGGTCTCAGGTATTGCTGTAGTCCAGCTGGATGTCAGTCAAAGTAAACCTCAATACAATGACCCCAGGCAAAACAATAGAAGACATGTAGGCAAACTGTCCACAGGCATCCCACTCAGTAGCACCCCTGTCTGTGTACAGACGTATCAGAGGAGGGAAATTATCATAATAACCATTATAATTGAAATCATGCTATCCAGCTCTACGTGACACTACATTATTATGATACAGGGTGCCAGTGATGATGCAAAACATGACTAAGAACTTAAAATGTGGGTTTGTTTGTTTGAGTTTGTGTGGGTTGTGAGAAAACAAGACTTACACCACTAGCCTTCTGTCAAAACGCACTCATTCTCTGAGTCACTTCACACCATTTATCTTTACACTCAACAGTCAATCATTACAAAACTTATGTATCTGCTATACGTTTTGGTCAGAGAAATGTAGGACAGTAACATTCTTTTTTGTTGATTGTTCCAAATACATTGGCAACAAAAGGTGACAGCGTGACAAAAAACTGTATGTGTGACTCAAGTTCGTAGGGGACAGAGATGGTGCATTCACACCAGAGGGACATTTTGTTATAAACAATGAATAACTAAATGAATGAATGAATAAACAAACAAACAAACAAATAAGTGAATGAATGAATAAACAAACCTTAGGAAGCATGAAAAACATTATAAAAATACCTATTTATAAATGGTTTATAAATTTATAACTTGTGGTATGGTATGATATTGGTTGGTTATATTTTGTACTCGTCTCCTTGGGTGGATAAACCATGTGCTCAAGGAGAACAGTGTGTAAACATCTGAATAAAATTAAATGGATGTTATCTTTGAATACAATGAACAAAACCAGTTAAAAATAATTGACCAACAAGCTTGGAGACATCTAGAAACACAGTTACAACTTTTTTTTTTTCTTTACAAATTATTTTGCAGAGTAAATGTCAATCTGTTGCCTTGCTTTGATACATATAACTGGTCATTAAAGGTAACTTTGAACTCTGTTCCTGTTTTAATGTTATCATGATATAATTGGCTGTGTTCAGAGGATCAACCTACTGCCTGAGAGATAGTGCTGCCTGTAAGTCATTGCCAAGAGCTTCAATCACCCATGACTGGCTGGTAACTGGAAACACTGGCTAAGAGACCTGTACTTTATGGCCTTAGTCAATGAAGAGCTCCATTCACACAGTTTCATTAATGATGCTTGGGTTTTCATCTGTGTTTTATCAATGTTGCTTTAATGAGGATGTATTTCATGTACCATAACTAATGTGTCATGGCATGAATATTAAAATGTCCCCTCAAAGCTTTCATCAGAACATGCAATTGGCAACTTCCTTGTGTAATTTCATCTTTTCATTTGGTCATATAACAAAAAACAACCAAAACAAAATTATTCGGATGGCGTTCGCAAATCCTTATATTACATGGCTATGCATCTCCATGCGGATCAGTGCATTAACGTAAGCCTGGAGGCTGGCTTTAGCTAGTTAGCTTTAGCCACTCAGCAGCCCCCTGCTGGCTATATGCAGCAAATGAAAGATGATTAAAAAGTAATGGCCTCATTGAGGTTGAAAACAACAAGTACTTCTGAGGACAAATACACTGAAGTTATAATTCAACCTGAATTATTTTTTTGTTGTTTTATTCCTGTCACTACGGCTGAATTTGTATTCAGTCAATAAATGTCATGTGACATATGAGGGTCAGGTGAATGGCTGTAGATACTATGTCATAGAATGGAGTCCGTGCAAGGAATGTACACATGTGCTGAGGACACCGCTTGAGCCAACTGCCAGTGAGATGAATGAGAGACCCAATTGATCAATGTCTCTCCAGCTGTCTATGCTAGCCCCTTGACATGTCACACTAGTCACCACAAAGCAACAAAAGCATGTCATCATGACCTTGAGGAAAATGGCAGGTGAGTCAGAATGCCTAAGGTAGGACAAGGCTAACCAAACAACGCCTGCAGTGAGGCTCTTTTTCATTGGTCTCAATCACTGCTTTGGGTTAGGGAGCTCCATTCACACCAGCAGTGGTGGAGCCAGGAAATTAAGAGGCCCCAGGAAGGATATTGTTCAAATGCAGGTTTTAGTTAATGACTACAAGCGGCAAAGCACAATCAATACACATCATGTTCTGATCTGTGAGGTTAGCGGATGGGACTCACTGAAGTGTGTCAGGAATAGGCAGTTTAGGTTCATCACCTATTAAAAACTATGATTGGAATATTGGAGTGTAAGAAGTAAAGACATGAATTTAAGGACAGCATAGGCATGTGTCCTTGTCAAGCCAGACTATAACATCAAAATGTATAGTCTGGCCATGACCAATAGACCTGGCTCATTCTAAGGGGCAGTAATCAGCAGTTGTCTTTCAAACTGCCTCTGCACGCAGATAAGTTGATGATACCGCTGACAACAGACTCTCTATAAGGACAGAGTGATGTGATTGGTCTGACCAAACCTTGAAAGAAGACCAACTGAGGCTAGGCTACATCTAGATTTCTAGGCTACATGTGCATTTGAACAAAGATAAATGGATTTAAAATGTGACTTTACAAGGTGCAGACCTGTTCTGCATTTCCAGATATGTAAATTAAGCTAACTTTGTTAAAGACATAGGCCTAAACGTGGAATTTCAACACACTGAAACTTAAAAGTTATACCAATCTTCTCATTCCTTAACAATTACACAACTTGGTTTGTACAAAGTGTAGTGACTCTAATGGCACAGGCAAGGTAGGTCTTGGCCAGTGAGGTCAACCTGAGGTTAAATTCTTGTGAGAAAGGAGGCGGCTGGGTGGTGAAAGCCGGTGGCATTTAAAGCCATAAAATCAGTGAAGACCTCATTACTCATGTGATAGTCTCTGCCCACCTCTGCTTATTTTAGCACACCAAGGCTTTTAACCAGCCAGTGGGATGATGGCTGTGACTTTATGTTATAGTAAAATCTATCTACATTCATTTCACTCTAATAGCACACATGACCAATGGGTGTCCAAATATGAATGGGCACATAAATGACTGCCTGAATGAGTAGCTGGTTGATCAACTGTCCAACTGACAGAATGAATGAATGAATGAATGAATGAATGAATGAAAACATCAGTTTTTAAATGAAATCCTGCCAGGTAGGTCCATAATTCCACTAAACAGCATACTTAGAACTTTTTTTATTACATATAACTATTATGGCAACCTCTTGTAAAGCATAATTTATCCCATGCAATGATTTAACTAGGAGATGTAGGCGGCAGGAGGGAGTAGCACTTCTCTATGGCAACCATACAGTATGTGCTGATGATACGAATTGCCAACTCAACTCTTTACCTTTGTTATTTCTTTTATTTAGCTTTTGCATGTTAGTTACTTCGCTGTAGATAACATTTTGGCAGTTTTACTGAGTTAAAAGAAGTTACGGAGCTGCGTTATTGCACATAGCCCACAGAATTGAAAATCGACCGCCACAACAGTCCTCGCCCCCCACTCCCCCAGCTTTCGGATGGCAAGGGTGAATGTCTGACTCCACAATTCCAGGGAAGATCTCATTGATTCCTGCCTTGGCTTGTGAGCTTGGAAGAACCCTAGGTTTCCCCTTTAATTTTTCCTCCCACTGCCTGAGAAATTGCACTACCGACAGCATCAGTACCGCTGCTACTAGTTGTATGGACTGTGCGCATGCGCCACGTAGTGGAATTACTGCACTGGCCAGAATAAGTTGGATCTCGTCTGTCTTCACAGAATAAGAAAAATCAAGCCACAAAAATATGACGATCCTCAGAATGGGCAAAAAGAGGTATTTCGGAGTTTGGACGTTTCCCTTAATTGTTGCTGTGGTGTGCGCACAAAGGTAAGCGTGGCGATGTGCTTTAATTTCTCTCAATACACTCCATGGAATGCTGAACTGTTCTGTTTAAAAGCTTCTAATTCTCTGTCTCTATCTCTTATACTGTCCCTCTCCCTTTCTTTCTAGTGTAAATGACCCTAACAATATGTCAAGGGTAAAAGAAACTGTGGATAGACTGTTGAAGGGATATGACATTCGCTTGAGGCCAGACTTTGGAGGTAACCAAAATCATTAACCATGGGTACTGATCTTATTGTAGTATTGTGTTGTATGAATCGCTGCATCCGATCTAAGAAACTTCAGACCACGTTTCTCAATTAACAGCTGCAGATTAGCCTAATTGGGCCACGCCGTAGTCCTGTAGTACAGATGGACAGACGGCGACCTGTCAAGATCCCACTGTTCATTTTCGGACACCTGGAACTTATTACCTAATTTCAATACATATCATTGATCAGGATCGTGACTGTTTTTCACCACTGCCGTAAGCTAGTCCTTACAATCACTGGTCAATTGAGCATTTGCTTTGAAATCACTGCCCTCTTCGATACCCCGAAGCTTTCGCTACATAATCATTTAGACTGGCAGCAATCATCAGTAAGTTAGAAATTTAAACGCCAGTTTTCATCGTAGTACGATTCATGTGAGGCTCGTGGCAGTGTACACATGGTCACAAACTCTCTCTCTCTGTTGAAATGGACTATTATGAATTTGTGTCATGTGCTAAAAGGAAGGTGCTAAATTGCATTACAGTAAATTACATTGCGGACCATTTGTGGGATTGCAGGTGCACCGGTGGGAGTGGGAATGAACATAGACATCGCCAGCATAGACATGGTATCTGAAGTCAACATGGTAAGTAACCTAGCGTACTCAAAATCAAATTTCTCGCAACACTGTATGGTGCTTTGAGGTTATAAATGTAACGTTTCAATCGGACCAGTGCCACTGGATTATCCAGAAGCCTCATTCTCTCAATGACTCGTTAGATGCTGAAGACGACGCTGGTTGCCACTTTCACTTACGCACCTTAACTTCAAGCAGATGGACACCGTTTAGTCAAACACACAGTTACAACAAGATAAGAATTCCCCCTGTGCATCAGTGTAACAGGACCTGTAGTCATAACGTTATCCAAGTCCACGTGTTGCGCAAATCAAGGTGTCTGTCCCTTTCGCATGTCCACAGAAGTCATATTAGTGAGAAATATTTGCGGGCCGTACTATATATTGGCATAGGACCCGCATTATGTTTTTCCTTCTTGTTTTCGAGCAGGTTAAGTTCAAGTGGAAAAGTTCAAGGCAACTTGATGCAGTTGTAGTCATATTGTGTTCAATTTACTTTTACATGCTCGCTAGCAGTGAAGGAGACGGAAGTTTTTTTTTTCTTCAAACAAGGGCACCCCCTAGCGATCGTATATGAGAACTCTTTAATGTTGACCGTGGAAAGAAGCTTGGAGAGGTGGCGTCTCTTTCGACCTTTGATATGAACACGACTGAATGTTGGTATAGTCCTCGAATGAACTGTCCCTTCATTAAATGCATATTAGTTCGCAGCCGAGTAAAACTGACTGAGCAGGCAATGATTCACAGCTCAAAAATAAGCAGTTCCTCATCAGCCCATGTCTGATTCTGTGTAGACTTCCTCACAGCACAGCTCCATGGGCAGATTGTAATAGCCGTTAACCTTTGGTCTAAATGCTTCTACACCCTGCATATATGATGTCTAGCACAGAGACATAGCCATACACAGTGGCAGAATATGCACTATATAGAGACACATCTACAGAGAAAGAGTAGTGTAAAAATAGAAAGGAACTGAGAGAGAAAGTGGGGGAAACACACATGAGGATCCTCCCTCTGCTTGTGTGTCAGCCTGTGACTCCTCGCACTCATTCATCTGAATTAAACACTTATTTTTTCCCCCTGGCCAGCTCAAGTGAGTGTCAAATTCACCATGAACGGACACTGACATCACGGCAACCCCCTGTGGCAAAGCAGGCCCCCGCGTTGTGTCGCGTTGTGTTGTGGTCAATCAACAGGAAACATTTTCCCATAACCCCCCTCCCCTGTTTGCATGTCCTAATGGGAGAAGTTAGCCTTCTCCATGCCCTGGCCTCTCTGTGGTTAAGCTCCCAATAAATGCTTTCATCCGTTATCCTACTCATCTCCCGAAACCAAGCCCCGCAAATTATTTATTTTAACCCACGATTTTGCAGTCCATGTGCTTTGATAAATATGCTCAGCAACTGTTCCGGTTTTGCTCTAATTCACAAATCTGTGAAAGGCCTAAACCATATGGAATGTATTACCCCTGTTACTACTCATTTCAGAGGTGTGGCCCTTAGGTTAGTAGTGTTTGCTTGATCTGAATCTGAGTGCCGCTTTGCTGTTGCTGAATTGGCTTTTCATTGGTGAGTCTGTAAGACTTCAAACTCAAAATCACTCCAGTGCCCCTGGCAAGGTGTGTTTAGTGCCTCCCTCCTGCCCTACATCACTGGTCAGGGCCGACTCTCTGGGTTCTCAGTGAGCAGTACTGACGATGACGATGTCTCTGTTGCATAACCATTGTTCTGATCAGAAACTGGTGCCTTCTCTGTCAGATCTGTGACAGCCTCCAGACCTGGTGTTTATCCTCTGTGGTTTAGTCATTGTGGGGCAGCCGATGCGTCTTACAAGAAGAGTGACTTTTTTTGTCTCTGCCTGTCCCTCTCTCTTTCTCTCACCCCCCTAGTCTACTCCATTGTCTCTGTCTCTCCTTTCCACTGTCCATCAATCTTTCTGTGTCTCTCTTTCTTCCTTTCACTGTGCATCTTTCTCTCTTTCTTCATCTGTCTTTCTCAGACGGTTTGCCTGTCTCTTTCTTTGTTCACTTGTCCATGTCCCACTGTTTGTCTCTCCCATCCCTTGTCTCTCTGTCTTCCTCTCAGTCACCTTCTTTCTGTTTTTTTGTCCTTGTCTTTCTTTCACTGTTTGACTCTTTGTCCTGTGAAGTATGATTTTACATTGAGCACCACACGGCTTTTTTAGGAGAGGTTCGCTCTGCTGTGACAAGGAACTCTTGTCCTAATACAGAAGGGGATGACGGATGGCCTTAACCGGGCTGTTTGATTACAGCTGCCAACAAGAGCCCCTTCATCTTGGGTGCCGGCCACTCAGGGCCCTGCCAGGTGGCATCATTTTTTTTTTTTACCACAGCAAAAGCCACAAACCTGCCAAGCTCGAGCTTTATTCCCGACCCAGAGAATACTGGACGTGGGGAACCGGATTCTGAGGGTCGGAACCAAATCCGGAGTGCTCTCTGTCAGGACTGGGATCCCTCCACCGACAACTTAGCTGTTGAATAGTAAAGGAGGGTGTGGGGTGTGGGGTGTGGGGTGGGGGTGAAGCCTTAGCCTGAGGGGAGGTCAGTGTCTGTCCATGCTGCACTATCACAACACCAAATATTGACCCTGAAAGAGGAATCCTATCTCTGTGGTGGTGGAGTGGTAGTCAGAGTGAAATGGCGAAGCAGCCAGCCTGGCTGTCCCTATTGTTCTCTAAGCTAACTGAACGCTATAATTGATATTGACAGAGTCAAAACGCTCTCACACATCAATGCCTAAAAAAAGGGGTCTTGCCTGGAAAAGTTTGAACTTTAGAAAAGGTTTTTCTTCTCCCAGCAATCTATAAAAAGACATCATTTTGTTAACATTTTTTGTGGAACATTTGTGGAAAATGTCAAGCAGTGGTTATGTGGATCCAGCGTTTTATTGAATTGCAGAGCCTAAAAAACTCGATTTTTTGTGGTGGATTTTCTACCAGAGCGCTGATATATTTCCTCCCAATATAGTTTAGTGTGCTTTTTCTCAGATGGTACTGCATACACACTTGAAATGTCACACTTGTGTTGTTTTGTACATTTGCTCTTGCTTGGACTAAGACCTTTTTTAGACTCCCTAGTGCTGGCAGCCTCGCTTTTACCCAGTGTAGATGGATAGTCATTGTGGGTTGACCCAGCTGGTGGTGTATTGTGTGAGCCTACTTGGGAGAAGTGCCATAGCACATTAGTCCTTCATTAGGCCTTCCAACACACACACTACAGATGGGCAACTTGGACAGTTGATGTAATGAGACATACTCTAAAAGCCAATCACGGCGAATTAGGTGATGTCTCTGTGGAAGTAGCCATTGAGAACAGCAGGCAGAATGGATGCAATATCCTTAATGGCTGCATCTTGAAGTGGGGAGAGGTTGGCAAAGTCTCCCTTTTTTACCACGAAAAGTGGAGGTAGCAGTTAACTTGACCCCTGCGTCATGTTACTGTTTTGATTGTGTCATAGTCATGGTAAGGCAGCGGATATACCCCATCATTAGTGGCCATGACAGTTAGTATCCAGTGATGTAAGATGTCACTCAGTAATTATCGTTAATTGTCATGACAACTTAATGTTAGGTGCTATAATTATGAGCGCTGACATGATAATTACTGATAATGGTAAAATGACACAGCTAAATTGGTGGGAATTATCTGTCATGAAAACTTATGACAGTGTTTGACACCTTCCATAACATTTTTATGACATGGTTATACTAGACTTATGATGGAGAGTTCATGTAATGCGTTGGGCTGGAAGAAACGTATTTCTTTTGTTTTGGTGCTGTTCTAAACTGAAATCCTGGCCTTTCGCGAATGATAAATTCATCTGAACGGAAACATATTCCCCCAAAATGTGTTGCCTACTAAATCATTGTTTCATTTTTTTGTGGCAGAGCTTGTGTGGATTCTTGCCATGCACGCTAGGATTATCAAGCTGCTCGACGGATGAGGCCCACTTGCTTTCAATGACCCTGTAGCCAATTGTCTGCCAACTACCATGATCCAGTGACCTTTTCAAAATCCCCAAGCCCTACGGCCGTCATCTCTCTCTGGCCCTCTCCAAGAGCTCTCATCCCTCTTTCTTCACCTCTCCTCTCCTCTCCTTGTCCTCTCCTCCTCTCTCTTCTCTTCTCTTCTGTCCCTCTATTCCTTGGCTCTCTCTCTCTCAGATCCATTGAACCGAAGAGAATACACGCACAATCATGACTTCATTAACATGATGATTTCTTGGTGTTACACTAGAAAGGTTAAAAGAAGCTGTTCTAAGTATGTGGTCACTATCAGACGTGTGTGTGTGTGTTTGTGTGTGTATAGTACAGTAACTGTTATCATATCAGTATGTGTCAGTAGCTGAGCTGGATACTTTAGGTATGGCTTTACCTATGGAATGGTGCAAAATGTAAGTAAACAGCTGTGTCTATGAATTGCCCGTCATCAATAATGGATAGCACAACTTACTGGGGGTGCAGTCCACTGACTGAAAAGATGTAGGTCATGTAGAATGCTAGATTTTCATCCACCCGCTTCCAGCTTTTAGTAAACACAAAGATTGTGATAGAACAAGTCATTAGGAATGACCATATGGAAGTTACTCCCAGAGATGAGATGCATATTCTACTGATTGTACGTTAGGCTATATCTTACAATTTGCCTCTTAAAAGGAAGGGCACATTAATCTGCATAATCTCTGGAGAGGTCACTGTGTTGTTTGGATTTTGAGACTAAAGGGTCAGCCCACTTGAATACTGCATTTACTGTAATGGTAGCGCTCCATGATGAAAGCAAACCATTTTTTACAGATGCTTGTAATCATGCAAGTCTTGGTTACTCTGTTGCTACAATACCCATTTTACATACATTTTCAGTTTTCAAAATGCTGTATGATCAATACATGATACCGGACTTCCATACTACCTGCCATTCTGTGCATGCTCGAATGTGTGCGTGGGCATGTTTTGGTGTGTATACGCGCGCGCGCGTGTGTGTGTGTGTGTATGTGTGCACATGTGTGCGGTGTTTCACGTGGCACGTGTCTCTTGTCCCACTCAACTGGCAGCAGGGCCCAGTATTACCAACTGGGGTGCCTTTCACTCTAACCCCCTTTTAGTTCACCTAATTACACCTCTGTTAGCCAACCAAGCGCATGGCCCTACTGCTGCCACCACTCCAGCCTAGGCAGCCGTGTATCTTTCATGGACACGCTCATGCATTATTTAGACAAACAATGTAGGGGGAAGCCATGCAGGGAACCATGCGGACCCAGGGGAAATAACATGGGAGTTATAGGATTATGACCATGTCGCATGGGCGTCCAGGCAACAACAACACGCTGCGCTGTGTTCCTTGTTTAAAAGGCAACATTGGAGTCCCTGTGGGCAGACTGAGGGCTTGCTCCTCCAGCCACTGCTGTGGAGTGTGATGGTTGCAAAGCATTAATTGTGTGGGAGTTTGAAGATCGTTTGCACTGATCAGTGTCCAGAGGGATATTGATAATGATGATGATGTCGATGACGATGACAACATGTAAAACGAGCTGTGGAATGAGAGGATGAGTGGACGATGATAATGGCGTTAATGAATATGATGACAATGATATCAGTGTAAGCTTTAAGAGAAGGAGTGGAATGAGCTGAAGCAGTAGAGGAGGATGATGGTGGATGATGTGAATGGTGGTGCTGGTGGTGAATAATGGACATTGCCTGTGATGGTCAATTTGTTGCTCAATCTGATGAAGAACTAGAGAGAAAAGACAGAGGCTGATATGATACTTCTGATGAAGATGGTCTTTTTTGCAGTGATGCTGTCATCGTTTTCTCTTATGGAGTTGAGAGCAATATAAGTTGGCTCACATACAGTAACACTTGAGTGGCCACGCACATGGCATCGTCTGGAGCTGAGGGGCCCCCAACTCTCTATCTCTCTCTCTCTCTCTCTCTCTCTCTCTCCATTTCTCTCTCTCTGTCTTTCTCCATCTCTCTCTCTCTCTCTTTCTCTGTCGCGCTCTCTCTGTAGATGTGAATTCCCTGCCTTGTCGGTGTGATTGAGCTGGCTGGGCTTTGGAGCTTATTTCTCTGTCCTCCCCTCTCTTCTATCTGATGCTCCTCCGGCCCTCTCTGTCATCTTCTGAGATTCCCTCTGAGATGCCGCCTCTCACTGAGCCAGTGGGCTGACGGTTATGTACTGGCCTGTCTTTTCCCACTCTCCCTCTCTCTCTCCCTCCTCTCCTCTCCATCTCTCTCTCTCAGTCTCTCTCTCCATCCTTCCCTCTCCGTCTCTCTCTCTCTCTCCCTCCCTCTCTCTTTCAGTCTTTCTTTCTCTCTCCCTCTCCCTCTCTGTCTCTCTCTCTGACTTACTATTTCTCTTTCTTTCTTCTGTTCATCCTCTCTCTCTCTCTCTCTCACTCACTCTCTCTCTTCCTCTCTCGTTCTCTGTGTGGTGCCCTAGTGAAACACTTCTGAGGGAAGAGGAGATGAAATATTGAATGAGAAGAAGATAGTGATTCAACAGTCAAGCACCTGACGAGAACCGCCCAAATCAGCCGTCTTAGCAGACGGGATGCAGAACTGCATCATTTACTGATGAGCTTCTCAGTCAGGTGAAACCTGATGCATCACCACCGGTGACATTTGGTATCACTTCCGTTGAATTAGCTTATGCTGCTCCACCGCTGCGGCTGACATGCTTGTCTGAATCCATCTCCGTTCGGCCTAAGTGATGCGTAGCGCGGTGGCATGGCGCAGCTGCCAGTGCCGAAGAGGATGCCGGCGCCTCATCACTTTGCTCCCGTCTCCACTTGAGCGCGGCGTTTTTTGTTGTAGCTCCAGAGAGCGATCGTCGCAGAGGGAAAGGTCAGGTGTCCCACATCAGTCACATGAGCGGCACGCGGCGCTGTACGTGTCATGTTTGGTCTCTTAGTAATTGTCATAATGGCTGCCTCTGAGCCCAGATATTTCCCCTCATCCACATCAGCCGCTTTATCCAGCTGCCTCAAAGTGCAATAAACCCCCGAAGATGACACGCTCCCAGTCTGCTGCTATTAAACTTATTGAAAAGGGAGAGGTGGGGTTTCCATTTAAGTGGAGGTTCGGGTTCAGATGGGGTAATAAACGATTGCGAGTGAAATATATGCCCGACGGATTAATTAAAGATGGATTTGAGCCCGTTGGCCATTTCGCCGCTCTGTACGATTCTCTCTGAAAGGCACAGGTAGAGCCCGGCGTACCTCTCTCTGAGGACTTTATTGCAGCCTTTTTGCAGCATTGATGAAGATATTACATCACCCCCTGTGATAGATCATCATTATGGCAGCCGCTACATTATGTGACTGTCTTCCAGAGATGCCAGCCAATACATCATGTGGATGTCATTGTCTTTAAATGGAATGAGGAGCTTCCATCGTCCACATGATTGCACCATGGACATCCCCATATCTGCAACACAAGCGTAGCACTGCTATTTGACTGGAATGGACTTTGTGTGTTCAGATACATGTTGCCAAGGCAGGTTGTTTTATCAACAACCTTCCCTTTGTTGCAAAGCAACTGGTGTGGTGTATTGATTATGCTGAAGAGCTTTAGATAGCATTCAAATGACATTTTATCTTGTGTTCTGCATTGGCTACCACATGTGGATATGATTAAGGGGATTTAAGACCCTAAGACCCCCGCCATTCCCGGGCTTCCATCACAGCTAAACATTAACATCCTTGCTGGTAGCACCTGCAGCCCATCTCTACTGCTCAGCATGGCTCTCTGCGCTCAGTGTTGATGGAACTAATTATCTGCTTGGTGTCCAAAGCTCTCCAGAACACCTCCTGTCTCATTGCTTCCCTCTCAAAAAAGACCCTTTGGGCGTTTATGGGGATAATCTATGTCATTTTCACCAGATTTCCTCATGTAGGAGAAATTACTGTCAGTGGGTGGACTGGCTATTTTGTGTGTGTGTGTGCGTGTGTGTGTGTGTGTGCGTGCGTGTGTGCGTGCCGAGACATTTTGTGCAGAAGGAACTCAAAGAGTCCAGTCCCTAATTACATGTGAAAATATAAAAAGAGAAGGAAAAAGAGCTACTTAAATTGAACAACGCATTTAGCTTCAGGAATTTGTGAATTTGCCTGAATGTACATTTTATGTGAGAACATGTTTGCTTTTAGCTCGGAAATAATTCAGCATGGATTTGCAGGAAGTACAGGAGTTAAAAGTGTGATGATGGGGAAACACATGGCCCTCTCTCTCTATCCCTCTTGCTCTTTCTCTCCCACTCTCTCTCTCCCTCTCTCTCTCTCTCTCTCTCTCTTCTGCGTAAACACGGTAAGCCAGCCTGCTGATGCTGCTGAGCTGGACTCGCGTGCACAAGAGCTTTGTCCACAATTACACCTGCTGCTGCTGCCACTGGCCCTGGGGGATGTCAGGCAGTAAAGTGGAGACATGCTGAATCATGCTTCTCCATAAGCTACCTGGGCCAAAGCCTTTAGAAGTTCACCAGACTTTTTTCTTTTGTTTTCTCTAGTTTTGCAGCTGTTTTTTAAAGAGTGTGTGTTCTCCTTTCCCAAAGACTCTATATGCATCAGCAGTCTGTGTCACTGAGCATGCTCACTGGAGCAACCGAGAGCTCGCTCTTCTTCTCCTCCTCGTCCTCCATTAGTCTGCACTCAACCTCTCCTCCCTCATGTTGAGTTCACTCCCATCATGCACCAGTCATCCCTGCTGTGTCCTTCCCTTGTTGCCTACTTTCTGTTTTTGGCTTGCTTGCCTCCTCCTCCCCTCCTCCTCATTCCCCAATCCTTCTCTCCACTCCAGTTTTTCACCTCTTTCTTCCGCTTTTCCCCAGTCAGAAGGTGTCTTTGATCAACATCTGAAAACACTGGTAAAATTGTTCCTCCTTGGGGCATGCCGCTGTACACCAAATAACAACGCTTGCACTGGCAAAGACAGAAAGGAAGGGGAAACTTGAGAAATATTCTTTTACTGTTTTTTCTAGAAACGTTTCTAGTGCAGTCACGTAATGTGTATGAAAATGAAGTCCTTTGGTATTTTTATATATGACCATATCAAAGGTCAATGAGGGATCTTGTAATGCAGTTGTGTACCGTTCATGCTATGAATATGGAGCTTTTTAATTTTTTGAAAGCCTTGTGTGGGGAGATTCTGATGATTCCTGACGTGTTTTTAAATGTGATACCATCATATGACAACTTTGATGATGATTCCTGACATGTTTTTAAATGTGATACCATCATCTGACAACTTTGAAGGGACTTTCTGTCAGCTCTCCCAGAAAGCTAAAACTGTGAGTGTATATAAACAGACATATATGTATATATGAACAGTGCCATTTCCACTCATAAACTGGTATCTTGTCACTTGCACATCACTGGTCATTGCCAAGATCATCAGTATTAAAATGACAAATGAGAGAATATAGCATATATGAAACATGCATGGCCTGAGTATCTCAGACACTACAGTGTATTTTGGATACATATATTTGGACCTGAATGACAACAAACCTTCGTCACTGTTTGATCTGTACTCTCCAGTAGAATGAGGTTATGTATGGATAACCATTATGCTTTTGTGCATAAGCCTCACTCTAGCTGGGGTCATTCAGACTGTGAATAGACAGGGACAAGGGATTTGCTGTGAACAGACAAACTAAGAGGCTGCAGGACTGAGTCATCGCTCCCCACAGGACAGGCCTTTACTGCTTCACACTACAGCAACCTTGTGTCTGTGTTTCAGTAAGTGTCAAGTATCCAGCAAATTGCTTGTGATTAAGTTTACAGACTGTGTGCTCTCTGCGCAACTGCAAGTTTTAGTCACGCTGAACTGTGGAAGCCTACAGTGAGTATGAAGTAGAAGTTTGTACTTTTTTTATTCATTGCAAATGTAATGTTCAGTCACCCTATGCGAACACATGTGAGCTGGTACACAGTAGTGAATCACAGCATTATGCTGTTACAGTGTACTTCTACATACCTGAGCAAAAGGTGTGTTTTGCTTTGTATGTATGCCTACCAAGAGTGTCCCGGCAAAGTGTAGAGAACTCTGCTCCACCAGACTAGGGGAGCCAGGGGATGTTGGATGGTGGTTGGTTGGTGGGATACATTCTCTCCAGGGCACGAGTTCGGGGGTGGTGTCTCGGTTCACCACAGGCGACACTCACCACCGGGCCAAGGGCTCAGCATGGAGGTTAACCAAGAGGACCTCCAGGGACCCTGGGGAACCCAAAACACTAGACAGATTTGCCAGATCAAGTGAGTGTTTTGTGTCAGCCAACAGTAAGCATCACAAACAGGGCTACAGAACTTCAGACACACCTTCTAACAAGATTACAATCTGATCCATTGCCAGTTGTTTTGTTGCTTTGTTTTGCCCTAAGTGTTCCAAGTGATGCAATCAAAGGTTGGGTTTAGTTTTCCAGCTGTTGGCCTGGGCAACAGTCAGATGCCATGGGAATGGACGGTGATGGACGAGGCGCCACGCTCGCGCCATCAGCCAGCAAACAGGGCACTGTCACCCTGTCCTCATAAGCCAGGGCTTGTTTGCTTGTCACAGTACAACAGGGGGGGAATTGACAGCATATTGTCTTGCTCCGCTCGCTGTGGCAAACGATAATCTCCCCCACCTGTCCTCCCGCATCATTCGATAATGGCCGAGCGCTGGCACTA
This sequence comes from Tenualosa ilisha, assembly GCA_015244755.2. Lineage (NCBI taxonomy): Eukaryota > Metazoa > Chordata > Actinopteri > Clupeiformes > Clupeidae > Tenualosa > Tenualosa ilisha. The sequence goes on from PYXC01002064.1 coordinate 2,270,941, forward strand.
GCGAACGGATTAGGTGGAGTGACAAATGGATGTGGGTTAATCGCCGCTGCCGCTGTTGCCCCAGCTTCCCACCACCGTCGCTCTCTGTGCCGGGCAGCGCCGGGTTGTTGTTGATGGTTTTTTTTTCCTCTCTGGGCAGTAAGTTGCTCTGTGCTCACCCACTCGCTCCCCTGATGCTTCATCATATAGCTGAGCTGTCACTGATGGGCATTACACAGAGAGAGAGAGAGAGAGCGAGAGAAAGGGAGGAGAGGAGGAGGGAGGGAGCACCAGTACTGCATGTTGGTGTTTGACCAACACTTACACTTCTTGCTTTTAACCTTGGCTATTTTAGTTACAGACAGCTCACCGAACGTTGCTGCTAGCTGTTAACTACATAAGCGTGAATGTGTCATCTGTATTTGAAGTGTCCCTCATTGCATTGTACTTAAAATAACTGAAGCTTTTCATTCAGAGAATGCCTCATGTTGGCTTTAAAAATTTAACAGCAGGTAACAACAGGCACTTGTGTAAGAGCCACTGTCCGCTAATCTGAGCTAAGTCATGAATTTAATGAACAAATTTTGTGTTGGGTGTTTTTGTGGTTTATCCGTGTAAGAAGCAAACAAAAGCATTTTTGGTAATGGCGTTGGCAGCATTTTTCATTCAGTGATGTCTTAGTAATGGTGGAAACTACAAATTATCCATGAAGCTAAAGTGGATAAAGTGTAGAGCTGACACTGGATGCAAAAACATAGGAAACACATGAAAGATAGTTTGAACCACATTAGTATTTCTGCTCATTTTAATTTTACTGAGACACTAGTCACAAAGTATTGAATGAAATATCGTTTCAGTAGGCACTAGGACAACAGTGCCCATCAGCGACCAGAGTAGATGATGACTCTCTTTATGAGGGAGAGAGGGCCTACCCACACTGGCTCCGAGATTATTTTGAATTTGGCAATTTAGTTTAGTTTGCACCCGGCAGCACGTGGCACACAGCAAACTTCATAGTAGGCTGTGGAGTCACCAATGGATTTTCTTGCACGGCTGCGACAAAATAGAGTTTGACATTGGTGTGTGGAGTTGTATTGAAGACATCAGAATCCAAATGAATAAGCTAGTGCTCTGTTTGTTGGAGAAGGTGTGCGGCCCAGAGTCTGGTTCAAAGGCTTATGGTGATGTAGTTGCTAAGAAACTTTGCAAACATGCAGTAGCCACAAAAACCATAGGTTCGATTCCTGATGCCACTGTTGTGCAGAGCACTTAACCCCTAGTTGTTCCAGGGAGATTGGCTCCTGCAGTCAGTATCCGTAAGTCGCTTTGGATCCCATCAAGCATAGTGGAGGAATCTCATTTTGCTGTGTTCCGGCATTTTCATAGGCCTCAGTGCTTGGCCAGATACAGACCCCTGGAGAGAGAGCCCCTGACAGGCCATCAGCGGGCCATCCTCCCTCTTTTCCGGTCCCCGCTCAACGGGGCTCCGGGAGCTTACAGCAGCATTAGCGCTTAGCTCTAGTGGTGTCAAGAGGCAGCAGCATACGGCTGCGGTTCTCACGCCGCTTTTATTTTTAGATGGTTAATCAAGGCAGCGTCTACAGACTCGGGCGCGAAGGAGGAGTCTCACTGTTATTTTCATGTGCCGAGGAGTCATCACTCAGGAGCCTTGCCACACGCACACACAGATGCACATACAAACACACACACACACACACTCAAACACACACACATATCTTTCAAACCATTTTACAAAAGCTGCGGTCGAAGCTGTCTTGATTGAGGAGTGACAACAGATAGATACTCATCATTGCGCCATCACACCTAATTCAGGCATCGCTAGAAGTAGACAGCTCTGGATGGGAAGAGGGCTGGTAGAGAGAGTGAGGGGTGGTGTGTGTGTGTGTGTGTGTGTGTGTGTGTGTGTGTGTGTGTGTGTGTGTGGAGGGGGGTGGCATGCAATGTGTGGTGCACATGACAGAGCTGTGATAATTGAGTTTATTTTGGGGGGCCGGCAGACAGTCGAGTTTAGCTTTATCCGTTGGCACTCACTGTCAGCTCTCGTGCTTCAGGACTCTGATGGAGCATCGCCACCTCTTTTAGGTCAGAGTAGAGACGTGAGTCGCTCTTGCCTCACTCGTGCGGGATTACTGTCTAAATAAATCGGGCCCCTGTCTATTTACTCGTTGCAAGAGCCCATCGTCAAGCCCTACAGGGCGACAGGTGAATTCGAGCCACAAAATCGGCAAGAGAAACATGCTGTTCATTAGAATAAGGGGAGTGTTGTTAGGAACTCTCTCGATTGTCAAGAGACGCACCCTCTAAGCTGGATTCAGTCCTTGCCTTGCCATTCATTCTCAGTTTCAGATGCAATCTCCATTTGGTCCCAGGATCCTGTCTGCATTGATGTCTGTGAAATGAGACTTTGCTCAATGAAAGAATGACTTGCTACCTGTACAGAAATCCAACTGTTTTAAGCTGATTTAAGATGTTTCACCATCAGCTAGTTTTCTTGACATCTTAAAGTGATAGTTTGGGGTAATTCCAACCATAGCCTTGTTGCTGTCAGGAGGAGAAGGAGAATGAGAGAAGTTGGAACATCATAGACCAAATAGTGAACCGTCAGCTAATGCTAACTGAATAGTGTCATAGTCAACTTAAGTAAAAGTGAGATTAGGATGCCATTCAGTTAGCGTAAGATGTGTGTTCACTATTCGGTCTATTTTGTACTGTCCAGCGGTTTGGCTGGTTGGGCCACAGTTTGAGGTGGTATAACCAACTTATGATGACCATAACTATCTGGTTTTGGCATATACCAGCCATTTCCAGCTTCCATACCAGCATAAACAGTCTACTTCAGGAATGCCTCGATATGTTGATGTGACCATCTTTAGCGGGACCAGCTAGATTGAGCAGTTTAAGGTGTGACTTTTAATGGTTTGACTGGTTGGACCATCTTAAACTAGCTAATCCAGCTACCAACATAGGCAGTTTTTTAGCTAGGTTTTTCTGCAGGGTGGTAAATTTCTTTAGCATGTAAAACAGAGGATCTCATTTTGGTTTGCCTTCTTAGACACTCTTTCTGTTACAGCGCTCATGTGGTCTGGTCCAAGATGTCATTAATGCACAGCAAAAGGGACATAGAAATAAGTGCAGTGCAGTGGGGCTGTAGGCTGTGGCTATTAGCATCAGCAGATATGCTAGCAAGACTGACTGTAAAAAGAAACCCACAATCTCTCTGCTTTTAATTATTCAACCTCATGGCTCTAGTTGAGGGAACAAAAGGAAAGGAAAAACAGAGAAAGAGGGAGAGAGAGCACTGGGAGGATGGGGCTGCATGTCACCCTAGTTTTTCTCTTTCTCTCCATCTCCCTGTCTCACGCTCTCACGCAATTCTATTCATTTCAATTCAATTCAGTTTGATTCAAGTGAGCTTTTTCGGCATGACAAATAGTTCATTGCATTGCCAAAGCATAACATCCAAACAACACAGTGTAATGAACATACCTGTATCCATGACATTTATACACACTCACTCTCTCTTTCCCTGGCTCTCAACTGTATACTACATGTCTCTCTCTCTTTTCTTGCTCTCATTTCCCCCTCTTTATATCTTTATCTCTCAATTTTCTCCCTCTGTCCTATACCACTCTTTTTGTTTTTTTTTCTGTTGCATGTATGAATGCATCTTGGCATCTTTTTGTAAACCTGCAAAAAAACATTCAGTCCGGGCAAGAAATTCAGTCCTTGCTGGAAACCAGCGGTGCAGTTAAAACTGGAAGAAAAGCAAAGCGAAAAAAGACCCTTTTTAATCACACTGTGTGCATGTGGAACCGCTGTCCAATGAGTTTTAGATTTCTCTCATGTGGCTAGTTTTTTTTTGTCTGGTTTCTGTTTTGAACCTTCCAAGGTAGATTTTTTAATACACACAGTTAATGTCTTTGGAAGTAATAGACCCTCTTTGGTAACTGAATGATCTGAATCTGATATAATTTTGTGTTTGCGAATAAAAACATCCACTCCAATGATTTGAGAGAAACAAGAATACCAAGAAATTAAATGTTCATTCAATTTTCAATTTAGTTACCTGGAGAGAGAGAGAGAGAGTGAGTGTGTGTGTGTGTGTGTGTATGTGAGAGAGAGAGAAAGAGAGAGAGGGAGATCTATCAGGCTACAAAGTATTAGGAAAGCATCTCCAAAGAAAACATTGTGCTCGCCACACACACACACACACGCACACACACACACACACATTCCTTTGGCCAATTATTCCAAGATTGAATGGCAACAAATTTCTCTTCCACTGTCAGACCAAAAAGTAACTGTCTCATTATCACGTCAGCAATAAGTTGAGGATTCATTTGCTCCGTTCACAGTTTTATCACCAATGTGTTAGAGAGCTGCATTATTATAGAGGTGTGATCCAGCTCCTGTGTGAAGGGGAAAATTATTTTGCCTTCTCTGATGATAGATTCTGCTAATAGCTTTTACCCTATTAGCATTGAATTGCAGGTGCCTGAAAGTCCATCAAATACTGTGAGAATGTGAATATCACTTTAAATACCATAACTGTACTGCAGTTGTGCTATGAGTTTGTTTATTTGGTGAAAACCAATACTCTGAAAGTGGTACTTTTATGGCTACATAGTAATCTATGCTCACTGTACTGTCATTTATTTTTTACCAAATTCTTGAAGAAAATAACTCCATTTTAAGTCATTCTGGTGAAATGTTGCTGCATCCATGTTTTGTTGTGCTTGAGCAAAGTGACTTACAAAAGATAAACATCACATTGTTAATTAGAAACAATACAAGTCAATGTATATTAACATATACATGACATATAATAACTGTAATTTTAATAGCAAGAAAGCATACAATCTTAATAATTTGCAGCTGACTTCTCCTAAACTGTGTATTATCGTTGGGGTGATGTGATTGTAACCAGCTGGGATTGCCCATTGAAAGATGCTCAGTGGCTTACATCCTGCCATTGTGCTCAGCAATATACAATATGTTAATGTGCTTGAGTGTGTTATTAAGGTAATTATACAAATTTTGCATCGTCTCTTGCAAATGTCTTGCAAATTGCAAAAGTCTCTTTGCAATTGCCCTCTGAAGAGCTTCTCGACCTCTGACTCAGTGCGCTCTGGAAACCTCTGTAGAAGCACTAGGTCCTCATGTCGAATGCAATAATTGGCTAATTGCTGACATAAATGTAGCGAAGGGTCTGAAAGATCAATGTAGGCCTCCAAAAGAAACCCTACTGAGAGCAAGAGTGTTCTTGAGCATTCGGACAAGCTGCTACAGGTATTCATCCTCAAAGAGGCTTATAAGAGGCTCTTAGACTCAGACAATCACAAGTCACTTAGTATTCTGGACGAGTGGCCTTTATTCAGCAGCACTCTACCTGGCTTCCCTCCTCAGCTGTTGAGGAAATGCATTAAAGCAAACGTCGGACTTTGTTGCTTTTTCTTCCCTTTCCACGAAATGCAAATGCCTCTGAATGCATGAATAACAAACAGCGTTAAAGGCGAAATGCACTCGGCAGCCATGTGAATGTGGTGCCCATTTCTTTTTTCAGTGCCTTGGAGCAATTAAGAAAATCTACATTAGCATCGATCAGCTGTGCGTCAAGACAAACGAGTTTAGGGCGCTTCAACAAGACGGGTTGGTGATACCTTTGCTTGACATTAGGAACTGCTGAGCTCTCCTAAGAGATACGAATCTCTAATATCCGGATGCATTCCATGCTATTCCATGTCGTCCGTGACATTCTCCAGGCCCGTGACACGGCCTAGATACAACAGATATAAATTCCTTTCGACTTGAAAATGTCTTACTGCAAAACATTGTGTTGTGATGTCTAGCTTCTAAAAAAGATTATTGCTTGATTTGTACATGTGGGTGGATGCAGCTCTTACAAGCCATTTAGAATTCAATACAAACTCGGGATGTGTGTGGAGAGATGTCTGTGCAATGATATTTCCAGTGCCTTATTGTCTTTTTGACTGATTTGACGTGCACACACACAAACACACACACACACATTGCATATCAGATTGGGGAACACTAGACTGCATGTGACAGTCTGTTATAGAATGTGTTTATGCTGCATGCATAAGCGTTCAAAGATAAATCCAGCATGTCCTAACACATTCTTTGTCCTTTGAGAGACAAGACTCTTGACTGTGGCAGTACTAGAGAAGGTGTACTGTTGCTGGAACATCCACCAAGCTAAAGGGGTTGGTAGATTTTTCTCCTTTGTAATGCATTAAGTGAAGAGGTCAACAGTCTTGACTCCAATCTACATTAGCATCCAACTTCTCTAAGAATCTAAAACTGATCTCAGCATTAAGATAATCTGATGAGATTCACTGAGAGGCTGGAGATATCAGAATTCTTGGATATAAACAGACATAGATTTGCATGTCATCAACACACAGCCATTAATACATTCCTGATGTCATCTAAACATGAGAAGTGATCTAAGCCAGTTGATGGGTGATGGATAACTCCCAGGCTATTTCAGTGCCGCAAACACAGAGCGCCAACTGTAAGGATTAGATTGTTCACACTTGCTAAAGCATGTGAATAAACAGCAAGAAGCAAGACAGATGGATAGATAGAGGCAGGAGGGGGTGGAAAGAGGAGAGGAGGTGCGTGGGAAAGAGAAAATAGATAGAATTTGTTCTGTGCTAGTAACATTAGTGTTGAAAGAAAGAAATAAAAAGAAATGTTTATCACACACAAACACCACACATGCAAAATATACATACACACAGTATATATACTGTTCATACATACAGACAGACATGCATGCATGCATACGTATCATTATGTGCATTTGCAGTGGTAGGGAGAGAGAGAATACTGCATCCAGTGTTGTAATGTTAAATGAAGGCATTGGTGTGAGGGCCAGTGAAGTATGGGTCAGCTCCAGAAGGAGCCCATAATGGACTGCATGGGAGAGGCAAGAAAATTGAAAGAATCTGCGATAGTAACATTACAATTGCTGAACGAAAGAAACAGATGGATCTGTACATCACACACACACACACACACCACACACATACAAACAAACATACGGTATAAAATACATGCGTACATACTTTTGTACATACTGTACATGCATTACACGTATTACATACATACATACATACATACATTTTCAGTTTTAAAGGGGAGAGAGAGAGAGAGACTGCTTTCAGCGTTGTAATGTTAAATAAAGACACTGGCATGCGGGTCAGCTCCAGAAGGACCCTATAATGGGGAGCAGTGCTCTGGAAACAAGCCATCCAGAGGGCCTGACCCAAAATGCCAAAAAAAAAAAAAATGGACCATAGAAATCCAGGTGGGAGCGATTTGGCTCTTTCCGTCATTACACAGTGTCCAGCTCTAAATGTCCCTTGACATAGCCATAATGTCCAAGCACACTTTTGCACACCGCCGCTCGTCATAAGTGCACACATCCGACTTGGGAGTGCCCTCACTGCAGTGCCGGGGGCTCAGATAACTCAGATAACCAATGGGATGCAAATGTGTGCTGCTGTGTAAAGTGAACGTACGAGTGTGTGTGTGTGTGTGTGTGTGTGTGTGTGCTGGGTGGATAACTCTAATTGCATTGCCTGAGCTGTGAGAGTGGTGCGGGTCCATTAAGAACCCCTACTCCACATTGCCACATGTAATTGCCTGTGAGCGTCATCGTCGTCTCAGGAAGCCGTTCTGGTAGAAGAAAGGAGGATGAGAGCAGCTTGACGAGTGTCCAACTCTCAGCAGAGAGTCAGCCATTTAATGCCCCGGTGTGGTCCCTGTCCAAGTCCTTCACACACATTGGTGTGTCTTAGTAATAGGTGTGCTCTGATATCTGTGTGCTTCGTCTGAAATGAATATGGAAATGGTGGTTCTTAGTGCTGCAGGGCCAGTTCTATCGCAGTGTTCCAAAGAGGTAGAGCTTAGTAGCTCATTATGAACCACTGAATGCATAGCAACCAGGTGTTAGAAGAAAGGCTTGCTGATGTGAAATAGGTTCAAAGCACACTTACATTCTTTGCAGTAAATATGACAGCCAACTCCTCAGCAAGTGAGTTGGACAGTTTTGAATTCCTGTTATTATTCCCTATGGAGACATTGTGCAAGGCAGACTGTCACAAATCTTGTCCTCGTTTTATAACTATAGACTTAAAGTGTATGCTGCTGTCGTTATACCTTTTTTGAATGACCACTGACGCTCCTTAGGAAAGTCAACACAATACACACAGAAGTGAATTGTGGAAGGAGAGCCGCATTATTCAAGAATTGTCCCTGTAGCTCTCCCCATTCAGGGGCAAAAAGAATAGATTTCGGTTGAACTGTAGGCAATGCTTCAGTTCACTCACAGCAAAGAGAAGCAGAGCAGCCTGTCAGATGGTCTGTCTCTCCGTCTGTCTCTCTGTTGCCCCCCCCAACCTTATCATTTTTTTTCTCTCTCTCTCTGTCTTTCTATTCTCTCTCTTCTCTCTCTTTGCCTGCAGAACAAAGGCAATGATCCCTTGCTCTTTTAATTCTTATTCAACACATGCCAGCACTGGATAATTCTTAGGAACCACAAGGGCACTACGTCAGCCTTGCAATTAAAGGAAGATCACATGATATCTGGCTAGTGTAGCAGTGGGTAGGTAGTGCTGTAGTTAGGGAGCAGAGAGGGGCCCCCTGTGCTCCACAGCATCCCTGCAGAAGAGGAGTGGAGTCAGGAGGCAGGGCTCTTGCCGGGCAGGGCTCTTGCACGTGCCGTTGGAGGAGAGCAGAGATTATTTAACGCTCCACACCACGAATGCTCACATCTTGGGGAAAGTGGCACACATTCACGTGCAGAGGCAGAGGGCTGGGTGCCTGGTGTCTCTCCTCTTCCCTCATCTTCCTCCTTTGTTTATTTCTCTCTGCTGACTGGGTCTCTGTGTAGCATGTCTTCCTGTCACCTTCTCATCCTCAACAGTACGCTAAAGTCCATTGGAGAATTTGGGGGATGGGGGGGGGGGGGGGGGTCTTCCTGTTTGTTGATGTGGATTAAAGTGAGGATAGCCTCCCTGAGTCACTCACTGACTGAGTCATAGCTACAGAGTTTCCCCAGAGCTGCTGTTGTTGCTGAGAGCATGATCAGTGCTCTAATGCAAAGCAGCTGTAATGCAAAATGAGTGCACAGAGCAGTAGGTGCTACGCCGTGTGCTCTGGACATGTGTGCAGTTGGTCCTCATTAAGTATAAGTGTGATCGTCAGCACATAAATTAACATTTTACAATACCGGTGTCATAAGCACATAGTGCATTTGGAGTTTTGGGCCTTGGATTCTAAAGGACAGTGTGTGTGTGTGTGTGTGTGCATGTACAAGAGCGCTTTGTGTTTAATGGTCTGTTTTAGTATAGTGCCCGCCGCATGAGCTGTTCGGCAGTCGGTTCTCTCCCGCCATCCACTTAGTTGTACTTTTACCTGATGTGATCCCTATGCTTTCAAACTTAACCTCATCTAATATTGAAGGACTTTTAAGAGGTAGTGGAAAATTCCTGGAGCACACTCTCATAAATTGATGTTGTTTTCCAATGGCTGTCATGATTTTGTAAGCTGACAGTCAGGCCTAGTAACCCACATATGTGCTGTTTCTGCTCTGACTTCCAGGACTATACATTGACCATGTACTTCCAGCAAGCTTGGCGGGACAAACGCTTGTCCTACTCAGAAATTCCACTCAACCTCACCTTAGATAACCGGGTAGCAGATCAGCTGTGGGTCCCAGACACCTACTTCCTGAATGACAAGAAGTCCTTCGTCCACGGGGTGACAGTCAAGAACAGGATGATCCGTCTGCATCCTGATGGCACTGTACTTTATGGCCTGAGGTAAATTAAGCTAGACACTCTTCAGATTAAGCCAGTAATGCATGGTATCAGACATTATTGCCATTTACTAAGCCTAACTTAAATACTAATCCCATGTCTTTCATTCACATATACAGTGAGTATGAGTACCATAGCATACTGGTATGAAAAAAAAATCATAAATGCAAATGCTTCCCTTCTTGTGCTGAAATGTATCACATCTGCTGATTTGAATGGGGGCTTTTTTATAGAATCAAAATAAGAGAGAAAATGTTAAATGTTTTTTCTCTGTGAAATTTGATTACAGTCTTTTTAGCCTGTTCTTTGGAGTGTCGTGGACATCCTAAAAAAGGCAAAAATGCAAGGGGTTGAATCACTTGTTGCTGTTTATGTTTTACAAAACTCCAAATATTTGCATCCCCTTGCATATTCCAGATCTGACATTTAACAACTCCCATACCCACACAAATGTTACTGAGGTTCCAGTCTGTATATATAAAGGCCAGTTTTGCATTCAGTCAAGAATTAATGCATCCTATGTGTATCTCATAGTGTGCAACAGATGTTTGGATATTATTGTAAAAACCCCACACTCCTAAAACAAGATAAATATGCAGTTAGTGCCCTCTCCCTCAGATTCAGGGTAAAAAAGTTTACTTTTTTTAACAGGACAGAAAATCAGCCAATTCAAAGTGACACGAAACTCTTTTGGAACGAGCTACAATGGGACACCAAATGCAAACAGAGAGAGAGAGGAGCAAACATCAGTCCTCTCATAGAAATTTAAATGAGATTGAGAGCGACTAATGCTCCTGATAACTGACAGGGACCGTGTACAAATACCTGATGAATATTCAAATGGCCAGACTCATTTATTTGCTGTTCTACTGCCAGCAATAGGCAGCAGTGTGTGTGCTGCAGCTGCATAAAACAAACACTAGACACTGTCATTGTGTATTTGCCTCGCAGTGACATTCACAACTATCAGCTCTACATGGAAACTGTTTGCTGAATTCACATCTGGAAATTCAACTCTCCTATCCAAGGGTTCACTTCAAATAAACAATCAATAATAAACTGCAAGTGAACTATAGTCGTAAACACACACACACACGCGCACACACACACACACAATTTGTGTCACTCTGTTTTTAGTGCCAGATATTCTTACATACTTCCATATTCGTTCTGTTCAGGGAAGATTAAATTGAAATACTACAATGATAGAATACAGTTGTGTAGCTTCTCTTTGATTGTCCATGATCTCCGATTGTCGGTTGTCATGACCTTGAACCCACAGTGTTGGCTCTGGGATTGGTCCCCTTGTGTGACCTCACACTCTGTCACAATGTTTGCTACGAGTTGCCACAGAAACAGATATTGCATTTACACACTAGCGGTCATATGTTGAGGCAAACAGATGGGTCTCATACAAAGTGCTTGCAGCGTGTAACCCGACAACGCTTATGAATACTTTAAGTAGCACGGCTGAGAATCTGCCCGAGGTTTATGTATTTAAAGGCAACGTTAAGAATCGTTAACACATTTAGTGCAGATGTGTTCACATGCAAGGGACTGCGCGTGGGAGAGTGCCTCCCACATTCACACACACAACACACACACACACACACACACACACACACACACACACACACACACACGCACCACGCAGTGTCTCAGTGTATGAATAGGCTGTGAATAGGCTTCGTTCATTTACAGATCATTTCCTCGGAATGCCCTCGAGGCTCTTGCCAAGGTTCTCCGCAACAGCCTCCATCGCGAGCACCGACTCTGAGATCCCGAGCGTTGTTGGCAAGGAGCGCGCAAATTTGCCACTTGATTAAACATTTGGGAGTCAGGTGCCCGATCCTCACCTGCAGATGAAATCGGCAAGGGAAATGGATGCTGACACTAGACATATGAGCGCGAGCTCACCACTCTGCCCTTGTCGTGACCCGTGAGGCAGTTCACCTGGAGTTTATTTGCCTGCTAAAGCGCCATCACTGTCCAATTACCAGGCATTAAGGGGATGATATAGAGGTCCTGCCAGTGCCACCGTCTCCCTTCGTCCTGATTGACTGGTTAATGCGCCCATCCGGCTCCTCTGACAGCCAGCTATAAATTACTGTTACTGTATAGCATGTGTTTTTGACAAATACTGCGTGTTCGGCCAAAGGAACGCGCAGTATGCTAACTAGCATCTTGTAATCACATGGATATATATATATAGAGAGAGTTAATTAGAGTAAATGAATGATGACTAACGTCAGATTCTTAGCCAAGTTATGGCAAGTATTCATATATAAAAAGCAGAGTGAGTGTGTGTGTGTGTGTTTGTGTGCACTGAAAGAGAAAAACACATTGTAACTGTGCACATGTTGTATACCTAGTTGTTAGGGTACTACGTGTGTTTGTGTTTAGGATGTGCACTATGGAACTGAATCCCTTATTTTGCTGTTCCATTTTTTCACCAGTTGAATATTAAGTAGATTTAAGAAGGGATTCGGGGATAATTAAGGGCTTGTCTACCGCATACCAACAGATTAGGGGAAATTAAGGGAGGTTATTTACAAATGAAGGATCCCTTGATACACATTAAGGGTTGTTTAATGGTTTAAAGGAAAGTCAAGATGAGTATGTTATGTATTTTTTATTTTTTTTTTGCTTTTTTTAGGATGTGCCCATAATCTGTAGGAAGGAGTTAGTGAGAGGATCCTGTTGGTTCTCCAACAGGGGCTGGAGAAGCTTCAGTACAAAAGAAACATGCACACACACACACACACGCATACACACATTGACATGTACGCACACACACACACACACACACACACACACAAAAACACTCTCACAAACAGAAACAGACACATAATTTATACGCACATCCACACATAGAAACAGACTCACATCCACACACACACAGAGGGGCCAGATGGAGCCAGTGTCTTCTCTTATCCAGTTAAATGTTAACTTGGAGGGATTTGTTGTGAGCATTCAGTCGTCAGAGAGTGTCATTAAAGGAGCACGTCTCGGTCAGAGGAGAATCCATCATAACACATCAGATTTAGGTCAGCACTTTAAATAGGCCTTAGATTGTTGTGAAGTGTAGCATCAACTTTAACACAACAAAGAGTTGGATTCTAAAATGCTATCAAACTATTTTTGAAAATATTCAGTAGTATTATATTAGTAGTAATAGTATATTACAGTAATTATTTCAATTATGTTGTTTTAGTATGTAAAAAGAAATCATGAAAAGCAACTCAAATGTAGATCCTCTGATATCTGAAAAAAATGTAAAAAAAAAAAAAATGGATGGATATAGCAAACTCCATATTGCTTGCAAAAAGCATGGCTTTCAGGATGAACGCTGTAAATATGATCTCAGCCATAGTGTAGCATTTCCTGCAATCGATAGTTATCCATCCATCTGACTATTACTGTAAATGCAAAATGTCCAAGATGCATTCAATCATGATAATGTACTTGTACAAACAGGCCCCATTCAGTCATACAGTCTCCTATGCTGCCTTTATTATGGTGAACTTTCCCTGAGTTTTTTCCCAGAGTTAGTGAAGATTGGTCATGTGATGCAGGTCTTAATGAGGGGACTCCTAAAAGTAGGCTAACATATGGGGGACACCCATCAGACTTTTGGACCTTTGTTGTTCCTGTGCATTATTAGGAGATAATGTGCTTTAATAATGTGCTTTAATTTGGGTTTCATTATGGCTTAATGAGGGCTCACTCTGTTTCTGCTTACTCAAGCAAACAGGTTTTTGCTGCTTATGATATTTTTAATAGTGTCAACCAACAGGAGCCGTGCAGTTCTCTCTTTTTTTCCCCTTCTAAGTTGCTAGTGTAAGGGAGCCCGGTCGTGCAAGGATCTGGAAGTACTTCCTTCTCCTCCGCTATTCACTCAGCTGTTTTTTTGTTGAAGTTTTGCCAATTTAGGAACACTCTTCTCAGCTCTTCTACAGTATTTTTCTCTTTCTCTCTTGCTCTTTCTCTTTTCTCTCCATTTCTCTCTGCTTGAATGGCCTTGGTCATTTGGAAATGAAAAGAGATGAAAACGAGCGGAATGGACTGACACAGACCCCACAGCCAAACGCATTTCTCTCACCCCAAACCCCCCCCCCCGCACCATTGTTTCCCCATGAAATCTCATCTGGACTCCATGTAACTTGTGAACACACTTATCAGGAGCGGACAGAACACGTCTTATTAACAGTTAACGTCCTCCGCGACAGCTGCAGCAACGGCTGGAGCGACCGGGGAAAGAAAAAGGAAGGGGGCTTTGATGTCAATTTTCCCTTTGAACGTTATTTTCCATTCTGCCGAGTGTCGAACAAAAGTGAGTGACAATTATCAGGAACGATATACAGTGCGTCTTTTCACCGCACATATTACAGGGTTTTAATCAGCAGAATTTAGTTATAATTGGCACTTGTCATTGCAGGGGCACACGTCCAATCCGTGAGCGCTTCAGTGTAGGCTCTCAGTATGCCTAAGCACAGCGTTCTATTGTCACGTTATGAAGACTGGAGTTTTGGAAAGAGAGAGAGAGACTAACTGCAGGTTTTCCAAAGAGGTTCTTTTGAGCGTGTTTCAGGCCTGTGGGTGTTTCAGGCCTCTGAAAATCTAGTGAATCCCATTATGTGTCTCTTTTTTTTTTCTTCTTTCTGTTTCTTTTTTTTTTGCACTTACTTTCTTTTAGAAGGGAGGTGAGAAGAAGGGGGGGATAAACACCACAGCAGCTCCTAGGCTGGAGCCACGGAGAGAGAGAGAGAGAGATGGTGATGAAATGCTGTGTGAGACCGATGGGGTTGGTTATTTATACCCCTTCAGAGTGCCCCACTTCTGTTTGTGTGTGTGTGTGTGTGTGTGTGTGGTGTGTGTGTGTGGTGTGTGTGTGTGTGTGTGTGTGTGTGTGTGTGTGTGTGTGTGGTGTGTGTGTGTGTGTGCGGTGTGTGCGTGTGTGTTTCCTATCCAGCGGTGCTGTGATTCACTTCACTTCTCAGGTGTGGTGCTCACATGCAAGGTGACTCAGAGTGTGAGAGAAAGGAGAGAGACAGAGATAGAGAGCGAGGGAGGGAGAGAGAGAGAGAGAGAGAGAGAGAGAGAGAGAGGGATAGACTAAACTAGGGCAAGTGCATCTGTCATTCACTACCTGTGTGTGTAGTCCCTCAATAAAGATGCACATAGTACAAGGATGTGTTGTTTTATTTGAGGTTGCTGTGTGTGTGCGTGTGTGTGTGTGTGTGCGTGTGTGCGTGTGTGCTCACGTGCGTGTGTGTGTGTGTAAGAGAAGAGAAAGAGAGAGCGAGAGAGACTGTGTTTGTGTGTTCTGCTGTCTTAACACTTAACACTGAAATACAACACTTGAATATTGGTTTCAAGACTAAAAGCAAGCGTCAAAAGGTTAATATTATATTAAAATGTCCAATATTCTGCACTCTGATCTGGTCTCTCTGTTGGTTGGAAGTTGGTTTGTGTGACTCTGCAATGTCTACCTTTTACAAGTTTGTTATAATAATTCAGAATAGGAATGTCAAATTAGACAGCCCTTTACATAAACCTGATATAAACTACACATTACATTGTAGTAGTATTTTGTAAATGTTTGTAACACAACATTTGTCATTTTATATTCACCCCCCTCTCATTAAGTCATCAGCTATAGGAAGTAATGTTCCCTGCGCTGTTCTGACCACTGTGCGATTTGTATGCTGTTTGTCTGCTACAGGATTACAACCACTGCAGCATGTATGATGGACCTGCGGAGATACCCTCTGGATGAGCAGAACTGCACCCTGGAGATCGAGAGCTGTAAGGCTTCATTAGCACGCCTACACAGTATCGCACACAGCAGCACCGGAGACCAAAATCTAATGTTAGACAAATGAGACAAGATACCAGGTGCCTTTAAGCAACACTAAGCAATAGAATACTATTTGAGCTATGCCCTTATCAGGCAATTACTTCTGATATCATCTGCAAATAAATTGCTGGTGGTATTCGGTCGTATGAAGGGCAGGTAAACACGTGTGGTTCCCATTAGCCAGGATGGGTACTGTGCAGCTCTGTGTAGGAACACACTAAAAAAGAAAAGAAAAGCTTTCACAGTAGAACAAATATTTTGCCAAGAAACACTAGTTGTCGTGTTTTCGTGCCAACAAACACTAATTAGCAAACAAGGCTTTGGTAGGCGTTTACAAGGTTTTGTGTGACTTTTAGTTAGCACTAACTTTACTCCAAAACTCGTTTTTTATTTCAATTCTCTCTCTCTCTTTTTTCTTTCCTCTTTCTCTCTTTCCCTTGGATTCCACTCTCTCTCTCTCTTTCTCTCTCTCATCTATATCTCCACATTCAGTCATGCAAGTTCTTCCTGTTCCTTATGCTACGTGGCCTCATTTCCCCTCCTCTCTCATCCATTCTCTTGCTTTCTCTTAATGTGTGTATCCTCTATGCTTCAGAGTACTTTTGATGAAAACTTCCCAGTACGCTCACTGGTAATTGCATTCAGCTGGAGTGAATTAAAGGAAAAGTCCTATTACTGTAGACAGGGTAGGATGATGAGGGATCTGCACCATGTTCCTCAGGTTGCCTTAAGGGAATCAATTAAGTTCTTCTGCCAGTTTATCAGAAATGCATGAAAAAAAACGCCATATCAGAGTCAAGCACAGCTTTAATTACAGTTTTGATGAATGACAGTGCACCTTGACAGGAGGTCCAAATGGAGTCGCTTCAGTTCGTAAGTGGTTGTGGAAAACAAAAAAAAAGACATAACCACTCCTCTGCTTGCCAGAGGTGGTCCTTGTGTTTGAAATTAAATTGGATGATTTCTCAGGGTTTTTGTCCAAATGAACAAAGGGTGCCTCTTTGCCCCCTGTTTCCATTTCCCCCGAGCCTCACCTCCCATCTAACGCATTCTTTAAGAGGTGGCAGCAGAGGAATTACAGATCATGCCTAACAACAGAGCACGCTTTTATTGCCATAATGATGTTGACCTTCCCTCCCGATGAAGCTAGAGGACATCCGGATATGCCTGCTTCCTCTCCAGCTCTGGCTGTTACTGGCATGGCTCCGAACGAGCACAATGAGCAGAGCTATCTCGTCGCCTCTAATTGTGCCGTGATGTGGCCTAGGCTGTGCACTAGGATACACTTGATGCTGTGCAGTGCGGTGTGTGTGGTGTTCTGTGCAGTGTGGTGTTGTGCGATGAGAGCAAATGTTACTTACAGTGGGAGTCGGCACCCAATCACGAGGGATCAGCAAGGGAGGCTATTATGCGATTCATTAGAGAACACAGCATGTGTGTGTTTTGAGTGTGTGTGTGTGTGTGCGTGCATCTGTGGGTGTTTTTAGGTGTGAGAACAAACTTGTGTGTGAGTGTGTGCGTGTGTGTGTGTGTGTGTGTGTGCTTGCTTGTATGTATGCTGACATGACACTCATGCAAGGCTTTTCAAACTCCATTTCCAAGTGGCCATTAAATTAGGGATGTCTTAATTCACTAACTCTCAGGCCTGAGCATTCAAAGTGGGTGTTTAGGGACCCCAGCTGCTGCCGCAGTAAAAGGCAGCTCTCTGGTGTTATGTGTGTTTTCAAGACGGCCGACGATGGCTGGCAGTGGGACTGAACCACAGACATCCAGAGCTGACCAGATGCTCAACCCATGGGCTGTCCGTCAACCCACTGCCAGCCTCACTGTCACACAGACACACACACACATACACACACGCACACACACGCACACACACACACACACACACACACCTGAGACGGAGGTGCTGCCAGTATCCCCCTTTCCTCTCCAGCACTACCCATTCTTGTTGTTGTTTGTTTATTTGCTAGTTCATCATTATTTTATTCCACAGTCTTTAAAGTAATTTATGTTTATGTTTGCCAAGTAGTATGACAGCTTTATCAGTGTAATCCTGGCAAATAGGCGTGCTAAGCCTTAGGCCCTGTCACGGTTTATCCTGTTTGTGAAATTACAAACACTCGATGACAGTGAACTTCTTGCTAGCATTTAATCTTTTTTTTGGTGTACTGCTTTTGACATTTATCATCAACTAGTACAAAGTAAAAAACACTTGATCCTTTTGCAGTAATCAACCTCTGTGTGGTAGTCAAGTGTTCCTGCCGCATGCCTTTTTGTGGGTGAGGAGCATGAATTCTCTTGAAAGGATGCATTTTGAATTAAATTAGTAGTTGTTGCCAAAAATTAACAAGGCAAAAAAGGGTGCTTTTAATTCTTAGTAAGGTCTTTGAGTTTGAATACAAAAAAAAGAAGAATTAAAGAGGCACTTCAGTGTAAATCAAATGACACACAATTACTGTGAGACAAATACGAACAAGGCTACCAAAATAGCTGACAGGTAACATTGCACTGTTTGCTCACTGTGCTCCATTGAGCAATTGGCTTTCGGTGAATTTAAGTGATTCTAAGCAGTTGTTAGATTCAACGGCCTGTCAATGCGAAACTGTGTTTGTAGTAAAGGGAAGGGACATCACAATGCAGGCCTTTCTTGTCATGAGGCTTCTCCTGCCAGAGTGAGAGGAGTGATTTAAAGGGCAACACAAGGATATTTTCTATGCTCAGCATTTGAGATAACACTAAATATGGACCACTATATATATATATATATATATTTTTTTTTTTTTTTTTTTTTTTTTTTTTGGCTAAAAAGAACTTATAAAGGATTTGATAATAGTCATCAGTGAGATTGACTGACGTCTGCAAGAAAGTGAGAAAAGAAGAAGTGTGACTATTGTGCGGTATAAGTATGTGCCAAAGTCTTCAGGCAGAACCTCGACAAGACCTGATGAGGTTGCAGCATGCGGCTGCAGTGAACCTGAAATGAACGTGTAATTTACTTAGGTTCCAGGTAATTGCATACTCAACGATTGGAACCGCATATTAATTGCATTCCATGCACCAGAGCCAAGTTTATAAGAGGGATGCGGAACAGGTCGATTTGTAAACTTTGACACGACGCAAATACAGTAAATCAGCACACCTGGTGTTATTGTATGCATGACATGCATATAGATGGACAGAGGAAAACAGAAACATGCATTAAGCATTAAACATTTATTGACGTTGCTGTTCCTGAAAATAAAATTGGTTTGGATGGCGTCTCAATATCTCACAGTACATTTGTCATGCCTGGCATTAGTAAGCTGCATGGACATTCATGCATGCTTTCTATTCATGTAAATGTGTGTGTTGTTGACAGAAGGTATGTCAAATTGACTATGCAAAGGAAACCCATAGAGTGCTTTAAAAATGGAAATCTTAGATGAGGAGGGAAATTGAAGTGTCTTGTTCTTCATCTTGCTGCAGACACATGACAGACTACTGATTATAGCCATCCTGGTCAGTGTGGCTCTGAAAATAAACAGAATGACAAAGACAGAGTCAGCATGTTGTTATACACACTAATACTTTTTGAAGGATTAATATTGTGTGATTCATTTACTGTTATTGGTGGTGTTCCCTTAAAGACAAAGACAATGTTAGTATTAGTATCGGTATGGTATTATTTGATGGTGATGATGGTGGTCCATGATGGTCTACGGTGGTGGAAATTCTTTTTCTGTGTTGTGTAAATGGCACAATGAACTCTTCAGCTGTTTGTAGGGAACAGGATGTTTCACACTGGCCATCTGACGCGAGGCAAAAACGTGCATTCAGTGCATGTGTGAAATCGTGTGTGTGTGTGTGTGTGTGTGTGTGTGTGTGTGCGTGTGTGTGTGTGTGTGTCTGTGTGTGTGTGTGTGTGTGTGTGTGTGTGTGTGTGCGCGTGTTGGGGGTCACTTCCCATATTTAATCAGTATAAAATGTGGAAAAGTCTGCTTTCTCTGTAATTATATATGGCTGTGTCGGTATGACTACTGTAACAACTCCCTGCTACTCAGCTTAATTAGAATAGCATTATCCTCTTCCATCAGGTGTTGCCTTATTTCAGTGGATTGGGGATCAAACACAGTCATGACAATTACATCACCACCATTTCCAATCCAGTGCATTTACACAGACACACACACACACACACACACACACACACACACACACACACACACAAACACACACAGTTTCCCTAAGATGAATTCAGGCCCAGGCCCAGGGGTAGTGAGGTTATATTCTCAGGTCCTGGTAGGTACGTGTAATCAGTCACAGGTTCATGCCTGTGCCTCTCTCCTGCACATGACTTCATAGCCTAGATTTTTACTGTGGTTCACATCTCCTTTAATGTCCCTTCATTAGAGATGTGTTATGCATGAAACATCAGTGGGCTCCCGCCAGGTGGCCCATAGAAGCATCACTACAGTTGGGCTCTAAAACACATAAGCAACACAAGTACATTCTGCAGACAAGTACATCATTGTCCCAAGAAATGATTTGTGCGTATGCTGTTTTGATTGGACATACAGTATATTTTACTGTTGTATAGTGTATATCATCTCAGTGAATCTCATTGAGTCATCATAATTGTCTATCTGGTGCATCATGATGATATAACATAGACATATATCAGTTATACATAGACATATATCAGATTTGAAGGCTGGTGACTAGAAAAAAAAAATCGGGGAACAGACTCAGGTAACACTTTATTTGAAGGTGTTTACATAAGAGAGACATAAGCATGACATAGCATGACATGCCACATATCATGAACATTAATGACATTTTTTTAATGTTTATGACTGTTGTCATCAAGTGTCATTCAGTTTTTCTAATGTAAGGTTGACACTGTTTGGGATGCCGAACCGAATGACACTTAATTACCGAATGACACCGAAACCGAATGACACTTAATTACATGAACATTACATGAACATCAGTGCAGTGTCATTAATGTTGATATATGTCAGGTCATGTTAATGACAGGCTCAAGTCACTCTTATGTAGGCACCTTCAGGTCATAAACATAAAGTGTTTCCAAGAATTGTTCTCATTTCAGAGTCATTTTCAGTCATTTTTTTTTTTCTGTGGTCTCTTCCTTGGATATCATGCTGCATATTTGCTTGCACATTGCATGACTCACCCCTGCTGAATGACTATCACAGCGGCCGACAGACAGTCTTGATGTTCAAGCAGATGCACATGTCTTGTCATCAGCCAGCAGAGTTTGGGAGATGAGGAGTGTCTTAGTAGACAGTGTGATCGGAAGCTATATCTAAATGAGCTTTAATTAGCTCGGCGTCCGTATCAGTAGCTTCATATCAAATATTTACTGGAGCTGTGCTCAAAAGGAGAATCCCAAGGGCACGCAACATGAAAGGAATTCTTTAATGTGTAGTATTCCAGTAGCTCCATATATCTGTGGGAGTCTGAGGAGCTTGCATTGCCAGCACTTGTCAAAGTCTTTACATATGGAAAAAACAGCAGCTTTGGTCTTGGGTCACTGAAACTCTCAGAGTTACAGTTATGATTCACACAGAACTTGTTAGAAATGCTCTTTTTAGTATCAGGCCATATGCAAATTGACATTGCTTCTGTGACTCTTATGGTAAACCATAATTAAGATAAGATCAAAATAAGTCCATCTGTTCTGATCAGCTTCAGTTCTGCGTTTGAGATCACTGAGTTTTAATATAACTGTTTGCCTTCCCCTTTGTTGTCTCTAGATTATTCATAGTACTAATTGATCTTAGATGCTGTGAATCCAGCTTTGCATTATAGTGTTGAATGCATGTCACCCTCCTTCAAGAGGTTGTTTTTAGTCATAATGATCAGCGACCTGTCTCTTTGACCATGAGTGTGAACCTAGCCAGGGTTGTGCTCGAACCTCCATAGATGGAGCGTCCACTCGGACGTGCATGGCCAGTGCTCTGCATCTGAGAAACGAGCCCATTTCCTCCGACTGCTTTTACCCTTGACTTCCAGTGCTCATCTGACCCAAGAGGAGCCAGGCTTCCCAAGCCTGTGTGATGTAACAGCAATGACATAAATGTGGGCCCAAGATAATTGGCGAAGTCAGGTTCAATGACATAGAAACAATGGAGTTAAGTGCATGGCGAGAAACCTAGTGGACTGCATGAAAAAACGCTTGGCAACCACCCCCACACAAACACACACACACACACACACACACACCGTGCCTGTAGTTATATATTATTGATGAGCATTTGTAATACTTTATCGCTGCAGTGCACTACGTCACTTGTAGGCTACGACACAGAGGCAGGATCCTGATCCTGGGAAGGATCCTGTATTTGGGGTTTAATAGATGGAAATGGAAGGTCTTATGGATCGGTGTGTGTGTGTGTGTTTGTGTGGTCTGTGCTGCATGTGTACAAACTGGCGAAATGGGTAGATAGAATATTTTGGATTAATAATTCATAATGTCTAAATAGGTCATCATGTGTAATTATGGGACCGGAGAGAAGACTGTGGATGAGCAGAGGGGGAAATAGGCAGTATCTGTACAGTAGTCAATAATGTGGACAGAGAGAGAGGGAGAAAAGAGGTCAACAAAATAATCCCATCAGAAGATCATCTTGCCAGCGTTCTTACTCATATATAGATCCTGTAATAAACATGAACAATCTCTCTCTCATGCACACACTCTCCCACTCACACATGCATGCTTACTGCAAAGGCAAGCGCGTGGACATGCACGCACACGCACACACACACACGTCAACACACAAACTACTACTGACCAGATGTTCTTTACAGTTTCAACTTGATTGTCAGCAAGAAATGTTCCTTTTTTCATTTTCTTTCTTTAATCTTCTATTAGTAAACCCCTTCTTTTCCTATTCTTTTTCCTCTCTTCTCTCTGACACACACACACACACTCACCCACAATTATGCTGTGCGCTCACGCTGTGCCCCACAGGCAAGCTACTTGACAAGTGCATGGGCCCAGCAGTAGATTACCCAGGGCCGAGCCTTGTGTGCTCGGATGGACAATCTCTCCTCTAAGATGTCTCTCAATCATTTATCGGCTGCCTCGCCAGCCCAGCCCAGCCCAGGCCGCCCGTGTCTCCGATGGTTTGCCTAGAGTAGAGCGAGAGAGTGAGCAATGAGGCGGAGAGAATAACTCTTGTTTTATTTGAATATTTATGTCCCATTTCTTCATTCAGCGAAGGCTTGAGGTTGTGTTGGGGGGGAGGGGGGGACTTGTGATTTCACCGGTAATGAGTTTGACCCTGGATGTAGAATGTAGTCCACAATAATGCTGAGAAATTTGCAATCTCGGGGATCTCAGGGGTGTCTTTGGGGGGTTTGTGAGTCATTAAAGCTGTGTCACATCAAACGACTTCCCTTTTCCCTCTTTCTCCCCTCATTCTTCTTGTTCCTTCTGTTTTTTTCTTTTCCTCTACTCCCTGTATCCCTTCATGTTCTTTACTTTATTATTTTAATAACAGAAGAGTAATTGCAAACATATACACTATGCCTCTGATCTTTTTTTTTTCCTTCCTAGAAATAGTACTGGCCATTTGCCTGTTGGGTTTGTTCTGGAATGATTAGTGTACTGTTCCATCATGTATCTACAAATGTGTCTGTGAGATTGTTAACTTTTAACGTTACCACTTATTCATAATGTATAACTCCAACCATCTTTCTGTGCCATACATGATTTAGTGCCTTTAATATTGGATGGAGGGGGAATTTTCACAGCCCGTCCTGTGTTGTAGTCGGAGGCCCTAAAAATATTTTCTCACTGTAACACATTTGCATATTTTCTCTCTCTCTCTCTCTCTCTCTGTCTTTCTCCTTCCTTCATCAATTCTTCATTCTTTTTGTGCATAGATGGTTACACCACAGATGACATTGAGTTTCACTGGAGAGGGGGTGACCATGCTGTGACGGGCGTGGAGAGGATAGAGCTTCCTCAGTTCTCCATCGTTGATTACAAGCTCATCTCAAAGAATGTGGTTTTCTCCACAGGTATGGTCACAAGCACGTGTACAATTCTTGTTTAAAGGACACAGCATGCAAAATGGACTTGGCAAAAGTGTGTCTGGCATTTTTTTTGTCTTGCTTTTGGAAATCCCTAAGAAGGTCTTTTCTGTTCTAGTCTAAACTGAGGGCTGTTACAAAGCAAGAAGCCATTTCAGACAACAACAGCAAGAAAAACTGTAAATCAGAAGTGCTGTTGTTATATCACTGCATCAATTAAATGAAACCCTTGGTGTAGAACTTGATAGCACTTTTAATAGCAGAATCTCAGAGGCTCAAAGCATGCATGCTTATACAGTAGTGAGCAAGCAGGATATAAAGTAAAGGAAAAGAATAAACAAAGTAAGACGGTGAGTGGGGTTGGACCCTGTTGCCCTAATCCCTGTTCATGTTAACCCTCATCACTCCAGGACCCCTCGAGCAGCACCGGGCCAGACCATCACTGCTCCAACAGGAGAGGAGCCAGCTTATGAGTTATTTAGAAAAATGTTGTTTGAAGTGATGTTTTATTCATGCGGCACATTTTCATATTTATGACGTTGTTATGTATGCGGCTGAAATACCACAGCAGCGACTGGAGCAAGAGACCACCCAGTGTTACTGCTACATATATTCTGCTTTATTAGGCTTTTTTGTGTTGAAATGCTGTTATTTCTTGTCTTTTATTAATAGAAAATAGTGGCAGAGAAGTCTGGTCTGATGTCCTTCAGGCAAGCTGTAAACTTTGAAGCCTTAACATGCTCTTTAACCTGCTATGGCACACACTGGTAGCATAAGGTTACTCTAATGTCTTTCCAGCTGGGAACAGCCTGCTGTAGCTCATTAGCTTTGGATGGGGAGTGAGAATACTCGAGAGGTATGCAAGAAGGAACACAGTGTTGTGCCCTGCTGTTGGGACCAGCGGGCAGGGGGAATACCTCACCTTTAAAATATTCCTTTTCTTCTCTCTCGGAGTGTGCTTAATGCACCTGTAAAGAAAGAATATTCTAGTAGCGTATAATACCATGTATATGTACTATAAATGAGACAATTATTGTGTGGCATGACAATTTCAGGGCTTAAAAAATTATCCAAAACCATACAAACACTGCTATATATGGAATACATAAAAAAAAATCTAAAGCCAGTTGCTTTTTCGCCATCCATCAGGTCATCATCATCATCATTATCATCATCGTCAGCATCATCACAGCCCACCCTCACCATCATCATGTTCATCAACAGCAACAACAACAGCAACTTTTTATACAGGGTGAAGATTGTCTGAGCAGCTCGTCTACAGCCCCCGAATTTGCAAATAATAAAATATAGCCTGTCTGTAGTTTAATAGCATAGCAGTAAAATCAATCAGATGAAGAAGTCCAATAAAACATAATTACAAACAGTCTGTGAAGAAGAATACACAACGATAAAAACATATAGTAAGGGGAAAACACCTGGGATCAACCAGAGCATTCTGGTTTTATTCATATTTGTTTGAAGCCTGCAATATCACAGCAGTTTGATTGATTTAGCACAGAACACAATAACTTAATCACAAATGAGTTATTGTGAGGTGACATAACTAATGCATGGCAGTAACGAATAAATTTCACAATGAGACCATGCGTCACATAACCAAAACATCAAGCATGTGAGCTTCCACTGAACTCTCACCCCCTCTCTCATATATTTTGTATCCCCTCAGGTGCTTACCCTCGGCTGTCATTGAGCTTCAAGCTGAAGAGGAACATCGGCTACTTCATCCTGCAGACCTACATGCCCTCCATCCTCATCACCATCCTCTCCTGGGTCTCCTTCTGGATCAACTATGATGCCTCGGCTGCAAGAGTGGCTCTGGGTGTGTAGACTGGTGCTTTTTGAAAATTGGTGCTTAACAAGTTTTTTTTTTAGGTGGGGGGGGGGGCTATGAATAAGTGAATTTGTTATTAAGTGCTTCATGCTGAGAGCATTTGCCAGCAAACCGGTAAGGAAGGGCAGTTTCCTCAAAATGAGTTGGGAATGTATTAAAAGTGAAGAATAGAAGTGAAAACTGTGCAGCACAGTTAAAGAGAATGTAATTATTGCCAAACACACCAAGGAAGCCAAAGAGCTTAACTGAATCAAGATAAATACAGAAAGGCTTTTTGGCCTTGATGGAGGAGTGGCAGAAGCGGGGTCGTGGGTGGCTTAATTGCACTATTTCAGGTTTGTGCTGCTAGCTTAGAACCCTCCAGTTTTCTTTAACGGCAAACAAACTTATCAGCAAAAAAACTTCTTATCTATCTATGTATCTATCTATCTGTCTATCTATCTATCTATCTGTCACAGGGTCATGATTTTCTCTGTAATCACATGTTATGTAACGGTGGGCCGCTGGGCTCAGAAAAGTATGTGTGTGATGCAGGAGGCGGCGTCGGAGACCTCATCAGCTCGGCTCTCACGCGATAAGAGCAGCACTCTCCATGATTGGACTCTGACTTGCATCCCTCTGCTGGGCCATGTGTGTGCCTGTCTGTGTGTGTGTGTGTGTGTGTGTGTGTGTGTGTTTGTGTGTGTGTGTGTGTGACTGGGTGGGGCTGCAGTTAATGACATACATGAGGGAGAGGAGTTTAATGAGGGGGCCAAGGTTTCACAATTGGAGATTGCAAGGCTCAAAGCAGATCAGTGGTGCTCAGCATAGTGTTGTGCAAGAGTTTTCTAGATACCGTGTGAAAAGCAGGAAGACATGTCAGGCCCAGTCAAATTACACAGGTGAGGAAAGAACAAATTGATCCAAACAGCAAACACAAATTTGCCCTTGATGCTTGTTTTATTTTCTTCTGTGTACGGCAAATGAAGTAAGGAAGAATTTTTGAATAATCTTGTAGCACTATGCATTAGAGCATCTATGGCTAAACATTAAAGAGCAGTAGTAACAGTTAGAATACAAAGAAAGTGTGTTTCATCTGAATCTTAGGAGTAATATTATACAGTATGGGAATGTGTGCTTGGTTTTAGGACATCTCTGTTGACTTTTGCATGAATTGGTTTGTGTGCTTTGAAATAATATGGCAGCTGGGTGAGTGCATGTTAAAATAGAACCAGTCATGTGTGTGAGGTATCTGGGTCAGAACAGAAAAAAAAACTCTATAAATTGAAAACAATAAGACATAGAAAAAAATGTTACCCAAATTAGAAATCACATCAAACAAATAGTTTTTTTTTTTCCAACATGCCTATTCAGTTTATGAAATCTGACATGTAATCCTTGATCTGACGCAAAGCAGATTGTCAGGCAATAGTGATGCTTTCATGATTGTTTCCTATTTTCCTTTAAACTTCCCCAGGCATAACAACTGTACTAACTATGACCACAATCAACACCCACTTGAGAGAGACACTCCCAAAGATCCCATACGTCAAAGCCATCGATGTTTACCTGATGGGCTGCTTTGTCTTCGTCTTCCTGGCCCTGCTCGAGTACGCCCTGGTCAACTACATCTTCTTCGGAAGGGGCCCGCAACGCCAGAAGAGGGCAGCTGAGAAAGCTGCGACGGCCAACAATGAGAAGATAAGGCTGGACCCAAACAAGGTTCTCACTAAGTCTCTGTGTATGCTCATTCACCAAATGTACTATCTCAGCGTAGAGGAAAGGCCAAAACAAATCCACACCACCACACCAAGCCTTCAGTATGCACAGCACACACTGTATAACTGGCAGTCAGCGATGATCACGTCTTTGAGGGTTTTCTTGCTGGTTGATTCAGTTCTGTGTTGACTTTTTTTTTACCTGCTGACTACAGAAATTCCCAGAGCCCAACTGGTTCCTCAGGACATTTAAAGACAAAAGGCTAAGCACTGGGAAAGCACTTCCTACGGAATCTTTGAGTCCGATGTTAGCGCTTCAGGAAAACAAGCATAAATATCCTAGGGTCTTATGCTTCACAAGACTGACAGTTCCTCTTTGTCCAGTTTCCTGTAGGCCCACTGATTACTGATATATTCAGGCTGTTCTCATACTCTGACTATGCTATTTGTTTCTGAAAATTTCAGTTTTGGGAGAGTGACCCTGACAATTAAATACATAAGGATATGCACAATAATGTTGATATTTCACACATGTACACATTCTGTACATGCTATGTACAGAATATCTTATTTATAGACAAGCCATGAAGGAAGTTCACTCTCCAAAACTATGCACTTCTTGACTGATGGGAAAGCTGTATTTTTTTTTTCATTGGTTTAGATTAATACAGGGCGAAGGCAATGCAGCACAGACAAGGATGTAATCAGAATCTGAACTTGCTCCAATTTATTGAATAAAAAGTAGGATTTGCTGTTGGCAGCTTTTCTTTGTGGAGGCCAAAGGCTCGAACAAGGCAATTTCCACCCTAAACCTTAGTTGAATCAGAAGGGACCTCTTTTATAACTTAGAATTTACTTCAGTGTTCAATTCAATTCCAAATGAAATGACTGCAGTTTCTGAAGAACTTTGCTTATCTTGGGAGTGTGACGCAAGTGTTCCATCAGACACCCAGTTCTCTGGCTCCTCATTTTTTGTCTTACCATACTCAGAAGTGTTGTTCTGCCTAAGTTCAGCAGAGGTGATGTTATTTTTGCTTTTGTTTTTCAGTGGCTAGTTGGAAACATAGTCCAGCGAGATGATGCTCTGTTTCCCAGAATGAAACAGAGGGACCTCGGTGGCCATGACACAATGTGGGAACCAATCTTCATGGATGATGCAGCAATAGGACTTGGAGAGCAGAAAAACAAGGTACCAAAAAGCCTGTCCTGTTGGAGGACTTGCACATACATACCGAAGGCGCTCTGCAGCTCCACAAGAGTAAAGTTTGAGGGAGTGGTGTGGTCAGGGCGGCTAAATGTGTTTGCAGTCCTCAGTCCTTCTCATTTACAGCACCTCTCATCCTCTCTGTTCACATGTGTGAATCCAGATATCAGTGCTCAACTTTGTCACTTTTTTATACTAGACCATGGACTATAGCCTCCACCTAATTAAACAGACTTGTGTCTCTTACATGGCAGCCCTGGTCATGGGTTTATCTGTCTGGGCAGGAGAAGCAGTTTATTGCCATCATTTTCTAACTGTGTCTAGTTTAAATACACATACAATGGAATAAAAAGGCACTGAGGAAGAAAAAAAAATTGACAGAAAAAATATATATATTGGCCAAGTGGATGTACTTCCGTGGATGTACCCCAAGTGGATGTACCCCAACAATGAAACATTATGATGAGGTGTGCTGCATTATAGATGCATCCATATGAACTTTACTTTACTTAAAGCACACACTGGCAACTTATGATCCCACATGGAACATTATAGCAACTTATGAGCCCTTACAACAGTTGATCATCCAGGTGTGTGCATAGAGGGGTATTAGTAGTCATAATGTATTATAAGCCCCATCAGCCAGCCTGCAGTTTATAACCAGTCATGAACACTCATTGGATTTATAAAGCATTATAAGCTAGATTTATAGTTATTTATAACTGTTGATATAATGCATCATGAAGCATTATGAGTGTAGTCATAATGCATTTTGAGTAATTATGATGCACATTATAGTTTGTTATGAATGCGCTCATAATGCGCTATAGATATGGTCTTCATAGAAAGTGTTACCTTTCTATACAGACCAGTCAGAGGGCTGACAAGCTGTACCTAATCACTCCTATTAGTGTGTTGCAGTGCACCTTAAATTTATATAGACAAGAGAGGTTGATTATTAGTGTCATAGCTGTTCCAACAAGGTTTTTGTTTTAACATTCCAAACAGACCCTTCTTGTTAGTTAGCTGTTTGATGTGATATAACTGTAGTGGAAATAGTTTGGGAATAAAATGGAACATTTATACTGGCATAGTTTTTGTTTTTACTGTTGAAACAGTCTAAGGAAATGTAAATGTTAAGTAAATGTTATGAGTTAAAATGGTAGTATTATATATTAGCTATAATCAGTTAGTGTGCTTCTGTCCCCTTTCAGATGGATTCTCATGAGAACATTCTCCTCACCCCTCTGGAGATTAAGAATGAGATGGGCTCACCAGAGCTTACCCTGAGCCTGGGCGACCCCCGCGCCATGCTTACCTACGACAGCTCCACACTCCAGTACCGGAAGGCAGGCCTGTCACGCCACAACTATGGCCACAACGCACTCGAGCGGCACATGGTCCAGAAGAAGAGCCGGTTACGAAGGAGCGCCTCCCAACTGAAGATCCGAATCCCCGACCTGACAGACGTGAACTCTATTGACAAGTGGTCGAGGATGCTCTTTCCAACTGTCTTCTCATTTTTCAACATCATTTACTGGCTTTACTACATCAACTAAACAAGGCCAGAGATACGCGTTATCACTTTTTAAATCTTTTTCTTGTCTAATTTTTCAACAGAAGCAAGACTGAACTACTTTATAA
Organism: Tenualosa ilisha; assembly: GCA_015244755.2. Lineage (NCBI taxonomy): Eukaryota > Metazoa > Chordata > Actinopteri > Clupeiformes > Clupeidae > Tenualosa > Tenualosa ilisha. Next base: position 2,301,089 of record PYXC01002064.1, read on the forward strand.
ATATTTATCAAAATCAGGACTAACTCTTTTCAACCTTGGAACACCTTGTTTGCTGGCTAACACATGAATACCTTAGACATGAGAGATTAAGATCATACAGTGCCTGCTCCAGATATGTTACTTATATGTACCTTATTGTAGTTCATTATAAACAGTATATTATTCTGTGTATGATTGAAGATTTATATAGTTGGTTGTTTTAGTGGTCTGTGTTTTTTATTTTTTTATGTTTTTTTTGTTTGATTGCCAAAATTATATTGTAGATTTCAAGATGGGATTCAGATAAGTGAAATCCAATGTGTATGTGAAATGCAGACTGCTTATATTCGATCCTAACAAACAAACCAGAGCTCAAAAAGTAGCTGTCCCCTTCTTCGTTTGACCATTTCAGTCTGCATTGAAGAATTATTTCAGTTTTTTTTCTGATTGATTGGGAATAGTTTGAACATTGCAGCATTCCCATAATGACCTACCTTCAGCGTATCATTCCAACCAGTCACTGGATCAGACTCTCAATAGAGCACTTCTTTGGCCTTTAACCACGCCATGTAAAATACAACTTCATTTATCCCATTATGATATGAAAGGTAGTATAAAATACTTGGACCATCATATAACTATTTTATACATAATATGTAAGTATTTTGTACCATTATGTAATTACTAAATTTAATTATTTATTTTCAAGCATTATTTAACTTGTTACTTTATTAGAATGAATATACATTTTAAGTATTAATGAAAATGAATTTCTATTTTACAATACCAAATCCTCATATCATTCCAGTGCCCCAGAACACAACGGAAGAGGAATGGAAGAATGTCTGCCACTTTCAGGAGTCTAGACCGAAAGTTCAAGGTTATACAAAAGTCGCACTGCCCAGGAGTTTAGCCACTGCTTTTCTAAACATCAAGGTCTCATACAGGATGAATATTTGACCAGGACTGGTCTAGGCCCTAGTTTGAATGATGCACAGTGTGGTAGGCAAGGCATTAAGGACAACTTACAGGGACTATAAACATACTTTAATTACTAGGGAGTATAAATCAGTCTGTCTGTGCTTCCTTGCATTGTGTCAATGAATTAACATATTGGCACCACCAGTGTGTTATGGCTGCGTGGTTGCCACCGTGACACAGTTTGTGGTTTCAGTTGCAGTGTCAGATTAGGGCCTCTTGTCGTTGTTTGGAGCAAGTCTCTGGTCGAGAGGTAACATAGCATTGTGTAGCTGTAGCCTGTATTTCAACAAGGACAGTCCCACACTGGGATCCAACCCTGCAAGAGAAACCCTAGGGCTACACTGGATGCGTCAGGGAAGCATTAAGTCAAGTCGCATCAAAAATACATTGAAAAGACTGGTCTATTTTTTTAGAATGTTTGCTGCACTGCCAAGTCTGATGTAACCAGTTCTATTTATCATAGTGGAAGCTAATTGGTACGGCAGATACATCTTTGACTTAACACATCCAGTTTAGCCTTCCTGAAAGATTTGCTAGCAAGGAGGTGAAAAACAAAACTGTTGTAGCTAGCTAGTTATTAGCGTGTCTCTTATGTCATCAGAGACTGATGTTTACACACCACAGCCCTGTACCTATCGGTCTCTGTTGTATAGCTGAATATTCTTAAAGTTAACCAGACAAGTAGCAGGCTCTTATAGTGTTTCCTAATGGCAAGCTCTCCTTAATAAATGTTATTAATTGAATATTATACACAATACAAGCAGTCTACTCATATATTTTACTATTTTTAGACATATTTGGCTGTACATGGATGACATTGTAGTGGAATCAGCTTGATCACTGCCCTCAAACTTCACTCGTTTACTGTAGGAGAAACATGTGGTGCACATGAGTCTAATCACCTTCAACATCTACAGCTAAAGGTCTCTCAAAGAAATAATAAAACTGCCTTTAATTTAAATCAAACTAGCTTTTGGTGAAAAATTAAAACATCTTAGGCCTACCTCAATGTGTAAGTTGTACATTGAGATGGAGGGAACAACAGATACCCAACATGCCTCACTGCCATTAACAATCACCTCCACACAGCATGGCAATTACATTGGAGGTGAATACAAGCTCCTTTATCCTTAGCATATATCAACCATTATTAAACATTATTATCTATTGCTGGTGCCACAGGCTGGCAGTTAAGGAATACTTGTCAAAATAAGGGGATATAAACAGTAGTCATCTCTCTTTTGTAACAACCTGTAAATATCTCTTTTGAACTATTTCTTGATTGTTAACTGTATCTAAATTGTATGTGAGGATACATTTAGCTATTTGTTTAATTACTCATTTCATACTTTCATGCATTCAGTTATTTATGTTTACATGGAAATCAAAGGTTTCATACTGATTCTGAAGAGTGAATGAACAGACTGTTGAAAGTAAGAAATCATTGTTATATGTTTTCTATTCTTTTTTTTTGCACATGGCACACATATTTTTAATCCTGGTGATAATTAAAAGATCAAAGTATAAGTCAAGAGAAATAACAAGTAGATAAAAGCACAATTTAAAGTAGTGAGTGATTCAAGGACATATCCTAATTGCTCATGTTATCTTTTTTTTTTTTTAAATCAAAAACCTTATATTCCTTAAGTGTTTCAAATATTGTTGGTTGCCGGCATATTTGCTCAGGTACTGATACACTAGTCCCACTCTTAGTCTTAATGGTGGGTTCTGTTATAAGTTTCATTCTTCAACCAGATTTATTCAGTTGTATTTTTACAAGTTCATGCTGCCAAAATTTAATGAGAAACTATAGTAGTTTACCAGTTTAATCAAACCAGAGGCATTTGCTTGTATACTCATGTGTAAGAGTATAGCCTAATGCCATAGCCATTTGTTTGGTATGTTTGGTAAATATCATGCTGTGTCTCATTGTCCTCAGAAAATGCTTTGCACAAAGTGTAATCAAAGCTATGATTTACCAGAAATGATCTGCCAGAGTTTACAGAAGTGGGTGCTCTGCGTAAATGTTCCATTGTTGGTCAGAAACAAACAAACAAACAAACAGATAGATAAATAAATAAATAATATGTCTGATTAACATGCAACACAACAAAAATAACTAGTGGATGCTATCACAAAACCTGCATCTGTGTGTCCTGTCCTAAAAGACTGGTTACATTACTTTTGTGTGAACACTTAATTGTCACTTTTGTTAGGCTGTATATTTCACAGATGCTTTGATAAGTCAAACCACTATCACACAGTAAAGCACACTCCTTTCCTCTCCCTTTTACTTCACTTGCATGAATGACACTATTTTCCCATAAGAACATTATTGAATACTAAAAGTTTGTTATTCAGCTTCTATCCAGCACTGACTGTGTGCAGTTACTCAAGGAAATGCATTGGGATGAAAAGATCTATAGGAGTCTAGAACTGTATAGGCCTAAATGATGATCTTCCATACTCTAAAATGAGAATATAAAAGTGTTAATAACTGAAAGTAATGATAAGCAATAAGATGGGTGATGTATAGTACAGTCAATCAGTATTTATATAGTGATCTTTTAAAATGTCATTGCAATACATGTTTGTCAAACACTTTTTGAATAGATCCAACACGCTGTTATTGATGTATACCATTCATAATGTTTGTAATAACCAGAAAAATGCAATGTGAATAATTTGAGACACCTCTTCATGATATCCACAAATCAATTTCTGCTGTAATATATAACGTAACAGCTCAAATACAGTATGTTAATACTTCTATATTGGTAACAGTTTTCCTAAATGTGAAGAGACATTTGCTACATTAACCTGAATGGCTGGTTATTGGTGTGATATGGGGAAAAAAGGGGCTTGAAAGTTATGCTTGAAGTTCTGGTGTAAATACACAGGTATGCCAGAGTAAGCTGTACATACCCAGTGACTGCTAAAGAGGATACATTTCTCACTCTAATCTGTACTGTGATGTGTAAATCCATTGCAAAACAATGCCCTTATCCATGCAGATATGATAAATCAATAATGTAAATATTTCTAGTGTCATATTGCAGAAAACATGCTTCTGTTTTTCTTTGGGGTGTCAGTGACAGAGCTCATTCTGTTGTGTTGTTTTGCCCAAATTGTAAAGCATTTATCAGTAAGAATGTTATTATATGCCAGAGCAGAACACCTTACAAGGTCAAAGATCAAATAATGTATGTTGGCAAGGACTAGTACCAAATCTAGACATATTCCTCATCCATGCTACACAAACATTTCACAAACAAACACACACACACACACACACACACACACAAAGGCATTGTGCTTATATGTATTGCATTGCCCATCTCAGGTTCTCACAAACCCAAAAGTCCTCGTAATTAAGTATATTGTCAGGCTGTTCACCTGCCAGTGTGTGTGGTGTGTGTGTGTGTGTGTGTGTGTGTGTGTGTGCTTGTGCGCCTATAAGTAGCTTGCAAATTATGCATGAGTGAGTGTGTCTTTATTTGATTTAAGTGTGTGTTTGTGTGTGTGTGTGTGTGTGTGTGCGTGCGTGTGTGTGCTCGTGTGTGTACACCCGTGAAGTGGCAGACATTGATTGGTATAAGTCTGGGCTATGTGACTACACAATGCTTACTTTTTTCTGTCTTCCTCTTTGACGTTTCACTCTGGAAAGGTTTTGGTTGTGCCTCACAGTGCATTTTGCATCCATGTGTTTTGTATTTACATACTCTTAGAAAAAGTAACAGAGCATGACTGGATATGGCAGGAAGGGGAAGATCTTAAATGCCATCTAGTGTGTTAGGCATAAGTACATGTACTGCAGAGATGATGCCTTATTCTACTTCCCTGCACTGTGTTTCCTTATAGGGTCTTTCCCTTGGAGCAAGCCCAAATTTCTGTGGTACCTAAAGCAGGGTCCCCACAATGTATTTGTACTGAAGGACAAAAAAAAAACATCTGTGTGTGTTTAATACACAAAATCATAGGCCGACTTTGTCATCAATAAATATTGTATATAGTGATAATTTCTGGGGTCCATTTTTGTTTTTCTTGTTGTTGTATTTGTTCTTGTTGAAGAAAAAATGAAATAACCTTTAAGTAGGCTTTTTTAAATAAGTGGAGTTCAAATTTATGAAGTTACATATTGAAAAATATGGAATCTTGCATAACATGGTTTACTCATGGTTTACTTGTCTTGGCAGAAGAAGTGTTAAAGTAATTATCATCCAATTATCTCCGTGGCCATGGGGTCAGCAGAGGCAAATGTTTGCAGCCATATGTGAAACTCAGCCAGGGGTGAATTTCAGTTACAAACATTTACTCAGGATGACGTAACTCCAAGATCCTCTGTGTAAACTGTATCACCAACGTTTCTCATTGCATCTCTGAACCGCGCTGTTGGTTTTTGAACACAAGGCCAAACAGATGAAACTCATCATGCAGATTTCATAGCTCCATCTGTGTGTGGAACAATCTCTCTTTCCTAAACTTTGCGAGATAGAATATCAGTTGTGTAGAACATTTATGTACACTGGACACATATAATGATTATGGTGGCTCAGACTGCTCTTACATACTTCTCTCCATTTCTTCTTTATTATTATTGCAATAGCCTTTATAAAACTCTTGCACACACTTACATAAATATAGAGGTACTGTTTTTTAGAGTATGTAACGGTCCTTTCAAACAACCACACAAATGCAATAATGATTTCTAGATAAGCTGAACTTTATAGGACCAGTGGTGTTTTTCACACAACACTTTATAATCCAAGTTTTTTCATCATTCCATGTGTATTCCTAAATGTAATCTAAATATGCAATAAATATGTCTAAACATATACAAATGACATGTAAACCAAAACCACAACATTTATCAAAAATATTCTTAAAGTATTATTTTACAAGAACTATCCTCCCGAGTGACAGTATTGGCAAATCTGACTGAATACTTCCGATGCCATTCCAAGCAAGGGAACTTTGGATTCATACATTCAGATTTTAAAATGATCATTTAATCTGTCTAATCTATTAACAGATGCATATGGTCATGGGCACTCAGGGTTGAGTCACAGTGTGTCATGCTGCAGAAAACATGCTTCTGTTTCTCTTAAGGTCACAAGTAAAAAAGAGATTATTCTATTGTTTTGTGAATTTATCGGCATTATATGTCAGCACCTGTGATCATTTCTAGAACCTTCTCTCTCTCCTACTAATGGCTCTTCAATGTCCTATCAAAGTAAAGCCCCCATGAATATAACTTAAGGAATCAACCTTCATAAACAAGAATAAGAAAACACCCACCATGTCATCTCCACACAGTGTATCTACGCATTGTGACACCAAACATGGGGTTGACTCCAACATGCTCTACAAAACTGCAATGCAACACCTAGAAGTAGGGCTGTGGGCAGCCAATGGGAGTTAATCTTCTCTCCGGCTGGGTTCCTGGTGGAAAAGCGTACAGCTGTGACTCACTGTCCCCACTCGACTACACAGGCCAGCTTCGGCGCGCAGTCACACAGGACTGATAGCACACAAGCAAACTGACGACTGTCACACTCAAGCCCCTTAGCCCTTTTCAGACTGAATTTTCAAGAGGACAAAAACACTTGGTGGGGGCCTGATAACAGAGCAGAGGGAGGAGAGGTTGGTTGGTCGGTTGCTTTCTTGCACTTGCCCACAGTTGTGACTCATCGCAGATGCTACACAATGTCTGTTTCAAGTGGAGCCAAAGGAGGTGCTTTTTCATCACCTCGACTGGCATGGAAAGACAAGCCAAGCCAAGCCGAGCCAAGCCAAGCCATACCCCCTCACTATCTATGCTCAGAGGCTTATGCATAGCCATGGTTGTCATCATTTCTGTGAGGGCTGAGAGACAATGTGGAATAGAGGTGGTTTTGCATAAGGATCAAATCAGACAACCTTAATATAGGGCTCCCTTGAATTATGGTATTATTGGTATTGCATCATCAGTCATTTTTAGTGCCTGGAAAATGTGTAAAGCATAGGTCACAAGTTTTCAGTTTATTTATCTTCTAAAACAAAGCGATGATTCCACCACACATCTTACACAAGAACAAAATAGAAATGTTTGACTGAAACCAAACTGCCAGTCAGTTTAAGCCTAAATAAATAAACTCCTTTCAAAACCAAACATTTGCATGGATGCCAAATGGCATGCTAAAGAATGTGGAGTGAATTGTAATAATATAAATTATAAATACTACTGACTTCATCACATTTACATCAGCATTTCATCTGCATAACTGTACTTCACTTCTCCCGCTTTGGCTATAATGGAGAGGCGCTACCTGCATCTCCATACAGTGGAGCAAATCAGATTAGGAGACAGCGTGCAGTCCTGCGATGCATAATCAGACCACATTTGCTGGTCTTACTATAGCACAAATGAAAGGTGAAATATCTATATACTGTACATACTGGAGCAACCACATATAGAGGGTTGTAAGCAATGAAAATTAGCTATATGTTTTTCCTTTTAAAATCTCTCTCTCTCTCTCTCTCTTTTTCTCTTATTCTCTCCCATGAGAATTTCTTGTTTCAGATTTCCACTGGCATCTTCTATCCTTACTTTGCCTTTTGGGATCTCACACACACACACACACCACTCACACACACACACATGCACAATGAAATGAACACTAGGAAAACTGAATTGCTATATAGTATAAAATAATTGCACTGGCCTCCATAACTTTCTTTATTCCATTAGATTTCTTTTTGTACACACATAACAGTGTAGAAAAATATGTCATTGCAAAAGTCTCCTTTATTCCTGTTTCTCCATGTCTCCTTGTTTATACCTCTCCTAAAAGCTCGGCCTCTTCTCTCCTCATTCATTTTCAGTCTCTTTTGTCGACTCTACCTTTCACCTTCATCTTTCCTACTAGGTCTCAAGGGCTTTATAGCCATATATTATTGTAAGGGCATATGTGTATGTCAGCAAAGCAATTAGTTTTATATGTGGCCAATGTACAACTCAGTGTTATTATTCAGCGCAGTGTTATTACTCAGCTCAAGTAGCCTATTGAAAGAGATAGAAGAGATACAGTCCTTTATAAAGGCTTTTAGCCTACACAAAAATGCATGTCTACCAGATGACTTTAATTATGTTTTCCAGGACTGGTCTCTTTATGATTTCCTCTCTTATGACATACATTAATGCTACCCATAAAAATATTGGATAGTGCCTGTAAGATATTGGATTGTTGCCCACGAGAGAATTAGCGTACTTGGTTACTCTCCAAAGAGATTGAAGTTTGCTCTGCAGTAGACCTACACTGCTGCAAACTCAACAGATTTTTTATCAGCATATTTTTACATCTCTTAATTAAACTGTCATTATTGCTTGGTAATCAAGATATATTTTTCCACATTCATCTGGCGGACACAGTCGTTTTTAAGCGGATGCAGTCATAATGACATATTGCACACTGAAAATCTGGGTACTTTGTATTTCCTCTACGGGAAGCCCTCAAGATGGTTCACCTTAATTTACTCATTAGAGTTTGCATTGCGCTGTGACTGACTAACCAACCAGAGAGAGGCGAATCAAGGGCCTAATTAATACTCATTACTTTGTGTGTTCATATTATTCAGTTCACGTCAACATTTGGCCTGTACACTGATGTCCGTCATTTTTCCAGTTCATTAGCTAACATGCTAACATTGCTTAGCAACAAAGGCCAGTAGCACCCTCTAATGGTGTGTGGCAAAAGAGAGGAAATTGCTTCAAAGCACAAATTCATCTCTACTAGATATGTAATACAATACAGAAGTACTATTACCCTCATGCGTACAAAATGACAGCTGTGGCAATCACATTTTAGAAGTATTCATATGTGGATGCTCCATGGAGGGTTCATACCTACAGGTCTTTTAGATGAGATTGTCAATGAAGCCAACCTTCATCTGCCTTTTTAGTCTCTTGTTCACTTTGGCTACAATTGTGTGGTGTCAAGTCTTTAATCTCAGACTGTTTGTGATGGTATGATAGGAACATAGCCTGCTGCTTTGACAAAGAAACAAGGTTGACCAATGACTGTAACCCGATTATAGATCCATGTATGCAGTGTCTTGTAACCCCCTGGTGAATATTGACCATTGAAAAAAGGGGAGAGAAAGAAAAACATGTTTCTGTGAAAGAAAAACATGTTTTTGTGATTGATTCTCTTTACCTCACTTGATTTTTTACCAAAAGCAGGATATACAGGAAATACACAGAAGTGTTGACACAGTATATCTTGAGATAGATAGATAGATAGATAGATAGATAGATAGATAGATAGACAGAAAGATAGATAGATACTGTATATCTTTGTTTTCTTTTCTTCCGTTCCTTTTTCACATTAGCTTTGATCTTTGATAGTTTAAAAGTCTTGCTACATTTACATTATGACATGTGACTTCTCACCTCAACCATGCCCTAACCATGCCACTTTGCTTCAGGTGCATGGCATCCGGCAATGACTTCATCTGTTAACCCTGGCAGTTGCCGGGCAGGAGGATGAGGTCATCTTTTGAAACGTGACGTGCTCCTTCCTGCGCTGAGCATGTGGGAGGAAGTGAGAAGCTGTGCCTGAAACTCACCCCCGACACCGCCTGCTAACACCCAGGCCTGTCGGGTGCGCGTCCCATTGGCCCTTTGGCCGGGCACAAATGTTGTGTGATTACGTGTGAAGCTGGCAGTCCGTGGGGGGGTTTTGGTATGGATAACAGCATAAGGAGGGAGCCTGTGGTGGCTAAAACGCCCACAACCGTGCACATTTTGCCTGCTGTGGTTAAAAACTCCATTTGTTTTTCTTCATTGTTTATGACTTTCTTTAACAAAAGAGAGGAAGTTATGAAACATGGCATAAATTGCTAATCAAATTCATCAAAACTCCTTCACTGAAAGAATAACAAAAAAACATGAAAGGGAGTCTGATTTTTGCACATTTCTTTTTGATATATTTGCAGTGGGCATGACAATGTGACTTGCCATTCTCTGAAAGCTATTAAGACAAACATTGCCACTTATATAGGAAATGGAGACTGAAGGATGCTGTGTTTCATGTGGGCGGTATATACAGACTTTTCCTGCATCATTAAGGGCTTATGGGTAAGACCAAATTAAAACACACAATCATGCAGTTTGTACATAGAGGCCTACAGAGATTACTGTCAAAAGTAAAGAAATGGGTTGTGAATCACAGAGAATGGCCTGAGGCAAGAAAATGCCAATAAACAGGCTTCTTTTGTAAACTAGGTCTCAGTTGTTTGCTCACTTTGTCCAAACCGAGAACAGCAGTGCTTTCTGAGACCCTGTTGTCAGTCTTTAAAAAAAGCTATTTTAATGAAATGCCTTATATGGTTAAGCCATCAGTGCTTCAAACACTTTGTTTGACACTTCTGCGATGCAAATATAATCATCTCACCAGTCAAGATGACTCAACCTTGTCTATTTAATCTGTTTGTGACATACTATTCATCGACCTGAGCGTTCATTTTTGTAGGTAAAGTTGTGGTTCATAATTTTATTATCACTGGCACAGTCCAATCCTCTGATTTTGCTTCTCAGTGCCAGGACTGTGTCTGAATACCAGTGGGCAAAGACTGACAATTTGCCAAGTGGGCCCTTAGAACCAATTCACTAAATGCAAAAAAAGCTAAACAATAAAAGTGGAACACGGGGTTGCATGCGAGTTGTTATACTTACGTATTGTATAAATACATTGCAGTGCACTGCTACTTCAGCTAACCTCATTGTAACTGCAGTGAATTTGTGTCAGCGCAAGGAGACACGTCAGAATTTTTTCCGAGCGCTCATTGATTTCTCGTTTTTTTGCTGAGGGAAATGATTTTCCTTCACTGGTACCGAAGCTCTTTGATGACACTGTAGTTCTCACTTTGACAAATGAGATCAGAGTGATTTGATTGATGTAAACATATTTTTAATCACACCAAAAAGAATGTTTGTTAGTGCTGCCTGTCATGCTTGGCAGTGCTTGGGCGACAGTTGGTGTCTACGCTTTGCCATTTGGCTATCCATGCTGGGCTCTCTGGTGTAGTCAAGCGGAAGAAGAGAGCTCATTTTGAGTCCCTCATCTGTTTTGAAAACTGGTCATACCATGGTCATTTTTAGACTCATGCTCATACTGTTTTCCTGAGACATTATGGTTTGTGAATATTTATATCCTTGACAAGAGGCACTAATAATCGGCACCCGTGGCTACTGTGGTGCAGGAACCACATAGTGAGAACATGGAATGATGTCAGCACTGAACATCTGATTTAAGTTATTTGTAGCAATTTTGAACATCTATAGAGTAGCACACACACTGTGTTAAAGAGTTGTACCACAGTCTGGGACTATGCAGGAAAACTGCATACAGGAGTGTCTTGTATACTTCGGACAATAACTATGTCTTCATACTCCTGGATACACATTTTGTTCACGCAGTGATAACAGAGGTTGTCTGTTGTCTAATACAAATCAGAGCCCCACATATGTTTTCAGTTCAGCCACGTAGTTACAGATTCAACCATTCCTTACTCCACTTAATTTAATGTAATTATTCTTTGTGACAATTCCTAATCTTTTTTTCTCTTGCATGTTTCTTTTTTTTTCTCACACTGACCCACTAACATATCTGTATGTACCAAAAGACAGGGGTCTCAAGTTCATCTGATGTGCCTCTCACTGTAAATGGCAAGAACAAGTAGAGAAATCAATTAGGGTTCAGATAATGGCCAAGGCTACTGTGTTTAATCATGGCAATAGTAGTGCTTTGCTTAGATGTGTCTTCAATTCCTTCATCATTCTGTTAGTCTGTTAGTTCTGTTTGTCTTTGTCATTGTTTTAGGGCACACAGAGAAATAGCCTATTCATGAAGTTATTATTAATGCTATTTGATTGATTATTATGACAGAGAACAGAGTCCTAAGAGCATCATCCAAACAAGAATGTGCTGAGTTGCGATGTAAACATTATGGCTTCATAAATATCAATGTCTTGTTTTGACTGTCATTAAAAGACTCAGCGTATCTGTGTTCTGGTGACTTGCTCTGTCCTGGTCTAACCTGCTTGACCATGGGGAGATGATGAAATGCTAATCCTATCTTAAAGTTAGTGCTGTTTCTTTCTAACAGCATGATGTAAGACTACAACTAGAGCAGAGTTCAGCAAATGCATTGGCAGCACTTGTAGCGAGACAGATTGACATCACACTATTGTATTTAAACATAAACATAGGTGAACTGTAGCAAAAGTATAAGCTGTATCATCTCAGTAAGCTTGATGCTGACCTGCAGTTATGTCCTGATCCCTGTGTCCCACTCATTTCCTGTCAGTCTCTACTGTGTTATAGCATCAGAGGCTAAAGGCCCTGTTAAAATTGCTAAATTGCCCTTTCTAAAACACATGACAGTGCAGAAAGAAAACAGTAAAGTATACTAATAAATTCTTTAAAAACACACTGTCTTTAATGCAGTGACAGATCTATGCAGTCTGTCTGACATGACAGGAGCATCTTCCCTGACCCCACAGCTAAGCTGAGCCCATGCAGGTCTGTGTGCCATGACAAGCAGTGTGAACATACTGCCCCTTACCCTGACACCACCGCATGAGATCGGCCAGAGGAAGACCTGGTGGACTTCTCCAACAACGGATGGGGTGAGGGAGTGGGGATGTGTTGAGGGGTTGGCTGTTCGAAAGTGCTGATGGTGCTGGAAGGTTCCAGTTGTGACAGTACTGCAGCTGCTGGAAGGACACTGGGGTCAGGTAAAGGTCAACTGTATCCGCTCAGCCGGGCTCCCCACTGAGAGTGGTGGGGTCAAGCCAGAGGAGAGGTCAAACACTCGACATGACACAGATGCTTCATACATTGCAAGGAATAGGGGAGCTTCTAATAATGTAGACTTACTCCACCTAAAGAACACAGCCAACTGTCATCTCCAGCTAAACTTGTGTAAATACAATGCCTTGCGCACAATGAGAACAGCAGATACACAAGCCACTGGTGAAAGCAGTGAACATATCTAGGGCTGCCATGAGACTACAATCCTTAGGGCGTATTTTTCATCACCCAAGAGAGTTAAAACCCAAGAGTTAAATATTTGCTATGCAGTACACACACACACACAAGGAACAGAGAATCTATCTTGATCTCTCATACTTGATTTTTCATCATGCAGAGAGGACTACTGCTCCCCAACCAACAAGAAGAGGCAAATTATTACACAGTGCAGAAGGTGTTCTTCTAATCCCGTATAATTTTTGGTCATTCACAACAGGCGTCACCAAAGGAGGAGAAAAAAAACTCACAGATTCAGCTATTTAATGGAGAACCTAGTTAGTAAATGGCATTTAAATTACATGAAATACTAGCCTCCTCTTGGATGAATCTGCTTTTAATGTGCTGCGCTAGCTCCTGCTGACCCTCTCTAATGGAGTGAAAATGACTTCAGGAATTGATCAGACCCCACCTAATTTCCCATTGTCTCCATATTCCTCTACGCTCAGGACCAAGGTGACCTTCAATTCATTGTAGCCCTGGTTTTCTCTTGCATCTCATAATAAACAATGCACGGCCATTGGCACAATTCAACCTCATAGTGTTACTGTGTAGTGGCAGTCTGCAAATAACCCACTGGAAGGATTTGGGCAAATGCTGTTGTTTATCACGATCACGGACATCATTTTCTGTGTTGGGGGACTCTAAGCCTCTCTCCCACTGCTTATAGCGGTTCTTGTCTGATAATAGTTAAATTAAAGTGCAAAGGAGTGGAAAAAATGTGTATCGCTTATAGACACTTATGGGGGTTAATGGCGGCATTTCCTTATGGGCTCAACTTAATTAAAATGAAGACGTTGGCATTTTTTATAAGGGCTGCGCTGATTGATTAAAGCAGAATGAGTGTAGGGATAAAACAGAGAGAAAGCGAGAAGGCAAGAAAAAATGTAAAATACAAAAAAGAACGTAGGAGAAACACAATATTAAACCTGGGTCCTACTGAGTGTAATGTACTGCGACACATAGGCAATAATATAATCATGTATATGCATCTTATATTGTTAGTTGTTACCTCCTCTGGCCTAATATTAACAAATAATACATCTTTCAAAGGCATACTCCAGGCAACACTGTTCTTATCTATGAATTAAATATTGAAAATAAGACCCAGAAGATGTTTATTAAAACGCGGATGACAATTCTCCTCTCCCTTTGTCACATTTTGACACTAACAACCTGTGTGGTAATCTTTTTGACTTGTCAACATTCCCGAGACAGAGAGACATCTGAATAGTACTGAATTATGCATGCTGGTTGGGATGTTTTGTGTCCCATTCTTCCATGCAATTTTTAATAAGACCGATTTATATTTCTGGTAGCAGACAACCTAAGCTAAAGTATGGTTACCCATTTCAGTGGATCAAATTCTACAAAGGCTTTTTTCTTTCCATCTCAAAAACATATAGATAAAAGAAAATCATAATGTTAAATCATATACGATTAAAAACTGATATGGTGGTAACTGGTCTACATATAGTGTATTTACACGCAACATATAGATTTGATTAATTACAATATTTGAGTGTTACGCATAATTGGACCATTGCATGTCTTTGGTGTAAGACCTACACAGGTCTTACAAAATGCTGGGGATAACTCAAAATACTACCAGTGTTTGAAATCAGTGGAATACCCCACTCTGGGTAACACCATATATCACCTTGATTAGTCATTTGCAAACATCCTGGCTGTGACATATTACTTGTTGGAAAGTGGGACACAATTCCCTTTTGTGTCATTTACATATGAAACACAATTAAATGCTGTGATGTGTGTGCATGTGAGTGTGTGTGTGCAGGCACATAGTTGCTGTTGCATGTGCTGGGTTATGGGGACCCTGTATTCTCTCTCAGGAATAGGGACCCACACAATTAAATGCTGGCACACTGACAATGTGTGTGTGTGTGTGTGTGTGTGTGCAGACACGTAGTTGCTGTAGTATGTGTTGCGGTATGGGGACCCTATATACTCTCTCAGGAAAAAGGAGCAGCTAATGTGAAAGAGATTTTTGTCTGCAGTAACACAGAGACATGCAGGTGATGTAATTAGTCTGAAATGCTCTCTATACAGACACTGGGACAAATGGTACATGTTTGTCATGCACCTGTGCAAGTCTTCATATACTCCCATGAAGAATGAACTACTGTTGTTCTGAATTATTATCATAGAGTCCACATGGATGTAAATGAAATATGACATCTATTATTATCATCTTGTGTCATATGCAGGACTACAGAATCACTACAGACATAGATTAGGTAAATATTCCAACATTCATTTGTTCTGCTTGAGACTGGTAAGCGGTTTGTGACTAGAAAAACATATTAGATGGCTCAATTTCATACCTAATATTCCAGGTATAGTTGAATTGCTTGTGATGATGAAGTATATTGTAAAAACCAATTACCCTGCAACTGACTTTCCTATGATGTGGTGTCATAAGGACTTTTATTTCATTTAGATGTAAAAAGGAAGATTGTGAAATGCTGAACTGAACGCATTCATTTTTATGGCTGTGCTACTGATTAAATAATAAGCATCTGGATGGGTGCAAATAGTCATTTGCTTTCTCAGATTAATTATCTGATATGGTGTGGTGGACAGAATATGACTTTTTTGGCTTCAATTCATTTTTTTTCTTTAAACCATTCTCATTTCAGCTTCATTAATGGGAAATAACCATTTTGATAGAAGTGGAAATGGGACAATTTCTATTTTTGTCTGTGTGTGTGTGTGTGTGTCACTGAAATTGATGACTCATATTTACCAGAAAGCAGCTGGAATGTCCGATAAGGTCTTTTTTAACTTTCTAAGATGTGTTACTTGAGTCTGTTTGTGGAGGTAATTATCATACACTAAACTTTGGAAGAGACCAGAATGTTATATGTGAAAAAGATAAACTTGTCTGACAAAGGTTATCTTATAATTAAGTTTAATTATCATTAAAAAATAACAACAAAATAAACGTGAAAGAATGAGACAGTTGTAGTGTTCTTAATATGCTTTACTGATGATCACTCATAATTCACCACTAATTACTGGTAATGAACTCAATTTCTCCCTAATTTTAAGGCTCAGAGGAAAAGGCCCTGTGCCCTTCCCACTGAACTGGAATCAATGAACCATATTAAGTGCCCACATTAAATCAATGGAGATAAGCTAATCAACAGCTTTGATAACCCAACCATGTGAATGCCCATTTCCAATGATTTATGGCTAATCTTCACTACAAATGGTTGGGATCATCTTGTGGAGAAAACGGATGATATACGAGTGGCATGTTTATGGCCATATTAATAAAGCTATACACTAATTCCCACAGGAATCATGGGAGAATCTCAGGTTCAAGGCATACAACATACAAGTCCACAATTCATGATGCATTTACAGTTTAGTCAGACCAGTTGGCTTTGATAATGGGGGTGGTTCAATGTAGGGACAGGACACCTCTGCATGCCTCTGCAAGTGGAAAGACATAAAAACAATCATCTGTATGTAGAACGAAGGACTGGCCTGGAGATATCATAACTGGTCATCTAGACTTTTCTGTGGAGTCTCGGCAGACTGATTTCTGAATTCCTTTACTCAGAATGTTGTGGGTGCAGTAAACTCATGCTGGCGTCAGGCTACAGTTAATGCAGTCTGTGATTTTGGCTTTGCTGATGTCTAATCTCTGAGACGTTGGGATTGCTCTCTGCACTCACATACAGTATTTCTATATGCAAAATGTGCTATGGCATGAGAGGAAATTTCTCAACGGGGCGAAATCATCATGTTCAGTTTTGTTGTTGTTATAAAGTCTTATCTGCATCATGCACATCCAGGTCTCCTGAGCTATCAAAGACCCATCTTTAAGACACAACATTTTCCCATGGTCATACTGCAAGTCAAAACCAGACATCTATAGTAACTAAGTAAGATTACTTCACTACAGTACTTAAGTATGTGTTGGGAGTATCTATACTTTACCTGAGTTGCTAAAAATCTGTCAACTTGTACTTTTACATAACTACATTTCTTGAGTTAATTGCATACTATTACTCCACTACATGTTCAAAAGGCAGCATAGTGTCACTTCTGACTGATTTTTTTCCAGGCTTTTTTTTTTGACATTTTCTCAAGTTTGTTGTAAGCTACGTATTTTAAACAGACTTTTTTTTAAGCTACTTGTACTTTTACTTTTATTACTTAAGTACATTTAATTATAGATAACTTCTCATACTTCAGTACAGTAAATACAAAATACTTTTAGACTTTCACCTGAGTAGCCTGCTGGTGGATGACTTGAACTTCTACCAAAGTACCATTACTTAAGTGGGATTTTTGGGTAGTTTATACAACACCGGTCAAAAAACACTGAAACAATCAAAACAAGGACACATATCCAGTATAGTGTCCCTGTTTCACAGTTATTTCCTGGCACAGAACACAGTGATTCTCCACACTGGTATGTCTAACTACACCCTTAGACGAAGTCTATGTCTGGATATGGACTGAACCTCACTCCGTAACAATGTGAGAACATGTTTGGATAACATAACTGTAGAACACTGTACCACCTGAGTTTCCATTTGGTGTGGTGAGGTGTTCGGGCCCAGGAGCGTTATGGTTCTTAAGTGGCTTGCAACCATGAGCAATTGATTTACCACATCTTCCTTCTCACACAGCCCCTCATCACATGGTGGTAAAAGTTGAATTATTTAACCTGTGTGGGAGAAATGTTCTGCTTTGCTGTCTTGTACTGTGCTTTGCACTGTGTGGGCAAACAGGGCCTGACCTGCTCCCCCCTATACTAACACACACATGCATGACACACACACACACACACACACACACACATGCATAGTACACACACACACACACACACACACACACACACACACACACACATGCATTGCACGAACGCAAATGCTACCATCCCCTTTCCAAGTTGCTGTCTGTACATATTGGACACCTAACCCATGTCTCTCTCCTTAGGCCTGTCAGGTTGGTGAGATGTATTTGCCATTTCCAATGTGAAATGTCCATAGGGGATACGAAAAATGTGACCTTGAAGAAATTGCATAGAAGTCTGCCCTGGGTGTATTTGATATTGCGTTGGAC
This sequence comes from Tenualosa ilisha, assembly GCA_015244755.2. NCBI lineage: Eukaryota > Metazoa > Chordata > Actinopteri > Clupeiformes > Clupeidae > Tenualosa > Tenualosa ilisha. The sequence continues at coordinate 2,319,223 of PYXC01002064.1, forward strand.
ATGTGGGATGTTGATACAGCTTTTTTTTTTCCTTTGCATTTGAAATGAGCAATACAGCTAATAGCATACTATGTCATCAGTCATAACACTTCATGTAGACTCCATATCACGTACAATACTGAGTAAAAGTTTCTGCTCTTTGCCGCAGAAAATCCCATTATGGCGTGACACAAAATAACCATCTGACTGAGGTGGTGAATGTCAAACAATAACCCTTAAGTCTAGAGAATGGGAGAATGACAAGATGTGAAGGTCAGGAAGAGTCAGCAGTAGGAAATGCATGTGTGCTGTGTGTGCGTCTGCCACTTTCAACCAGTCGGTCTCATTTTCCGATGGCCTCCACGCAGCAGGGACGAGCGGCAACTGGACTGGCTTTGAATGCTAATTTTCATGGCATATCCCAGAGTGTTTTTTTGTTTGTTTGTTTAATTTGTTTTTTCTTTTGCCTTTTAGTTTGATGGGTCTGTGCCAAATGCTAAAGCACTAAGGCATCTTTGTGTGGTAGTAATTATTCATTCAGTGTCAGCCTTCTGTTTTTTTTTTTCATTCCTTGTTCTTCTTTCACACACAGTAAGGGGTTTAAACATGCAGCTCAAAATCCACCACAGCACATCAGTAACTGTGTACCTTAAGGACTTAAGCGCCGATGCTTATTTATGAATCTCTTGTTTTGGAGCATTTCATTTTGCTTGCCTTCAGAAATCCCTCTGCTGACTCTGAGAGCAAGAGGCTGATTCTGACAGACTGAACCGGGCTAAATGGAAATGTGTGATTGTTA